>OY728126.1:1152607712-1153857712 GCA_963277665.1 Viscum album
TTGTGATTTTCAAAAAAGAGAAATGGTAAAGTCATAAAGAAACCTTAATGACTCAACAATCTCCCCCATACATGATTGAATGGAAAATTCATAAGGAAAAAATTATTGAATCAACAATCTCCCCTTTTTTGGAAAGCACAAACAACCTTATGAAAAAAATATAAGGACTTGGAATAAATTTCTGGACATTGAAATTAAAGCTTATCTGCCTTTGTTCATGGACAATGGTGAATACAACTAACTCCCCCTTAGGATTTGGAAGTCTATGGATTGTATTCTAGATTTCCGGAATGATAATTTTCATTTGATTCTAGAAATCTTCATAAATAGAACTCCCCCTTAAATAAACTCTCCCATACTTAGAAACCTTTTTCCTTCTCCCCTTTAGAATTATTTTTCCATCTCCCCCCTTTTGATTTTCAAAAATAGTTTGAGGTAATGGAAAAACAATATAGTACATGAAATATTAGTATAGACAACCAGACAAAACAGGCATCCACAATTTCATTTAGATTGAATGTATTAGTACAAGGGAAAAAATATAACAAAATATCAGAGTGAGATTTATTTTTCTTCTTTTTCGTTGGTCATTAGCATCTTCACAATGGTATTCATCTTTTTCAGCTCTTTGTGATCCTCCAATGCTTGATTTTCTAATGCTTTGATCCTGTCTTCATGAGCCTTCATGGAATATTCTTGAGCCTTCAGTAATTCATCTTGCTTCACTAACTTTTCCTGGATCTCAATCTGAAGATCCTTTTCTATTTTCAAGCATTGAACAATATAACTCAGCTTCCCATTCAGATCTTTCACATATTGAATATGAGAATTATTTTCAAGAGTTTTCTTTTCTTGAAAGTTGTTTGTAAGATTCTTGATTTTGGTGTCTTCTGTACCAAAGGCTTCCTGGACATCTTCTTGAAACTGATCAAGTTCTTCCAAATATTCAACGATTTTCTTAGACCATCTGGTCATATTCTTGTAGGATTTTCTTGTGAGTTTCATAGTTGATCAGGAAGTTTTTATGTTCATCCTCGATCTTAACACATTTATCCATCACCATGGATACAATGTATGTTTTTTGATTCATTTTGTGCTAAAGCATTTGGCATCTAGAATCAATTTCTGGAAAAATTAGAATCGTATCCACCAACTTCTTTAGAGACTGAACAACGAAATCATGTCCTAAGGAAGATGAATCGGAATCAGATATTTTACTTGGAGATGGTTCTTCCTCTAACTCTACCATCTTTCTCTTTGAGGTTCCTCCAGCTTCTTTCTTCATCAAAATATCATTCATTGGGGTATCAGAAATCACTTGTTTCCCCTTGCTGATTCTCTGAATGGCTTCTTCATTAGGAGATTCATGACCACTTCTAGATAACTTGACAATCTTATCTTCATCAAATTTTTCCTTCTCTTCTCCATCTTCAACATCTTCATGAATAATGAAGTCATGATTATTACTCTCTTCCTCTGACAACTTATTCACTTCCTCTTCTTCACCCTTCTCATCAGCTCCAAGAGTAACAAGTTTTGAGGATCCGACTTAAGATGTCCGGATTGAAAACTTCTTGGAAGCACTTTCCTTTTCTGATAATCCCCAACTTTCTTAATCACATCATTATATCCACCACTATTCTTTGATTCTTGAACTTCTTCCACAATATCCTTCTCAACTTCCTTCTCTTTGACTTTTTTCAGAGACATGAACTTCTTTCTCGGAGTCTTAGGCAATGGTTCTACAAGGAAGGTTTTCGGTACGAGGATATTTTTTAATGATAATTCTGTAGCCTTAAAAAGATATTGAACAATATCTTCCTCAAACATATTATTCTTCAACTTCTTTTCCTTGGATTTATTTTCTAGTTCATCAGCTGCCTTTTCTTTCAAGGCATTAGCCTCAGCAAGATCCAAACCAAACTGTGGCTCCCCTGCTTTTCTATTCTTCTTATCCTACATCCATTTTTCTACAACTTCATCTTGGCAGGATTTCTGTTTCTTTGGTTTAGGAGGTGTGAATTATAATTACATAGACTAAGGGGTTTGTTCTTCTACTTCTACTTCCTTCAACTATCTTTTATTGCCAGCCTTCATTGATGGTTCATATTTTTCAACATTTTACGGAACAGATTCTGCCTCTTCCTCATGTAGATCAAAAAATTCACCTGACTCCTTGGAGAAACCAACCTTCATCCTCTTGAGGGTATCATAATTGATCAACATAACTTTTCAATTCCTTGATTTGGAACTGTAGGGAATCTTGAAGGATTCAAGTCACTAAACTATCAGCTTGCAAAGTAAGGCATGATACATAATAATCTGAGCTCTCAAATTCCAATTTTTGATATTCTCAATCATAATGAGGATGTGCTTCATGAGGTTGACCTTCCATATTTTTACTAAAAATTCCATGATATACATGTCACTTCTCTTAAGGGTGTCTTTATCACCCTTCCTCGGTATGATAAATCCTTGAACCCATAGCTGAAGAATCTGATTGATGGTAGATAGATGGGCAATTTTTTTAGTCTTGACATCTGTATGCCCAAGGAATTATATAGCCTTTGCCTTAACGATACTTCCTCGAACCTCTAGCAATTTTTGAGAACAAAAATCGGCTTCCCCTTCATATGACTGCCTCACCGCGCTAGCCGCCTTGGTATATGAAAGTGCATATGTCTTTCCATATCTTTAGAAGTAGAATTTATCCCTACCATCTTCTTTGAAAAAGGAAACTGATTCATAAAATTCTATAAGAAGATCTCGGTAGTCTACATCCTGATCTTGTGTCTTTGAAATGGCTACACTCTCCCATCAATTTAGCTTGATGTTCTTGGAGATAATTGATTCATACTTATTGAATAATTTTAGATTAAATAACCTCTCCTTGTATATTTGCCACTCTGAAATCAGCTTGAATATAGACATATACTGATAAGGGACTTCTGCAGACATTCGAACTGGACTACTTTTGAAAAATTTGGAATGGGCTTTTGTAGAGGGGTAGAGCTTCGACACAGAAATGTTTAAAAACTGATGTGGGCAACCCCTTTGGGGTCCCCTTTATATAGGCGATGGAAGTGACCTTTCAATTTCTAAATCCAATCTAACAGTTGGGAAACCTTCGGATCTGATCTGACGGTTTAAATGATAGCTGCAAGGAAAATTTTGGTTGAATATGATCTTTTAAGGTTTTAAAAGGAAAACATTCATATTTAAGGAAACTATAATATGAGAAGTTTTGAAAACAAAAGAAATTTACATCATGTAAAAAGTAATTACGAAAACTCAAGAAAGAAATAAACCTTTAGGTATTCTAGGAAAATTATTTGTACTGAGAAATATTATTCTAGAAGAACGTTGGATCCCAAAAAAAACTTGAATACGAAAAAAAACTTCACTAGAAAATTTTCAAATCTAAGAGTCTCTATTACAAAAATTTGATGTCCAAATATTTTCATTACGGAAACATCAGTTCTGAATATTTTCATTATGAAATATTTAGGACCGAAGATTTTTATTAAGAAAACATCAGGTCCGAAGATTTCCATTACGAAAAATTCAGGTCTAAACATTTTCATTACAGAAACCTCTGGTCCGAAGAATTTCATTACGAAAATTTCAGGTCTGAATATTTTCATTACAAAAACATCAGGTCCATAGATTTTCATTATGAAAACTTCAAAAACTGACTTCAAAAAATTTATTTCTTTTAAAAAACTAACTACGAAAATTTTCATCATGAAATTTTTTGAAAAAACGACTACGAATATTTTTATCACGAAAAAATTTGAAAACTTCATTATGAAATATTTTGAAGACTTCATTAAAAAAATTATTGAGAACTTCATTATAGATTTTTTTTGAAAAACCTTCAATAAAAAATGTACCCCCCTATGAAAAGAAGTCTTTAACTGTAAAGAGATTTATTTCAATAGGAAGTTAATCAAGGAGGATTACCTTACAGTTATCATTCCTAACTTTAGTTTAATGTATTCAAATCTATTATAGGGGAATGATTTTGTGAAAATGTTAGCAAGTTGATCATGTGTTCTGATAAACAGAAGAATGATATCTCTTTTTTGTGTGTGATCTCTAAGAAAGTGATGTCTAATATCTATGTGTTTTTTACGAGATTGATGTGAAGGGTTTTACTAAGGGAAATGGCTATTGTATTATCACAAAAAATTTGTGTTTTGGTAAAAATCATACCATAGTCTGTGAGTGTGTGTTGCATCCACAACACTTGAGCACAACAACTTCCAGCTGCTACATATTCAGCTTTAGCAGTGGAATGTGCTAATGAGTGTTGCTTCTTGAAAGAACAAAAAACTAATGAATCTTTTAAGAAATGGAATGTTCTGGATGTACAATTTCTATCCATTCTACATACACCAAAGTCAGCATCTGAAAAGCTTTTTAAAACAAAATCATTTCCATAAGTATACAATAGTCCTAAATCCATGGTTCCCTTTAGGTAGTGAAAAATTCTCTTCACTTCCTTTAAATGAGATTCCTTAGGATTGGATTGATATCTTGCACATAAGCATACTAAAAACATTAATTCTGGACGACTAGATGTCAAGTAAAGTATAATTCCTATCATACCTATAAAAGTTGTTTGATCTTCTGGTTTCCTAGCTTCATAAAGATCAAGTGTGTTTGAGTTACCAATGGGAGTACGTATACTTTTAGTATTTTCATATCTATACTTTTTGAGAATATGTTCAATATACTTATGTTGGGATATAGTGATTCCTTCTGGTTTTTGAGAGATTTTAAATCCAAGGAAAATTTTTAACTCACCCATCATACTCATTTCAAACTCATATTTAATTAGATCCTCTAAGGAATCAGTTAAGGATTGTTGAGTTGAACCAAATATAATGTCATGAACATAAATTTGAACAATCAAAACATTTTTCATATCTTTTTTTATAAAAAGGGTTGGATCTGCATTTACCTTAACATAGTTATTTTAAAAGAAAATATCTTATAAGTCTATCATACCAGGATCGAGGGGCTTGTTTAAGTCTATACAGATCTTTGGTAAGTCTAAAAACATGATCAGGGTTTTTTGTATCTTCAAATCCAGAAGGTTGTTCAAAAAAACCATCCTCTTGAACAAAACCATTAAGGAAACGACATTTCACATCCATTTGAGAAAGTATAAAATTTATGAATGCTGTAAAGGAAAGTAAAATATGAATATATTTAAGTCTGGCTACTGGAGAATAGGTTTCTTCATAGTCTATCCCTTCTTATTGATTATATCCTTTAGCAACTAATATAGATTTATTTCAAACAATGATTCCATTTTCATCACGCTTATTTCTTAAGACCAATTTTACTCCAATAATAGATGTTTCCTTAGGTGTTTCAACCAAGGTATAGACTTTATTCCTTTAGAATTCATTTAGTTCATCTTGCATGGCTTTTATCCATCATCATCACCAAATGCTTCATCAATGCTTTTTGGATATAATGGGAAAGGAATGATAGATGTTATACATTATTTCTTAAGGAACTTCAAGTATTTACAGGTTGATTCACATCACCAATGATACTATCATTGGGATGATTCTTTAGAAACAACTGATTTGGGTTTTTTAAAACTTTTTCATCAACATTGGGTAGGAAATCATATGGGGTAAATGTTTCCGAATTATCTTCTTGAACATTTTCCTTATTAGAAGGATCTTCTAACAAGGGTTGATAATAAGCTTTTGAAAACACATCCGAGGATGTAGGTTGGGATTGATTAAAAACAAAAGGATCAGTTTCATAAAATTTCACCTGTATTGTCTCTTAAATAGTACAAGTGTTTTTTTTGAAAACTCTATATGCCTTAGAAGTTGTGGAGTAGCCTAAGAAAATTCCTTCATAAATATTTTGGTGCAAATTTATGAAGATTATATTTATTATTCAGAATAAATACCTTGCATCTAAAAACCTTGATGTAGGAAAGTCTAGGTTTTCTACCATTCCATAACTCATAAGGAGTTTTATTAAGAAAAGGTCTAATCATAACATGATTTATAGTATAACAAGAAGTAATTACCGCTTCAGTGCAAAAATGTTTGGCTACAAAATACTCACTCCACATGGTTTCAGTTATCTCTTGAATAATTCTATTTCGTCTTTCCACAACACCAATCTGTTGAGGTGTTTTGGGTGCTTTGAAGTTGTGAGTGATGCCTTTTCGACTACAAAAAGTTTCAAAAACAGAATTTTGAAATTCTCCTCCATGATCACTATGAATAGTTTTAAATGGAACATTTTTTCTCATTTTTATCTTGGGCTCTAATACTTTTGAAATAAGAAAAAGCTTCAGACTTTTTTGCTAGAAAATAGACCCATGTAAATCTAGTTTAATCATCAACCAAGAAAAATACATAAAATTTTCCCCCAATGCTTCCAGTTTGTGTAGGACCAAAAAGATCCATATGCACTAACTATAATGCATCAGTAGTTGAGACTTCACCGATTTATTTAAAAATTGATTTATGTTGATTTCCATATTGGCAAGGGTCACAATCTTTTGAAGAATAAAATCTAAGCTCCGGTAGATCCTTAACTAGTCCTCTCTTAGAAGGTTTATATAAGTTCCTAAGGTTACAGTGTCCTAACCTTCAATTCCATAACCAATAATGATATTCCATTTCACTTAGGAAAGGTAGATATTGGCTCTTATGGTTTTATAAGTTTAGTGTGTAAACATTATCATGCCTATTGGCATAAAGAATAAATTCTTCCTTGGAATTGTGTACTAAGAACTTGTCATTCCTAAAATTCACAAGGTAACCTTCATCACATAACTGACATATGCTAATGAGGTTGTGCTTAAGACCTTTAACAAATAAAACATTTGAAATC
This sequence comes from Viscum album, assembly GCA_963277665.1. NCBI lineage: Eukaryota > Viridiplantae > Streptophyta > Magnoliopsida > Santalales > Viscaceae > Viscum > Viscum album. The sequence goes on from OY728126.1 coordinate 1,152,614,592, forward strand.
AATGTTTTTCCAAGAAGAACTATGTTACATATACCAATAATTTCTCTCTGAGAATTATCTCCAAAAGTTACTTTTCCTCCTTTCGTCTTGATAATATTTTCAAAATAATTTCTGTTACCAGTCATATTCCTGGAACATCCATTATCCATGTAACATTTATTGTTGTTGGTACCATCTTTATTTACCTAAAAACAAATGAGTTAGACTTTCAGAATCCAAACTATCTTGGATCTGGAATTGTTTGACAACCAATTTTGGGCATCCACATTTTTTTAGAAAAATAAGAATTATAAAACCCATGATATTGAACTTTATACAAGGATAAATTTTTCATCCAATTCCCTCCACATTGACATTTAGTGCAAAAACTAGCTCTAGGAGGAACACAATAGTTATTTTTGAAAACTGGTTTTTGCGGAGTATATCCTACTCCAATAGTGTTTCTTAAAGGTTTAATTTGAGAATACATCTTGTCAAAATTTTCCTTCACAGAGGTAAAGTTTTCCAAAAGCCTCTTAAGAAAAAATATTTCTGATTTTAGTCTGATGAATAAATTCTTATCCTCAGGAATCACTACATTAGAGTTAGATTTTTCTTTAAAAAATTTTACCTCTGAAATATCATTCTTAAGATCTTTAGAATGTTCTTCCTTAACCAAATTTTCTTTCTAAAGGTCTTTTGAAAGTTTTTCTAAAATTACATCTTTATCTCTACGATCTCTCGAAAGATCTGAAATCTCTTTTGTAAGAATTTATTCTATAGTATTTTCCTTGTCTAATTTCTTAGAAATTTTACAATTTCGTGCTTCATGTGACTTGGAAAATCTAGGAACTTCATCATATGATGGTGTTTCTACATTTTATGAGGATGAACTATCTTCATTGGAAGTACTATTTTCGGAATAGTAATTCTTATCAAGAGATAAATTTGTTAAAGCCTCGGTAGAGCGTACCTTGGCCATAAGACATGTATTAGGGAATGAAGTAGTAGCAATGAATCCCATATTCTTCTGTGTTGATGAATTATATTCAGAAGATTCACTTTATTAAGAGTCTCCATATCTATCACTCTACATATCATTAGATTTAAGGATTTTCTTATGCTTTGACAGATAGAATTTCTTCTTGTTCCTTTCTGAATTCCTTTCCTTCTTTTCCTTTTTTTTTCAAAAAAGGACAATCAGGTCTGATATGACATTTCCTTCTACATTAATAACACATAACTTCACTATCTTTCTTATCTCAGTAGTCTTTCTTCTTGTACTTATTTTTATGGTTCTATTGAGCTATAATCTTGTTCATTATCCAAGAAAGATTAGCTAATTCATTTTTAGACTTTTCTATGTCACTAGATTTTGACTAAATAATGACTTTGTTTGTCTTTGATCTAGTTACTCTTTCTGGGGTATTGGATTTCGTATGTTTAGAAGTGGTTGTAAAAGCAGCTCCCCCATTCTCATTCTTCTTTTAAACATTTTCTATGTCTATCTTCATTCTAAATTCATGATGAAGAAGGGTTCCAAACAACTCATCTAAGGAAATCTGAGTGACTTTCCTGTTTTCATAAATAGCTATCCTCTTGGACTCCTATTCATTTGGCATGATATCTATGATCGTGTCTACAATGGACTCATCATCCAAACCTTTTTCTCCCATATATTGTAAGATATTAACAATAGTCATAAACCTTTGTTGTACTTTTCTTATAGGTTTTCTATAAGGAATGTTAAAGCCGTGGTATTATTCTCTCAACATAGTTTTTCTTATTGCTATGACTTTAGATGTACCAAAATGTGTAACATCATGTTTCTTCCAGATACTGTTTTCAGCTTCACACGATGATATTTGACTATATATGTTCCTAGTCATGGAACATAACAAAGTAATTATGACTCTAATGTTTGTTTTATATTCTTATTTCTCTTGATTCGTAAAGTTTCTCAATTCCTTATCCAGAATCATATAATCTCTAGTCAGCATTAGATAGATATCAACTCCATTATTGATAAAGAAAGTCTTCATCCTATCTCTCGATTACACATAATCATTTCCATAAAAAACAAGATGTCTAGTAGGATTTATATTATCAATAGAACCGACATTTAAACCTTCCTTCCATAAGAAAATATTTGGCACACAAACCTGTTAGTAGTAAGAGTTTGTAAATAAGAGAAAATTTCCTAAGAAAGGGACTAGATATTGTATCTCTAAGAAAGAATGAATCAGAACATTATGAGTCCAAAAATAAGAATTCGAAAAAGTGTGAACTCGGATGTTCAATTCTAAGAATTCCCTTCTGAATCTAAATGTGTGATTAATTTAGATTGAACCAATGCTCTGATACCAATTGTGAGATTGGTATAAGTTTTGAGGTTTCCAACCTCTGATACCAATTGTTAGAATTGTATGTCTGAGTATGATATACTCTATAATACCAAATATAGGATTGAATATGTAATTAGATGCTCGAATACAAGATGGGGGGTGAATTGTATTCTTTAAAAATCCCTATGGAAATTTTGCGTAACCAAAATTCACAACACCTCTAAGTTCTATTATCTTGCTTAATTCCAGAAATGTGATTCCGGAAATTAAACTTAAAAGTTTACAACAAATAAGATTCTACCTTATAGAATCTAGAATCATATAAAATCAGAGTAATGATGTAAGGAAGTTTAAGAAAGTTATACATTACTCAAAAACTAAAATACACAGCGGAAAAAAATAGTAACACTACAAGTAACAAGTACAAACTCATTTAACCCAAAGAGGAGGGTATCCAACAACACTGGATAAAACATCCCTTGATTTATACTTTCAAGAATGTTTGTCTTACCCAAACCCAGGTAAGACCTCAATCCAAAGATTAGTATCTGTCTTGCTATCACCACAAGCCCTCGATTGGTAAGGAAATCGGCACCTCTAACTTCACAACCCGAAGTCTCTGAGTTTAGGGATATAGAACCTCTGCACTAAGAAAATCTGCATAAAGAAAAGTTTGAACAAGTAGTTCAAAAATTTCTGCATGAATCGTGAGAGTTTATAAGAGCCTCTCTCTCTATAAATCACTTCACTAGTAGTTTTTCAAAAGTATCGAAAAAGTCTTGAGCAAGTTCAAATGATATCTTATTTGTAGGTACATCTCCAACGGTTGGCTCCCTCCTCTAATGGTCAAATTCTTCCTTGAATTTCAGAGGGACATGTACACATGTCACTCAAACAACGATTAGTTGATAATTGAAAGCAAAACATCATTTAATAATAAAATTAGTGTAAGCATAACTAGAATCTGATATTCGGAATGTAAGTAAAATTTAATGTTCATAGTCCAACCAAAATTGAATTCAGAGTTTACAATAAAAGTATGTTCAGATTTTGTTTTGTAGGAATTCAGAACCTGAATTCTATAGAATTCCAGAGTCTAAACATCAAGGAAATTTGGATTCTGGATTCATAAGAATTCGGAACCTGTACATACAATGTTTGGAGTCAGGGATCATGAGAATTTGGAGTCAGAACTCAAAAGATTTTGGAGTCTGAATTTAGAGAACTCAGAGTCAGAACATAGAGAAGTTCATAACTAGATTAGTAATTATAATTCGGTGTCAGAAATTAGGGAGGTTCGTAACCAGAATTCGGAGTCAGAATTCGTAGTTGAGATTTACATAAGTTCATTATCATAATTCAGAGTCGAACTTCATGAATGTTAGAATCCAGAATTTGGACATGAACTTTACAACGTTTGTATCCAGAATTCGAAGTTGAACTTCATGAGAGTTCGTAATCAGAATTACGAGTTGAACTTCATGAGAGTTCGTATCCATAAATTGGAGTTGAACTTCATGAGAGTTAATATCTATAATTCATAGTTGAACTTCATGAGAGTTCGTAACTAGAATTCATAGTCTAAAACATAATGCTTCATATCTAAGTATTATATGATTCTGAGGTTTTGGATTCAATCTAGTTTTTACACTTAAAAAAATTATGATTTTAGCAATGAAAAAATGGTAAGGATAATTTTACTTGGGGAAGGTTATTTTTCCTTATAGGAGGGGTAAAATATAGGGTAAAATGAAATTTTCCTTAAGATAAGGTGTTTGTGATTTTCAATACAAGAGGAATGATAAAGTAATAAGAAACATTAATGAATAAAAATCCCCCCTATATAAATGAATGGAAAATTCATAAGGAAAACCTTATTGACTCAACAAGATATCTTAGGAACCTCCAAAGTCCAAAAACCATGAAAAAATAATGCCCTTGAAAATATGATTATTCCGCTCTGTCTGACCATCTGTTTGAGTATGGTATGCCATGCTCATTTTAATCTGAGACCCCAAGGTCTTCTAAAGGCCTTTCCAAAATAGAGAAGTGAAACAGGGGTCTCTATCCCAGAAAACTGCAGATGGCACAACATGAATCCTTACCACCTCTTGAAGATATAATCCACCCAAATCGTCCACTTTAGTTGCAACCTTGATCGGAATGAAGTGTTGTAATTTGTTCAGATGATCAATTACTACCCATTTGTCATTCTAACCATAGGGTGTACAAATCATTCAAAATATGAAATACATGGAGACCTCAACCCACATACACGGAGGAAGAGGTTGAGGTTGGAGCAAACCATAGGGACTTTGATGCCCCACTTTCACCAGATTACAAGTATAGCATCTCGACATGAAGTCAGCTATGTCTCATCTCATACCTAGCCACCAAAACACCCGAAGAACATCATAATACATCTAGGTGGAACCAGGATGTGAAAAAACATTGATACTTGTGGCTATTCTGCATCACTGACTTCTATAGAGACGATGAAACTACTGATCATCCCTTGAAGCACAAGATATCATCCAGAGACGATGACCAATCAGAAGAAAACTCCACACTATGCATAAACTGAATCGATCACAAACAAATCCCATCAGTGGGATATTCTATCTGAGTCAACTCTATGAGATAAGGAGTAAATCTAATTATTGGTAAGAACACACATGCACTGTGCTCCTTGGTCTCCACATGCATCTGGGAAAAAGGAACCATTAGAGTCCACAAATCACTAAACTTCCTCAAGGCTTGAACTAGATCATTTTTACACAAAGCATCCACCACCACATTTCCCTCACCTAGGGTATAGAAAATGACAATGTAAACCCCTTTAAGTACTCGATCCAGTGGAGCTACCTCATATCGAGACAATTCTATGAGAATATATAGGACAAGATTTTGTGATCAGAGTAGACCACAAACTTCTCTCTCAAGACGTAGTGACTTCAAGTCTTCAAAGAAAGAATCAAAAATTTTAACTTCATGTCATGGATTAGATAATTATTTTCATGTGGTTGGAGTTGGTGACAATGATACACCTCCATGTGATCACCCTGCATTAGAACACACCCAAGAACCATACCTGAAGTGTCTCAACACACCACATACCACATTCTAGCCTCCAGAAAAATCAGAATAAGGGACGTAGTAAAATGATAATTCAGTTCCTCGAAGGATTACTGACACTATGGGGTCCATACAAACTTCTCCACTTTTTGAGTGACTGTAGTCATGGGTGAAGTAACCCGGAAGAAATCCTGAAAAAACCACCTGTAGTAACCATTCACGCCAAGGAAACTCTTGATCTTGAAAAATTTCAATAGTTTCTACCATAAAATAATAATAGTGATCTTCTCAGGGTCCACTAAAACCCCCATTTTTGAGATCACGTGTCTTCTAAACTTCACCTCTCTAATTCAGAAATTGCACAAAGACAACTATTCATAATGGCAATTCTCTCGCAAGGTGCCCAACACAGTATGAAAATGATGTTCGTGTCCCACCTAGGATCTAGAGTAAACTAGGATGTCATCCATGAATACTATGAAGAAAGAATTGAGATAACAGTGGAACACCCTATTCATGAGTTCTATAAATATCACTAGATCATTGCTCAATCTTAAGGGCATAACCATGTAATCAACATGGAACTATCTACTTTGGAAGGATGTCTTAGAGATATCTGGACCTTTCACCTTGAGTAGATGGTTACTTGAACACAAAATTATTTTAGAAAAACACTTTTCCCCTTAAACTGATCAAACTCGTAATCTATTCCATGGAACATATATTTGTTCATTATGGTTACCTTATTCAGCTTCTAGTAATCAATACAAAACTGGAGGGATCTACCGACCTTATTCACAAAAAAGAACTGGAGCGGCCCAAGGATAGATGCTCGGGCTGATGCATCCTTTGGATTCCAAATCTTGTAGTTGTATCTTTAATTTACTCATCTCGATGGGGGATATACGATACAAGGGAAGTGATATTTGTTTCATAATTGATTACAAATAAATGAACAACTCCATGTATTTCACCAGTGGAAATCTAAAAAAATCTTCATAGAATACCTTCAGAAACTCATCCACTACATGATTTAGTCCACATTCGAGAGCAAAAAAATCATTATCTAGCATGAGAGACGACAACTGGAAGACAATATTCCCCAAAACTAAGAGTGGAGGTCCTTAATGACCTGGTCAGGGATCTGAATCCCCAAGAAAAACCTGAGGAATCCCATCTAGTGTCATGAGACTAAACCACAACGTATAAAAAAATATATGAACTCGAATGTTTTCCATTGATTAAATTCCATGTATCACATAAAATATATCCATATCAAGGACCTAAAGGTCCCAATCCATCTCAACTCCTGACATGGAAAGCGCACATAATGAGAACTTGATACCCTGCTCCTTTTTATTTTTTAGTGGCGTCACCAAATCTATCGGAAAACACAAATGATCAGTTGGAAAATTAAGCAAGTTCACAATATAGGTAAAGATGAATGAAGTAGAAGAACAAGTATCTAAATGGGAAATATCTATAGAAGATACAATCAAAATGGTTTCTCGAACTATGGATGGTACTACCTCTAATGCCACTGGTTCCTAATTAACCACATGAAGATACCACGTCTCTTCTTGAGAACGGCCGCTTGGGTGCGGCTCTACCTAGAACTCAAACTTCTAGAAGATGATTAGGACCTACCTCCATGACCACCAAACTGAGATCCTCCCATCCTCAATGTCTCTGAATGAGCTGACACTCCCCTTGAACCCACTGTTCTTGCCCCACTCTAGAGTTGATGTTCTGTCCTATAAAAATGCAACAAGTTTTCTATTACTCCACATTGATAACATGACTTCAAAGTAGATTTTCATTTTGGTAAGATGTTCCCGGGACTCCCACAATGGTGAAACATAACAAAAAATGCATCCGAATCCACCAAAGAAAACTATTAGGATGGTTTTCTTTAGCTTCCACCTCTCTTATTTCTCTTCTCCTTCTGCTTCATTTTCTTCTCAAAAGATCTGCCACAACCAATTCCTAAAACTACCCCAGAGAAACCATCCCACCTTATAATCGATATCCACCATACCCTCCCAATCACTCACCTATGCATATGTTTTCATCTTTAACATGAATACATGGGAATATATCTCATGCCACAAACCCCTCTCAAAGTTATTGGCCCTCATCTACTCATTGGAGACCATTTCCATAGTATACCAGACCAACTCTGCAAAATGGTTGGCATACACCATAAAAAAAGGTCCAAATGAACCACCTCCATAAACTCATAGGATTTATTGTATGCCATGAATTCAGGGTAGTACTGATCATTATAGGTGCCCTTGAAGTCCTTCTAGCACTTATGTTCATGCTTCCCAGAATGAAGTACAAATTCCCACCACCGGTGGATGGGTTCCTCTAACAAAAAAGAGGAAAACATCACCTGGACCTCCTTGGGTGTGTCTACGAACTCAAATAAGCACTTGATCCTTTCAAGAAACTCCTCCACTTCCTGGGGTTCTTGGTTAACTCGAAAAGTAAGATTCTTTTTTTCAGAATCACATGGGCTTTTTCCTTCCATGGACTAGTCTCATATTCTCAAACAAGAGGTGTAATAGGATCTGGTCCCTCTCCCAAAATTAGGATAGCCTTAATCACAACATCTAATAGCCTTTGATCAATCGGTGTGGGAGGAAACTCTTCAGCTTCCTCCCATGGATACATGGGAGATTTCCTAGGAGGTATGTTGAATCAAAAGACAAAAGATAAAATTAAAAAATATTTGTACAATATTAATAAAAAATATCATCAATAAAATCAAATATAAATAATCTAAATACATTACAACTATAAAATAAACAATTACTTCACCCCCACCCGATGTCCACATTTAGTCTACAGCCAACACATATCACCTAGAAGTGATGTCAAACAAACAATTCCATCCTCCCATGGTGACTCAAGGTCTATCTCAAGAGGTACGGGCTAGGCACCCTACTCATGATCAAAGAACCAAGCCTCGATAGTCTTATCTCGTGTCTAGCCCGACTCCTCAAAATAAAATAATACAACCCAAAAACATTAACCATTATCTGATACAATTTTATCATGAAACGAATCTAGTCGCATTCAAAACCTACTCCTGACATTGTTTGTGGCATGTTATGAAGGTAATTCCTTATACCCATGGTCTGGAGAAAGTGCTCTAGCATCTTAAAAAATTGTTTGGGAATGATTTACTCAAGTTTGGAATTATTTAACAATAAAAATAATCAATAAAATAAATCTAAAAATTCATGCCAAACGAGCCTTAAATAAAATTCAAAACAGAATACATGGGTCTAAATATGAAATAATAGGTCCAAACATATGTTAAAGTAACTGAAAAAAATATCAAGTAACATGACATGACAAGGGGTCATCACCCACCAGCCTTCTCCACAACACGACACCATGAAAGAAACTAACAACCTAAACAACAATCAGAAAAGGCCATGCCTTTACCTATATAAAACATGATCATGTCTACTTACACCCAATTGTGAATGTTGGGTTTGAGCCTACATCTAGTATGATACCACCCAAAAAAACAATATGGTAACAATTACAAGAAAAAATAATGTGTGTTTTAATAAATATGAAATGGACGAAATAATTTCTAAAGAATGAGACTTTTAAAAGAAAAAAGTTTTTAAATGATGATTTCGAAGGAAGAAGACATTTCAATAAGACATTTAGATTACATAATTTTCCATCAAAACAGACCATAATTTAATGATAAATACAAAATAGTTAATGAGCACTAATCTTGGGAACATTCCTAGGAACTAGTTAGTTTCGGGACACATGTACCTCATATCTTAGTATAAAGTAACCATAAAAATATCTCTCCCTAGGAATGATCCACTATTAGGGAACATATCCACAACAAATTTTTCTAAAACCATTATCATTATAGTTGTTTAGTGTTGTTAATGTCCATCTTTCTATGTGGAACATGGAAAAAACCACTCCAAATCATTAGTATACTAGTACACATCCTCCCACCAAGATACTCGGGTTTCCGACTTTGTTCTCAAATAATTTCAACATGTTACAATATTAAATTTTAATATAAAAACACCATTTATGGTCCTATACACTCAAAATAGTAGCTACACATACTTCATACCATTTATATAACTCAATAAACCATTTATAATTTCCATAAAAAAATTCATTGAATATAACAAAAGATTGCACTTAAAATCCATATAAAAGACCTCTTTGAAAACCAAATGAACACCAATATTACTCCAAACAAGAATTGGATGAAGTAATTTGTTTTAATAAAACCCTTCAATGAATTATAAAATAGCCCTAAATTATACAACATGGAATTAAATTATAAAAAATCCATTTCCACACAATAATGAAACTTAAAAATCAATTATTTAACAAATTCCACAAAAAAATATTTTTTACAACAAGCACAATTATAGATGATTAGGATAGAAATAGAAATAATGTAAGGCTAAATCATCTATTACTGATTTTATTGAGATAATATTTTAAATTAAATTTACATTGAATTTAAATTTTTTAAACCCACAAAAATTTTACTCTATGATGAATTGCTTCATTTTTTTATATTGGTGTTATTTTGAGCTGAACAGAAAACTGGCCCATTTAGGATTTTTAACTGTTCTGCATTATTTCTATTATTTGGCTATAACATCTTTAACACTAATACAAATTGAAAAATAATTTCTTTTAAAGATTCAAAACATCTAGGGCTTCATTTAATATTTTTGGACCAAAAGCTGAATCGACTATTTGGAGGCTCAAAAGAAACTTAGAAAGTGTCTCAAGAAAACTGTTTACAGTTCTGCCTATTATTGTTGTGGGTCCATAACTCATTCTTTGTGGGCTCAATTTTTGTGGAATTTAGTGGATAGACGTTCTCGGAGTTGGGTAATATCCTTCTTGAAGGCAAGGCCACATGAATTGGCCTTTTAAGGGGCCATTAAAGCTTCCTAATATGGGGGTTGGAGTTTTGGAGGGTCTGACTGGACATAATAAATGGTCAGAGTAAAATGAGTATAAATATCGTAATAATTTTCCAAATCCACTGAGATTTTGAGGAGAAGCACACAATATAATTATTAACATCATTAAAGAAGGTTCAAATGCGTGAAGATGTCATTTAATGTGGCTAAAGCACATCAACATTCGAGAGATGAATTCTGGATATAAAATAACCTCTCAAAGCATATCTCATTCCACCCCATTCCTCCCCGGACACCATGAAGGGGAACTTTTTGGATTTCTCTTTTATTTATTTTAATTTTCATAGTTTTTAAATTTTTTTTTCTTCCCCATTCATCTCGATTACCCTTACCATGGCATGGTAAATACTTTGATTGATTGGGGAAGGGTTGGTTTTCTACATTGTATTTCTTGAGTTATTGGGTGTAATTGAATGAAATTTCTTTCTTCTTAAATGTTTTTTTCAATTTCATATAGCAGATTTTATTATCAAGTGCGATCGTTCTTGAATTTTAATTTCGTTATTTATTTTTTTTCCTTGGTAAAATAATAATTATCTCTGTCCACTAATTTCTGGTCTATATATGATGGAATAGACCTGTTAATATTGGTGAGGTACTCAATGATCGTCAGTACGTGTAAAAGGTGTAGTGAATTTTCATGATTGTTTGGTAAAAACAAGACCTGATCAGGTATTTCCCGTTTCAATTATGGATATTCAATACAACTATTTTTCACATGGAATGAGATTTGACCAAACTGATATATTGGTAATGTTTTCTCTAACAATCCTAATTTCACCAAGGAAGTGAGAGGACACGATTATAGAAACGCAATTTAATCAATTAAGAAAAGTGGTTTGAATTAAATTGAACATGGATATCATTACAATTAGGAGACTAACCCCAAACTAATCACCCTTTTTAATATCATATTTTTTCAATCATTTGAATTTCAAATTTACATTATAAAAAACAAAACATTTTTACCCATGTTTAAAAGTGACAAACTATTTTGTGTGCACTCCTATTCAGGAGACTTCCTAGGTCAACCACATTAATACATTTTTAACTTAGGAAATAATATTTTTCCATGCCCTATGACAGGCATGCATCAAACATGGAGTCGTTTTCAGGGAGGTAGTGCCACAATCAAATTGTAAATATTTGACTCTTTAAAAATTTAATAAAAACAAAAAAACATTCCATGTTGTATTCAAATGACTATATTTTAATGCATGGAACAATTACCCACTGATTAATGTACCAATTATTGACTAAAAATTTTCAATAGATGATGGAGTTTCTTCTATTGCTAGATAAATGAGGTGATTATGGATGAAAAATAATGATTAGAAAGAATTCAAATAGTTCATTGATGGACAAAGGGAGGACATGAACAACGATGTTTTTGAAGCGATGGCCCGAAATCTAACTTAGTTCTCCCAATACTTTCTAGAATTTTATGAAGCTTCCAAGGTCCAAGAAGAACCCCCTTAGTCATCCCTAATTTTTCTATGGAGATCCAAGAAATGGTGGAGACTGACTCCCTGCCTCTATATACTACTATTAAACTCCAGGAGGTGCTTTCCAATGAAGAAGAGATTGAAAATGAACAAACTAGGGGATATATTCTTTTTATGAACTCATTATCCTTTTATTTTGTTGAAAATGAATTGATTATTACCTCCCATGTTTTTATGTTTTCAGATTCAGAAAACATACTTTTTTTATTGGAGGATGATTATGAAAAAGAAGATGAACCTAAATAGGAACAAGTGGAGCTCCCCAAACATGTTGATCAGTTATTGGAGGGAGTTCAAGAAGTGATCAAGGAGGATTTTCATGAAGAGATCAATTACCAAGATGAATTACATGAAAGGGAATATTTATATATTAATTCTTCATGTTTTAATCTTATTCAAGTTGAATTGTTTTCTGATTTTTATTTCTCAATAAATTATGATACAACAAAAATGGAAGAGGGATTGGATGTCAAAGAAGAGACTACCCATGTGGTGGTGATTAAATAAGAAGAGTTGTACAAGCATGTGGTGGTGAGACTACATCCTCCACAACAATTTAAATACAATATAGAGGAGGACACCATGAAATTCAACAGGGAGAACACCTATATTCTAGTCCCTCTTAGTTTTGAACTAAAATTTTATCTTTAATTATTATTAGGGGTTGGGAAGTTTCTTATCTGCTTTGGGGTTCTCTACTTTTAGTGTTTAATCATGGACATCAGAAAAACTCAAATGTGGTGGTTCATCACAAATAAACTACACCCACCGTCAGATTGGTGATATCCGATTTGAACTGCCCCTCTGGAGGCAGTCAAAACCCAGGCCCCACTTGGGGGATTAAACCATGTTTTATCCTTCTATTCACATCCTTTTTATAATTTTTTCATTCAATAAATATCTTATGTTTTCTTTTATTTTTAGGTTTTCAAAGAGCAACATTTATGAGCCTAACTCAAAGTTGCATTTCCTATAAGTTAGGTCGTACCTCTCCTTTATACTTACTTGTTTATCGTAAATCAATCACAAATATACTTACATGTTAAATCCACTTGAATTAATTGAGGAAACTGAATCATTTAAGTGTGGAGGAGGTAATCTCTGTAGTTTAGGATTTTCATTTTCTGTTTAAAAAAAATATTGCGTGTTTTCATAATTTTATGTGTTTATTTTTCATGTTTTGGTGTGTTTTTGAAACTTTTGAGCTAATATGATTATCATTACCATTTTTGAAACCTATTTCAATGATTTAACCAATCTATTCCATGAAACTGATCTTAAATGAATGCTGAAATGATTTTGTTTCATGTTAAAATCTTATGAAAATTGTTGGAAAGTACACTAATTTTAGAATCCCATGCTATATTTCACTACCTATATCATTGAAATCACTTCCTTGTGAGGCTTCAAAACCATTTTTTTCATATTATTTTCATTCACCTCATTTATTGGGAGAACCAAACCATGCTTTCTTTAACCAGAATTTGATTTATTCCTTTCAAAACATGAGTGTTTGGGGTATATGTGTTTTAAATGATGGAGGAATTTATTTGGTTTTAAGCCCCCTTTTTAAAATAATAATTTTCATTATGTCCCACCTTACATTAATTATTTTTCCCCTTAGAATACATGAACAAACTGTTAGGTTAGCCACATTACAAGAAAATTTTCCCTATCCAACCTGCTCTTGAAGTGAAATTTCATGATCTAGTTGAACTTATGTGTGGGGGAAGCTGTCTTGTGTTGTGCTACCTCATTTGGTGAGTATTTGGTGGAAAATCAATTATTGAAGAGATGTGTGTGCTGCTGAAAAATTATTCTATTTAATGTTGTCCCTTTTTTGGAGCTTTCATAATAAGAGAAGTTGTGCCTTTTTGGAGCTTCCGATTTAAAATGAAAGCTGTTCCTATCTACATATTTCAAGAAAAATCATGTTTGAAAAGATTGAAATTTTTTGCTGCTAAAATCCGGAGCTAATTGAATGATGATGGAGCCTTTTTTACAAAGGGGAATAGATGGAGACCATTCTTGAGTGAAAATTAGAATCTCTCAATTTTTCTTCAAAAAGAGCCAAGCCCTCCTTTTTCGGCCTCAGAATTTTTAACATCTAAATCCTACAAACCAAAAGCCACAGAACAACCCAAATAATTCCCCATGAGAAACACATTTCTTTGACTCACATCGGGTGGTTAAGTAGTAATTTATCAAGCCTATGGTGACTCTTGTGTGAGTTTGGATGAGAAAATCCTTGTTTAGCATTTACATTTGTGAGATGTGAGAAACTTCATGTTAGGATGGTGTTTTGTGTGGATGGGATAAGAAATGAAGTGGAAATAAATTAAATAATATGAAATAGAGAAATTGAAATAAATACTTTTTATGAGGCATGATATATTTTTGTTTCGCAGTATGGATATCATAGATATCATTTGAATTTTTTTTGCATTTGATTTGATTTGATTTTTACTTGTCCTGGAGTCCAAGTGCTAAGTTTGGGGGGGAATTGATTGAGAAAATATTTTCAATTAAATTTACATTGAATTTAATTATTTAAAACCCAAAAAATGTTACTCTATGATTAATTTCTTTATTTTTATGATATTGGTGTTATTTTGAGCTGAATAGTAAAAATGGCCCATTTTGGATTTTTAACTTTTTTACATTATTTTGGTAGTTTGGCCATAACATCTTCTATTCTAATAAAAATTGGAAAATTATTTATTTTCCTGGTTTGACACATCCATTCCATCATTTGATATATTTTGACCAAAAGCTGAATCGACCATATGGAAGCACAAAAGAAGCTCAAAAAGTGTCTTAAGAAAACTGTTTACAGTTCTGTCGATTTTTGGTGTGGGGTATATAACTCATTAATGGTGGCCCAATTGTTGTGGAATTAGGTGGATGGACATGCAAGGAGTTTAGAAATAACTTTCATGAAGTCAATCCCACGTGAATTGTCCATTTAAGGAGCCATTAAAGCTTCCAAATCTTGGGGTTAACGTTTTGGAGAGTCTAACTAAACAGAATAAATGGATAGAGTAAAATGAGTATAACTATCATAATAATTGTCCAAATCCACTGAGATTTTGATGGGAAGAACCCACGATAATATGAACATCATTCACTAAGGTTGAAACTCATGAAGATGTCATTTAATTTGTCTAAAATTCATCAACATTTAGGGATTGAAATTTGGCTATAAAAGGAAGAGAGGCCCTCCATCACAAAACATCTCCCATTCCACCCCATTCCTCCTAGGACACTAAGAAGAGGAACTTTTGGATTTCTATTTTATATATTTTATTTATCATAGTTTTTTAATGCCTTCCATTTCTCTATTCATCTCGATTACCCTTACCATGGAGGGGTAAATATTTTGAGTGATTGAGGAAGGGTTGGTTTTCTACATTGTAATGCTTCAGTCCTTGGACATAATTGAATGAAATTTATTTCTTAATCAAAGTAGTTTTCAATTTCATATAGAATATTTTATTATAAAGTGTGGTCATTCTTGAATTATAATTCCGTTATTGATTTTTTCCTTGTAGAAATAATCATTATCTCCACCACTGATTTCTGGTTTATATACGACGGAATAGATCATGGACTAGTGGTGAAGTACTCGACAATCGTGAGTACTTGTAAAAGGTTTAGTGAGTGTTATTGATTTTTTGTGATAAAAAATACTCAATCGGGTATTTCCCATGTCAATTAAGGATATTTAGTACAACTATTTTTCACATGGAATGATAGTTGACCAAACTGAGATCTTGGTAAGGTTTTATCTCACCATCATAATTTCACCAAGGAAGTGAGAGTAAACGATTGTGGAAACTCACTTTAATCAACTAAGAAGAAGAGTTTTGAATTAAATTGAAAAAGGATAACATTAAAATTAGTAAATCAATCCTTACCTAATCACCCTTTTTAATATCATATATTTTTCAATGATTTGAATTTATAATTTCCTTTAAAAAACACAACATTTTTAACCTCATTTAAATGTGAAAAACTATTTTGTGTACGCTCCTATTCAGAAGATCACCTAAGTCAACCACATTACTACATTATTATCTTGTGAAATAATTTTTTTCCATTTCCTATGACTGACGTGCGTCATGATTACACATTGAATCACATAATAAGTGTGTCAAAAACACCAAATCCTTGTGAGAATGTTCAACACCACCACAACCACACCACAAGGGAGTTAAAACAAACCTAACAAAAAAATATTAGACAATTAAAACAAATATTTATCCCTTGGTACAGATCCCAACATTCTCATCGTTAGGAACATAAAGAAAAAAATGCTTGAAACCCTATGAAATTGGGGGGATGAAGAAAAGAGACCCACTTAATTGAGATATGTTTGATGAAATCACACCACATACAACAATAGTTGAATATTAAAATATCCAAAATTTATAGAGAGGTTAAAATAAATCTTAGGAGGTATATTGGGGACTGAAATGAGGGAAAAAGATTAAAAAATGAATGATTTGTGAATGAAAAAAATTACCTTCTCAAATCTGGACGTTTTGAGAAACTTCCAGTAATTATTCCCTAATCGGTGATGACTACAAGCTCTGAAAAGGACAAATAGAACATGGGGTGATCCTAGGGTTTTTGTTATCGATTGAGAGGTGTAATCACCAAAAAATATTAAAAAATGACGAGATATGAAGGAAATATGTTTTTTATATTATTGGAAGTGGGATCAGAGGTTGGATCAAGGCCTCCATAAAACACCCACATCCATCATGATAATGAGTTCTTAAGGGGTCCAAATGATTATTATGGTTTGAATTTGTCTCAGGAGGACATGTTGGATGTTTAATGGGTAAAAAAATTTAAAAAATGAAGGAGTTATTAAAGAGATAATTTTTTTTAATCTATAAATTGGCTCACAGTTTGGCCCAAATCATTATCAAACCACCCCTTTCTCCAAAAATACATAGGAAACTCCCAAAAACAAAGAATGAATAAAAATTACATGAAATAAACCTTTAAAATATGTCATGTATCTAACATAATGTCTTTTTAAAATTATTTAATCCATCATCCGGTGTAAAAACATGAAATAAGATATATCTCATATAATGCAAGAACATTTATTTTTGATGCCTTCATAATAACTCCTCTAACCAACATATCTTTATCCTATTTTGAATTATATTGTTACCATATATCCTATCTTATTTTTCCAATCATCTCAGTTTAGTAAATGGTTGGTTCCTCCATTCAATTATTTTTACATGAATCCTATGTCCGATGAAGTCATAGGAGTTTTCCTACCATGATTTGTCATATCAGGTAGATCATATCTTTTTAGTCATCCTATGTTTGATAAAACATTGTATAGAGATAGTTACAATAATCATAGTATGATGAATTCTTTACTTCTCAATCATATTTGGATTTAATCATATGGGATTTTATTCAAATGGTAGGATTCATATTTATGTATATAAGGTATAAATTTTTAAATGTTACTCTAGTGATATTAGACGTTATCTTCATAGAGATACTTAGTTTGACCTTTGATAACCATCCACTTTCTCTCCATCTGATGTACTTTATAATTATCTATTTATTAAAAAATTTCATGCCTGTTTGGTAACTGTTATAAATTTATTATTCTACTAGAGATTTAAAAATTAAATATATATATAACAAAACTCCATGACATCATATATTTAATATTTTTATAGTTTTAGACTTAATTATTTTATTAGTTCAATGTTATATAAGATATATCTATCCATAAAATTCATGATAGAACATAAACATAAAGGATGAGAAACTCTTATTAATAATAACTTTAGAAAATTTTATGATTAGTATGGAATCATCTAACTCCATTTGATTAGTAACTCAACCATATTTTGAAAATTAGTACGTCATCTTTACCCAAAATATAAAAACATTGATGAGAAATATATAATCAAAAACTAAAACAGTCATAAAAAATAAACTGAAAGGATCTTAAAAAAAAGTAACAAATCACTCAATCCTGCATCATTACAGAATCTAGAGAAAATTATTTAACCCCTCATGGTTTCAATTAAAGAAAATAATTGAACCTTGTTAGACCTGAGAGTGTGTAATAAAAATATAAATAAAAAAGATAATCATAGTCTTAAATCCCTTAGAACCTCTATCGAAAGTCACCCACTTTCTAGTGACATGATGATATTAATTCCCAATCCATATAACTCCTTTCACAAAGAAATAAATATATTATATCTTATTATATCTATCACATCTTTAAATATAAATATTTAACTCATCCTCTATCAATGGGGGTAAAATACCATTCAAAATAATATCAAATATTTATCTAATATACTCCATAGATCACCCAAAAAATATTTATGTGACTATACACTAGTAAAATTATTTATATTTTCCATTTTTCTATTTTTATATATCTCATGCCATTGCACTGCTTTTCACTATATGACATGGGTGACAAAGGTGAGACAAAAAATCTCATCTTGATGTTGTGGTCTGGTAGTATCCCACTTCTCACTAAAATGACTATAAATTCATTGATATATATATTTTATGTACTATAAATTCAAACCATATCCTAATAGAATCATAATAAAGGTACTAAATATATTAATTAAACTTATTAATTGAACTCAAAAATCATCATTTTTTCACCCCCATTGTTTCATTTTTTATTAGACAACAGCATGATAGGATATATCGTTCCATAAAAAGTTATTCATAATCCATTTTAAATATCATATATATAATGGTAATAAATTATATCGCATTTAAAATAAATTCACCTTAATAATGATGTACTGTTGAAAATTTCAATTTTTTTTATTCTTTTTATTTCCTTCATCCCATAATAAGAGTGGTCCTGACATGATCATCGTATCTTCTAAAATAGATCTTTTATGTTTTTTAAATAATGATGTAACACTAAGATATAAATTTTTGTGATATTAATCCACATATATTCTTCATAATGGGTCACACCACAATGTTAATTTATTTGTGGATTAAAATTTTCTACTGCTCCGACCATGTTAGATTCTTCTTCGTCATGGTATAAAATAAAATATCACACAACAATGTATAATATCTCATGAAAAATGATCGGACAATGAATATACTGATTTCTTAAATTTACATTTCATACAAAGACAAACATGATTTATAAATATTTTATCATGATGCATTCATTCACTCCGCAGTCATGAAACTGTACTTCCATAAGATTTTATTGTAGAATTTTAGTTAAATTTAACATTATTCTGATAGATTGTCTTACATGAAAAAACAAACTAAAATGTGTCATGAAATATTAGATGAATATTATTTGGATAATTTATAAATAATAAAACCCATAGTAATGAATTTTTTTTAATCAATTGGAAATTCTTACAAAATTAGATTAAGTATAATTAATGTTTTGAAAATAAATTTTTCAATAATATTTTTTCGATTATATATTATATTTAAAAGGTAAATTTATAAATGTTAGAATTTCAATTTTGTAACTTTTATATCATTTTTGAATTCATAATTTAAAAATTATCTAAGGATTATATTTTATTGGATTTATCTAAAATCATTGATTATTTTTGTAATACCGCCACTTTTATGACATTATCATAACACAATAATGACATATATTTTTTGAAACGTTTTTATATAAAATTTTTATATTTATAAATTAATATAAATCATTTATATATACTATTTTGAATTTATAAAATCTATATTTAATGTTTTGTCCACTTAAGTAATGTTTTAATCTAAAAAATGGTTTTATTCAATTATACTGAAAATTAGTTTTATTTAATAACAAAAATTAAATTTAAAAGAAAATATTTCATATAATATATTTTTTTTTATTTAATATGGTTAATTTAATTTCATTAATAAATTTATTAATACTAATATTAATGTTAATGACCATGATATTGGTGAAATAGTTATTTTCAAAGAATTGATTTAATAATATTGAGTAATTTTGATATAATAAATTTAATTTATATATTTTATATAATAAATATGATATTATTTTTTATACATGAATAAATATATACTATTACTCATTTAATTTTAATAAATTTTATATAATATTAAAAACACACAGTGGTAAATAAAGATATTTTTCTAAAATAAGGGATCACTTCCACCACATTTATCCTACTATTTGAAAGATTTATATCAACCATAAATATAACCTAATCATTTATAAAGTAACTACTCACATAATATAGGACCTTTTATTTATAAAATACTACGATATAGATCCTTATGTTGTTACCCAAGAGAGAACATCCAATGGGGGAGGTAATGTTCTCAACCGAACTATCTTAGAACATTTCTTCTTCTACCCCATAAAAACTATTCTATATATTTATTTATTATAAAATATGTGTTCTTAATATTATTAAATTTTATGATACTAATTAAATATCTATTTTATAGCCTCTATTAAGACTATTTTGAAAATAAATATGACAGCATGCGTTTGTGCTCTGTACAATATCTATGAACGACATGTTCTATTATCCTTCAACAAATAAATTTGCAGGATTTAAAAATATATTTAATATATAAAAATTATATTTATGAATCTATATTATAATGGAATGATAAAATTATATATTTTATAAGTTATATCCACAAAATCGGTCAGGTATTTTTAAGATCCTTAAATGAACATATCATGGAACCTTTTTTTATTTGAGTCCATTTTGGGAAAACATATTGAACAATATAAATTTTTAGACAATGTAATAATAAAATACATAAAACTATTTGATGTTGGATATTATAAAGATATTTAATAATATATTATACCATCTTCAATATACGTTGGAAGTTTTAAATAAATTTATTGTACTACATCAAGTAAGAGACATAAAAAAACTATTTAATAAATGACAAATACATGATGATAAATTTTATTTATTAGATGAAATAATTTCTTAATAATTTTTGTAATAATTTTTTTTATCATTCCAGATGTTAGTCTCACAAGATTCATGACTCAATACCCAAAGTAATGGTTTTTGAATTTAATTTTCCTTTATTATGATATGTTGTGTATTCAACAATTGTTTAATTTTTTGTCAATATATTGGACATGCATTTATTTTATAATATTTTTTCTTAAATTCTATAGCATTTACAAATAAATTTATTGTCCTATATTTAAAATTTTCAATTCAAAATACAATGAATTCAAAAGTGTTTTTTTATGAATTTTCTTTTAATTTGGGTCTTGAGCTATATTTCTTGGTTAATATTTTCAATTTTTCAATATAATTACATTTATAGATTTAAAATAGTAAATATTTATTGGGTAATTAATTATTTTTAAAAAAAATTATTATTCAGTATTTATATTCCTTTAATTTTTAACATTTTTAGTATTAATACCCATTATGTATAATGGATTTTTCTCTTGTATTCCCATGTTTTCCCATCACTCCTATATTATCATTTATTATTTTGGAACACAACTATGTTTTTTATCCCACGATCGAAATATTACTCATTAAAAATTTTCAAAATCATTTTTATTATCCTGTTAATTTTCTAGTTTTCAACAAAGGTATTTAAAAATATAAAAACCAGATCTCCCAAACCTCCCACATTACTTATGTGTTACACATTGACTTTCTTTTTTTTCTTCTCATCTAAATCGTTTTCAAGTAATTAATCAAATATTATATGTACACATATTAATTATATATATACCTAGTGTACTTTACCAGTATTTTTTATGGATTATACTGGTTTTATGTTTACTTGATTATTATATCTTTTACATAATCCTAATTTAAGAAATATGCCTATTTATTATTTATTTTCTTTCTACACAAATATCAAATGTGTTTAACCATGAATATTTTATGAAAACTCAAATTATTTTATAGAAAACCTCTTGGTAGAATTCAGGTCTAAATGAAAATAATAATATATTTTTTTTCTTTAAAATATCCTTCACTCATTTCATGAAGAATTACATATATGGATCGTTTTTATTTTTTAACTTATCTAATATTTCTCATTTTGTTATGTCTATAATATCCCCAATCCGACACTCCTCAATAAGGTTCTAAAAACACAACCATTACATTTTTTTCTTTGATACCCATGAATGTGACTAAATATTTCAATCCAAAACATAAATCATCGAAAGGAATTATTTGAT
Source organism: Viscum album (assembly GCA_963277665.1). NCBI lineage: Eukaryota > Viridiplantae > Streptophyta > Magnoliopsida > Santalales > Viscaceae > Viscum > Viscum album. The sequence goes on from OY728126.1 coordinate 1,152,636,697, forward strand.
CACGTGTATAACAATGAACCTTTTAGATTTAGAGTTTTTTAGAATTGGGAAAAAATATAACATAACAAATATCTATTAATTCAATGGTGTTTTATTTCTACTACACTAAGATTAAAATATTACATATTAAGATATGATTATATTTTATATGAAACCCTTATAGATATAATTCATTTATTATCATTATTTAAAATCCTTGGAAAAGGAAACATAAGAAATGTTGGCTTAAATGATCAGTAAGGGTAAAATTAAGCATTAAAAATTTAATGTCGTGATTGATAAAAATTTGAGAATAAGGGTATGATTACATAGTTCAAGTTCATGATCGTATCATAATATAAATCATACCAATAAGTACCTAGATCATAAATCATGAAACATAGAATAAAGCTTTAACAAAGGAAATATTCATCAGAATTAACAATCATGATAACAGTGTTTTCAATAATGATAAAAAGACATTTTAAAACCCATAAAATGAATATAAAAAAAGAGATGGTATCTTGGAATATTATCTTCATAACACATTTTAATCCCATCTCAGAAATAACTAGACCCCATTTAAATAAATAGGTGATAACCTATTATAGCTCCCTTGTTCTTTCAGTAATGGAGAATGAACATTACCCAATGCTTTGGAGCTCTATATGGGTGCTCCCATAATAGAATATATACCATAATCACCCAACACTATCTCGAAAAATGCAACATATTATCTGTATTTGGATCACCCGACACTATCTGGGAACATCCAACATGTAAGCTATTTTGGGCTTACTCAGTGATATCTGGGCACACCCAATATATAATCCATATCGGTCTCACCAAGCAATATCTTTCTACACCAGACATGTAATTTATATTGGGAACATATGGGGAAATATGGGTGAACCCATAATATAATCTATTCGGTCTCACCTGTTATATATAATAGATCTCAACCCTTCATATAAGCTGTATTGGTCTTTCCAATTCATCATTTATAGTTTTTAAGTACCATTCATGAGTAAAATATTTATAAACCTTCTATATTTAATGTTGACAATAGTCAATGTTCTTTAACAAATTGATTAACCCATCAAAAAGAAACGAGTTCCATGATAATCACATAATCTATACAATGAAAAAATTCTAATGGTATCAATATAATATATCCCCAGTGGTTCATAAGAAACATCAAGGATTATTTAAATTGATGAATGGAAACCCCCTTGAACATTAATTAAATTTTTTTGAGGAAAATAACCTTTTTAATTTGAGTAACATCAAAAGATATCATCTTAGAAGATAAATTATTTTGAAAAATCACATGCAAGTTTTGTTGAGGAAAATAACCTTTATAATTCTGAAAGTACCTAATTAAAATATAAAACTTTATCAAACATTAAAGATAAATTTTTATTTGAAAATAAAATATGAAACATAATTTTTTTTAAAACATTGAGTTTTTATTATTGGGGTAACATTTGTTCATACTGTATATTTTTTAAAAATTATTTTCAAACATGTCGTAAAAGGAGTAAATGTAACCCATTTGAAAACTGTTATGTTATTTTGTTTTAATTTGTTTTAATTGATGGTCAATGAAAAATAAAAATATATTTAGGAAATAATTTTTTAAAAAATTAGTTTTGATAATATTTAAGAAAACAATTATATGTGTGAGAAAGATTTATGATCTACAAAAAATATACAATATTAGTATCAATTACAAAAAAAATCGTTCTAATTATTCAATCAATAAGGGAATAAATCGAAATTTAACATGTAAAAAAATTCATAGAAAGATAAGGAGAAATTATATGTAGTTCATTAAAAGAAAAGTATTTTACTTCCTTCAATGTAAACATGAACATAAAAAATCCTTAAAGAAAGGTGATTGTAACATAACGTCTTTTCAACATTGGTAACACTTAAATCATAATCCCAATATAAGAATAAATTCAAATGAAATTATCAATATCATGAACATAAAAGGATTCAAGACACAACAAACCAAAAGTAAGTATATACAACTCAAAAATTATTATTGGTGCCTATCATAAATGTATATCTCAAATAAATTGAATTTAGATGAATAGCCCTTAAAAAGAACATACCGTTGAATTTGAGAATAAATTAATAGATAAATTATGTTTATCAAATTTATATCAACATAAAACTAGTTTAAATTATTAATAATATAGTTATATCTCATTACACATATAATATTAAAATATCAAAAATAATGAATAAGTTATATAACCAATTGAAAAAAATTAATTTATGAAATTCGTTAACACCTACTAACTATCCAGTCCAATCCCCTAGGATGAAATAATTAAAACTGAAATATAAAGTACAATTATTTATAAAATATTTATGGTATTAAAATTAAAATGAGTAGTATATACAATAATTAAAATAAATTAGGTTCAAAACATTAAAAGATGCCTCAATGATGGAAAATTTAGACGAACTCTCTTACCTTGAGTGTGGAAATTACATGCATGTCCTTTAAATCCTATATAATAATATTATATTAATTATATGTCTTCTTAATAACCATTTAAAATATTAATATTTTATAATTAAAAAATTTATTTTATTTATTTTAATTACTTATTTACATACTTAATCAATTATGTCCTCATCGGGTGTTTGGGGGATGTTCAGTTCATTTTTGCAAAATGACTTCAGTGTGTTGACCTTGGTCAAATATATCAATTTTTCAACGTATATAGAATGATAATAATGAAATAATTATTTTTTATATACATCAATTATACTTTTAAAACCAATCCTGAAATATTTTTATCAATAATTAACTATGTTAAAATTATGGAGGTTGTATGTCGTACGTACGCATGAGTTTCATTTTCATTTATAATGTTTACTAAAAAAAGGTATGTATTATTTTTTATTTATAGAATAAACATAATATCATTAATAAAATATTATTTCATTAAATATACTTATTAATTTCATCCATGTTATTTTCTGATGAAAAAATAATCACATCGATTCGTGGAGGCGGTAGTCCACACGTACACATGAGCGACCATCATTTCTCAGTTAATGGAAATGTAAAATGAAAATGATATATATATATATATATACATATATATATATATATATAAATATATTATCTTATAATAATGATAAATATGTCATTAATATTTTAATTATTTCATTTTGGTCTCATATATTGATTATCAATATTATTATTACCTTTCTTGAAAAGAATTAGTTGAAAATGAATCACAAAGCTTTGGAGGCGGTATCCCACTATACACATGAGTGACAAAATCATATCCCTAATGGAGTATAATTTAAGAAGGTATATGTGATATAATACATTAAAGAGTATAAATATAAGAAAATATCATTTATATACTTTAAATACTTCATTAAAACATGAAATAAGAGGCGATGATGAAAAAAATGACATCGGTTTGTGAGGTGGTAGTCAACCATACACATTAATGAGTATAATCAAGATCTTTCCGTCTAGATTCTATTTTATTTGGAGGGTTATGTATTCCAAAATTCCCACTGATATATTTACACAATATTCTGGTATCTACGTGTTCTCAAAATGTGTCTAATGTAACCAAAATAAGGATGATATTAATCATTTTTTCCTCAACTATGTCATTGTTTCATCTCTATGAAAATCTACTTCCATCCTATTAGAAGTGGTAATCCCACCCACAAACAATCTACAAGATCATGTCATAGCTTGTATCTAGAAGAATATCTTAACGAAAATACTTAACCTCTTATTGGTTGAAATTGTACATGTTATTCTGGCCATACCAAATTGGTTTGTTCATGATAATATTCCATTTTTTTAGTACTGGCCCTCTCTCAAATCATCATTATTGTGAAAAATAATAATTCCCTTCAAAATTGTTTTTTTGAAAAATCAATTCATAATATTACCCTGCATAAACATCTTTTAATTATAGGTAATTATGATCCTCCAACTGAAACATTGGAATTCACGTGGATTCCCCCATTCCTGGACTAGATTAAATGTAATATATGATGTCTTTTTAGGGGGAATCTAGGAACATCTTGGTATGGGGAAATATTCAGATATCATAACGGTTAGAGAAAGGGATTTCTATATAGTATATGAGGAATAATTACATAATTTTATAATGAAATTATTAATTTTATTAGTGTGGTTGAAATGAAAAAGCATCGATCATAGCATAAATTTTTGTTGGAGTGTGATTCAACCAATATTGTGCAAGCTACCAGAAATGGTATTATTCATCTTTCAAGGAGATTGACTACTAAATAGATAGAATTCATAGATTATATTATTTCTATGAATTTTCATATCATGCAAAAATATTTTAAAGGAAATAAATTGGATTTTGGGTTTGAAAATCAAGGGGTGGATTCTCTATAATTGACTTATTTCAATCAAGTAGCAGATGATATTTCTTCCTTCTTTCAACGGTACTTTTATAAATAGACATCTTTCAAACATAGGTAAAATTTTTATTATTCAATAAACAAGCTGTGTAATTTTCTTAAGAACTCTAATTAACTAATAAATTAACATAATTGGAGAATATTTTAAGTATATCGAAGAAAAAATAAAATAAAATCGCTTGATTAAGTATGATACATCTTTTTTGGACAACCTCCATAGGTTTGCACCAAATTTCCTTTTTTGGGATGGTTTTCTTATGAAAATATTATCTTTATATCATGGGGATGAAATTTATAATGGTATTTGGTCTTTTATTGATCCATACAATTGTATATTAATGTTTTAAAAGGAGAGGATAGTGGGTGTTCTTTTATATTTTAGGAAAGGTACCCATTTGTAAGATAAATGGAAATTTCTAAATAGAATCGAAAATGATAAAATATTACCATTAAAAATTTATTAGAATGACCCTAAAATCGAGCATAGAAAGGATAATATTAAAATATGTCTTGGTAATAGTTTTTTACATGTTTTATATGAAAAAATACAGATATAGTTTTTAATTTAACCCTTGATAAACCAGTTTTTACCTTAATTGCAGTAAAATATATTTACTATTTACACTATAAATTATGAAAAAAAATTAAGCTAAAATTATTAGATAATATTAACTATTATAATTAAAAATTTGTCATGTACATAAAAAATAAATTTTCAAAATTTTCCCAATTTAATTCATAATTAAACTAAGAGATGCGTCGAAGAAGTGGGTTTTCAATAAGTCTATTTTTCATGAAAAGTTGATTTTATCTTAACTCTTTGATTTTTATTAATCATTATATGAATATTAATTCAAATATATTGATATAAAATCTATAAATTTAATTTATTTAATTCCCAATTATGGGTTTTTTAATTTATTAAAGCATAGAAACATTAGGAATATTGACATATATTTTAGAAAAAGACTATTTTTAAACCAAAAAATAACCATGTACTAAAATAAAATATAGAGATGATTAAAAATTAATTAATTATATTTTTTATAACTAAATAATACTTATGTTACTTGAAAAAAATTCCAATGAAAAATGTAATTTCAAATTACAAAATATATTGAAGAGAAATTAATTTTTTTATAAAATCTGCATTTTAACTATATATTTAAAAATCAATATTTTCTAAAAAATTGAAAATTTTGAACCTATGATAATTTTGATATTATAATTTAAAAAACTAATTTAATCTTTTAAAATAAATGTTCTAGAATCTTATGAAATTAATTATAATATTTTCTCACAAAAAAAAATAATTGAAATCATTTTTAAAGAAAACTTATTTTAAATGAACAATGCTACTTTACCAAAAGTTGATTGATTGTTTTATAAGAATTTATAAATAAATTTATAATTATTAGGATATATATATAATATAATTTTCATAAATAATTTAATAATATTCATACCTTCCAATTTAATGGCTAGGTTATAGTGGTAATATTTGAAATACTATTATTTCCTCTTTCATTTAATCTTGGTGTTTTGGGTTTTGTAAGCTATCTTGAATAGATTTATTTCTAAAAATATTAGGGCGATACATTATCTTCACATTAATAAACTTCATCCCCACAATTTTAACATTATGTTGGTAATTAAATGTTTAATATTTGAGAATACCATTGTTGTAAACCCACATCAAAAAATGGGTTATTTAATATTTCTATTAAAAAAGGGAAAGATAAAAATGTAACATAAATATGATTCCACATAAGAAAAAATTATCAGAATGTGAAGATATTGACAAGGGAGAGAATAATAAATAATTATGCAGATTGATATAAATTATTTTTCATTAGAAAGTGGTTGATGAGTAGAAATTTAAGGAACAAAAAACCATAAATCTATGGTGAGTTAATTGAACATTAATTCATTATATATGAATGAAAAATAGATAAATGTTTTTCCTCCAAAAAAAATTCTAGAGGTTAGGAATTATTTTACGATATAGAAAGAAATAATAATGAAATATATTTACATTATATGATTAATTTCCTCGTTTAATCAATTATAATTGTAATATTATCTCTTTCTCTAAATAACCAGTATTCAAGAAGAATTTTTCATTACATAAGTACAAAAATCTACTTATAATGGATCACATAACCATAAAATGGATAAACATATATTCCAAATATCATTAAACAATAACTAAATCCAAAATATTTAGCAAAAATCATTGTAATTCCAAAAATTATTAAACACTAATATTATGAAATAATACAGTAATTTAAAAAATTCAATAGTAATATCCAAAGATTAAAATAAATCATTCAATTTATAAATGTTCATATATACCAAAAATAAAAAATTACCTAATTATTAATGTGTGTTTTAAACTCAAATTTTATCTCATATGTTTTAACTTACAATCCTTAAATTATTTTGTAATTATTCTAAAATGAAATTTTTCACTTAGTATCAAAATAAAATTTCAATCCCATGGTTATCTATATGATAAAACTTGTCTTCCTATAATTAACACAATATCTAAGAACACATAATCCATGAATTTTTTTAATAAATAAAACATTATTTTTACAAAATTTAAATGAATAAAAACCATTAAAAAAATATTTACATTTACCTCAATCCAATAAAATGCATCTTAATGTTATTAGTTACTTTAAGACATCATCACTTAAATCCTTAACATGGGTGTCAAAGAATTAAAAAACATGATCAAAACTAGTCTTAGAAACCCATGATGGTCTCCACAACTATTAAGATAACCTCACATGAAAACATATTAATATTAGAATTTATCTAATCCCTACACTAATATAAACTATAACAACCCCAAACCCATACTCTTAGATCCAGTGCTAAAACCATAAACATTACATTTAATGGTTTGATACCGATTAAGGTTACACAATTTTAACAATCTAAAACATACAAAATCAATAGGAAATATTAGACCACTTACATACCCATATCCCTTTTAGGTTTAGAGTTTTAGGGAATTCAAAAAAACTCTTACATCCATAACAACCATGAATTAAATAGATAATTTTTACCACTATTACAAGATTTTCATATTCCACATTTGGTCATCATATTCATCCATATGAATCCCTTATTGACATTATTCAGTTAACATCATTATTTTTTAACCTTGGGAAATAGAATCATAAGAAGGGGGAGCACAAATAATCATAATGGTATAACATAATAAACAACAATTTTATTTTATTTTGTGAAAAATATGTTCATAAGGGCATGACAACATAATCAAAATCCATGATTATATCACAATAGAAATCATACCCATGAATACCTAAATCAAAAATCATGAATCATGGACTAATGAATAAAAAATTAAATAGTCATTAGAATCAATAATAATGAGCCATGCGATGTAAAGCATGATCAAAGAAAAAATTTATAACCTACAATGAGAATAATGAAAACATATTGGTATCATGGAACATTATCTTAATAACCCATTTCGAACCCTTGTTATAAATAACTAGAGCCCAGTTAAATACAAAGTGGAAATCCTCTGTTAACAACCTTCTTCTTACCTTAATATTAAAGGAACATTACCCAATGCATTAGAGCTCTATCTCAGCACAACCATTGTAAAAGATATAGTTATCTCACATGGCGCTATCTGGGTGCACCCAATGTATAAGATATATTAGAATCAACTAGAATTACCTGGGCACACCCATTGTATAAGCAATATTGGGCTCACATAGTGCTCTCTCGGCACACCCAAAGTGTAATCTATATTGTGGTCACCTAAAACTATTTGGGAAAACCCAATGTATAATCTATATTAGGCTAATGAAGTGATATCTAGAAACACCAAACATATAAGATATATTGGTCTCACCCATAAGCGATAATGAGGCTCAACCCTCTATATAAGATTTATGAGGCTCACCCATTCATCATCAATAATGTACAAGTATTTTTAATTAATAAATAATTTATAGTCCTTCACTTTTCAATCATATCAATAATCAATGTTTATTTATATATTGATCATCTTATGGAAAAAATGGTTTCCTTGACAATATAATAATTCATGTAGAGAAAGAATAAATATTGTATCAATACAACATACCCCTAGTGGTGTCTAATTAAAATCCAAGGTTTTTGATTTTGATGAATTAAATTACCATTAAATTTCCATTAAAAAAATTATATAAGAAAAAACTGTTTATCTTTGATTAAATTCAATGGATTTATCCTTAGATGGAAAATGCTTCTAAACTGTCACATAGAACATTTCTTGAAAAAATTTTATTTTCAATTTTGAAAAAACTAATTTAATATATAAAAAAATCACAAACAATAAAGAAAAAATTTTCATTGAAAATAAATTTTGATTCTTAAAAAGTAATATTTAAAACATTGAGCGGTCATGGTGGTGGAAAAATATGCTCATGTTGTAAATGTTAAAAATATAAATTCTGTTCAATTTTTCTCAAAGGGATGCAAAGTGAACCATTTGAAATATGTTAAGAAATTTAATTTTTAAAATAATATTAAAATATTGTCAATGAACATAAAAAATATATTTATGAAATTATTTTTGTTTATAAAATAACACTTTTGAAAAAAATGGAAACAATTTTTATGGAATAGAAAGACTCCAAATCTAAAAGAAAAATACAATATTGATACCAATTATAAACTAATTTCTTGATAATTATTCAATAAAAAATAGAATAAATGAAAATAAAAAAATCAAATCTTATTCATAACTATAGGATAACAAAATATGTTCATTTCAATAAAATAATAACATTTTATTTCCTATAAATGAACCTTTTACATAAATAATCCCAAAAGAAATGACATTGTAACAAAAAGCCTTTTCCACTTCGGAAACTCTTTAATCATAAGCTCATTGAAATAATAAAATCATAAGAAGATTTAAATATTATGGAAAAAGGATATGCATGATATAAAATTTTATGTCGGTTGTATATACACTTCATTAAGGAATATAGGATCATATTATAAACGTATGTCTCAAAGAAAAATAATTTGATATGAATAACCGTTTTAAACATCATACCATTGAATTTTATAATTAGTCAATTAATAAATTATGGTTAAAAAAAATTAATCCACAGAAAAATACAGGGAATAAAATATAATATTATTAAAATAAATTACTCACATAATATTATAATATCAATGAAAATGAAGACGAAATATAACCCAATAGAAATAATTTTAGTTATGAAACTCGTTAAAATATGGTAACTTGTATGTTGAATCCTCTTAGATAAATAATTAAAATTCAAAAATAAAAAACCATATTGTATGAAATATTAAATATGATAAAGTAAAATGGTTATTATACACACCATATAAAATAAAGTAGGTTCATAAAATTAAAATATGGCTAAATCAAGGGAAATTTATACAATGTTTCTTACCTCGAGTCTAGAAATTCCATGCAAGTATTTAAAAACTTTTATAATATAATTAAATTAATTTCATGTTTTAATGAAATCCATTTATATGTTTAATAACTTATACATACATAATTTATTTTATTTATTTTAATTTCATATTGAAATAATTAATCAGTTAATTACACATCAGATGTTTTGGGAATGTAAGGTTTATTATTTAAAAATGGATTTGGTGTGTTGACTATGGTCAAAGAAGACATTCTTTCAACATATATAGAATAATAATATTGAAAAAATTATAATTTCTATATATCTGTTATACTTTTAAAACTAGTCATGAAATATGGTTATAAAAAATCAACTATGTAATGATCATGGAGATGGTAGGCCATACATATACATGAGTAATGTTTCTATTTTTCAAAGGTCATTAAAAAAAGATGGTAAGTATTGTTTTTTAGCTTTCCAGGATGAAAATGATTTCATAAATACCTTATTATTTCATTAAATAAACATTTATCTATATCATTAACGTGATGTGGTGATGAAAAAAATAATCACATCACATTTTTGAGGCGGTAGTCCACACGTATGCATGAGGGATGTTACGATTTCTCAGTGAATGGAAATTTTAAACATACATTCTATATATAAACACTATATTTTTTTAATTATAAATATGTAATTAATATCATAATTATTATTTATATATCATATATATTAATTATATTAATAATCATTACCATCCATGTAAAATGTTAGTGAAAAATGAATCACATCGCTTCGTGAGGTGATTGTCCGTAGTAAGCATAGGCGATGCTATTGTTTCCCCTAAGAAATGGAAATTAAAAATATATATGTGATATAATAATTTAATAGGTATAAATATGTTCAAAATAAAATATATATATATATATTTATATTAAATCTATCATTATAACAAGATGTGGGAAGCGATGATGAAAAATAAATGATACCGATTTGAGAGGCAGTAGTCTGCCTTACACATAAATGATGATTTCATTTCCCATTTAATAGATGAGGGGACGGATTTAGGTTAATATATTAACATAATAAAATACCAATATATGATAAACATATGTGTTTTTATATCATTACAATTTAATAATATTTGAAGGATTTAGAAGAAGAAATAAAATAAAAATGCATAGATAATCATGATACATATTTTTCAAACAAACTCCTTAGGTTCGCACCAAAATCATTATTAGGATGGATATTTGAAAAAAATAAGGGATATTGGTCTTGGGGATTGAATTTATGAGGTTATTTGGGATGATATTTTCTTATCCAAATGGATTTATAGGTGTTAAGAGGAGATGATATGGGGTTTCATTTTATAAGTGGGGATAAGAACTCAATTTAATAATACATAGAGGTTTACCAAAGGAATAAAAAATGATAGTAATTCCCATCTAAAAAAGATTAAAAAACATCATATATCCAATATTTTGAAGAAAAATATTTCATTATTCTCACAAAAAATTATTTTTAATTGTTTAATTTGAAAATTCACCATTATAATTTTATTTTATCCCTAGGTATGCCTGATTTACCTTAATGATGATAAATTATTTTAATTATTTTCACTATTAATTATAACTAAAAAATACATTGAACAGATGATATAATAAAAATTATTCTTCTTAGCAATATTTTAACCTTTTTAAAAAATTAATGTTATAAAATTTTCACAATTTAATTTAAAATTAAACTCATCGATATGATGAAAAGGAATGTTTCTAAGAAGTGTATTTTTCAAGAAAAAGATGAGTTTATATTAACTTTATGACTAATAAAAATAATTATATAAATTGAAATTTATTTTTATATAATATATAAAATTCATTTAATTTATTCCAAATTTTAGGGTTGTTTTATTTAATTAAAATTGAGAAACATTAGGATTTTGAATATAGGTTTTATAAAAAAATTGTTTTCAAATCCCAAAAAACATATATTAAAATCAAATATAAATAATGGTAAATATTAATTTATCATATTAAATATAAATAATGAATAATTATTTTACTTTAAATAAAATTAAATCACAAAGGGACTTTTAATTTAATTAATTATTTGAATAGAAATAATGTTTTACAACAATCGGTATTTTTAACTATTTATTGAAAAATCAACATTTTATGAAAATTTAAAAAAAATCACCTTATGTTAACTTTCATATTCTGATTTAAACAACTATTCATTTTATATAATAATTTTTTGAAAATATCTAATAATTTTTTGAAAATACCTTGAAATTAATTATAATATTTTCTTATAAAAATAATAAAAAACATTTTTCAAATAAACATATTATTGATGAATAAAAAAACTTTAATAGAGATTCATCGATTATTTACTAAGAATTAATAAATAAATTCATATTAACTCGGATATCTAAATATATAAGTCATTAATTATTTAATATTATTCTTACCCACCAATTTAATGGCTTATGTATGATAGTTATATTTATAATAATATTATTTAATAGTTCATTTAAGATCAGTGTTACATGAATTATATGATATTGAACATAACACCCTTTTTAAAAATATAAGGGTGTTGAAATATTTGTACCCAATGTTCAAGAACTATATTAATTTTTGAAATATGAATGTAAAAAAATAATTTGATTCTATATTCTATTGGTAATAACTATGATTTTGATTTTGATTAGTCCATGAGACAAGATCAAGAAACCCATTTCAATATCAATGGGTTTTTCATGTTTTGGTTTATTTATTTTTCCTTTTCATCTTATAGATTGCATAATCATTTATATATTGTGAATTTCATGGCTGAGACGTACTATTTGTCAATGCATTGGGTAATGCTTCCATATCATGAGATAATATGAAATGTGTTGGGCAGTGTACCCAATATACCATGAGACTCTATCCACTATATTTACAAGAAAGGGTAGTGATCCTAATCAACCGTGGGACAATGTACACTAGAATAATGTGAATATGGAGTGAATCCAATGACCCATGGTACTTTTTCCACTGTTATATGATGGTCTTGGTAGTTGAAGTTGACATAAGATTATGATGACATGTTTTAATTGTTTCCCCATATTTCTGATTTTTATGAACTTATAATATCATTCCCTAATGTCACATTTTAGTGATTATCTCACACACTTATTCCATGATATATATTTGTTCATTTGAGATTACATTTTTAATTATAAAGACTTATGGAAAACTATTATTGATTAATGTTTTTTAATAATATATTTCTCCCTAGGTCAGGTTTTCTTAAATTATTTTGATATAACCATTGATATCACGTTAACGATTTTCCCTTACTATATATTTGTGCCCATTCATTTCTTATGATTCATTTACCTAGGTTATGGATAATATTATTTCTTATAATAAGTATATTAGTAGTCCATTTTGGATCAATTATGGAGAAATTTTCAGAAGTATAAAAAAATTTGTTTATCTTATTGATCCTCAAAATAGGTAATCCTTCAATTTTTGAGATATTATTTTTATTATGGGAATTGATTTTTATCTTAATTAAATGATGTAAAATAAAGATATGTTCCTACTGTATCAACTAACATTTTATCAAATAAAATATTTAAATAATGTTTTTTTGCACTAGAATAGAGAGGGAAGGTCTGGGGCATCACAATTCATATCAGAGTAGAGTTTAGTTATTGTTTAGGACTAACTAAAAACTAAATTTCTTATTTCAAAAGAACTTTTCAGGAAAATACAGGAAACCAAAACGACATAAAATACTTAAAAAATAACCAAGACTCCATAGGAAAAGATTATCAAGATCAAATACACTCTAATTAAAGATAATGGAAAAGACCCACCCTAAAAGAGAAATAATACGATCTGTATCCACCTTCCCATCGCTGCGCGGCTAACTGTCCCATGCAATAATGCATGGGCATGATACCGATGGAAAATGCCATACCCTCTCAAACTTTCAATTCCAAAAATCAGTGAGAAATAAAATGCTCCAAGCTCTAAACCTAATCTGAGGAAATCCCTTGCAAGTAAACAGAATGCACTGTCTCATGGATCAATGCCACAAGCCACAAGCGACCTAAATTTTTTTCAATCTTCACACCAGCACTTCACAGGTCCCACAACCAAATTTCTAGAGATCAACATGATTACAAAATATCACTAATTCAACTTGAACCAGTACAACAACCCTTTCCACTAATTCACATTAATTAACTCACAGACAACTCAACAGGAAGTAGAATCAAGATTCATGAACCATGCATCCAAAATCGTATAACCTACCCTTCAAACCAGACACTTTTGGAACACACAATGGAACCAAATGTATTTCTAAATATCGAAGAACCGGTCTACCATCCAGTATCATGACCTCAAAATAATATAAACCCAATAGAAGAAAAAATCAAATCCTAATCGTCGATGAACGAATGAAGCCCCATGAACTGAAACTCATCCAAAATAAAAAATGATTTGAAACAAAAACAAAAAATCAGAAAAACATCACAATTCCGTTAGGAGGAAGACGACTACACACACCAGGGATGAGAGAGTGAATCTAAAGCCACAGAAGATGGATCTTAGCCTCAGGCCAACACTACACCACAATGAGAAATCCTATATTACGTATGAGTAATTAGGAAACGAGTGGCTAGCCATGGTGCAAATCACTGAGGAAACTGAGTCAAAAATGTCTCCGACACCACTAAAACATAATTCCACAGCCCCAATATCTCCAAGAATTAAGTTGGGTCGTTCTGATATAGACGAGGTAGGATGTTGCGATGAGGGTAAACCTAGCTCACGATGACCCTTATGGGCACATTGACTTCAGTGTGGTAGTATCAGCCATTTTTTTAGGAATAATTCTGTTATTTTTAGGGAATAAGATAATATAACTTTCTATAAAACTCATGGGATACGTTTAATGGATAATTATATGTATAAGAAAATATAATAATATATTATTTATTTAAATATGGTGTTCCTTCCTAAAAATTACATTCCTATATAGATGCTTGAAATTGGATGTGGCTATGAGAGAAATTTACCTTGGTAAAATTGTACTAAAAAGGATAGTTGAGTATCAACTTGATCTTCACTGAGTGAACAATGAGTGGGCCTAAGAATTATAACCTGATTATATTCTCCTTTGGGATAATGGTCAAACACGTTCTCTGTAAAAGATA
This sequence comes from Viscum album, assembly GCA_963277665.1. Lineage (NCBI taxonomy): Eukaryota > Viridiplantae > Streptophyta > Magnoliopsida > Santalales > Viscaceae > Viscum > Viscum album. Next base: position 1,152,651,772 of record OY728126.1, read on the forward strand.
TTGTTAATGATTTATTATGTCTATATGTTAGGATATGAATTTTGAGAATACTAAACATAACAAAACCAAGATTGAACTAAGAGTGAATTTAGTTGAAATAAAATATAATATAATGATGAAAAATAGTAAGACATTTTGAGGATTAGTTATTCATGTAATTATCTTGAAATAGTTCTCTTATGAAGATAATGGTCCATAACCCACATTAACCCCTTTTGGTTTTAGTGATAAATAAAGCCTAAACAAATCATTTTTATAATTGATGGGTAGGAAAACAATGTAATTTTTCTAATGAGTAACCACATAGGATTGAGGATGGTCCTCATTTTTTAAGATAAAAAAAATTCTTGAGTTGTGATTAACAACTTGAATCCTAATGAGAATCCAAGCACACCAATGAAAACAAGTATATTGTTTTATAGAATATCAATTGATAAAAGTAATGAATAAAATAATATTAAATTTCATTCATGTAAAAAGAGTTGGAAGAGGAACCCTAGGTAGTGTCTCCAAGGAACTAAAAGATGTATTATATGTGGTATAGGATAGAGTTGATCCATAATAGTTTCTAGTGAAAGGAATATTTAAATTAACACGATGTAGAAAAATAATGTTTTTCATTACAGTAAAATATCAAATCAATGTTTTAGAAGTGAAAAATTTGGGCACTATTAAAGACATTATAATAACCCGAGGGATCAACAAAAAAATGGAACCAACAACCGACTAGATATTAGGAACAAGTAAAATTATATGAAACATCTATTATTGATGTAATGTTGTGACCTCAGATGACATGATACTGGTTCATTATTACATTTCATTGTCATTATTACAAGGGAAGAAAACCCAAATGACCGTGCAGTTTAACAGTCATGGAAATTCTGATTACATACACGCCACCCATAATACCTTGGGAAAAATTTTAAACATGAAACAAAAAAATTGAAATGAATTACATCCTTGAATGCATAATCAATTTCTCTTCTTTATAACCAAAAGTGAGAAAAATAATAAGGCTAAGCTCAAATTATATATAAGGGTATGTACAACAGAAGTAATAATAAATCACTATGGAAAGGTAAATATCTAAGAACACTTTCCATTTGAAAACCTAGATAAAGCACAAATAATATGGCACATAAGAAACTTTTAAAAATGAAATAAATCAATAAACTAGGAATTAACTACGTCCAAATATATATCAATTACAAATATCATTGAAAAATAATAAATAAAATTAAATGAGTGAAATACTTTATTTAAGGATGTCACGTATCTAGCACATGATAAATTGTTACCATCGAGATGTTTTACAATAATGTTTAAAAATAAAGGTAGAAACCCATTTGGACTTCTAATTCATCTCATGAGAACCAGTTGATGCATTGTAGAGCTATATAATGTTTGGGCTCCACCCATCATTTCCATTCAAAAGTATTTCTTGTATTGAATAACCAAAATAAATAATATGCCTTATCAAATAAACATATTGAATGAGTACTATGGATATATAAATAATTAATAAGAAGGAAATAACATAATATCATGAAAATAAAGAGATTAATGATAACAAATCAAAGGGAATAATATACACCATATAAATGGAACTAGGTTCATAACATTTCAATATGCCTTAATGAGATGAAATTTAGATGAAATCCCTTACCTTAACTCCCATACTCTCTATATTTTTCAGAGAAACATATACGATGGTTTTAAACATATTATTAACATTTATTTGAATCATAATAAAATTTATAATATCATATATGACTTTATATTAACAGTTTTTTACAATACAATATTAATGCATGATTTCGTGTCATAATCGCTTTGTTTATTGTACATGTTTTGACTTGTTATTCTTGATCATATTACATAGATCATGATTTAATTACTTCAATAACAAAAAATGTGATTTATATATCACAACTATTTATAATATTAATATATATAATATATAGATATATAAAATGGAATACACTATTCATGGAGACAGTAGGCCATTCATACAGATTAACACTATTTTCATTTTCTTATTATTTAAAATAGAATTAAGTGAATGAAATATATATAATTACATATTTATATATCTATATATATTATTTCAATATAATTATTATTTAATATATTTCAAAATTAAAATTAATATATATCTTTATAATTATTCTTGGATGGTGAACTAGGAAGACGAGTATCATCATGTCGTAGAGACGGTAAGCCATATACAGGCACGAGCGACAGTACCATTTTATTACTGCTTTAATGGTATTTATTTGGATGGAATATTAATTTTAAATAATAAATATCCACTTAAATTCGTTATTTAATTTATATCTATACACCATTATACCAATCTAAATAATGTATACATGAAATATAGTTTACACCACGGTCTGGAGACAATAATCCATATGTACTCACACATGGTGGTAATATTTTTCATAGGATATATAAAAAAGAGGAATATGGTTGTCCCTTAAACATAACAACATCTCATCATATATTATATTTTGTATTTATTATTTTATTATGGAAGAAATTAGTAAGAGGACATAGAAGAAGAAATGAACTTTGAAAGAAGGGATAAAACAATTACCTTTTCTTCATGTGTCGCCTTTTGAGTTACAATAAGAGAATATTTAAGTTTGTTTTATGCACAAATGGGGGACTCTAGGATGATGTGAGGGAAGTTGGGAGGATATTTTGGATGTGGAAGGCCAAGCCTAATGGATTTGGAAGTGTGAATATGTGGGTAGAGCTGGTGGCCTTTCCAATTAGGGATAAGGGGAACATTAGCAAGTCTTGAAATATTATTTTATTATAAAATTATTTTAGAATTATAGTTAAAAAATGATATATTTATATGGTAATATGATAATGGTTCTAAATCCTCTCATCCAATAGGTTTTAGAAAATTTAAGGTCATAAATATAACCCTATATTTTATATTTTACCCTTAGTCAAAAACATTAACTCTTACCATGTTTTCTTTTATTTTCATAATATATGGTTAAAATAGTCAAAACAAAATTCCTATAGAAAAAAATATATTATTAATAAAAATTTAATAATTACATAATTTCTTTGAAATAATATTATATTTTTAGTATTATTAAATCATTTAATGAAATAGCATATGTTTTAAAAAATCATTTATCTCAATCTTGAAAATATTTAGTAATTGATTTTTGTTAAAGTTATAAATATATGAACACTTCAAACCAATGGAATTAAATATAATATAATATATAAATATCATCCATAAAATTTTATTATGGCATCAAAATGTTTAAATTACATTTATTTTATTATTTATAATATCATTTCTTTGAATCTTCCATTAATAATGTAATCATTGAATAATCATTGTGTCATAAATTAAATTATTTATTTAATGTATAAAATTTATAAATAAAATTACATTATGTTGGAAATATTTTTTGACTTATTATGAATATTTATAGTCAAATAGATCAGTTGTGTGACCCTATATTAAGATTTATTTTGTAATAGATACATGGTTATGCTATATTTTTCTTTACATTAAATTAATTCTTATAAATTTTCATTATCACACCCAGGTGGCTCTATGGGGTCCCAAAATTTTTCCACAGATTCCCATGGTCAAAAAAAATCATAAAATATGATTAGGAAATTTTTAAGGGTGGTTAAATATTTTTATAATATTATTTTTACCCTCATTTACTAGATTTACCTTTTAACCATGGTAAATAAAAATAATTATTGAAGTTACTATTCATAGTGTCCAAAAATAAAAAGTATCTATTTAGAAAATTTCAACATTAAGATTTAAAATATTTAATACATGTTTCCAAATTCAAAATACATATGTTGTAGGAATTAATTTAAAATTAATTCATGTAGTCAAAACGAAAAATCCGGTTTTTAAGAAGTAAACACTATCAAACGATTGACATGTGTTTATGCATAATTGAAATGTTAAATTACTTCCAATGAATATATTTGTAATAAATGATAAAATATTAATGCAAATACACTTTAAAAAATAAATAAAAATAAAACATAACTATATTAATAAATTAGATGAAAAGACAGTTTGGAATTAAAATGCAGTATTTTTCACTATTAATCAAAATTAAGACTTTTCAAAGAATTACCAAAATTTCACATTAAGCTAATTTTGATAATCCAAATTAAAAAATGAGACTCTTTTGAAAAATAATTTTTATAAAATTTCAACATATTTTTAATACTATTCATAACTTCTTTTTAAATTACTACTTTGATAGTTCGTTGTGTGCTTCAACTTGGGCATGTGTACAATGCAAGCCGTTGAATTATTTAAAAATATTTGTACCATAGAATATTTGAGTGTTACATTATCCCCTCATTTAAATATTTATTTATCGAAATTTCTATAATATCATGAAATAAAAATATTCCAGTGGTTTTTCATCTTATGTTCTTTAGGTTCCCATATCACTTATTTTATATTATTGTTTCTCCAAAGAACATTTACAGTAAGACTTGTATGATTTCTCAAAACATGTTCTATGGTATCAATAATATTGATAGGATCTTCATAATAAAATATATCTGGTTCCATTTATATTTCTTCATAGGTGAGTATATGTGCTGGGTCTCGCATGTATTTCTTAATAGTGATATGTGGAACACATCATGAACTTTAGAGAGCCTTGGAAGAATTTTCAAATAGTCGTCTACAACTTCTATTCGTTCTTGAATTTCAAAATTTTCGATGTTCCAGGGAGTTAATTTATCCTTCTTACCAAATCATATAACACCCTTACATGGATATACCTTTAAGTAAACTTGATATCCTACTTGAAATTACAAATCATTCCTTCAGTTATCAACATATATCTTCTTCATAAATTGAGAAATTTTGATATTGGGTTGGATAATATTAACCTTCTCTATTGTCTCTTCAACCAGTTCTAGACCTACATGTTTTCTTTCTCCAACATCATCACAAACTTTTTTTGTACGACATCTCTTTCCATAAAACACTTCAAATGGTGCCATATGAATAAACGAATGGATGATAATGTTATATAAAAATTTTAATAATGGTAAATACTTATCCCACATACAATAATAATCAAGCGAATATGATCTAAACATGACATTTACTATTTGAATAGCTTGTTCTAATTGACCATCATCATGAGGGTGGTAGGTAGTGCTAAAACTAAGTTCTGTCTCTAGGGCCTTCTGAAAACATTTCCAAAATCATTATGTAATACGGGGATCACAATCATAAATAATTGATAGGTGTACACCATTAAGTCTTACAACTTCATTAATATATAATACTTCTAAATGCTCAAGTGGTAAATCTACTATTATAGCAATAAAATGTGATGACTTGGTATTTTGATCAACAATAACCCACATCACACCATTCCTTCTGGGATTCAATGGTATCCCCATGACAAAGTCCATCGTAATGTCATCCCATTTCCACACAGGTATAGGAAGAGGTTTCAAAAATCCACTAGGATTTTTTCTTCTATCATTCACCTATTGACAATCCAAAAATTTGGATACATTATCAACAGTATCATTATTCATTTTATCCCCCCAAAATTTTTTCTTCAAATATCTATACACCATAGATAAACTATGGTGTATAAATAAATTTGAGCTATAAGAATCACCCAATAATTTCATTTTTTGCTTTGGTATTGCGGGAACACAGATCCTCTTCCCAAATTTCCAAATTCCATCTTCAAATAAAAAATCAATCAAACTCCCATCATTGACAACATTAATTTTCTTTTGAAACTCCTCATTATCAATGTAAGAACATTTTATCCTTTCTAGTAAATATGGATTATAAACCATATGAATAAGTAGTTATGTTTCACACTCTATTATAATTCTCATATGAAATTTTAATTGATCCATTAACATAAGATCCCTTTTAACTCTCATAATGTTTATATGGAAATGATACTTTTTTCTTAAGGCATCTGCTACCTTATTTTCCTTCCCCGGGTGGTAGTGTATTGTGCAATCATAATCCTAGAGTATGTCAAGAAATATCTTTTATCTCGTGTTGATTTCATTCTGTGAGAAAATATATTTCAAATACATATGATCAGTATATATTGAACATTTTTTCACCAGAGATATAGTGTCACCATATCTTCAGATCAAATATTACTACAGATACCTCAAAATCATGAGTTATATAATTTTTATGATGGGTTTTTAATTTCTTTGATGAATAATCAATAATCCTATCATTCTTCATAAGGATACAACCAAGTCCTTTCCTTGATGTGTCACTATAAATAAAATTCCCATAATTCCAAAATGTTAATGTTAAGATATGATCATCGAATAATATTCTATTTAATTCATCGAAACATTATTCACACTCTTTTTTTGCAAATGAATCTACCCATTTTACATGTGATCATGGTTAATGGGTTAGCCAATTGGGCGGTATTCTAGAGGAAACGTCGATCGTAACCAGAAAAACCGATAAAACTAATTTCCTTGGACTTACCGGTTGGTGATGGACATTCTTGAATTTAATTTTCCTTTGAAGGATCAATAGGGATTCCATCCTTGGAGACTATATGTCTGAGGAAAAAATTTCCCAAATCACGAATTCACACATCTAAAATTTAATATATAAATATTCTCTCCTAAGAGTCTCAAGAATGAGTATAAAGTAATACTCATGGTCTTCAAAATTTTTAGGAATATATCAGAATATCATTAATGAATACCACAATAAAATTATCATTATATGACTTGAATACTATATTAATTATATCCATAAAATATAGGTTTTATTAGTCAATACAAAAGTCATTACTGTAAATTCACAATGACCATACCTCGTCCAAGATGATATCTTCAGAATGTCTTCCTTCTTTAATCTTAATTGATGATATCAAGAAAAAAATAATTCTTTGAAAATAATTGAGCTCCATGAAGTTGATCAATTAAATCATCGATACTAGGTAGAGGATACATGTTCTTTATTGTAATTGCATTGATTTCCCAATAATCAATACACTGCTTGATGGATCTGTCTTTCTTCTAGACAAAGAGATGAGGGGATCTCCATAGGGAAGCACTAGGATGGATAAATCCCTTTTGACCAAACACTTCAAGTTTGTTTAGCTCTTCTAATTCAATAATGGCTATTATATATGTTTTTTTATATAGGCCTTGCATCAGGGATTAAATCAATACAAAATTAAAATTCATGATCTGGGGGGTATCCAGGTAAATATTTATAAAAACACCAATGTATTCATTTAAAATAGGAAAATCGTCAATTTTAAGATTACCTCCTTCATCACTGAAGTTTTTTTACTTCCTCCTAAATAATCTCATTCTATACAACTACTGGGCATGGATTTTGATAAGAATCAGGCGATAACGTTTTTTCTCTAAATACAATGGATTCTACATATTCCCCACATATTTTAAGATCCTTTTTCATGAAATATATTTTCAAATCATGTGTTTAAATCTAATCCATACTGAGTATTATATGGAAATAAACCATAGGTATGATAAAAAAAATTCAATTATAGAATGTTTATAAGCCATAATATGAATAGATCGACACATCTTTGTTGCGATATGGTTCCCACTATGAGTTTTAGATGAAAATTACCCTGTGATAGTGAATTGGAAATATGTAATTTTTAATGAAAATTGGGAAGATATAAAGGAATGAAATGATCCATTATAAAATACAGATTTAGCAAAATTTGTGGAAATAATTTAAGTTCATTCCACAACATCATTAGGAACATCAACCTCAGTTATTGTCATTGAAAAGTCATGGTTATCTCTTATCATCCTCTTCTGTGGTATATTATGTTGACATTTGGGGAATTTATTTGTATAGTTTCCCAATAAATTTAAACTATATCACTAGACATCATTGATTTGTTTTTTCTATTTTCATTCATGAGTGTGGTGTCCCTTAACTCCCTATTTATAACAACTCCCAATCCTTTCAAACATTTCCCAATGAGTTTTTTCCACAGTTTTCACAAGATGAAAATCATTCAAACTTCTTATTCTTATTTGATGCATTCATATTTTCATTGTTATTATATGGACTCTTATTATCTTGTATTCCTTTGAATATATTGATCCTAGGAAATTTTTTCTCTATCTTGATAGCACACCAAACTATTTAATCATATGATAATTTTTTTTTGAAAAACCTGTTCCCTTTGGATATTATCCATAAGAACATCAAATAATTGATCGATCTTACACTCTTTGTTTCATCTATAATCCATAGAAAACCAAGATAACCTTGTAAAAGTATCATCATAATATGAAAAACGCTATTCCTCTTTTTGATATAAGCTACAGAATAACCTCTTCATATCAATTTGTTGATACCGAGGATATTATTTGTCAAATAATGTCTACTCAAAAGTTAACCACTACATATGTTCTATTTATTCTTTATCCATATTATTTATGATCAATGTACACGATTTATCTGCATCACCTTTGGGAGAAAAGACAAAAAAAGAAACCTTTTCTAATTCAATGGATCCCAATGCCATAAATATGGTTTCTAGAGACTTAATCCACTACTCAACTACAATTTGATTACTAGACCCACTAAATGATTAGGGATTTTGTCTCATAAAGAGATCTAGTATAAGATATTACCTCTAAATAATGTGTTTTTCCAATCAGGTAAGGTTATTCTTTATAACCAGACTATGTTTCCCTTGTATCGTTATAATTTTTCCATTTTAATACTAGCTGTATTGGTTTCTTTTGTATGGAAACCCCTAAAATTTCCTCGAGTTTTGATACCATTAAACCTTCCAACTTCCATTTATATATAATGAAACATATCGAATTAGACCATAAGATTATGAGTTTCGAATATGGTAAACCACTCAGCAAAAATGAAAAATGTGTTCATCTGAAATCATAAACTTTTGTTACTTTAGGTGAATTCACATAAGTGTTTCTCCAAAGTCTAAAATAGGGTTTGTTCCCTAATCTATGTTATATAAATCTAGTTCCAATGTGGATTCTAAACATCCTATGATACCAACTGTAATGCCCCGACCTCATATCACTTGAAGCCGGTGAATTATTACATTTCATTTTCATTATTATGAGGATAAAAATCCCCAAGGATTGTATAGTTTAGCAGTCTTGGAAATCCAGATTACATACATGATACTCATAAATCATTGGGGAAACAAAATTAAACATGTACCACAATAATAAAAATGAACTACATCCTTTAAATCATGATCAAATTTCTATTATTCATAACTTGTGGAGAGAAACACATAAGGGTGAGCTAAAATTCCTAGTAATGGTGTGTACAACAGAAGCAATAATCAATCTATATGGAACCGTAAATATATAAGAACACTTTCTATTTATAAAACAAAATATAGAACAAATAATATATAAAGTAAGGAACTATAACATATTCCATAAATCAATAAGATGAGAATGAACTACATCTATAGATATGTGGTAAAAAATCTCCACAATAAATAAAAATTGAAATTATATTAGGGAAATACTTTAATTAAGGACATCATGTCTCAAGCACATGAAAACCTATTATCGTCAATACCTTTTACAAGAATGTTTATAGTTAAGGTTATAAACCCATTTGGATAATTAATATGTCTCATAAGAACTTGTTGATTCACCAAGGAGCTATACAATGATCCGGATCTACCTGTCATTTCCACTCCAATGTATTTATCATATTAAATAACCAAAATAAACAATATTCATTAATAAATAACCATATTGAATGAGTAATATAGAAATATAAATAAATTATATGAAGGAAATAACATAATATATTAAAAATAATGATATTAATGATAACAAATCAAAGGGTAGAATATACATCATATCAATGGAACTAGGTGCATAACATTTTAATATGCCTCAATGAAATGAAATTGAGAGGAAACACCTTACCTTAAGTATGATACTCTCTATATTAATCCGAAACTACTTTTTGATGTGTTTAAACATATTATTAACTTATATTAGTATCATTACAATATTTAAGATATTATATATTTCTTTATATTACTGATTTATTAAAAATTCCACGTTAATGCAACATTTCGTGTAATAATAACTTTATTTATCATACACGTTTTGTCTTGTTATTCTTTTTCATATTACTTAGATATTTATTTAATTACTACTAAAATTTATAATATGATTTATATATCATATATATTCATAATATAAATTTATATAATATATATATATATTTAATGGAATAAATCATTCATGGAGGTGGTAGACCGTACGTATAGATGAACGCTATTTCTGTTTTCATATCGTATCGAATGGATGAAAGTGAAGGAAATATATTTACATATATATATATATATATATATATATATATATTAATGTAGCACTATTATGTCATATATTTTATAATTATTCATAATATATATCTTTATAATCATTCTTGGATGGTGAATGTGGATGATGAGTATCATCGTATCGTGGAGACGGTAAGACGTGCATACAGACAAATGATTGTATCATTTCTTTAATGGTTTAATGGTATGGATTTTCAGGGAATATGATTTTTTTTAAACCTCATGTTATATTTTTTTTATTTAATTTTTATTTATCATTTTAGCCATTGAAAAAATATATATATGAAAAACAGTTTACACTATGGCGTGGAGACGGTAATCCATAAATACGCACACATGGTGGTATTTTTTCATAGGATGGGTAAAACGGGGAATATATTTGTCCAATAATCATTAAAAATTCTCAGAATATATTATATGATGTATTTATTATTTTATTATGGTAAAACTTAGTAATATGAGGTAGAATAAAAAGTAAACTTTGAAAGAAGTGATAAAACGATTAAATATTTTTCAGGATTCTCCTTTTGATTTGCAAAAAAGGACTATTTTAGTTGGTTTTTATCCCAATTTGTGGCCTCTAGGATTAGGTGAGGGAAATTGGGAAGATATTTGGGTAGGATTGTTTCAATAGAAATGGATTTGGAGGTGTGGAAAAGTTGGTAGAGGTGGTGTACTTTTATAAGAGGGAGGAGGGGCACTATATGAATGTCTTGAAATATTATTTTATTATAAAATAATTATCTAATTATAATAGTTCCAAAAGTTATATATTTTGAGTATAATATGATAATGGGTCGAAATAATATCAACTAATAGGTTTTCTACATGTTTAGTTCACAAAATTAACTTTATCTTTTAGCATCAACCCGTTGTATAAATTATAAACTCTTACCATGTTTTCTTATATTTTCATAATATATGGTAACTATAGTTACAATAAAATAAAAAGACAACGAAAAGTGGATAATTAATGAAAATTTAAAAATTATATGTTTCTTTTTTCTTAATATTAAAATTTTTATGACTATTATATCATTTAATAAATGAGTAATTTTTTAATAACTCATTTATGTCAATTTTGACAATATTTAGTAATGGATTTTTGATAAAGTCCTAAAAAATTGATTCCTTTGAACCAAAGGAATTAAACCAAATATAAATTTCAATAACATCTAGAAAATTAATTTATGTAATCAAAATGTTCAAATTTAATTTATTTAAATATCATTATTATAATTGATTTGAATATTTCATTAATAAATTAATCACTACATCATCATTGTATCATAAATTGATTTATTTATTTAATTTATAAAAATTCTAAAAAAAATAACATGATGTATGAAATCGTTTTAAATTTATAATGACTATTTATAGTCAAAGATATCATTGATAAAAAACAATATTATTTTTTTAGTAAAATTTAATTGTTTATGTTATATTTCTCTTTTATTCAAATTAATTCTTATAACATGTCATTATCACACTCGTGTGGCTCCATGGTGTCCCAAAATTTTCCCATGTATTCCCATGGTAGAAAATATCTCTTACAACAGGATTAGGACAAGTTTTAGAGTAGTTTAATATTATTATAATTTTATTTCTTTTACTCTTATTTACCAGATATACCCTTTAACCATGGTAAATAAAAATAATTATTGAATATACTATTCATAATAACAAAAAAATTAAAGGTACATTTTTAAGAAATTCTTCCTTTTGATTACAAATATTGAATCTATTTTTACAAATTACAAACACAAATGTTGCATTAATTAATTTAAAATTTATTCCCATTGTCAAAATAAGAAAGCGGGGTTTTAAGAAGTAAAAAGTATCAAAAGATTTACACGTATTTATGTACATTTTAAATGTTATATTACATCCAATGAACATAATTGGATTAAAAGATAAAATATTAATCCAATTAAAAATTAAAACCAATTAAAAACGAAATTTAAAATATATTTAAATTATATAAAAAGGATGTTTTGAATTACAATGCAGTATTTTTTTCACTATTCATCCAAAATTGAAACTTGTCATAGAACAAACAAAATTTCACACTAAGATAGTTTTGATGGTTATAATTAAAATATAATGTATATTTTGAAAAACAATATTTATAATATTTAAAATTTTGGTTATTAGTATTTATAACTAGTTTTTAGACGACTACATTGATAGGTCATCGTGTACTTGAACTTGGGGTTGCATACAACATAATAAATTGAATTATTTAAAAAAAAGAGTGCCATGGATGTTTGGGGTGTTACAATTGATGTGAAAAATTACAATTAAGTGGTTCTAGGAACACATATTCTTTATATTAGATTTTTCGATGCTTTATATAATCTTGTGTTTCAGCTACTATAATCTATTTATTTATAATTAAAACCCCATGTGGTATCATTATTTCATATAATGAATATAAATCTCCTTAAGAGTTTTTTATTATGATTCATGTAAATATTACTATCATTTTTTCAGGGATGACCTATTTTGAAAGAAAAAAATATATATTTCCTATGTTTGGAAGGTTGATATCTCTCTAGAAATAATATCTTGACCCTTGCCTATGTTTTATACACCATTAGATATTTTCATTTGATTTTAATAATTAAAATTGTGTGAAATGATTTTACTTAAGAGGTGGGGGGATGGGTGAATATAATACTATAAGATTTTACGTATAATTTTATTTAAAATAAACACTGAGCTGATAGCTTGTTTCACTATGAAAACAAAACTAAAAAAATAAAGAACCTATTAGTGAATATTATTAATATAATCCAATAATAAAAAAACTTTTATTAAATAAAAATATTTTAATCAATTCTAAATTCATAAAAATTTGGATTAAGAATGCTAAATTTTGTAAAAGGGATATTTTTAATGAATAATTTTTTCCATTAAATATTTTATTTAAAAGAAAAATTTATAAAATATAGAATTTTAATTTTATAGATTTTTTAATTTTTTAATTAAATTTTTGAAATTTATATGAGATTTAATTTATGGTAATTTGAAAAAATAATCTATTAAAGTGAATAGTAAAAAATATAGATTTTTCTAATACAACCAATTTTATGACATTATCACAATAAAATAATGAATTATAAATTTTATAAATAATATTTATATAAATATATATATTTATAATGTAAAATAAATCACTCAAAATACTATTTTAAATTTATAAAAAAAAATCTTTAATGTTTTGGAAACTTATATACTATTTAACTTCATAAAATGTTTCTATTCAATAATATTAAAAATTTGATTTCATCAAATATATTAATAAAACATAAAAAATGGATTTCATAACAGCATTTTCATTTTTTAATGGTAAATTTCATTTTTAGATATAAAATTATTATTACTAATATTAATGTTAATTATCATGATAATGGTGAAAATGTTATCTTCAAATAATTACTTTATTAATATTGTGTATGTTTTATCAAATATATTAAAAATATATATTTTTTTATGAAAATGATATTATTTTTACATATGTATACGAATATATCATCACTCATTTAATTGGTAATGAATGTTATATATGATTAAGAAAACTTAATGGTGAATAATTTTCTTTTAAAAAAAATAGATTTTTTCTATATATTAAATTTATTAATTTAAAATATATTTTTATCTTATATAGAAATTGAATTTGATTTTATTGAGTTTAAATTTTCTCTTAAAAACCAAAAAAAATCTAATAGGGGTTACCATATAATTTTAGTAAATTATAAATTACATTTGTAAATACAGGTTACCAAGGTAAAAACTAAAATGGTAAAATAGAAAATATAGTTATTAATATAATGACCCAAGATTGTCTTACATATGTATTACATCTTCTTATATTGATATTCATTAAAATACCAAATACATGCTTGAGTATCACAATAGTTTAGTTTCTATGGATATTTGGAACAAAATCTTCTTAATTCACGAATGATCTTCAGAGTATCCCATAAAGATCTTATCCATTAGTACTCATCAAAAATATCATATGTGAAACACTGTTTTATAACCATGGGAAAGGAAACACAATATAGAGTGAGCACATATTCTCAATAAGGTTATGTAAAGAAATACATAAACATAATGTGACCATAAGGGTATGACAACATGATTATAACATATGAAAAACATAACCCACATATCAAATATAATAATTTCGTGTCATGGAACAATGATTTTTGGTTTATAAGACATAAATTATAATAAAATAAAAGAACATGAGCCCTCAAAACATTGATATAAGGAATTGAATTATGGCATAAAAATAATCATATAAAATCATTTCCATATTAGTTAAGGATCATTACCAAGAATAACAATGTGGAAGGGGTTCACTCTACAAACTATCATAGTTATCCAGGTTTACTCACAAGACCATAATAAAAAACATTTAAAATATTAAACCGGGTTCTCTCCCCATTCCATTACTCTCTATCTTATTGGATATAAGTCTTTAACTAATAAATTTGTGGGATATATAGGTCCCACACATATTGTAATGAAAAACATATCAATGTATTCTATAAGTTCTTAAAAATTCATTATATCATAACCCATTAAATGACATGGGATTAATAAACATTTAATCCTTTTATAACATGTCGATAAAATCCATTTTTCACTGCAATCTCATAATTTTATCATAGCATAACCCATGGAAAAAGAAGTGTGATTAAGAATAATTTTATCTTGGTATAACCTATTGAAGGGAAACAAAATTCATAAACCCATTTACAACATAAAAATAAACAATTCACAGAAATATTAAGAATGATATCCCTGGATCATATCTCAAGTAAATAAATAGTAACATCAAATGATGTTATCTTAGATGGAAAATTATATTTAAAATACATTAGAAACATTTATTGAAGAAAATAAATTTTATTTTAAAAAAATAAAATCTAAAAAAATTAAAAATAATAGAAATAAATTTCATTAAAAGTAAAATTTAAAACTTATAAAGCATTCTTTAAAAATAATTTAAAATATTTATTTATAAAAACATTCATTTTTCTTTAGAAAAATCTTTTTGAAACATAGAAAATTGTTAAAATCCTTCTCACTTTGAAATCATTTTTTTAAATAATTTTTTATTCGCAAATATTAAGGAAAAAATATTATTTTAAAATAAAATTTAAAATAGTTAAGTGGATATTGAGGTAATTTACTGGTCATAATAGTATAAAATACTATTTATATCATTCATGTTAAAATAGAGATTATTTTCACATTTTGATAAAATCCAAATGAGAATTGTTTAGAAATATACAAGAAGATTCCTTTCCAAACCCATTGTAAAAAGTCATAAATGGTTAAAACATTCTTTTAAAAATCTAATTAGATTAATAAAACATTTCTAGAAAAAGTATTTTTTTAAAAAAATGGATTTCATTCGAAGAGAGAAATAAATTATTTTTTGCTTAATTTTTTCTGAAATATTATGTAAATAAAGAGAGGAAAATGAACCGAAAAATTTTCTTCTATATAAATAACTAAAGAAGAATACAATTATAGAGTTTATTGATATATATACCATAATATTTCATCATTTTATACATAGTCATTGGAAATCATGATAAACAATGAGGTGGTAACATAACACACTTACAACTTTGGTAACATTGAATCATAATCCCCATGAAAGGATAACATTAAATGAACAAAAAATACCATGATAAGAAATAAATTAATGATATTACATGATAGAAGGGATGCATATACACCTCATCAATAAATATAGGCGCATAACATGACATAAGTCTCAAAGAAGGCAATTTGAGACAAAAATCCCTAACCGCGGTAGTAAACCTTTGAATCATAATACCCATAAAATAATAAAATCAAATGAAAATAATAATATCATTCAAATAAATTAATTCATGATATAACATGTAAAATAGGAATTATATACTCAAAATAAAATGAATTAGTTGTGAATTTTCATGTGTCACCTAGAAAAGAAAGAGATACTTGTAATCATTTACCGTAATCCTCAATTCCTTCATACTCATTCAAACCTCCAATATAATAAATAATTTTTATTATAAATTTATTAGAGAAGAAAAATTATATACATTATACCATATATGATATAATTATTTTCCTTTTATTTCCAGTTTATTAACAATTCCATGTCAAAGTAATGTTTCAGTTTATAACTGCTTAGTTATTCATATATGTTTTTGATTTGTAATTTTACGTCCTCCTACATTAATAATGGTTACATAATATTCAGAATAATTATCATAAAAAAATTAAAATATTTATACATAAATTATAGTTTTTATACGTATAATGAGATATGGTTTTGGTAAATGAAGTATGTTACATTCATTCAGACGATAGGTCGTACGTAAGTGTGAGTAACATTTCTATTATTAAATAATTGTTATATAAAGGTGATAATTAATATATTATCATTTAATAAATATAATAATATCACAAATAACATATTTTTTATTTAAATATACTTATAAATATGATCCATTTATTGTGTTGATTAAAATACAGAGTCAAATCAATTCGTGAAGGTAGTAGTCTACACATACACGAAAGAAGTTATCATATTTCAGTGAGTGAAATAGTAAGATAGAAAATAATATTTATTATATTTTATGAATTATAAAAAATTTATTAATATCATAATTATTTAATTTATATCACATATATTAGTAAACTCTATCATTATTATCTTCCACGTAAATCATTATTGAAAATGAATCTCATCTCTTCACCTGGTAATAATCCACTCTACACACTAACGACATTATTTTAGCCCTACAGAATGGATTGTAAAAAGTTATATATTATGTAAATACTTAAGAGGTATAATTATGTTATAAATTTTACATGTATAATTTCTTTCCATCATCATACCCAACCATGAGTGGTGATAATGAAAAAATCAATGACATCCGTTTTTGATGTGGTAGTCCCCCAAACACATGAATAATGATTTCGTAACCTATTTTTTTGAAAGTGGAGATGTTTGTAGGTAATTAGATTATCATAAAAGCATATTATTATGTTTATGATATTTATGATATTATATCATAATTTTCAAAGAATAATTTAAATATTTGGAGGGTGAAAGAAAATAAAAATAATCTTTGAATAATGTTACATATTATTCGGGTAACCACCAAAGGTTTTCACAAATGAAATCCTAGGTTATAATTATGAAACAATTATGTGTTCTAAAATAATAGGATGAAATATATGAATTTATTTTTGAGGGTATATTCTAATAAAAAATTGTTTTAATGTTGGAAGAATATAAAAGAGGTTGTGGCCTTTTATATGTGGGGTGAGTGGCACACTTGTAATTTCTGAAAAAAATTGGTACCTTGGGTTTTTTATTAAAAAAGGATAAAAAATTGATTATTATCAAAAATTATACTTTATAAGGTATAAATAAATCTATAAAATATATTTTTGAATAGTTTTTTGGTTTTCTTAGCACTTAAATTTTTAGATTTAGCCCATAAAAAATCCATTTTTACTTAAACTATGGTAATTAAATTTTACTATTTTTATTAATCATTTTCATAAAAAAATTTGTTGAAATTAGTATATAATATAACTAATTAAAATTATAATTTTAAAATAAATTTTAAAAAATTCAATTTACATAATTGTTAAAGTATAATTTTAAATTAATCTTGTAGACACAATGAGAAAGTGGGTTTTCAATGAGAAAATGTTCAAAAGTTTATAAAGATTTTATACCAAAATTTGATATGAAAATGATTAAAATTAACTAAATTGTATTAATTTATGATATATATATATAATTGAACTAATTTTTCTTTAAAACCAATTTAAAATATAATTTATGTTGTAAGTAATATAACCAAAAAGATGGGTTTTAATTAAAATTTATTATTTTTCACTTTTCATCCAAAAATTAATCTTTTTATAAAATTTTCAAAAATTCAACCTAAAATAATTTTTATATGAGGATTTAAAAAATTCTATTAATTATTAATTATTATTTCTAAAAGTGAATAAAATTATTTTTTAAAAAAATTCGTAAAAATGAGATAAATAACCTTTTAGATATATATAGTTTTCAAGTATAAAATGGGATTTATTATTATCTCATGTATAGAAATATAATAGAATGAATGTTAAGTATTTTATCAAATAAATAGTGTATAAGTTTCCTGAAAATTATTCTCTAAAAGTTTTTTGTTTAATTTGTTGAATTAAAACATAATTTTCTATATGAAAATTGTTTTTTAGAAAATGAATTCCTTTTGTTTTATTTTCAATCAAATAGTCTTCCCAGAATTCACTTTATATATATGTGTTTAAACCGTATATTTTTATAATTTTTTTTCGATATTATTCATACCATACTATTCAATAGAAAGGTTATTGATCTAATAATATTTTAATAATATATCATCTTTTATTTAAACTCAATATTGGGTGTTATGAAATATAAACTCAGTGTTACGTGTGCTATAGAACATCAAAAAGATTAAATTCATTTAAAAAAATATTTATCAAAATCCATGTGTTTTATAATCTACCCCACATAAAATTAATTTCACCCTCTGAATTCTTCTCAGTCATCCAAGTATTTACATTTGTAAATTCCTTTATAGAGACCCACATTATCAAAATTGGCAATAAAAACACATCTTTAAAAGGGGAATGGGATGTGAAAAAATTCATCAGGAATAACACATATAATGTTTAAAATAGAATAACATAGGTTGTAACTGAAAACATCAATATATAAGATGAAACTAAAAACCAAATACTGAGGAAGTGTGATAGAGAACATGGTTATTAGAAGATTAACAACCAAAAATCCATAATCCAAAGATCCGTGAAAAAGGTTATTGGTAACATTAAAAATGACTATAATGGGACACAATTTTATTTCAATATCCTTTTCATAATATTGAAAAAATTATTTTCAAGAGAGGATATTAACATATGAAAATTTAATTACATGATTTATTTTTATTTTAATGGAAGTAAATCGTTATTTGGTTGTGCAATCATCAATTTCCACTTTATATATTACTCTAAGAGATGAATTATTTCATGATTGAAGAACATAATTTAATCCAAAAAATAATTATAATTCAACACACGTGTCTTTAAATAGAAACAACATTTAAAATAGTTATCCAATATAATTAAATATTCATATGATGAAGTAATACATTAATCTCTAAAACCTCATCCAAATATCATCATAAACCATAAAATAAATTGTTAATATTACAACCCTTCCAAAATTCAAAATTTATAAATTAGGTCAATAAATTTCCTAAAATAAGCTACAAATTAATTCTAAAATATCATAAAGAATATCATAAGGGTTACATGCCAAATATGTTAATATATTGGTCATATATTTTCTTAAATATTATTAATAGCCAGAATTACCATAAAATATCAATTTAAACATGCATGATTCCTCATTACTTAAATAAAATAATGTATTATTATAAATATTCTATAAATAAAATAACATTTTCAACTCAATCAATGATAACATAAACCAGTTTTGGAAAAAATTCTTTACCATTTCTATGGCCATCAATAATATCTAATTTATATTATCATTATCAATGATCTATTTATCCAAAACAAACACCATTTTCTCACCCCCCCATAACATATTAATTAACATCTTAACATAATCAAATGTTTTACATAAAATATTACATTACCATTAGACCAATATTTGGGTAATTAGGACTATTCAAAATATTCTTTTATATCATTAATAAAGAATTTATACTGAAAAATACTTATATATTTCATGATTCATATAAAATTATTCTAGAATTACAAGAAATTATCAATTAAACCACTCCACTTATACATAAATCCCTTAACTTTGAGTCATCTTCTTATTCATTTACACTTATTTCCTTTAGTATGTCATTTTTATCTTCTTCATCAGTTCAAATATAATCATTACTTGTATATATTTATTAATTCTTTTAATAACACATTCCCTTATAAAATATATTTTCTCAATTCCCATAATTTCTATATTTAAAACATTCAAAAGTTGATTACTCTTTAGGGAGACAATTATTCTCATCCATTTAATTTACAGGGATTTTAATTTTTATTATTCATTTACTTGATTTTGGTACTTATTTTTTACACCTAAAACATCTTTTCTTACATTTGTGATAACCCTAAGAGAAATTCTTTCCAAATTATTGACATATAAGAAACTGGATATTCTTTTATCCATAGTCTCTACTACTGGAAAAATCAGTGAACTATATAGTTATATTATTTGGTGAATCCAACAGTTAGTTAAGGTTACCATTTTTAATCATGTTCTAGGATAACTGAATAGAAATAATTATAATGTCCTTCACTCTAGTCATCATCCCATTAGGTTGTTCATCAAAAAAAATTCTATCACATTCAATTTTAACTTAGTTTTTTCATATTCCATCTAAAAACCTAAAAGCGTAGTGTGAGGAATGTTAATTATATTGGGAAAGAAAACATTCATTAAAATCACTTATTAGATGTAAAAATCATAACACCTTATTTTTAATCTATGAAACCTAATGTTTATCCTTGTTTATTCATCATAATTGCTTATTTAAATCCTTCATGATAGTTTTTAAAGAGTTTATGAATTTCTAAATTATATCCCCTACGTGTGTCAAAATAGCTGTGCAATAACGATCATTTTCCTACACCAGGTAATGATTGAGTCTATCTAAAATTATATTTTTTGGAGTTATTATTTCTAGGTACCTCTATACCAATGAAAAATACACCTATATTACCATGACATAGATTTAATTGGTTGGAAACAATTATCTCTATCTTTACCAATATTCATGTAAATTTTCCACCACTTTGAATCATTCTTGTAATTATCCGTAGAGATATACCATGACATATCCTTATAAATTTCCCTACAGATCTCACTAAAGTTGCAGTATCCTATTTTCCAATAGTTAGCAAAACTATTCCTTTGATACTAACTAAATATACCCAAACATTTCAGGCATGGATATTACTTCTTTTAAGAATAATAATAATTAAAGTATAAAAACACATGCCCAAGGACCGCAATATATTACAATATCTAAATAATAGGTAAACAATCTTATTAATTCAGAAAAGATCCTCAATTTCTCCCATAACTATCATCCACATTAGTATATTTTAAAAAAATACCATACGCAATACCTTTCTTCATAAGCTGGAGAAAGGAAGCATAAGAAAAGGTGATCTTAGATGCCTATTAAGTGTAAATAAGGGAAATACATAAACATAACATGAGAATAATGGTATGAGAACATGATCAAAACATATTAAAACCTTACCCTATATATCAATGATCAATATCTTGAGTTATGGAATAATGTTTTGTAGTCAATAAGACATTAATCATAAGGAAACAAAAGAATATGATCCATAAGAACATGGAATTGTTATAATAAATGGAATTATGGAATAAAAATAAGAATATAAAATCATTTCCATAATAGTTAAGGGATATTTATAAGGAAATCATGGGGGAATGGGATCACTTCCTAACCACCATAGTTGTCAAGGTTCACTCCCAATTCCATCATAGAGGACAAAGTTCCATACTAAACTAGGTTTACTCCCTATTTCAATACTCTCTATCTCATGATATACAAATATTTACCCAACTCCATGGAGTGATATATAGGTCCCACACATATCATAATGAAATCCATATCTATGTGGTCCATAATATCTTAAAAAAATAATTATAGTATAACCATTGAAATTATATGGGTTTAATAAACATTTCATCGTGTCATTACATGTGTAAAAGTTATAGGTTTTATAATAATTTCATCATTTCATCATGGCATAACCCATTGAAAAAGATATTGTTTTGAAAATAATTTTATCAACGTATAATCCATTGAATAGAAACTAGTATCATAAATATATTGTCATCCTAAACATAAACCATTCAGATAATTAATAAGAATGGTATACATAGATCATATCCCTATGAAATAAAATATAACATCAATTTATGTAATCTTTCATTGAAAATTCATTCATAAATACACTTAGATCATTTCTTAAGGAATGAGACTTTTACATGAATGTCACTTTTTTTTAAAATAAAAATTTATAAAACATTTTAGATATCATTTTAATTTAAATTAATCATTTAAAATCTTAAATGTATAATTATAAATAATTTAAAACATTTGTTGATGAAAATATCCTTTCTTCTTAAAAAACACTTTTTAAAATAAAATTCAAATTGAAAATTTTTTAAACATTGAAATAAAATATTTAAAATATAATTTTTATTCAAAATATTAATTAAAATTTTTTCATTGAAAATAAATTTTTAAAATATTAATGGAATCTTGGAATCGTTTATCTATCATGATAATAGAAAAAACTATTTATGCAATGAATTAAAAAAACCATTTTGTACTTTTTGTAAGTGAAAAATAGGAATTATTTGGAAAGAGAAATCAATATTCTTTTTAAGTAACTTTTTTTTAAAGAATTGTTAAATTTTTTTTATAAAAATTATAGGAGATTAGTAAAATTTATTTGAAAAATCTTTAGAAATTATTGTCTTTGGGAAAAAATATTTTTCAACTAAAGAGAGAAATTAAGAAATTTTTTCTTAAAAAAATTTGTTGAAATATATTTTACCTAAAGAGTTGATAATGAAGTAAAAATTTTATTCTTTGGAAATAACTATAAAAAAATAAAATTAATTTGTTTCTTGAGATAAATATAATAAGATTTCATCATTGGAAGAATAATAATAAGGAACACTTATAAATAATGAGATTGTATCTTAAAACTCATTCTATTTTGTATCTTTTAATCGTAATCCCCATAAAAGAATAATATGAAATGAAACGTATAATATCATGATAATTTTTTGATGGAGTAGATTACTCAAGAGGGGGGGGGGGGTGGTGAATTAAGTGTCTATAAAAATTTCTCGTTAAAAAGTATTCTTAAATAGTTTCCCTAATATGGCTAAATACAGCCTAGTTAATCAATGTAACACAGTTATGAAGGTTTAAATATTTAAATAACATTATAGAAGATTGATTAATTCTCAGTAATCATAATGTCAGTTATTAATATTACATTTTAAGATGTTCTACTATGTCAGGACAATTATACCTTCTTCCAATATTAACTAAAAAGGTGGAATTAGTGATTTCTAAATTATACATTAAAGTAGTAAAATAGATAAGACTAAATTAAGAACTACAATGGATATGAAATGAGTGGTTCAGTCTTAAGTCAAGACCTAATCAATCCTCTTGGTGATCTCCTTCTACCATGTAGTTTATATAAATAAACTTTATTCACACCCTAGATCGAGGTTAACAACAGTACATAGGGCTGTCTAGGTTACACAGGGACCTCTTCCAATGTTCTTCATGGGTACAAACAACCATGCCACACAAGGACCTCTTCCACACTTATCCATGGGTATAGAAAAGAGTAAAATGATGTTTGAGTAATGATATATTGTACCCTTCAGTTTAATGCTGGAGACAGTGTGTGTTGTTATACAGATAAACATAGTTCACGAAAGCTAGTAAAATGACACACTGCAGTGCATAAATATTGAGATAAGTTTAGAAATTCTCTGAATGCTAGTCTTTAAATATCTGGACATATGAGATGAATGAGATGTATAAATCTAGTCCTTGTATGAAAAACAGAGTGTCGCAAGTCAAACAGATCTAGATTGTGTTCTTCGTGATGTTTGACAATGCAAATATTTTCTCGATTCAAGGATTTAATTGTGCTTCGTGTGTTCTCCTACAACGTCGAGTTGCATGTGACCATTCATTCATAAAAAATTCTCTGGGTGGGTTCTTTGTTAGCATGCTTATGCCCATTTTTTCTCACATGAATCTATCTTTCCACACTCTTTTTTTTCTAGGTCGCACTACTCTTTTTTCATGGAGTGCATGTGTTTAAGCCAGCATGTTGCATGTATTCTGCACCTCATACCTCGTACTATCAGATGACATGTCTACAAAGAAACATTAATTGTGTCAGTGAATTTAAAATCTTCAAATATGATAATTAGACATTAATTTGAAGTACTACAAAACTGACTAAGAAACCGTGTCACAGTATGTCATGGAAATGGGGTCATGTTCACTATGTCTGGTTAACGTTGTCTTGTTCATAGTGTCTCATGGTCATGGTGTCTCATTGTCATGGTGTATTCTTGTTCACAGTGTATCATGGTCCCAATGTTTTCTTGTTCACAGTGTCTCATGGTCCCAGTGTCTCCTTGTTCAAGGTGTCTCATGGTCATGGTGTCTTGTTATTCACAGTGTCTCAGAGTTACAGTTTCTCAGGGTCACAGTGTCACAGTGTCTCATACTTAGGAAAATATCTATATTGAGACTTAAGAAGTGATATTTATGGAATGGATTGAACTTAATCATTATTCATAAAAACCATTACAATGTAAATCAAAATATAGTGTACAGTAACCAAGCTGATTATATGGCACATAAGATCTTTGGATAGATTTTACTAAACAACTGTACATTTGATGTGAGATAGATTACATAGAGTTATCATGGTTTATAGACTGAATAGGATTTGTGATCATTAAAACAAAATTAATACAAGTGGAGTCCAACAATATCCCCCTTTTTTATAATCAGAATTCTTGTATATTTAGAGTGCATTTTTGTTCTAATAAAATAGTTCTAATGAGCATATAACATATACAGAGTGAGTGTTCTCTTATAGAGAGTGTTTTATTATAAATAGTGTTCTTCTATAGAGAGTTTTTGTAAAGGGATTCCTCCCCCTTTTGAGAGTATTAAATAGTTTCATGAAAAAGAAAGAGAAAAGAGACAAGAAAATTGCATAATGTAATAGGTAAAAAGAGGGGTATTACAAAAAGTAAAACAAATTCTACAGGATTCCTATCAAATGATAGTAAGCACTGTCCTTCTTCATTGGATTGTCTTCCCCTTTCCCTTAGCAGCAGCAGTAGAAGAGGAAGCCAAAAGAGCAGAGGTTGAGGTAGAAGAAGGGAGTGAGCTGGTTGATTGAGAGGGTAAAGGAAGACCTTCAAATACAGAGGGATCCCTTAGCAGCAGCAGTAGAAGAGGAACCCAAAACAGTGAGGCATTTCTCTCACTTTGATTTGTTATAGGATCTGGTTGGATATTTAATAGTTTTTCAACTCTATACAAAAGGTTAGCTTCAAAATCTCTCAGATCATCTTTACTCACCATGGATGGTTGTTCTGGTGAAGGTTCAAAGATAGGGATTGAGACAGGATTATGATGTTTTTCAGGGGAATGATTCGAGACAAATTTCAATTGGATCATAGAGGAAAGGTCAATTCCTTTTACTGAGACTTCCTGAGAGTCATTCACATCATAAAAACTGGGGAATTTAAACTGAGTCTCTACAGGGCTTGGATCAATCAGGATTGGTACCTCAATAGATTCTTGATTTGGAGGTTTCTCCCCCTCAATAGTTGCATAATTCTCAGGACTGAGAGTCTTAGGGTATTGATCTATTTCCATGAATTCATATCATAGTTCCTCAGCCATTTCATATATATCCAACTTAAAAGCAAGATCCATCCTTTCCTCACGTGAAAAAATGACTCCAAGAACATAATTTTCCACTGCGAGTTCCTCAAGTTCAACATATTGGATAACATGTAATTCTTATACTGTAAGATCTTCCATATCATTCTCTTCGGTTTCTTTGGAAACATATTCTGTCTCAACTTCAAGTTGATCTTCCTAACTAGAAACATCTTATTGAGCAAGGACTTCATTTTCAATTACTACATGAGGAATATGAGTTCTTTGTTCTGTATCCAAAATAGTTTCCCTCAGAGGTACAACAACCTCTTCTTCTTTTTCTTCAAAATAATCAACTACTTCATCTGGTTCCAAACCAGTATCAGCAATATCTTATGTTCTTGAGGGATGTTCCACAAGATTGAACTTTCTATATATGATATCAATATCTTCCACCCATGCCTTTTTTCACGGATTCCGATTGATTTTCATCCTCCTGATAATTACTTTTGAAAGTTAGATTTCAAAATATTTGATCACTTCTTCATTAGGTCCAACCATACCTTTGGCATGAAGCATAACCGAGAGAAGCTGAGAATAAAATTAGGAGGATGACTAGGATTTGGTTTTGATCATCTCACACATATGGTGTATGACATACTTACAATGTCTGACCTGGTGCCCATTTTTCATAAGATGAATCTGAAACACATCCAGATATTTTAGTGCATTGTAATCACCTTTTCTAGGGCTAAATAATTTCTGAATAAACATAAACAGATGTCTAGGATCTTTATCCAGTTTAGCAGCAATGACTCTCATCTTAGATCCATTTCCAGTTATGTTTTGCAAAGAATCTTCTAAAATAAAGAATTCACTAGAAGGTGGAGGTCATCTTTGATAGTACTCATAGATTCCTTTATGAGGTATTCCAAGGCATGCAACCCATAACCTCGAAGAGAATGTGCATCTCTGGCCATTTATCTAGATTCTTACAGCATAACCATCACCAGAATCCAAAGACAATTGAAAATACTGATAAAATTGAGCCACTATCTTAGGGTAGATAGGAATATCCTCCATCAAAAACCATTATAACCATCCTTGATCATTTGAAACATTCAAAACCAGAGACTTACATGACATAATAAATTTAGGTAATATCTCTTTCTCTGGTACTAATACTTGGTTCACCTGATTTGGATTTAGAGGACCTTCAGGTTCTATCTTAAATGAGATCTTCTTCTTCTTTGATCTATGATTCTTAGGAGTCGACGGCGAAGGGGGTTTCATCCTTGTAATTTATCGAAGGTTCTAGAGAGAGAAGGATTTCATGGTTAAAGAAAGGTTATTAATTGAGTTAATTGAATAATGATAGTGTGAAGAACAAGTGACACTTCCTTTATTTTATCATTTAGGAATACTAAACATTTCAAAAATAATAATAGGAAAGTAAAATAAGTGAAATGAATAATTACCACGAAAGTGTTTTAAATTTTTAAATAAAACCCATAAATAATCTTTACGGAGAGACCATATTAGGTCTTTACAATGAGATAGTGAATGAACTTTATTGTGAGACAGTGGATGAACAATACGATGAGACAATGATTGAACTTTATTGTGAAACATTGAGTGTCAGACAGTAATCACGAAATACAAACTGTGAGACCATAAACGTGGAACAATAAGATATAAAACATTAATACATTTACTTAAGATTTGTCACACCTAGTTCCTCTGTGATGTAGTCTATTCATTCATAATTTAATGGATTGGTGAAAATATCATCAAGCTAATATTCAGTACTAATGAATTCCAAAGTGATATCACCTTTTTGATAATGATATCTCAAAAAGTGATGTCTTACATCAATATGCTTTGTCCTAGAATGTGAATCATGATTTTTTGAGATGTTAATAGAACCTTTGTTGTCACAATTTATAGGTAAATGCCTGAATTGATATCCATAATATAGTAATGTGTGTTTCATACAGAATATTTAAGCACCAAAACTACCAGCAATTATGTATTTTTCTTCTATAGTAGATAATGAAACAAATTTTTTTTCTTACTACATCATGATAATAGTGACTCACCTAAAAAATGACATGTTCCAGAGGTGATTTTTCTATCTAAATTACAACCACAAATTTCAGAATCAAAATAAATTACTAATTCAAATGTTTTTCCTCTATGATAGAACAATACTAAATTGGGTGTATGAATGAGGTATTTGAAAATTTTCTTTAAAAAATTAATATGATATTCCATATGATATTCTTGAAAAATAGCACACATACACACACTAAACATAATGTCAGGTCAACTAGCAGTTAAGTTGAGTAAACTTCTAATCATTCCTCTATAAGTGGGTTGATCAACAGATTTTCCATCATCAACAATATCTAACTTACAAGTGGTACTCATTGAAGTGTCACTACTTTTAGTTATATCCAATCCAAAAACATTTAGAATATCTATAGTATATTTACATAGAGTTAAGATAATACCATCATTATTTTAAATGAATTGAAATTTGACAAAGAATTTTTGTTCATCTATTAAACTCATTTCAAATTCATTTTTCATCGTTTTATAAAAATAAATACATAAAGAATTTCTTTGAGATCCAAATATAATTTCATCTACATATATTAGAAAAACTAAAACATCATTAGAAATTAGATTTATAAAAAGGGTAGGATCATCTATTCCTTTTGTAAAACATTTGGAAATAATAATAGTACACAACCTATCATACCAGGCTCATGGAGCTTGTTTTAAATCATATAAATCTTTTGATAATTTAAAAATATGATTAGGAAAATGGGGTTTGTAAAACCAGGGGGTTGTTCAAAAAATACATCCTCAGTTATATACCCATTTAAGAATGCACTGTTAATATCCATTTGATATAGTTTGAAATTCAGATGTGCAGCATATGCAAGCAGGATTCTGATGGATTCAAGTATAGATACTGGTGAAAAGGTCTCCTCATATTCAATTCCTTATTCTTTACTATAACATTGTCCAACCAATCTAGGCGTGTTTCTAACTATGTTACCAGCTTCATCTACCGTATTTCTAAACACCCATTTAGTTCCTATGGTGAATGTGTCCTTAGGTATTTCAACAAGTTTCCAAACATTGTTCCTTTCAAAATCATTAAGTTATTGTTGTATATACATCACCCAAAATTCATCATTGATAGAATCATTAAAGTTTCTAGATTCAAGTTGTTACAAGAAGACTTATTATTCAACTTGAATTATAAGATATTCACTAGTTTGAGTTCCGTTGTCAAGTTCTCCTACAAAAACATCTAAAGGATGGATCTTAAGAGTTATAATAGCTCTAGAAAAGGAGGGACTAGTGATATTAGTTTCATCAACAGGATCAAGATCATTGTGATTTGAGTCTATGGAATTTCCAGGAAAGGAAGTTTTCACTGATTATTTCATAGAATGGTTAGAGGATCTTGAATTAAATATCATATTTGATACATCATCCTCTAGGTTCTCTAGAATGGTTTTAGGATCATGTGGATATGTTTCACCCAATTTTACATTGATATATTCTTCCACACATTTAGTTCTTTTATTAAACACTCTATAGGCTTTATTAAACCTGGAATATTCTCATAAGATATATTCATCACTCTTGGATGAAAATATTTCAAAATTGTCATTAGTATTAAGGATATTGACTTTTCAACCAAAACTTTGTAATAGTTAACCTTGGGTTTTTTATTATTCCATAACTCACAAGGAGTCCTTTTTAGAATAAGTCAGATCAATACTCTACTAATTATTTAGCATGCTGTATTGACATCTTCAGCCCAAAAATAATAGGTAGGCTGATAGAGTTAATATTTTCATTATTATTTATATGTTTCTCAATGATTTAATCCCTCCCAATTATTCAATGTGAGTGTATTTGCATCATTTATGTGTTTTTGGTGTATTTTGGGCTTAAATGTGAAAATGGGGTAAATCTGTAAAATTGTCAGTTTTATATAGCTTCTGTTTTTCAGGCATAACATTTGTAATATATGTCCAATTGAAGTGAATTTTTTTAGGATTCCTATACTTGTCGTCTCAAAATGTACCTTCTGGACCAAGACCAAATTCGATACCCAATGGTGCAGAAAATTCAATCTAGTGGAGAAATCAGTTTGGAAGGCAGAATGGACCCCACTTCAATAAATATGAAATATCTCCTTCATACGACCATAGAATGAGGTGATTACAACTGTTGTCGACAGAGTTCTTTAAAAGGACGGCTCACATTAAATTTCTTAAATTATGGAGCTCATTAATGCATCCTTTTTGCGTGTCCAAGTGGAGTGGGTGAAATAGTGTTTGGCGTCCAGAAAAGTAATGATAATTGATTTGGCTATATATTTCTTTACACCTATCCAATGACTCTCAAATTTTGAGGGTCAATAGAAAACTTCATTCCCAACATTCTATATGAAGTGACCTCAGTGAGTTTTGGCAGGGTGGGGGGAAGAACAGAGGCAAACTTATGGAGGACAGATTCTGGAGGATCAAATTTCTGTTCTTTATTTTCTTTGTTTCACACTTCATAGTCTTGTAATGTGTTCTTATTTCCCCTTATTCACAATGACCATTACCATGGTGGGTAAAATTCTATGTGATTGGGGAAGGAGAGGTTTTCCATATTGTATTACATGAGTTCCTTCAATTAATTTTTTAAAATCCTCTTTTCTCTTCTGCGAATCTGTTTCAATTTCTTATAATAGTTTTTATTATCATTAAGATTGTATCTGATTTTAGATTCTATTGTTCATTTATATTTGGTCAATGATAAATATCTCTATCCACTAGGTTCTGGTTTATAAACGATGGAATAGACCAGGAATTAGTGGTGAAGTAATCGGTGATCACCGGTACGTGTGTGAGGAGTAGTGAATGTTCTTGATTACATGGGATAAACAAGACCCGATAGGGAATTGCCTAAGATAATTGGGGGTATTTTCTACAACTCTATTACACATTGGAAGGAGAGTAGACCAACCTATGATTTTCGTAAGGTTTATTCTAACATTTTTTTAAATTGGACAAGGGAGTGAGAAGAAACGATTGTGGATTATCACTCTTAACGATATTGCAGAGGAGAAGTGGGTAAAATGAACAATGATAGAATTACAATTGGAAAACCGACCCTAACCTGATCACCATTTCATATCACTGATTTAGATCACATCATCTTTCAATTTGTTTCAAAGCATTCACTTAATTACTTTACTTTATTTAGTTTCTATCTTGTATTTTCTAAATCAAACAATTTCTAAAAACAACCTCACTTCTTTCTATTTTAAGGTGATAGCTTAATTGTTGTGCACTCATCCCTGGAGACAACCTAGGTAATCCACTATAATACATTTTAACATAGGTTATATTTGTTTTTGCCACACCCCACGACATGCACGTGTCAAAACTTCGCGCCGTTGCCGGGGAGGTAGTGCCAACATTTCTTTTCTTTTCTTTTCTCTCTTCTCATCTTCTCTCTTCAAAATTGCATGACTCGAACCTCAAAAATTGAACCTTTACCCATAGATCATGAAATTGAAAGAACCTTGTTGAATAGACTTAGAAAAATTAATTTAGAATCTGA
This sequence comes from Viscum album, assembly GCA_963277665.1. NCBI lineage: Eukaryota > Viridiplantae > Streptophyta > Magnoliopsida > Santalales > Viscaceae > Viscum > Viscum album. The sequence continues at coordinate 1,152,683,408 of OY728126.1, forward strand.
ATTTGAGGAAGTTCCCCTTGCAGACTCAAGTGAAACTTCAAGTGTTCACTCTGAGCCTGTCATCATGGCTGAAAATCAAAACCAAACACTTAGAGACCTCTGTGCACCACAATTCATTAATCAAAACAATCAACTTGTCATGCCAGTGTTACAAAATAATTTTGAAATGAAACCTAACATGATTCCTTTGCTTCCAATGTTTCATGGTTTGGCAGGTGAAGATCCAAACAAACACATTAAAGAGTTCACACATGTTTGCTCAACTTTCAGACCCCGTGGAATTACCGAGGAGCAGGTAAAGTGGAAGGAATTTCCATTTTCATTGGATGGAGCTGCTAAAGAATGGTTGTACGACCTACAACCCGGAGACTTACATGACTGGAATGACCTGGTAAGTTGTTTTATGCAAATATTCTTCCCCACCTCTAAAAGCACAGCAATTTGGAAGGAAATCTACGCCATACGACAATCATCTGGAGAAACCCTTTACGAGTACTGGGAGAGATTTAAGAATCTATGTGCCAGCTGTCCTCATCAAGCCATTGAGGAACACCACTTTCTTGTCTTCTTCTATCAAGGACTACTGGACAGTGACAAAAACCTTCTTGATGCATCATCTGGATGTGCCTTGATTGACAAGTCACCAGAAGAAGCCAAGGGCTTGATTGAGATGATTTCCCAAAACTCGCAGCAATTTGGAAAAAGAGGTATTGGAACAATAGGTATTTATGAGGTACACACTTCTCATCCATCATCCTTATTAGAAACTAAGATTAAAGAGCTTATTAGTTTGGTGAGACAGATGTCCTTGAAGCAAGTTAGTGATCAACAAGCACCAGCTGAGGTATGTGGTTTATGATCATCACCTGATCATTTTACTGACCAATGTTCTGAAATACAAGGAATGGAAACATGTGCAGCAACCTTTCAGCCATGGAAGTTCCAAAAAAATCAAGGATGGAGAGAGCCTAACCAAGTCCAATATGGATTTTTAAATCAACAGAATCAAGCTAGGCCCCCGTACCAAAATCAGTTTCAAAACCAACCCCCATTCCAGAATCAATTCCTGAACCCTCCACCATTTCAACAAAAACCATCTTATAACCAGCCTTCTTACCAAAAACCAACCAATCTCCATAGACCTTATGAGCAACCATCCACCAGTTCACAACCTCCAATTCAAAACCAACAAAAATCTGAGTTTGAAGGACTGAAAGACACTGTTAATGATTTGTCCAATATGTTTGAAAGTCTCATGGACTTTCTGACCAAAAATCATGGTAAACTCTCTTCCCAAACAATCCCAAACCCAAAAGAAAATGTTAGTATTATAACTACAAGAAGTGGAAAAGAACTCCAACCACCATCCACCATTGAACCTAAAACAAGAAAAACTAATCTGGGTGAGAATGAAGTTAGAAATGATGAAAATTCTATGAAAATGAATCGGGAAGAAGATAAGAAAGAGGAGGATGATAATGATAGGCCAAGAAGGAAGAAACAAGAAACACCATTTCAGAGGCAACAAATAGAGAAGAAAGATATACCACTACCATTTCCATCAAGATGATTGAATCAAAGAGGTTACAAGAAGAAGCACTGCAAAAAGAAATTTTGGACACCTTTCAGAAAGTGGAAATCAACATACCTCTTCTTGAATAGCTAAAACAAATTCCAAAGAATGCTATGTTTTTGAAGGATCTTTGCACCAAGAAAAGGAGAATTCAAGGGAATGAGAGGATCAATTTGGGAAGAAGCATCTCAACCCTTCTCACACCCCAATTGCCATCCAAATGTCAAGATCCATAGACGTTTTCTATTCCATGCACCATTGGTTCGTTAAATTTCTCTAATGATTTGTGTGATTTAGGTGCATCAATTAATGTATTGCCTCACTCAGTATATACTTCTTTGCAGATGGGAGACTTGAAGCCCACAAGAGTGGTGGTCCAGCTTGCAAATAGATCCACAGTATTCCCAGCAGGAGTTCTGGAGGATGTCCTCGTAAAAGTCAAAGATCTTTTATTCCCTGCTGACTTTTATGTGTTGAATATGGAAGATGATTGGATCCCATCACGCTCACCCATCATTTTGGGGAGACCATTCTTAAATACTGCCAAAACCATCATCAATGTCCATGAAGGGACACTTACCATGGAGTTTGGAGATAGCACTATCCACTTCAATATTTTTGAATCCATGAGGCACCCATCAGATGATCATTCACTCTTCGCACTCTCCCATGAAGATGAAATTGAACCAATTGAAGAATTAGGTATGTTTCATGAATTTTTATCATTAGGAGAGAATTTTTCCATTAAAGATATCACTGAACATATGGATTCCCAAACTCTTGGAGGTTCTGATTTCATGTTGGAAGAAGAGGTAAAATCTGATTTTTTTGATAATTTGTTAAATGATGATGAAGATGATATGATTTCTTGTGTGCAGGATGTCAAAACATTGGAAGTGGAGAACCTCAATTTAGTTTAATCTCTTGAACATTCTCCTAATCTAGAATTAAAACCACTCCCCACTGATTTAAAATATGTTTACCTTATGGAGGGGGAGAAATTACCCGTAATAATTGATAATAATATATCTAAAACTCAAGAAAAATCATTGATTGAGCTTTTTAGAGAGAATTTCTAAGCAATAGGGTAGAGCTTAGGTGATATCCTAGGAATAATCCCAAAAATTTGCTCACATAGAATTTTTCATGAGGGAGATTCCAAACCTGACAGACAACCCCAATGGAGGATGAACCCTACCCAGATAGAGGTTGTGAGAAAAGGGATTGAGAAGTTATTAGAAGCCAGGATCATCTATCCCATATCAGATTCACTATGGGTTATCCCCATCCATGTAGTCCCAAGGAAAACTGGCCTAACCATTGTGAGGAATGAAAAGAATGAATTAGTCCCTGTGAGAATTCAGAATAGCTGGAGAGTATGCATCGATTTTAAGAAGCTGAATCACGTCACTTGAAAGGATCATTTCCCTATCCCGTTCATTGACCAGATGTTAGAGAGATTGGCAGGGAGAACTCATTATTTCTTTTTGGATGGATTTTCAGGTTATTTTCAGGTACCCATTGCCCCCGAGGATCAATAGAAGACTACCTTTACTTGTCCTTTCGGTAATTTTTCATACAAAATGATGCCATTTGGATTGTGTAATGCTCCATGTACATTTTAGAGGTGTATGGTAAGTATATTTTCTGATCACATTGAAGATTTCTTGGAGGTTTTCATGGATGACTTCACGGTTTTTGGAAATTCGTTTGACCATTGTTTGAAAAATCTGGAAAAAGTTTTGAAAACATGCATTGAAAAGAAAGCTATTTTGAATTTTGAAAAGTGTCATTTTATGGTTGAGAGAGGAATTGTCCTTGGGCATGTCATTTCATAGAAAGGCATTGAGGTTGATAAATCAAAAATTGATGTGATAAATTCTTTGCCTTACCCAACTTGTGTGAAACATGTTAGATCATTTTTAGGACATGCAGGATTCTAAAAATGTTTTATAAAAGATTTCAGTAAGATTTCTCTCCCTCTATCTAGATTACTTTTGAACGATGCTGATTTTGATTTCAACAGTTCATGTAGGGAATCATTTGATGAGTTGAAGAAGAAATTGATTACACCACCAGTGATGCAGCCACCAAATTGGGAACAACCATTTGAGCTACATTGTGATGCTTCAAACCAAGCAGTTGGAGCTATCCTTTCTCAGTGAAATGAGGGCATGCCACAAGTCATTGCATATGCCTCGAAAACCTTAGATGTAGCACAATTAAACTACACAACAACAGAAAAAGAGTTTATAGCAGTTGTTTTTTCTTTAGAAAGATTTAGATCGTATCTTCTTGGAACTAAAGTCATTGTTTTTTTTATCATGTAGCTCTTAGGTACTTGATGAAGAAGGCTGAAGCAAAACTGAGGCTAGTGAGATGGATACTACTACTATAGGTGTTCAACATAGAAATCAAAGATAAGAAGGGATCTGAGAACCAAGTGGATGATCACTTAAGTAGACTACCCAACACCGCTGAAGTTGAAATTCCAGACACTGAACCACTAAATGATTGCCTTCCAGGGGAGCAGTTGTACTTGATTGAAGGAGAAGTACCTTGGTATGCTGACATGGTCAATTATCTGGTAACATCTCAGGTCCCGTCTCATTTAAATTCTCACCAAATTCACAAATTGAAATCTGAATCTAAATATTACATCTGGGATGATCCATTTCTTTGGAAGATTTGCAATGACCAAATTATCAGAAGATGTTTTCCTAAAAATGAAATTGAATCGGTATTTAGGTTTTGTCACACATTAGCTTGTGGAGGCCACTTTGGACCTCAAATTACAGTGAGGAAGGTTTTAGAATCTGGACTTCATTGGCCAACACTTTTCAAAGATTCTCATGAATTTTGTCAACGGTGTGAAAAATGTCAGTTTACAGGAAATATTTCAAAGAGACAAGAAATGCCCCAAAATCCACTTAATTTTTGTGAAATATTTGAAGTTTGGGGATATATTTTATGGGACCTTTCCCAATGTCATTTGGAAATTCTTGTATTCTTCTTGCTGTTGATTATGTTTCCAAATGGGTGGAAGCAAAATCCACCAGAACTGACGATGCTAAAGATGTTTGTGATTTTGTCAGGGCTAACATATTTTTTAGGTTTAGAGTTCCTAGAGCCATCATTAGTGATCAAGGGACTCACTTTTGTAATTGGATAATGGTGGCTTTGTTGAAAAAGTATGGGGTGCATCATAAAAACATCAACTCCCTATCATCCACAGACTAATGGGCAAGCTGAAGTGTCCAATAGAGAAATCAAAGGAATTTTGGAAAAGACTATTAATCCAAATAGGAAGGATTGGAGACAAAGGTTAGAAGACACATTATGGGCATATAGGACATCCTACAAAACCCCAATTGGAATGAGTCCATATAGGCTGATTTATGGGAAAAGTTGTCACCTACCTGTGGAATTTGAACACAAGGCATATTGGGTTGTGAGGAAGATGAATCTGGATATTGAAAGTGCTGGGAAAGAGAGAAGATTGAAATTACAGGAGTTGGAAGAAATTCGAAGGGAAGAATTTGAAAATTATAGGATTTACAAAGAGAGAACAAGAGTGGCTCATGACAAACTGATCCAACCAAAGGACTTCCATCCAGGAGACAAAGTGTTTTTATTCAATTCAAGACTCAAGATGATGCCAGGTAAACTTCATTCCAGGTGGGATGGTCCATTTATAGTTACTCATGTATATCCTTTTGGTTCTGTGCAGATTGTGAAAGATGGAGTGAAGGATCCATTCACTGTTAATGGGCACAGAATGAAGAAATTCCTTGGGACCATGCTATCAGAGCCAATGGAGGAGATCACACTCCTCCAACCTGTTTATCAATAAACTCCATCAGGTCGTACCTCTCCTTTATATTTTCATGATTTTTGTGATTCAATTTTTTATATTCTTACATGTTAAATATATTTGATTGAATTGTGGACACTGCATCATTTATGTGTGGGGGAGGTAACCTTTGTAGTGTAGGATTTTTATGTGTTTGTTTTCATATTTTTTTTAAAAAACATGTGAGTGTTTAAAATTTTTGTGTGTTTATTTTTCAATTTTTGTGTGTTTTTGAAACTTTTGAGCTGAAATGATTATCATTGATATTTTTGAAACCCATCTCCATGATTGAAATAATTTATTCCTTGAAACTGAGCTTAAATGAATGCTGAAAATGACATTGTTTCAAGTTCAATTCTTTCGTAATTTCATGAAAAATACTCTTTTTTTTGAATCCCATGCCACATATCACTGTCTTTATATTTGAAATCAAATTCTCGTGAGGCTTCTGAACCTATTATTTTCATATTCTTTACATTCACCTCACTTCTCGAGAGAACCAAATCATGCATGATTTGACCAGAATTTGATTTATTCCTCTCAAAACTTGAGGGTTTGAGGTACTTGTGTTTTAAATTATTGAGGCATTTCTTTGGTTTGAAATCCCCCTTTTCAAGATAATCCCCTTCATAATGTCCTACCTTTAACATGTAATCCTTGTAGACCATAGAAGCCATGAACATCCTGTTAGGTTAGCCACATTACAAGCCAATATTCCTTATCCAACCTGCTCTTGAAGTGAAATTGCATGATCTATTGGAACATAAGTGTGGGGGGAATATGTCTTGTATTGTACTACTTTTTTTGGGGATACTTTGGGTGAAAAAGAAAATGTTGAAGAGATGTTATTGCTACAAAAAAAGCATTCTGCTGAAAGCTATGCCTTTTCTGGAGCTTTCATGATGAGAGAAGATGTGCCTTTCTGGAGCTTCTAATGTAAAAAGGAAGTTGTGCCTTTTCTAGAGCTCTCAAAAAATATTATACTTGAGAAGATTGAAATGTATGCTACTGAAATGATTAACTATGAGAACATTCCTTGATATTACATTGAGAAGGAGTTTATTCTCTTCTAAGGGGAGTGAAGAGAAGACCATACTTTTGTGAAAATTAGAGTAATGCAATTTTACTTCAAAAAGAGCCAAGCCCTCTTCATTCAGCCTCAGAATTTTCACATATAAATCCTACCAACCTAAAGCCACAGAACAACTTTAACAAGTTCTCATGATAAACATATGTCTTTAACTCACATCGGGTGGATATGTAGGAATTTATCAAGCCTATGGCGACCCTTGTATGAGTTTGGATTAGAAATACATTGCTAAAAAATTGAAATTTGTGTAATGAGAGATAATGAAAGTTAGGTAAGTGTTTTGTGTGCATGGGACGAGAAATGAAGATTAAATTTATTGAATGATCCTAAATTAAGAACATGAAATAATATAGTTTGAGGAGGCATGATGTATTTTGTTTCTTGTTTTAAAATTTGTGGATCTCATGGATATGTGTTTTGAATTTACTTTGAATTTATTTTGATTCTGACTTGTCCAGGAGTCTAAGTGATAAGTGTGGGTGAATTGATAGAGTTAATATTTTCATTATTATTTATATGTTTTTCAATGATTTAATCCCTCCCAATTATTCAATGTGAGTGTATTTGCATCATTTATGTGTTTTTGGTGTATTTTGGGCTTAAATGTGAAAATAGGGTAATTCTGTAAAATTGTCAGTTTTATATAGCTTCTGTTTTTCGGGAATAACTTTTATAATATGGGTCCAATTGAAGTGAATTTTTTTAGGATTCCTATACTTGTGGGATTAAAATGTTCCTTCTGGACCAAGACCCAATTCGAAACCCAATGGTGCAGAAAATTAAATCAAGTGGAGAAATTAGTTTGGAAGGCAGAATGGACCCCACTTCATTAAATATGCAATATCTCCTTCATCCGATCTTAGAATGAGGTGATTCCAGATGTTGTCTACAGAGGACTTAAAAAGGGCGGCTCAAATTACATTTCATAAATAATTGAGCTCATTAATGCATCCTTTTGGCGCGTCCAAGTGGAGTGGGTGAAACAGTGTTTGGCGTCCAGAAAAGTAATGGTCATTGCTTCGGCCATATCTTTCTTTACACCTGTCCAATGACTCTCAAATTTTGAGGGTATATAGAAAACTTAATTCCAAACATTCTATAATAAGGGACCATAGTGAGTTTTAGCCGGGTGGTGGGCAGAACAGAGGAAAAACTTTGGAGGACAGATTCTGGAGGATCAAATTTATGTTCTTTCTTTTCTTTGTTTTACATTTCTTAGTCTTGTAATGTGTTCTTCTTTCCCCTTAGTCACAATTACCCTTACCATGGTGGGGTAAACCTTTGTGTGATTGGGGAAGGAGAGGTTTTCCATATTGTATTTCATGAGTTCCTTCTATTAATGTTTTAAAATCCTCTTTTATCTTCTGCGAATCTGTTTCAATTTCTTATAACAGTTTTTATTATCATGTACGATTGTATCTAATTTTAGATTCTGTTGTTCAATTATATTTGGTAAATGATAAATTTCTCCCTCCACTAGGTTCTGGTTAATAAACTATGGAATAGACCAGGACTTAGTGGTGAAGTACTCAGTGATCACCGGTACGTGTGTGAGGAGTAGTGAATGTTCTTGATTACTTGGTATAAACAAGACCCGATTGGGAATTGCCTAAGATAATTGGGGGTATTTTCTACAACTCTATTACATGTTGGAAGGAGAGTATACCAACCTAAGATTTTCGTAAGGTTTATTCTCACATTTTTTTTAATTGACTAAGGGAGTGAGAAGAAACGATTGTGGATTCTCACTCTTAACGATTTAGCATAGGAGAATTGGGTAAAATGAACAATGATAGAATTAAAATTGGAAAACCAACCCTAACCTGATCACCATTTCATATCACTGATTTAGATCACATCATTTTTCAATTTGTTTCAAAACATTCACTTAATTACATTACTTTATTTAGTTTCTTTCTTGTATTTTCTAAATCAATCAATTTCTAAAAACAGCCTCACTTCTTTCTATTTTATGGTGACAGCTTAATTGTTGTGCACTCCTCCCTGGAGACAACCTAGGTAATCCACTATAATACATTTTAACATAGGTTATATTTGTTTTTTCCACACCCCACGACAGGAACGTGTCATAGGCCATATTCACTAAGCATTGTTCTAACAATCTCTTGTAGGGTTCTATTTCTTCTTTCTACAACTCCATTTTTTTGAGGTGTTCTAGGGGTAGAGAAATTGTGACTATAACCATTTTGTGAGAAAAAGGATTCAAATTATTGATTTTCAAACTCACAGCAATGATCACTTCTTAAGAATTTAATTCTAAGACCAGAATAATTTTCCAAAAACATGGCATATTTAGTAAAATAATAGCGGGATTCACTTTTGTGAGCCACAATAAAGGTCCAAGTATATCTTGAAAATTCATCTATAAGAACATAAATTTAGTACTTCCCCTTTAAACTAGAAACTCCAGATGGTCCAAAAAAATCCTTGTGAACCAGTTCAAGAGGTTGAAAATTTGACACTTCTCTCATTGCTTTGAAGGAAGTTTTTTGTTGTTTTCCATTTTGACAAGGATTACACACTTTATCATTACGAAACTCAAGTTTTGGTAATTCATTAACTAATATTTTTCTAGTTATCATTCCAAGGGAGTGAATATTATAGTGTCCTAGTATCATATTCCAGAGCCAAGAATCATTATGAAATACACTTAACCATGAAGCAATTTTAGATGCTAAGGAATATATGTTAATAGAGCAAACATTTTCATTTCCTAATGCAGTAAACACTAATTCTACAATATAATTAACGAAATTTCAAGAATCATTTTAAAATCTAACAAGAAATCCATCATCACATAATTATAAGATACTAAGAAGATTTTATTTTAATCCATAAAAAAATAGTACTTTAGAAATTAAAACTGAGTTAGAGTTACCGATTTGGCCGAGGTCAATAATCCTTCCATTGGTATTATCACAAAATGTGACATTTCCTACATATATTTTTATTATGTTCTTAAAGAATGAGTAGTCTCATATCATGTGTCTTTTACATCCACTTTCCAGGTACCATAAAATTTTACAGGAACTCTTTATGTATCCTTCCTACAAAATGATTAAGAAAAAACAAATTTTGGTACCCACACTTGTTTGGGTCCCATAATATTCGTAATAAGGGATTTATAAACCCATATCTACCTTATAGGATTCCAATAAGCATTATTTAAATTATTTGAAAAATAAACTCTATTTGGTCCAGAAAAACATGAAACAGTAAAATGTGTATCAAAAATTGAACTAGTTGATTTGTTCATAAAACTTGGAGTAAAACTATATGTCCTAGATTTAGAAATTTTTTTGTTCAACTAGGATTTCATTTTCCATGTTGATAACCAATGTGAGTGTTGTATTTAGAGGAAAAGTTTTTTACCTAGAATTTGAGTAAGGGTATTTTTCCCGTTTGTAAACTTTTCCAGTTCATTCTTTAATTTCACATTAGAAATTTTTAATTTTTTGTTCTCTTTGAACAGTTGATTATTTTTCTCTTTTTCAGTTGCAAGTTCAGATTTAACAGTCATAGTAAGAGCATAATTTTTCTTCAATGATTTAGATTTTCCTTTTAGTTCATTGATTTTTTTTCAAGCATGTAACAGTATTCAAAAATTTCTTCATTAGTTATATTTTCAGAGTCACTCTCATCTCCAGAATAGTATGAATTATATATAGGATAGTCTAGTGTTACCCCAGATTTGTTTGTCAGAAAACACATATTTGCTTTGTTATCTTGTTCATCATGTGATGTTTCTGAGTTTCATGAACTATCCTCAGAAGCACTGAAAGCTACTTTCATTTCCTTTTTATACTTCCTGTCATTGTCCTCATATCTCTTTTTTTACTTGAGATTTGTATAGTCAGCCTTGACATGTCCTCTTTTCTTTTATTCATAACAGACAATATCATCAGTCTTGTCATATCTTTTCCAATCCTTCTTCCAAATTCCTTTTTAGTCATATTTTTCCTTGAAGTTAGGATTTCAGAAAAATTTCATCTTCTGGTAAAATCTATTGAATATTATTGATAATTGAGCCATATCCTCATCACTCTCAGGAGATGATTCTTCAATATTTGAAATTTCTACAGAAGCTTCCAATTTCCCTTTGTCATTGTTTTTTGAGGTGGTGGTCTTGAATGTATCATATTTCCTTTTTGGTTCATCCTCCTCTTCCTTGTCGTCGTTCAAATCTTCTTAATACATCATCAGTTTCCCAATGAGTTCTTTTACAGGTGTCTTCCTGTTGTCGCATGATTCTCTAATAGAGATAGAGGTTCTCTCCATCTGTCTGGAAGACATCTGATAATTCTCATGATCTGTTCCATGGTAGTGACTTCTCATCAAGGAGAAATCATTATGTTGACAATCTCATTGATCCTAAGATACATGTCAGAGATAGGCTCATCAAGTTTCATTTTAATGTTATCATATTTAATAGTACATGTATTAAGTATCATTTCATTTACACTATATGTTTCTTCATGTGATACCAATAGGGTATCCCAAATTTCATGGGCATTTTTTCAAGTAGAAATTATATTGAATTCTTCATCTCATTAGGAGAAGTTTGAATCATTTAAAGCTTTGTAATTGTTATTGTAGGTAGTATTGATAGGTTCATCCCATTTTATTCTATCATTAACAAGAATCTTATATTCTTCTATAATGGGAGACCAAATTTCAAAACGCATACTCTTTAAATGAATTTTCATTTTAATTTTCCATTTAGCATTGTTGTTTCCATTAAGGAATGGTGGATTGTTGGTTTTAGAACCTTCCAATCTATTATTCATACTAACAAATAATTTGAAAGAGATATAAAATTAGAATTAATTGAAATTTATAGTTTGTTAAAGTATAACTACAATAACAATTGATTAGGGTTAAATATAGTTTTTAAAAAATAGCCTCTGATACCAAATGTTGGTTGAAGAATATTACTCAAAAGTGGTGGGGTAGAATTGAGTATAAATTACTAGTTAAAATGTATTCTTAAATAGTGTCCCTAAAAAGGCTAAATACAGCCTATTTAATCAATGTAATAGGGTTATGGTGTTATTACTGTTTAAATAAATTCTTATAAGATTGATTAATTGTGAGTAATATTAATTTCATTAATTATAATAACTTTTGAAGCTATTCTACTAAGACAATACAATTATAACTTCTTTCCAATATTAACTATCAATGTGAATTTTATGATTTTTGAATAATACAATAAAACAGTAAAATAGAGAAGACTAAATTAACTAGCATAGTGGATATGAAACAAGTGGTTTAGTCTCAAGCGGAGACCTAATTCACTATAATTGGTGATCACCTACCACCAAGCAGTTTATATAACTAAACATGATCCACACCCTGGATTGGGGTTAACAACAGTACACAAGACTGTCCAGGTCACAAGGGGACCTCTTCCATAGTTCTTCGTGGTTACAAACAACCAAGCCACACTAGGACCTATTTACGATACTTTCTCAGGGATAGGCGTATCTGTCGGTGGAGGATGCATAGCTGTTTCTCCACATTCCGACTTTCCAAAGGTGGGAGACATCCGTTCCGTGTTCATGTATGTTTTTTCCTTGATTGAAATGGGATGATGGGATGTCGGTTCTACCTTCTGTGGATTCCTCCTCGGAACTCGTCACCTAATCTGGGTCTCCCTTATAGACTATGTTGTGGTTCGTGAACCTCATTCCTAGTGCCATATCTTTTTGGACACTAGTTAATTACACTACTTTCAATAAGACATTCCATGGGGACTTCACAATGTAAAAACCTTTAGTTGGAGTAGATGACTACATCAGACGTGTCCGGGCATATTTGGATGCATGGACATTGGGGAACCTGTATTCTTCCTCATAAGAGGGCATCTCAAGGGTGAAAAAATAGAGGCATCTTATGTCGGTCGTGGGGTATCTTGTGTTAGAGGCATGTCTCTGAGGTTTTCCTTAGCTTCCCATTCTTAAGACGGGGTATACTATGAGTTTAACATCTAGTTGAGATGGTTACGCCAAAGGCGTGTCATCTGAGGTTTTCCTTAGGCATGTCATGTTTAATACCAGGAAGTCTACGAGTTTAACTTCTTTTGGAGAGAGAATGAGGGTGATCAGAACTCCCCATGTAGGTGGATCAGATTAGTACATCCCTAGGAGGTAGCACATGGAGTGTTTACCAGGTATATGGATCATAAAACTCAATAAAAGAGGACCCATAGTGGTGCGTCCCATAGAGGGAAGATATCACACAGTGAAGGTTGATTTGGACACCACTGAGGGAGGATCATGGATGGAGGTTCCTCTCATAGGGGAAACCATTTATTGGGGTTAAACCTCATGGGGGATTCCTACATACCCTATCTAGGAGACAAGGATCAAAACCCATGTACTTTGAAATGGGTGATGAATCGGGGTGTGCACATAGAACATTGACCTGGAGACATGATGTGTCTTACACATGGTTAATAGCCCATCACAAGAGGGAGACTATTGGATGTATGGTTATGGATTGTGTGGGGATTTTTTCTGGTTAGCTTCCCAGGTGCCGCAAGGAGTGGTGATGGGATGGATGACATGATCTCACTGGGATGTGACGGTCCGGGTGGGAATCATGATGAATGATGGAAGGAAGATTGAAGTGGGTGGTGAATGAGATGGAACAAATGTGTGGATGAATGTAATATTGGTCTTGGGACTTGAAGAGACTTCCTACGTATCCCCGTGGAAGGGAATCAAAGTCCCTGTAGTTCAGTGGGACGATGAGACACATGAGGAGGCGTCCTTTGAGAATGGATGCATGGATACGATCTGGTGGAAATGGAACCTCTAGATTGGGGCATTATCTTTCTGGAACATATGGGATCAAGGGATAGATCAGGATGATAAATGGGTGATGGGTTTGAACCTCATGAATGCTTAATACGTATCCCCGTGGTAGGGAAACAATGCCCATGTAGTTCATATGAAGATGACTTACCATAGATTGTGGACTTCAATGGCTTAGCATCGATTTGGTGACTTCAACGGCTTATTGAGGATTTGAGGAATTCAACAGATTACCGTCAAATGGGGTTGACAATGGCTTACCATCGAATGGGGATGACAATGACTTACCGCTAAATGGGGCTGACAACGGCTTACTTTTGAATGGGGCTAAAAACGGCTTACCATTGAATGGGATCACAACAGCTTACGACTAGATGGAGTCGCAACGACTTACTTTTGGATGGGTTCACAACGGCTTACCACTGGATGGGGTCACAATGGCATACCGCTAGATTGTGGATGCAGTCTAACATCAAGTCAGATGAAAAGGTGCGTATAGTTTAATCTCATGTGGGATGAAGGTGGTCCGACGTGAATGGGGGTCCGAACCAATGGATGATGGGCATGAACCATAGGGATGGTTTCTACGTACCATGCCTTGTTATGATTCAAAGAGAATGTAGTTCATGTTGGGGTTGGACCGACGTCAAGTAGTCAGGACCAATGGGTGTCGGGCTTGAACCCCAGGGAGGCTTCTTGCGTACCTCACCTTGGCAAGGATCAAAGACCACACAGTTCATGTGGGTTTGGGCGAACCGACGTGAAGGGGGTCAGAGTGACCAGGTGTTGGGCATGAAACTCAAGGAGGCTTCTGACATACATTTCCTTGAAAAGGATCAATGACCATGTCATTCAGATGGGTTTGGTTAAATTATGTAAAGACCGTTGGGACCAATGGTTGTTGGGCTTCATCCTCAGGGAGTCTTCTTACGTACCCTGCCTTGGTAAGGATCAAAGACCTTGTAGTTCAGGTTGGGTTTGGTGAACTGATGTGAAGGGGGTTGGAATGACTGGGTGTTGGGATTGAACCTCAGGGATGCTTCCTACATACCTTTCCATGGAAAGGATCAAAGACTATGTAGTTCAGAAGGATTTGGGGCTTACACTCTTGGCTACCCAGGGCAGATGTCATGGTCGCTGCTTAATCTAATCCCACATGAGTCATACTCGGAGTGAGAAACAAGATTCATCAAAGACCCGACGAACATGGTGCAAAGTTCCGTCCATGAATGGTAGTGAATGGGGTGTACGCAAGGAAGATGCTCGGGTGCATCCATTGAGAAGAAATTGTGCATGGGGCTTATGAAAGGGAGCATCACAGCTGTCGCTTTGAAATAGAAATGGTGGATGGGGATTATAAAATAGTTGATGGGGCTTACATAAGGAAGATACATGTGTGCTGCTAAGGAGCAGAAATGGTGCATGGGCCATACACAAGGAAGTTTCTCGTAATGTCTTCCTCATGTTTGGACATGAGGGCATCCCAACTCACTAGTGTGTTGGGTCATATGATTGAGGCTTACACCTATGAAATAGTGCACAAGCGGGATAATTCCAAGGGCGTTGGAATCAGTCCAAACAAATTGAAATGAAAAGTGTGAATCACATGCCTGACATTCAAAATGCAATGAGGGTGGTATGAAGATAGATGATAACTATTGGTCGTGCTCAAAAACACAAAATCCATTTCATGTTAGAATGAAATGGGGAAAAAATGAGGTTCGACTACTAACCGTGTTCGAAACACTGGACCTGAATCTAAATTTTTCCAAAGTCTTATGAGGATTTGGCCCAATAAGGTAGGTGGGACGATGCGGCATCATACCGGGCCATTAGGGGGTGCCTTCAGACATTGAGGCGGATGAAGATCCGAATAATGTAGCCACACAGTGTGAGGTGGAGTGCTGGAATGTGGGAATAGATTCCAATGCTCTTAAAATTATGCCACTGTAATCACGGAATTAGGCATCTTATACTTGGAGCATAAGGCATGTCTTATTTTTGATCAAGAGGTGTCCTATGTTTGGAACATAGGGAATGCTATAGTTTAGAGTAATGTTGAAAGGACTGTTGGAATCTCACGCTTGGAGCATAAGGCATCTCTTGTTTGGAATAAGATGCATCAGATGATTGGAACATATGGCATACTATAGTTTAGAGTCATGTAGATAGGACTGTTGGCATCTCATTCTTAGGGAATAAAACATATATTGTTTGGAGAAACATGCATCAAATGTTTGGATCATAGGGATTACTGCAGTTTATAGTCATGTAGGAAGGATTATTGGAATCTCATGCTTGATGTAAATGGCATCTCTTTTTTTGGAGCATGTGGCATCCTATGTTTGGAACATAGGGAGTACTACAGTTTATAGTCATGTGGGGTGGACTATTAGCATCTCATGCTTGGAGCATAAGGAATATCAATTTTAGAGCTACTGGCATCCTATGTTTGGAAAATAGGGTGTACTAAAGTTTATAGTCATGTAGGGAGGACTATTAGGCATAAGGTTCCTAGAAATGGTTGTGTTGGGACTTACGCAAGGGCGGACCTTCCTGGTTCAAACTGGCATATGAGCCATGTGATGGCGTTTGGATGAGTTTCTTGAGGGATGGTTCAACTCAAGCTACTCAGGGGGGGGGGGGAATTAAAGATGAGAATCTCACCTCACGACATAGGAAACATACCAAGAGGAATATGCTGACTCAAGGTTTTTCATGGTGTGTAGAGGAGTATCTCAAATCATGGTATTCCATAGATGGAAAGTTTGTGTGCATAAGGGTGAAATGGAAAATGTCGATGTACTGGCCAAAATAGATCACAGGGTGACTCCACATTTTTTATGGGGGTCAGTGATGATAGTGAAGGGACCAGCCGAGAGGGTCGTGACTACAACCCTGCACTGACCCCAAGCGGGGGAGCGGGGATGCAGCCCCCACGATATGAACTAGTGGGAACGAAGGTGGGAGCTTCACAAATGATAGGTCTTCAAGACATATATTCATAGAGTAAAGGGTTCTCATGGAGCATGGGGTCTCGTGGAGCATCTTCGCAAAGGAAATGTGCTCATAGGAGCATGGACTCACGGAGAAGCTTCCCGAAGGAATGATGCTCACGGAGCATGGACTCATGGATCAACTTCACGAAGGATGCTCCTCGTGGAGCATGGACTCATGGAGTAGCTTTGTGAAGGAAGATTCTCGTGGAGCATGGACTCTTAGAGCATATTTGTGAAGGAAGCTTCTTATAGAGCACAGACTCACAGAGACGCTTCGCTAAGGAAATCGGAGCTTTGTGAACAAGGAGAACAGACACCCAAGGGGTGGAGTAATTTTCATCATGATGGGGGTGATCCGTGTATTTATAGGCAAGAGGCCACGTGAAGTAGAGCCCGCTCGGCATGAAGCAAGAGCTTTCTCCGTGGTGGATCGCGAAGATCAAAGCGTTTCGCGGAGCATCCCGCCTCCTCACTCTGTGACGAGTTCACAAACAACAAATGGGTTTGTAGAGAATCCCACCTCCTTGATCCATGGGGGATTGCAGAAGTCAAAGGGGTTCGTGGAGCATCCCACATCCTTGCTCCGTGGTGGGTTCATGAATGTCAAAGGGGTTCGCGGAGCATCCCACCTCCTTGCTCCGTGTTAGAGGAAGCTTCATGAATGGGCTTCGTGAACATGTTTTCAAACAGAAATTCAAATGTCCATAACTCCCAATCTGAAACTTCATTCAAGATCTATGACCTATCAAATAAAATCTTACAAAATGGGCTATGTCTTGGATCATTTGTTAGAGCATTTGGATAATTTTAGGGAAGCGTTTTTCAGTTCCATGAGGACATCTTCCACACTTATATGTGGGTATACACAAGTGTAAGAATATGTTTGAGTAAGGATATATTGTATCCTTCAGTTTAATGTAAGAGAAAGAGTGTTTTGTTATAAAGATACACACTACTCAAAAGATAGTAAAATGATACACAATAGAGCATAAATATTGAGATAAGTTTAGAAATGCTCTGAATGTTAGTCTTTGTAGCTCATGAATTTTGAGATGAAGAAGATGCAGAAATCAAGTCATCTTATGGAAAACAGAGTGTTGCAAGTCATATAGATCTAAATTGGGTTCTTAGTGATTTTTTACAGTGTGAATAACTTCTTCATTCTGGAATTCAATTGTGCTTTGTGTGTTCTCCAGTAGCGTCAAGTTTCATGTGAAAGTTATATCTTAAAAAAATTCTTTGAGTGAGTTCTTCATTATAGTGCTTTGGCCTATTTTTCCTCGCTTATATCTATCATTCCACCCTCTTTTTTGGGACGTAATACTATTTTATCTTGGAGTGCATGTGTTTGAGCTGATAGGTTCCATGTATTCTGCACCTCATACCTCGTACTGTTAGATGACATGTCTACAAAGAAACATTAATTATATCAGTGCATTTAAAATCCTCAAATATGACCATTATAGATTAAATTTAAAGCTGAAAAAACATATTAAGAAATGGTGTCATAGTATGTCATGGAAATGGTTTCTCATTCATGGTGTCTGGTTCAGGGTGTCTGGTTCACAATGTCTCATTGTCATAGTGTTTCACGGTCATGGTGTCTGATTGTTCTTGGTGTCTCATGGTCACGGTGTCTACATGTTTATAGTGTCTCGTGGTCTCGGTGTCTGCTTGTTCACGGTGACTCTTGGTTACGATGCCTGCTTGTTCATGGTGTCTCGTGGTCACGGTGTCGCAAAATTAGGAAAATAATTGTTTTCATACTTATGTAGTGATATTTATGGAATGGATTAAACTTAATCAATTTTCAGAGAAATAATTATGATGTAAATAAAATGATAGTGTACAGTAACCTAACTGAGTGTATAACACTTAGGATATTTAGATAGCTTTTACTAAACAACTATAAATTTGATGTGAGATAGATTACATAGATTTAACAAGGTTTATAGACTGAATATGATTTAAGATCATTAAAACATGATTAATATATGAGGAGTCCAACAATAACAAATTAATTCATGATATTACATGTCAAAGGGTCTGTATATTGATCACATCATGATTTACTGTTTTATTTCACCCTTTCACCACTGTATTAAATTGAGTTTGTATTATAGATTCTAATTATTATAAAAAATTCCACTTCATTTTTTACTCAATAATTTAATTTTTATCACTATTAAAAAAATTTATATCAATTTTTTTAGGTTTTTTTGGTTCTTGTATGTGATATAGTGGTACCATGATGATGTTGATGAGAAATAGGCCATACTATGTAAGATTCCTGGAACACCAATGGAAAAAATGGAAACTGATGCTAATACGTTAATCCAATTGGGCATAAATTTTTGGGTCTGATCGAAAAATCAATGGGATATAACTCAAATGAAGACATGAAAGAACAATTCGCCCATTAAGGGACACAACCAAACCTATCATTCGAAGAGAAAATTCTTTCTCGATATCCAATGTTAGGATCCATATTTCATCTATATCTAATGGTGTAAGACTTCTAATTATGAAAAAAATATGATGATGATATTAAAGAGGTTTGGAAACAAGTTTTTTGTTTTGTAAAATGTGATATAATACATTTTATATTCACAAAAATATTTTCCATGTGTTTTTAAAAAATATGGGTTTCCAAAGTAGTTTCCAGTTTTCCTATAAATTAACACCCTGGGCACCACATTTGGAAGCTCAATATGGAAAAAATCCCTTTAATTTTGGAGACCCAATGAAATCAGCTCCGCATACTAGCATTTTTGGATCCCATTATGCTCATAGGGGGATCTTGAATGAATGTAAAGTTCCACTTGATCCTCCTCCTCCTCTTGGGGGGGGGGGAACTAAATGTTGGATGGTCATTTCATGTAAGCTATACATTCTTGGGTTGGAGTTACAACAATTCTTATTCTGCTAGTTTTGGGTAATTTCTATGTGAATAATTTCAATTATGTTTAATCTTAACATGATTCTACATATAATTCCTTTCTTTGGTTAAATTAAGTGATGAATTTTTTATTTCAATACCGAATGGGTTGATATTTAAGTGGGTATATTGGTTTTTTCTAATTAGATAAAAAAATAATCCTCTTTATCGCACACATAATTGATTTATAAATATGATTTAGCATCCCTCTATCTATTCTTGACGTTCAAACCTTGACAACATGTTTTTTGTGTCAAAGGGTGGTTCGTTATGAATCGTTTTAAGATGTTGGAGGGGAATCGAGATCATGACATCCATCAAACAAAATATTCCAATAAAACATGTGTATTTTTTTGAATCCTGAAGTAAACTAGATGTATAGTGAACATGAAATTTCCTCCTTCTATAATAATTATACAAACACAACATTTATTTGTAAACTATTAAACTCATTAATTTTGTCATTAAATTTGTTAATCAGTTTTCAAAACCACCCTATATTTTAGTCCTTTTTATTGAAAATAAACACTTTAAACCTCAAAAGATCATTGAGAAACGACATAGTGTCTGGATTATCCTACAAATCACTATTAGAAAAATAATCAATTTGACATTTTAAAAAAATGTAGTAAAAAATTTTCCACCATTGTTGGGGAACTCTTTGTTTTTTAGTGTGAATTTTTTATAAAGACATTATGTTAGTTGAAATTATTTGTTCTCTTCTTTTCTTCTTTCATTTTTTTATGTTTATTTCAAAAATATTCATTTTTAGTCCTTTTTCATAACCTAATATTCATAATATGAAATATATCATTTCAAAACACAAACTAATGAGGATCTTGCATCATCAAACCAAGAATAAATGAATGATCCCTTGAAGGAGGGTGCAAAAAAATCAGCACACTTCTTCATCCTTCTACTTCATCAGAAACCATCCTCAAGAAAAAAAACAAAAAATGATAATACAGATGAAAATAACTTAAAATTAAATGAACTAACCATACTTGATGTAGATATTCATCCAATACACATTCAAATACAAGGTGAAGCAACTAATTCTGAACTAAAATATGATTTATTTTAGTTATTTCTAAGATTTCATGGACTTGAAGGAGAATAACCATATAAGAACCTAAAATAATTTTGTACTATGTGTTCAATGTTAAAACATTATAATGTGGATGAATAAAAAGTAAATATATGGTAATTTCTTTTTTTTTTCATTAGAATAAATCTCAATATATTGGTTGTATTTTGTTGATTTCCCAATAAGAGGCTGGGTAGACATGGAACACCTTTTTCCAAAAAAATTAATTCATATCCAATCAAATTGGAACTATAAAGAATAAAATATTTATTTTAAGGAAATCACAAAAGGAAACCCTTCACGAATACTGGGATATATTTAAAAGGATTCTTTCAAGTTTCTCACACAAAAAATTAGTGATAAACTTTTAATAAAATATTTTAATGAAGTTATAATTCCTATTTATTGAGACATAATTAATTCTACTACAGGTGGTATAGTAGTTAAAAAAACCCCAATCGTTTCATGGACACTCCTTGAGAACACAACACATAACACTGAATAATTTTGTTTAATGTCCCATGTACCCATTCGAGTTTCCATTAGTGAAACATTATATGTTTGATAAGAAGGTGTCATGATGTTTGAAGATGTATGTACCCTTATCGAACAACTTGATCTTTTCTAAGGGAATCCTAACGTCCTCCTCTCTATCATTGTGGTGTCTTTTCTACTTACACCTAATATTTTGAACTGTTCACTAAATTAAGACAAACTTCTAGGAGTTTTGAGGAAATCTTCCCTGGACACCCCTATAAACAATCTATTAGAAAAGAATCATACTATCCATCCAACCCTGGGTGGAAAGATAACCAACCCTATAGGAAATTGGGTATTCAATAAAACCTACAAAACCATGGAACTAATTGGGGAAAAGTAGTCATCCACCACCACCACCACCCAAGAATCCTCAACCACCACAAAGGGATTTTTAATATCCCCATAAAAACATGATCCTATCATATGGTACATGATGAAACAAATGGTTTTAAATTACCTATAATTAAAACAAACCACCAAAGAATCCATACAAGACCTAAAATCCCAATTAATCTAACTCACCAACTCATTGATGGAAATCCAAAGTTGCGGTTTGTGAAAAATACCCTCTCAACCACTAGTCAACCATATGGAAAATGTAAATGTTAGTTTCATTAACCTTTATAGTGGAAGGAAATTTAAATACATATGAATCATATATTAGAGTAATCCCCTCTTTAGGAAACCATGATCCGAACCCTTAAAAATTATCTAGGAAAGTAAAATCCTTTCCTGAGAAAAGTTCCTCAAAAGGAATGAGTGTGCCTATTGAATATTATCATACACCAACAATTACTCTTCCATCTCAGAAAAGGTACACCCAATTGAAAAAAATGAAACCAAACTTGATAAATAATATTTGTAAATTTTTTAAAAAGTATAGGTTAACATCCCCTTGATTGATGACATGAAGAAAGTTTCACTATATGCAATGTTACTCTAGGATATCTGTAAAAACCAAAGGAAACATCAAGGTGGTAAAAATTTTAGATTTGGGATGAACATCTATGAATTAATATATCCATCAATTCACACCAATTGAAACGAACATAAGTCATTCCAAACTCCATGCACTATTGGGGAGTATTTATTTTCCAATGCTATGCTTCATTTGGGTGGCTCTATAAGCGTCTTTCATCACTACATTGTCACCTCATTTCTTGTTGGGGAAAAATCCTATTGGAATGTTTTTCCACTACAATTATAGAGTACATCACACCCTAGTGGTATATTAGGGGATGTTCTTATGAGGGTGAAAATTTTAACTTTTCATGTTGATTTTTATATGCTTAAAATGGATGATAATACGATGAATGGACATGCCCCAAATATATCAATGGGTATTTCTACAAAACTTATGAAAACATAGTCAATAGACATAATAGACCATTATCTATTTTTTTGGTGGTGAAAGTTTCCACATCAACATATTAGAGGTCGTGAAGCACCCCCCGATGAACATTCCTCAATTTCAATTAATTATATTAATGTACACCCTTTCCCGGAATAAAATCATTTCATTCCCCTGATCAGAATTTTATGTTTTAATAATTGAAACTCATTCTAGGTAATGATTCAGGAATTGAATGTTGTACCAGTTTTGAAAAGAGTCATAGAGTTTTGTTAATTGATGCTTTCTTGAAAACCGAGGATCCCACAATCCCTGATGATAGTTCTAGAATTATTAAATATTATTCATCACATTGGGATGTTACCATTTATTAGTTTGAATATTTTTCTAAATGCTCACTTTCAAATTCACTCCCATCAATACAAATTCCCCTTGAATTTGAACATGATGTACAACCTCAAAATTTGAAATATTTAAATATTGATAACGGAAAAAAATGCCTTTCATCCATTCCAGTTCACTCCACTCTGAGTAAAAATTGTGAATGCATCACCATTAAATTGATTATAATCATTGGTATAGACACTTGATTACATTCCTAGTATTATCCCATCAATTTTTATGCATCATATATTGTTAAATTATGAGACAAAAATTGTGAGGCAAACACATTATCGACTGAATCCAAACTTCCAAGATATTGTTAAAAATGAGGTAAACAATTATTGGCTGATGGAATTATTTAGCCCATCTCTAATAGCCAATGGGTCTGTCCAATGCAGTTAGTTCCCAATAAAAATACTATAATGTTAATAAAGAAATAAAAATATTTGGATCCAACCCATATGTAGAATAGTTGGCATGCCAGTATAGACAATCATTGAATAAACTAAAAAAATCTGGATGGACCATTTCCCATTACCATTAATAGACCATATGATAGATATGATAGAGGGGAAATACAACTAATATTTACATGAAGGGTATTATGGATACCTTCAAACCTATATCTCCCCTAAGGATTAGGAAAATAAATCCTTCACTTTCCCGTTTGGCACATATACTCAGGAGGATACCATTTAGTTTCTTCAGTTCTTTATGTAATTTCTAGTGATGCATGTTTTTAATTATTTCATATCACCAAGAGAATTTCATATAAGTATTCAGTACTAGAAAAACGATCTATATCCATAGACCTATAGCCACAATTTTATAGATTCGTGGCTACCTGTTTATTTATATCCACTAGTTAATTATAGTCGTGGTTATATGTATACTTAAATCCATGGTTTTACAAAAAAAAAGTGTAAATAGGGTTTATTTTTTTTCCAATACCCTCAAGTGGATCCCCTCCTACTCACGACATCCTCCCATTCATGATACTATCCTCCCACAACCTCGTGAATCCTCCTACGATGCTTCTAGATCTATCTCCGCTACCCTCCTCACTTGATGCTTCCATATCTCTATACTCTAGCCTCCTCCACCAATGTGACTCTCCAACGTCCTCCCCAACACACTCCTAGACACTAGTCCTAGACACCCTCCCTAACACTCTCCCTAAAACTTCTCCCCGACGCCGCCCTCAATGACTCCCCACACACCACCCTCAACACCTCCAATGTCGATGACAATTTCCTGCTCACCACCACACTCCCTGACGCCACACCAGACACTTGAGACCCTTCATGACCTATATCTGACTTCCTCATCATCTACATGAAGTCATTCCCCTCCTCCTCACCTATCTTTTACCAAACACTAGTCTCCCTTTTATGATAGTGCCCCTTCCTACCAGTCGTTCCCCCTCTCCCACCCGTGTGAATTCCACCCGAACCGATGCCTTCCCTCAAACCCCCAACAACATTACTATGATGTATGTTTCTTACATTGTTTTATTCAGGATCTAACTTATATTTAAATTATTCTAATCTAATTTCTTCTAGTTTCCATCTTCTGTTCATCTATAATGTTTTTTGAAAACATAAAAAATCATCCATTGTAATTTTCTTGTATATCATCACCCTTTTAATTTCTATGTTTTGAATGATAATATGATTTTAATAAATCAATATATTAATTAATAATAAATTAGTTTACATGAAATATTATTTGACATATAATTCCAAAATTAATTGTATTATTTTTTCTTATGTTATACACAAAAAAATTAAAATTATTACATAACTATATATGTTTCATGATTTATCCTGGAAACAAAAATCCATTCAAGAATCACTATGTAATAAAAATTTAAAAGTTATCATGTGGGTAATTTTCTATTAACATTGTTGCACAAATAGGTTTTTTAATTATAGAGGTCATTACCATTGTATATTTATAATTCTCTTTGAATTTCTTCAGATTATTGAATCCTTATGATCATAGGGAAGCGATGGGTCTATAACATAAGAGGTCCCCATGTCCTCTTTGAGTTAGATGACCTATCACTTTATTAAGAGTTTGGTATGTGTTTATATGTGAATTATGGATTGTTTATTGGTTTAAATATCATCTATGTGTTTTATTTATTTTTAAATGGTGTAATTGGTAATAAATAGTTTTTTTCTATGATTTGTAGAATGATGATCATGTCTCTAAAATTGTGATATTGTATTAAAATTAAGTTGGTACATGTTCAAACTAATGAACTAGTCAGGGGAATGGTTAATATGAAATTCATTAGATAAATGAACAATAATATGATGATTTTATATAGGTAAATGCAAAACAATTAAGAAAGAATGAGAAAATTTGTATATAAGGTACCTAGAAGTGTTTTTTAATTTCATATTGTGGATTCTATTATGTTATCATGAAAATTTAAAGATAAAATGATGGTTTTAGGGGTATAGATTCTACTAAAATGATCATTTTTTCATATGGAAATTATTGTTTAAGAGGGATACACATGTCAGACCATCTTTGGTGAATTGATCTAATTCTTAGAAGGTGAAAATTTCTTGGTCCATTATGCATTGAAAAGAAGTAAAACTAATTATATATGGTTTTAGGTATGAGGACTGATCTTTCCATTATAATTTAGTATCTAATTATCATGGTTTTTTTATTATTTCTCTAATCATCATAATTTTTGAACTTATTTAATTCTAATTATATAATTTCAAGTATCAGAAATGGAAATTCCAATTTATGATTCTTCTAATGTAAAATGATATTGGGATGTTGTGTTATATATAACCACAATGAGAGGTTCTTTTTGTCAAGGGAATTACTTTTCATGTTGGATTTTATACTTGTTCTTACCTACTCATTTGATTTGAAAAATTAATTGTATGTTACATTTGAAGTACTTGAGAAAATTTTAATGAAATAACACACTAATATAGTATCCTTCATAGCATTAATATTTTTTATTTTCTTATGATCTTTTCTAATTAAATATTTCACATTTAGAAAATTCAGGAAGGAAATAATTTTTAGGCCACTATACATTCAAAATAAATGAAACTTCTTTTATTTTTTTATATGTATGAAAATTTAGTTTCCCTTAATAACATTATTTCTAATTTTCTTTTTTATTCATTCCATTATTATCTTATTTTTTATCTTGTGTAATTATTCTTCTATAATTTCAGGTATGATAAATGACCATTCCTACGTTAGCTCCATCTGAAATAAAATTAGATTGATATATGGGGTTGTATATAACCATTATGGGAGATTTCTCATTGAAGGAAGTTAATGTTATTCCCATAGTTTATTAGAAGTCAACCCATTTGAGTCCACTACACACATAAATTATATTTCAAATCATAGGAGAATGAATCAATAACATCTGTTGAAATAGAATAATGAATGACTATTTTCATTGGGAAATAAATTATAAATTAGTGATGTTGAATCATATCTGTTTAATAATCCAATGAAAAAATTTGAAGACAATAATTATCCATGTGGGTATAAGGGATTCTACTATGGCTAGATGTGCCACATCGTGGATCATTAAAAGATGTCCATAAATCTCAACAATCATGGTTGAAATATAAAAATTAAAATGTAATCAATTCATTAATGTGAATGTTGACAAGTTATTGTTATGGGAATTAGTGATGAGGATATTGAATAAATTCTAAAAAGGGGGTTCAAAAAAATTGAGTAAGTTTTATATGGAAGGTGATTTAAGGTAGAGAAAATGGTTATCAAGTGTATAAATTCTTTACTAGGACATATTATCAAATAGAATTAAAATCCAAAGTGAGATCAAGTTATA
Organism: Viscum album; assembly: GCA_963277665.1. Taxonomy (NCBI): domain Eukaryota; kingdom Viridiplantae; phylum Streptophyta; class Magnoliopsida; order Santalales; family Viscaceae; genus Viscum; species Viscum album. The sequence continues at coordinate 1,152,709,912 of OY728126.1, forward strand.
AAGATGTTATTGAATAAAAGCATGCAATTACATTTTTGTTTGATTTTTTATTCATGTAATTAGATGTTTATGAATAATTCTTGGAATTGTATTTGAGAATCCCAAAAAAGTGAGTTCCAGAAGTAGGTTTACATGTGTCAAAAATATACTGAGTTATGTTGACTAAATTAACCTATCTGGTTTTATAGGCCATGTTGGGTGATATTGAGAAATAGTTGGTTGATGAAACAATTTATGTTAGTTTTGGTATTTCCCTTTTCACATTGAAAAGTTTAATAGTGTGGAATGTGGTTGGAAATCAAATATATGGAAGTGGGTTTCCATAAAATTATAAGTCTTTTTTGGAGTTGAGAAAAGATAATATAAAATTTATCTAAGCGGTATAACTCTATTACAAACATAAAATTTATTATATACTTTATAGATATTGATTATTTACTCTTGAGATAAATTTTATTGGTAAAAAATGGTTAAGGTTGATGTATCCTTCGATGCATAGAGATGAAGTTGTATTTTTTCCATTTAGTGAGATTCAATCTTTATAGAAGCTTCCATTAAACATGTAAATGATAAAGTTGGTTTTTTTAAAACACATGTGAAGTGGATCACCATGGAAGATAGAAAATAAACTTGATTTACCTCAATACCTAACAAGAAATGACATGTTTTAAAGTACATGGAATAATATAAGTATATTAAATTATTAAAATGAATAATCTAAGTATATTTATATAATAAGCTTCAAAATTATGGAGTTAATATTCATGATAGTTAGGATTTTTTTGATAATCCATCGAATTAACTAGATCATATTTGATTTGTTTCTATGTGTGGAGGTGTGCCTAGAGTCCATTTGAATAATCCACAAAGTCAATTGAAAAAATATAGAGTATATCTTTTGGAGGTTGAAAATTTTGTAGACATTTTATTCTTGAATTTGGTGTTCTAGGTATATCATTTTCTTCATTAGGACTATATATAGTTTTATCCCTTTCGTAGAACTCCATAATTTGAATATAAAAACTCTTTTATAATTCATTTCTTGAAATGAAATTAAATTTTCATCAAAATACACCATAAGACGTTAGTGTATGACTTTTATGTAGATCATATGACTTTTTTGGAAGTTAGACTTCCACCATATGACATATAGACCATTTTAAGAATCTATTGAATGATACCAGCATCTGACGTAACTGGGTCATATGAATTCATAGTTATACTTTGAGTATACGATTCTACATTGATTTCTAGTGTCATACTTCATCAAAATGAATCTCCTGAATGTATGAAATTCATCCATAATAATACTAAATATATATAAAATTATATTCATGAAATAAAGATTCACCCATATGATATATCATCTGAAATTATAGAATTTATGACTTTTAATGTCATAAATAATCATGAGTTTCAGGAAATTTTTATAATTGGTTAGCTGAAGTGAGAAATCTATTTGTGATTTTTCTGAAGTTAATCTTAAATAATCAAAAAAATCCTGAAGATATGATTATAAAATATTGAATGTGGTGAAGAATATGAAAGATTATAATGATGATGATGTTATGAAAAATGATGATGGAACTATAAAGATATTGAGAGAAAAGCAAGTAGACCTTGAAGACTTAAAAGGATTGAACCAAAACCATTGTGGAAAAAAATGAGAAACGTTGAGCTGTAAGATGCTTATAAATAATTATTTAATGCAATATCATAGATTTTAACCTTCTTTGAAACATTAAAATTTCTTAATAAAACTTTTTGATCATTACCATTATGACTCTCAATTTTCCAAGACATGATCATCGAGTCATAATTAGTAAATTTCTGGAAAAAAAATATTTTATGTGATGAATTTATGTGGGTTTCTTTTAGAATTTAACTGTAAGTGTTGATTCTTTTCATAAGTGGCGATTAATATATTTCAATGTAAATTTTTGGATTTAGGGTATTTGTATTCCTCCGAATGTGTAAACATATGATTTCATAAGATAATTTACAGGAAATTACATGGCTTATTGGGACTATCATGAGTTTTCTTCTTCTTATATTATTTTTAGGTAATACTAGACAAATCAAGACATAACTATACTCGTTTGAAGAACATGGGATACTTCAACAAGAATCTATTTCATGAGGAAATCTAAAGGATATATCTCAAGAATGATGTAGAAGAACAGAATCTTGTGGTTTTCCCTCTATGGGATGAGTACCATAACAATTTTGGATGGACCCCTTTTAAAATTATGGAGTGTTATTGGGAAGCTCATTCCGAGTTATGATTTTTTATTAAAAATATGATTTATTGTTTCATTGGTTGAAAATATTGTTTCATATTCTTTGAGAAATTTTAACTAGGGAATTGATAAATGAGAATAAATAAAGGCATAGAGGTTTAATCAATGAATTTGGAAATTAATCATACAAAATTTTTTATACAAAATTGTTGAAAATAAATTAATATAATGAAATTGGATAATATATTTTTACATAGCTATTTAATCATATAGAATGCAGGATGGATACTCAGAAGGAGGGTGTTTAATTGATCATTGATCGACCGAAGGCCATAAGGAAATGAAAACACATGTCTTAAATGGTAGTGTTAATGTTGTATTTTTTTTGTTTATGAAAAGGTATGTTTCACCAAAGAGGTGGAGATAGTTCGGGACGTCAAGATGACGATTCAGTAGGCAGGGAAGCTAAGGTAACTAATCCCCCTTTATTATAAGGTGAAGGAAGTAATAAACATCAAGAAAATATAGTGATCACAACACTGCCTTCTTCAGTATCATCAAATGCGGTTATGTGTGTATAGTGGAAGAATGAAGAGCTTTCTGGCCCAGGATTGATGGTTGAGGTAAGTTGTGTTCGGTAAATTCCTTTATATCAATTTTATAAATTCAACCTTTATAGATGTTCTATATATGCAGGTGCATATGCGTGTGATTGGGAAAAAATGATGATTTGAGTTGTTATCTTCAAAATCATTTCTACATGAGGTTGAGGTAGTTTCCCTATGCCTAACACATTAATTTTAATTCAATAATTTCTTGAGTATTTTTTTTTAAAAATCATTATTATATAATGTGTATATTCTATGAAAATTAGTTGTATCTCTTTGAAATTATATTTTCACTTATTTATCAAGATTTCACTAAGACTTCAACATAGAATAGTAGAAAATTTCAACCAACTCAATATTTGAAAATATCATCTCTTTCTCATTTGAGATAATAGTAGCCTCATTTAAAAAAAAGGTAGGGTCGCCATACCCAAGGGTGTCATACATAATTTATTTATCTCAAAATGTGTAGGGGGATAGGGGGGACTGGTGCAGGGGGCTGGGGGACTGTTTCAAAGGGTGTGGGTGTTGGGGGGGGGATGGTACATGTGGGATGGGGGCCTAAAAAGTGTACTCTAAAGGATTTTGAAAGTGTGTGTGGATGGGAAAATAGGTAGTCCAAATTTGTTAGATTATATGACCCAAATTCTAAAAAATTAATAGCTGTTGAAAGATAAAAGGAAACAAACAATTATCCCATGTTTATAAATATTTCTACAAAGAGGGAATACACAATCCAGAATAAGGAAGATCATGCACCAAAATATTGTCCAATCATATTAGAAAACTAGTTTGAAAAATCCACGATAATTGAGTAATAATAAAATATGAAAAATTATCTACATAATAAAATTGATAAAACTATATAAACTATGAACACCGTTGAATTATAGAAGAAGATATTTCAAGGAAATTTTATATTAATCTTGAAAATCCAAAAGGATATATGAATGAAGAGTTTTAGAGGGCAGTGGGGGTGTAGGTGGTGGCAAGGAGTGGGGGTGAATGTGGGGTGGGGTGGTGGGGGTGAAGGGGGTAGTGGGGGGGGGGGGGGGTAGTGGGTGTGATGGTTGGGGAAGTGTGGTGAAGGGTGGTGGGCGAAGGGGGCAGGGGCAGCATGTAGGGGGTAGTGGGAGTGAAGGGTGTGTGTGTGGGGGGGGGGGGGGTGTTAAAATGAGTTGGGGCTAAGGGTTGGGGTGGGGTAATTGGAGATGTAGGTGGGGGGGGGGGGGGGCAGTTGGGGTTCATTTGGGGGGGGGGGCACGTGTGTGTGTGGGGGGGGGGGGGTAGGGGGGTGCATTTAGGGGGGGGGGTGGTAGTGGGGAGTGTAGGTGGGGGGGGGGGGTAGGTTGGGGGTGGGGTGGGTATGTGAAATTTTGGGGTAGTGGGGGTGAAGTGTAGGGGGTTAAGGGGGAAGTGATCATGGTGTAGTGAGGGTGAAGGGGGATGTAGGTCATGTGTAGGGGGAAGGGGGTGTGGGGATGTGGGGGGGGGGGGTGTACGGGGGGATGTAGTGTTTTTAGATGAATCAAAACATGTTTACATTACATCTGGTCTCATGTTTTTCATTTCATTATTCCAAACACTATCCATAAATTTCACGGTGGAAAGACTTTCCTAGATTGTAGATTCAGTGACATCAATAGATTATTGTCAATTACTCCATAAAACCTCTTCTGGACTGACAAGCATATCTAACCACTTTTGTAATTTTTGATTAGTTTGTTCATCTACATCCCATCACATGGAAGCTTTCTGTTCCTTATTGAAGAAATTGTGTAAATATTATGACGATTTGACAACATTACTGGAAAATGAATATCAAGAAATCAACATTTGGGTGATACAACTGGTCTAGTCTATGAAATTCAAGATTGATTTTGATGAAAAACAATATTAAATTCTATATAAAATTATTATTGAATTATTCTATTGATAACAATGAGGATATGAACTCACAGTAATGGTTAGTGTCTAGTAAACATGACTACTATAATATATGTTGATTAATTAGAATGTTCTCCCTATGAATTTGATTCATGTCACAACGTCTATGTTGTAAATATTCATATGGATTACGATGATTCTCATCCTGAAGAGGTGTTCAGTGAATATTGTGTGGTGGTAAATCCATGATTTCATTTATGAATGAGAAACAAATAGCTCACAATGGTTTGACTTGGTAAAACTTGAATTTTCATTTATACCCTTAAAGATTTTAATGTGTTCATGCCCCATTTTCCCTCGTCGTCATTCAATTTGGGACTGGGTTCATCCAAGTGTGTCTGTCCCATCTTGTTTTCTTGGTTTTATGCTTATCTATCCATATTCCATGAATATTTCTCATAGTGAGACATTATTTCCTCATTTTTTTCATCCCATTCTTCCTCATCTCCCTTTATCCATTGGTTTCATCCTCTCCCATGAACTGTTAGGGCTTCTAGGGTTGTATTTCGTGTTTGATATGGTTTAACAATATTTTATTTGGTTTCTAGGGCTTATAGAGGATGCCACTTAAATGAATATTTATTTATGATATACAAATGATTTCTAAACTTTTGTTATATTACTATATAGTAATTATTTATGATTAAGATTTATTCAATATCCAAATTAATTATTATATAGAATATATTTGGGATTTATATTTTTTCAATATCCCTTACCAACTTTGTTTTCTGTATACATTTTATCACATATTCATTTTGTTATTCTTTTCTCACATCTTAGCATTTTCTTATGCTTATGTCTATGCTCATGTAATGAGATGAAAAAAATAAAAATCTTATTCAAGTTGTGATTCCCATAAAACAAGAAATATGTTTACATTATTGATAATATCACATTAGTATTCATCTCAAAACTAGTATGGAAGATAGATTATTGGAGCATTATAATCATTTATCCTACCAAATAATCATTATAGTACTGCATCTGGATTCATGAATGATTCACCCAATTTATACATGCTATTTTGCATATATATTTTTCTATGTCTAACCATACTAATTAGTTTCATGGTATATGTTAATTCTTAAGGTTAATGTTAGTATTGGATCACCATGATACAATAGTGGAGTTTTAGAATTCATGAGTCCAGTTATCTAGAAAAGATGTAACCCCTATGGTATGTACTTAATCTTTATTGTTCATTCATTTATGTGAAAAACTATTCATCATGGCCTATTCTATTGTTTCCTTTATAATTAATCATTTTCCTCCCACTTCAATTTTTTAGGTTCAATTAATGATGATTTATCATATCACTGAATTTTTTTTGATGTCTCCCTAGACCCCTTTGTGCGTGTTCTGGAGAGAGCTGCTGAATGTGAAGAGGTTCGTCCCGATTTGGTTTCGGCTAATTGTTTAGGTTGAGTTTTTTCTTTCATTCTTTGATGCCTATTAGTTTTTAATTTGGGGATTTAATTTTAGATCCCTTAGTAATTTTATTGTAGCATGTTGATCATCATTGAAGCAGTTTTGAGTAATAGGGGTAAAAGGCAACTCACCACGTATGTATAGGTAATCATATATGTAATATGTTCTCCTGTTATATATATAACTGTCCATGGTATCATGATAACATATAACGGGCTAGGTGTTATTATGTATATATATGGAAAATCCATATTTGTGTGGGTGATAAAGGGCGTATTCATGTGAGCATATATATAAGAATCCTTCTGTGTGTGTTCGAGGCTATGCAGACACGTGCATTGGGGTTTGGGCATCCTTATGTATATGAAAAGGTTCGTATTCCTAGAAGATGGATGAAGAATCAAAGAGTTTTTATAGATAAAATTTCCAAGTGCCAAGTGTGGCTTCACTCCATTGAGGTAGGGTCCCTCTCCTAGCCACTTTAATTCTAGAATGGTATAAATTATATTTTTCTTCCTTCTTAATTTTTCTTGTTTAAATTAAATTGAAATTCTTGATGAAGTGTCAGTTAAGATAATTTTTTGGTTTGGTAAACATGTCATGGTTCTCTAATAAAATGCATACAATAGAGGTGCGTTGTCTGTGAAAACACAAAGTGGTATTCTATACTTATATATTTTTCTTGACATTATGACATTGGTCTTTTCCTTATACAAGATTTCTTTGTTAGTCATAATGCACACATCGTACTTGGACTATTTTATATACCTGAAGGGGGTCTCCCTCTTTTTATTAAAATGGTTGTTTGAACCCAAACACCATTTAATTGCTGTTAGATTTTTAAGATGGAATTTCCCAAGTATGAAAGTGTTGCAGTGACCATTTCACCACTAAGTGACCCCCTATGATCTAATAAATAGAATTTCCATGTTTTAATGAATTGAATAATAAAAATGAAACCAAACAAGGATAACTTGTAACATGAGAGGTAATTCCTCTTGTAGTGAGTTATGTAATGGTTATGCCTCCTTTGTAAGGATTAATTAGATGGCATGATACAAATTGAGTGACTTATTCATGGTGACTTGAACTCCACATTTGAAATGTCTTAAGGGAAAGTGGTAAATGTACCATAATAACCAAACACAATCTAAGTGACTGACTTTCCTTATATAAGGTATTACCCAAGTGGATAATTTCTCTATTAACCATTGCACATTATTTGTTTTTTCATTCCACTTTTAATCCAATTTCCTTGTTTTTATAAATTATATAGCATGATTTGGTTGAAATGGAATACCATGGAAGAAAGAATTTCTTTAAGTGTTTAAATTAATATGACCTTGTTTTCCATGATACTATGAAACCTGATAATTCCTGCTTTAGTTCCATAACAAAATTGCACCTTGTTACCCCATTATGTGCCATTTAACTTATGATCATCTCATTCCGAAGGACTTAGTGTAGGGTGGAATCCAATACTTGACCAATTAACTGAAGGAACTAGTAATGGTCATGCATCAAAATCCTGACCCTATACCTTATCTCTCAAGACAGGCTTCATTGGTCTCATCTCACATTATACCTTGACCGAGTTCCTTGGGATGACCTTTACCCAATCATATATAAGTAATGTTCCAACAATCCCAGTAAACCAAACTTGTAACACAAGGGAGATCGGCCCTTCCCTACCAACTCTTGGGAGGTCACCAACACATCAACGCATCCCTGCAGACTCTTGGGAGGTCACCTATACACGAAATCCTCCCCACATTCTCTAGGGAATTTACATTAATAACACAAGTCTACAACCTCTCACACATATCTCAGACTAATCCCAATGTACTAGACCCTTAAGACCTACCCCTTTTCAAAACATGTCTCATATTACCCATAAATATTTCCACAGGGACTTCCCAACCCATCATAATCTATTCCCATTAATACCATTCTCCACTCATCACTCACTAGTAGAGTCACTACCTGAAGTCTCCTCAAACCTAGACCTTATGGAATTAACCATGTTCCCATCATGATGCCTCAATAGTCCTGGACCTATAAAAGATGATATCATTGTCTCAGTGATAGAGGATATGATTATATGTAGATAGAACATGTAATAAAATGGTATTACCCTTTATTTTGTTGATCCAACACACATTGATTGAACAAAACCACATTATGAACCAAATAGAATTAATAAGGGATTCTTAGGGAAGTAGAAATGTTTTAGATAATGGAATAACTTTTATATATATTGATTTTCTTAGGGTCTCGTGTAATAATAATATGCTTAATATTGATTGATTTGGCTTTTATGGGCTTGGGATATGATGGAAAAAAATTTCCTAAAGGGTTAAATCCACTTACGATTGGTTCAATCCATGGAATACTACATCAAATAGGTGGCATTGAAAAAAATATTTTAACCTCAGAGGAAGTTGGGGGTTTGTGAAATTTGGTGACTGGATAAATTACCAAATAATAAAGGCACGAGAACCATTTCATAACTATATCATAATTTATTATGATTATTGATCACAATAGGTGATTATTTATAGTTATTTTAATATTCATCTATTATATCATCCAAAAAAATAATGTATTGTTCTCCTATAAAAGAGGGAGAGGGGGTATATGCATGGATAGCGGGGGGGCATGGTGGGTCTGTAAGGGGTTGAAAGGAGGGTCTGCAGGGGGAGGGGGCGCAGAGGGGTCCGTTGGGGGGGGGGTTTGTGGGCTCTGTCCAGAAAGTTGGGGGTTTAGGGGGGTCTTTGGGTGGAGTATATAGGTGGACGGGTGTGGAGGGGGTGCAATGGGGACTGCCCAGGGAGGGGTGGTGTATGCCGAGGTGGGGGGATGTCTAGGGGGTGTAGAGGGGGGATTTGCAGGGTCTATAGGGGAAGTGGTGGTTGGGGGTGTCTTTGTAGGGGGAAGGGTCTTCTGTATAGGATCCAGGGTCTGTCTAGTGGTAGGGGTTGTCCAGGGGGAGTGGAGGGGTTCCTTGTAGGGGGAAGGGGGGTGCAAGGGAAGTGGTGGGGGTCTGTCGAGGGAGGGGTTGTCCTAGTGGAGTGGAGGGGGGATTTCTTAAGGGGGTGGGGTTAGAGGGGGGGTGGTGGAGGTATTTTGTGTGTGTGTGTGGGGGGGGGGGGGTCTTTCTAGGTCGTAGGGCGGTCTATCTAGTGGGGGGCTTGTAGGGGGCTGCAGGGTGAGTGGTTGTGGTGGGGGAGGTGTTGGGGGAGGGTGGGGGTGCTTTTTTATGATATTTGAAGGCCTATAGCCACAATTTCAAATTGTGGCTAATGACACCTAGCCACGGTTTGAACCGTGGCTAAAGCCCTATAGCCATGGTTTGAAACGGTGTCTATAAACCTTGTATGGAAACAGTTTCTGTCATGTTTCTAAACTATGACTATTGGGATTTATAAATGGTTTGAACCATGGATATAGGTCTTTATCCATGGTTTGAACCTTGTCCATAGCGCTATATCTATACCAATACCAGCCATGGTTCATTAAACAACAACTATAACATATAGCCACTGTTTTTGGGCTTATAACTACGATTCCAAACCGTGGCTATAGCCTAAATTTATAGTAGTGATATATAAATAATTTTACTATTTATAGATCCTATTTTTTATAAATGGTTGAGTAGTCTTAGTGCTATCCTATGTCATTTTATTGAAAATAATATTTTATTAAAATATGATAAATCCCATTTAATGGTATGGAATGTATAATACATGGACATTTCATTTCATGGGATGGTATCAATGTGGATAAATCAAAACCAGATGTAATTTATTTTCTACCACTCCCCAATAATGTATAGTTTGTGTGGTATTTCCTAGGTCATGTTCAATGTTACAATCATTTAATTCACGAATTTAGTAATATTTCACATCCCCTCTCATAGTCATTCCAAAAAGATAATTAATTTTATTTTGAAAAATAATGTGATAATGATTTTATAAATTATAAATAGAGTCCCACATCACCCTCGATAATGTAACAACCTTAGTATGATTATCTATTTGATCTCATATGTGACACCTCTAAAAATGATGATCGAGTAGGCCTATTGAAATTGGTTGATCGATATCCACATGTCATAGCCTATTCCTCACACACACTAAACCCTACACAAGGAAACTATGCTATAAATAAAAAATATTTCCTTTCCATTTTGTTTTCCTTGGATAAATTCAGGTCATAACTTCTGGGGTCTTGAGTAATTATTTTCCCCAACCATGATGTCCTCTAGTATACTTATAAAAAACTATAACCTAAACCACATCCCATTCTAAACATTCTTAAAATTATGAAATTTATTTTTGAAATTTTGGATAAAGAAGGAGAATAGAATGTGGTGGTTGTCCATATTAGTAGGGTCCTTCCATCCTATAACATTTAATCATCCTCTTGTATTCCCATTATTGATAAGTTTACAAATGAGAAATTTTACCAAGTGAAAGATGTTATTCTTTGGTATTATGAAATTGTAAATTATTTGGTAAAATCAATTATTTATTCCGATTTCTAAAAAAAGGTGATTGTCTAAAACAATTCTCTCATTTGTACATTTGCCTTGAACTCTTCCTTTGGATCACATGTAGTGATCAATTCTTCTGGTGTATTTTCCTTGATAGTGAGTTATAATCTATTCTTTGTTTTTTCCACACATACTTGTAGGTGCCACTTTGGATGCCAACGGATTTCTCCAAAGTTCATCTATTATGGTCTCTTTTCGACAACACTATTTTGTGATGCCTGTGATTTATGTAATGTGTGTACACATTGTCAATAAGTGAGTAATGTCTCCAAAAAATTAAATTTTTCTACAATCCATGCTATTCCATGCCTTTTTGATGTTTTGGACATTTAATTTATGGGTCCATTTCCCAATTCATTTGGAAAACTGAACATTATTATAGAAGTTTATTATGTATCAAAATGGGAAGAGGTGAAAACCTAAAAAATATATTATTCTAAAAATGTTGTGAAATTTTTGATATCCCAAAATTTCTGAAGGTTTGGATTGCCTAGGTTCATCATAAATTTCTAGGGTTTTAATTTTTATTATAGAACAATGAAATGACTTTTGATTCGGTACGGGGTAAGACACTGTGTTTCTACTACACATCACCACCAAACCAATGGTCATGTCTAGGTGTCAAATTGAGAGGTAACACATATTCCTAAAAAATGTTCAAGCCAATAGAAATGATTGGATTCGTAGACTTAGTAATTCATAATGGTATTATCATAATTATTTAAAAAAAACCATTGAAATTTCATCACAGTATCTAGTTTCTGTAATGATTTTTTCACCACCCTATTGAGTAAGAGAACTGGACCTACATGTCCATTAAATAATGAAATTTTTATCTTTCTAGTGATGGTGATCAAAGTATGTTACTGATTCAATAGATAGAGGAAATGAGAAGAGGCTCATGTAAAAATATTTATTATATAAGGAGATATCCATGTCTTCCCATGAGTTCCTCATTCTTTATCATCTATTAAAAATTGGGAATAAGGTCATCCATTTCATTGAAAGGATAAATTTTGATCTAGGAAAGCTTCACCTCCACTAGTTTTTCCCATACACTATTACAAAAATTTATCCATTTGGTTTTATTTGGGTTAAAAAAGAAGAGATGAAACAAACCTTTAATGTCAATCAGTTGTGGTTAAAGAACATTCATGAATCCATTTCAGAGTACCTGATAGAGGAACTCCACATTCAAGAACCATCCTACCAATGACACCCACTATGTATTATTCTTCCTTCCCACATTAAATTTTATAATATATATGGAACTATATACTCTAAGTGTGCGGGGGGGGGGGGATTGTTAAATTTCTGTGTTAGTTTGTAATTTTCTTCATTTTATATATTTTTTAATTGTACTCTCACCTTCCAACCATTCTCTTTCATGGGTACATTTATTGGTTAGTTATATATTTTCATCATTTTTTTATTTTTATGTTTTTCACTTGATGAATTAAATTATTACCTTCCTCATCATTTACACCTTTCTTTTTTTCTAGAATTTTATTATTTTATTCCCACTTGATCATTGAAATTATTCATAATTCATGAGTAATTTCCATATTTCATGTTTTTTTATCATTTTAAAAAAACCACTGATAGAATGTGTGGTTTCCCATGAATTTAACATTGAGGAGTGGATTTTTTTTTTGAAAATTGGTTTTTTATGATATAAATTGTTTATCATTTTGAAACATTTGATAAGAGTGGTACCATTTTTGTGAGTTATAAAATCCTTCCCTAGGTTCCACTAATTGATTCCCCAAGATGGTTGGATACAAGACTTCAAGAACACCTCCCCAAATGCAAGAGATTTCAACTAGAAGTGAGGACCTTAGAAGTGTTTTTGGAGAGACTATTCCCTCATTTATCAATGTAAAGGACCAAAATTTATACAAGAAACAAAAAAACATTCATTAAAAAATGAAATAAGTAAGAAGAAATTATAATTCTGATGTCAAGCTATGAAAATAAACTAGAGGAAGAGAAATATTAATACTATTCAAGATTATGATTGTTTGTAATGTGTCAATACAAAAAATTACTAATCAATGGAAAAGGATGTGTTAATATAGAACATGATGAAAAATACCTAAAGGGTAAAATAAACACTTATGACTAGAATCTCGAGTGTAGGCTCAGTCCACTTCTCCCAGATCCATCATATGAATGTAAAAAAAGCAGTAGAAGCTGGCTACTTCTGTTTTCTATACCTCAGATCAAAATGTCTACTTGTGTACCAAAGGTTCCTGAGCAGGGTGTGAGACAAAATCTCAATAGGATGGCACCCATAGTTTATAGGCCAATCTATTTCATGAATTAATAAAAAATCATTGGGATATATTTATTTTAAATTCAATACATAATAACTAAATAAAAACATCAGTTTGGGTTCTAGTTAGAGACCCATCCACTTAACCTTCTTTATGCAAAGCCAGTGCGTATGTACCAAAGGGACCTACAATGGGAAAGTGAGATGTATAAGGTGTTAGGTAATGGACTATCCACAAACATGTGAAATTTCATAGAGGAAATGTCCCTACATTTCAAATACCAATGGTTCAATTCTAATTTGAAAACATTCAATAATCTTTTTTATTCATCTTGAAAACCACTTTAGAATGTATATAAAGATACCCTAATCCCATCCATGAAAATACAGAAGGGCATTCCATTCATCTATTGGGGGATCAGTTTATAACCAATTTCATGGAGTCCATCCATGGGGACCGAAGAATTAAGTCTCACATTTCACTCCCAACATGGTATGAATAGTGAAGTACTAACCACATAGTCAATATCTGGCATCACATGTAAGTTCTCGAGTCTCTCTCAAGGAATGGTACAACCATTGTTCCTCTAAGACCATCCAAGGGGCCTCCCCAAATTAAATAGGGTCACACGTCTGGAGGTAAAAATATATATTTCTTAGAGATCCTGTCTAAGGTATAGATAATATCACCCATGACATGTTCACTAAGAATTAAAAATTCTAACAGAAAGGAATGAGAGTCCATCCATGGGTTCCATAAGTAATAACTTCTGGTTCTCCCATAGATATAAATATAATCACCGAACAATAGATTCACTTTTATCCATCTCAACTAAAGTCCATTACTTTAAATTAAATACATTAAACCTTATTAAAAATATTGGTCAAGGTACATCATTAGGAATGTTCCTTTTAATTTGTAAGGAAAATAATATAGGAACACGAAAAATTAAATTAATTAATCAACTCAGTCATGGAAAGGGGTATAAGGGCCTATGAACATGGGTCATCACCCAATTAAATTGATTTACTAACTCATATAATAAAATAAGAAGTAAAAACCACTTAAGGGTGATCAACAATCCAAATCCTGAAGGGAAATCCTTAAATGCTAAGCACATCAATTTGGGTCACATGGATTAATACAATCTACCCAAGGTGTTGATTCACCATATATAAAATTTTTATGTGGAGTAAGTATGATATCATTTTAATTGAATTAATAATTTTGAAGTAAAACCAGAATGGAAGGGCCTATGGAATAATATTACAATTTATGGAAATCAACGAAAAAATTGGAAATGACCTAAACCACCTACCTTAGCCTCATAGAGCTTCCCCATCTAGCGTCATCCTTTGATTCGAACTAGAATGGAATAAATTGAAGGATTTTCCAAACTCCCTGAAAATATGGTAAATCAAATTTTACCGAAATTAATCAATATATATCCGTGAAAATATGAAATATAAGCATGGAGAATGAAGATCATACCACTGTAGATATGATGCTTCTGATGAAAAGTGATGTTATCATCAGAGGGAGGAGCTACTGGGATCCCTTGGTAGAGGAATGGAGGATGGTTTATAAACCTAGGAGGATGGATCCTACTGTAGAAGTAATGAAGAAGGAAGAAGGGTTGCTTTAATTCATTAAAGGGAGTTAAAATGACAATTTCATCCTATAAAACTAGTGTGTATGGTTTTCCAACCTTGGACCAACTGTGTTCCTATGTCTTCTATAAAGGGAACATCACATGGGAATTTACATAGTTTGACTAACAATATGCATCCCATGTAAAATCACACTATCCCCAGACCTTAAACTCTTATCCAACCATGTTACCCATGTCACATGATTGTAGAAAATCCTTGAATCCCAGAGGTGCTCACTCTCTACAACAGCACAGTTTTAGTGAAACTATTTTTGCTAGGCCGCATAGATATCTATATGTTTGTGACCCAGTATATTCTTCCCACATTATATATCTATACTCTAAATGAGCCTCATACACACTCCAAACCTCCTTTACATAACTAGGAAAAACTATTATATCCATTTAAAGGAATTAGAACTACAAATTAATAGTATGTACCTTTATGAAAAGCTGGGACATTACAACCTCTTCTCCTTAGGACAAATAATCCCCTAGATTTCTTTATTAGGGTAGTAGAATGTTGTTTGAGAAGTGTTCTAGACAATGCAGACATACATCAGACTCTCGCTCTCTGGTCTTATCATGTATGCATCTGTGATTCAGTAGAACCTGTACTAGAGGAACTGACCAACATTTTAGAGCCACCATGTTGTGATCAAGCATATTTATCAGATGATCCTAGAAGTGAGCATCTGTTTCAACCTAATATTCTTAGGGTCTAGTGAATGAGATAGTCCAACATGATACTATAAGATCTAAGATATGTGGAAGACGTCATGCATGGAACTATAACTCATAGGTAATAACAACCGAGAGGATACCGGCCCAACTCACTCTACTATTTTAAAAGGCCTGAAATGTCAAGATGATTATATTCCCATTCTTCAGATTTGTTTATGAAATAATATATGTAATTCACACTGATGGAACTAGTGTACCACCTCAAACTATATTGGTTGGCGGTGATGATCGGTATAAGTATTCTGCCTCGACTAAGATGCAGTTATACACTTCCGAGTCAGCTGCACTTTCTTAGAAGTCTCCTAAACTAGACAAGGACCCAGTAGAGATGCCTCACCTACCTCTATCCAGTATGGATCTATATAGAATGATTGAACCTATATGTCCTCACATATATCAATCTGAATCATTTCATGAATTCTATTGATGTAGGAAAACTCAACTAGATGAATATTCAATTAAAAAAATCCTTCAAATTCAAGGATACAAGCCTGAAGCGAATCTCCAAGCACCCTTTTTGTCTACTCTGACTAACCATCGGTCTGAGGATGATATGAAGTGATCAGAATCAGATGTGAACGTTGTGTCTTCAAAAACCTAGTCCAGAATCATGAAGTAAACTAGGAATGTCAGTCCAAAATGATAGAACAAGGTAAACTATGTAGTTACACCTTCTTACAGATGTAAAGACTTACTAGCTCTTAAACATAAAAGGTATCCGAGATTATTCAGATGTGAGTGACCTTGGTCATCCTGTCAAATATCACCCATACTATATCACTGCTTCAAGGTGATCTAAGATATCATGTAATTAATTCAATGTTGAAATAATTCCATTTCCCTCTGGAAATGTAAAGAGGCAATTGAATTCAAGTAGTTTTTTGTGATATTAATTCAATTGATTTTTGGTGGAGTACATAGTGATGAATAATTCATTATGCCTCTTTATTCCTGGACAACAATACTAATGATGCATATCTATATATATCTTTGTAAGGCCAGGATTCACTTCCCATACTAAAGCTTCATATTTCCTCATCATATCTTCCAATATATATTAATGAAAATAGTCATGGAAATGGTATGTTAGGGTGTCACTCACATCCATAACCCAACCATTATGTGGGTTCTCTCATGTTATGCTCTCCCTCAAAATAAGGCACTCAGAGAAGGACAACTGCCCCATTTAGACCCACTCTAGAAGAGAGGTTTTCATTGTTAGAGCTTCTTGAAATGGATTCTTATGATATTAATGAACATCTAAATGCATCATTGAGAAAAACATACATCAATTTACACTCACATTTGTACTTCTTTGGAAACTTGTGTATGAGTCTTCCAGCTCAAGGTGTCATCTACAACAATTACCTTTCCAAGTGTGTATACTAGCACAAAGTGAAACAATACAGGTATTAGACCCACCCATGAAGCCTTATATTCAAGTATCGTTGTGTGGACATGTATTTGATACTTTTTTGGTATGTATTGAAAATGAATAACTCAACCAAACGTTAATTCCCCAAACAACCAAGATCAAGAACCACGACCACTAGACTGAGGTCATGTGTCAGGTAATTTTGATCATGATGCCTTAGTTAGAGGGACCCATGTGCCCTGACGAGATCTCCTTGCATCTGAACTAAAACTACATTGATTTCTATAGCTTCACAATAAAATTTATATATTCTTATCTATAACTGAATAATTATTATAAGAGTTTAAGTGATCCCCCTATAACTCTTAAAAATTTATCTCAAATTTCTTCTTCGAGTCTAATTTCACACCCATCATAGTTAGTCACATAAGTCAAAATTCAAATTATGAAAAGTATTGGATGAATAAAGTATAACAGGTAGCTATCCCTAAGAAGGTATGTATATCAATCATATTCCTAGGAATCTGTTAGGAATCCCCAACACTCACTTTCCTTGGGTCAACTGATACACCTTCCTCATTTATGATATGACCGATGAAGTTAAACTCACTTATCCAAAAGAGAAATTTGTAGGGCCTCACATATAGATGGTTTTAGCTCTATGTATTCAACATGATCTCAATATTGTTGGAATGTTTGTGTATATTGTGATAATACACTGAGATATCATATACAAAGACCATAATAAAGGAATCTATGTAATAGGGAAAAACATGATTCATCAGAGCCATAAAGACTACCGACATGTTCATTAGACTGAATGGTATGAAAAATAATCATAATAAACACACCTTCTCTGAAACATTGTAAGTGGTATTTCCCTTGGATTAATTAGAACATGGTGGTAGCCTGACATTAAATTAATGTTGGATAATATGGCATCTCCTCAAAGATGGTTGAGGAGGTCATATATCCAAGGAAGTGGAAAAATTGTTTTCTATATAAGATGATCCAGTCAGTGGTAATCCACACAAAATATAAGGTGATCATCATCTTTCATAGATTAAATGATAGGTGTACCCTATAGATATGTTATGGTTTTGATAAAACATATAGAATCATAGTCTTCATGCAGTTTCTTGACTTCCTTGAAATCAATAGGTTCCATCCTATATAGGGGAATGATTACTAGTGCTTCACCTAGAATATGATTTATAGTGAACTCAATATCTCTCTCACGAGGTATGTTGGAAAAATTGATAAGGAAGAAATCCCTAAAATGATCCACCAAAGGATGTAATTCTGTTATCTGCATTCCCATATCACTCATAAAGAGACTAGACATCTAGGATATCATCCTTCCCAACCTAGTATGCTTGAGTCCAGCTCAAATTTCCTAGATATTCCATTCACCCTTATGATTATAAGAAATTATATATAGTGGTGCGAAGGATTCCCATCAGTGATAAAAATCCACCTAGTATCGATAAGGAACAAGATAGTCCAAAACAAGATTTACATCGAACTCGTTTATCTCTAGGAAATGAAACATCATAGAAAAAGGTAACAACCAATCTCAAGGGGTAACTCCATGCACTAGTGTATACCCTATTATATAACTCATAAGGATGTGTATATGGTCATAACACCACAATATTATTCTATTACTAATCCCAGACATCCCATAATTACATTACATAGAATAGAGTGCGATGAACCTATATTAGATAAGGATGATACTAATGTATAGGCTACCAGGATAGTACCTCTCACTATAGATGGCCCCAGACCCTACCTATCTGGAAGAGGATAAAAAACGACGGCATAAAATGAAACATTGGGATACTTATTGAGTGGACTAAGCTAATCTTCCTTGTTAATGAAGAAACTCTAAATATGGAATCCATTAGCTATAACAACCTGCTCGGCCTGAATGACATATAGATTCCGACATCCTTCCTGACTTGGTGTCACTAATCCCACTCATAATGGAGATTCTAGAATAGTTCCACTCTCACTCTGTACTGAAGAAAAAGATTGGTAGAAACATTGGAGGTGACCCATCTGACCGTAATCCTGAAAATTGACCAGGTTCATCATAAACTGGGGATTTTTATGCCCTGGCCTACTACACTGGTGAAACACCATAAGGTTATTAGTGCATTCCACCTGGCATGTACTTCCCCCATGTGTACCCACTTTGTGTTTCATCTCTCCAGGGATAAACCATTACTCTACAATGAAGCTGAACAAAATTGATTCACAAAACCTTATTCCCCCATGTTTCTCTCAATGATGAGGCCATGATTCACAATCTCTGAAATGATGGTCAGTTCAAAAAATTTAACCTAAGAATAAATGGAATAAGAAATAATATCCTTGATGATCCTTGTAGTAGTCTGTTTTTCACTAGTCGTGTTCAGTGTGAATCACTGCAATAAGGGAAAGTTAGTTGAATAATCCATCATTAAAATTACACCATTGTCATGGTTAATGAATTTATAAATAGGTTTTGTTCTCAATGTATGAGGAATGAAGTAGAATAAGTCTGTTTGGATGTCCTCCCAGAGCATACCCCATTGTCAAACTACCTGGATCAGAACATCCCACCAATACTTTGACGAGTCACATAATGGATAGGTGGCGAGCTTGACCATATGATATAGATGAGTCTTTATATGATCGAATATGTATAATATATCCTAAAACCATGAGGAAACATCCTAAGGCCCTCCATCCTTCAAGAAAGTGGTGAGATGTTTTTGAGACTTCTGAGTCATATCTCCCATTGAAGGGGAAGGTCAAGGAGCTCTATGCCCAGATTTTATGAACAATAGAACGCTTTCACAAAATTAGGCATCAGTAACCCATGTAAGATCTACAGGAGGTTTCTCAGGTGGAACTAGTAGAGGTATCATAGGTATATCCCATCCCACCACCTTAGGAGTATGCTCATCACCACAGTCTTGGAGTACAACAGAAGGTCTTCATGGTGGCATAACTCTAAACATACTATGCACATACATCAGAATGGATTTATAATATATAGGGAAAGAGATAAAAATGAATTATGACCTATGTAATCCAACAAAAGAAACACACCCCAATGTCATCTCCGGGAGATGGGTATGGCAGGTAATAATGAGCAAAAAAATATAAAGGGAGACACAGTCTATAACCCACTAGTATGGTTGGGTTAGGATAAGGTCTCACATTTTCCTTATAAAATCAACCATTTAATATTAATTATTTTTTATTCATTATTATTTAATTTTTTATTATAATCATGATCCATTTAATTATTTTACCAATTACAATTCACAAATTTCTATACACCTAATAAATTGAATTTAGTGTGTCAAATTTCAATATCCCAACCCTTACATCAGGCAAAGTGTGTAACATGCCATAATTGTTGTTTTATCAGACAACATGACAATAGAACTCACTAATAAAACCAACCAATTTGATATTATCGGTAATATAAAAACAATTATTCTTTATTGAGAGTACTCAAACATTGAAAAACATAACAATATAGGCACACAAAAAATTAACATGTAATACAAAAAATGCATACAAGAATGTAGATATGGAATGTAATAATGCATGGTTGTTCAAGTTCTATTATTCCATGTATAAAGAAAATTTTTATGATCCCTCATATCATTGGGCTAATGTTAAATAACTAATTCAAATATTATCAAAAACATAACTAAAAAAATAGGTTCATTCATCCAATGTTGAATTACAGTTAAAAGATAACAAGATAACATAATACCAGCATTTACCCACAAAAGTAAATTTAGGCTTCTCTTGTATATGGGATAGATAATCCCATGAACATAATCATTATCAAATCAATATATCCTATTCATTAGTAGAAACCTAAAAAATAAGAAAATAGGAAAATAAAATTTTGATACCACATTGAAGTGTCCCATCATAGATGCCACACACCCGCGGTCCTCGCTACTTGTCAGCAACCTTTGGTATTTGAGGAGGTATTCTTGAGATCTTCTCTCTAATCATCTTTGGGAACCAGTGAGTGGAATCTATGGTGGGAGAATAAATGAATAGTATATGAAAAAACTGTGTCACATAACATGTCCACACATATTTGAACCCAACCATGAAGTGTTAATTTAACTTACTCAATATAAGTTAAATATGAGTTATGTTAATAATTATTATCTTTACAAAATTATTTTCTTATACAGTTGTTCCATATCTAATCTTTTTCATTATTGTATCAAATTTACCTATTATTGTGTACCTTTTATCCAACCACTGTATGCCCTAAAAACACAAACACACACAAATATGGGTTGTTTCTTAGGTTCATAAAAAAACACGATTCCTCAAACATTGATCTTATTTTAACTATTATAATTATTGTCTTGAGGAGATCAAAAAAATTTGAGTGATGAGTGTTGTATTTGTTCCAATTTCAGATTTTGATAAAATAATAATAATAATAAATGAGGGGAGTTATGAAATGTATAAAATATCGGGATATCTAGTTCAAGATATTAACGTTTAATTTTAGGAATGCTTAAGTGAGTGGGTTATGAAATTTGATTTCAAAGGATGTTGGGGGTTCAGCTGACAAAATCAATTAAGTAGAATTGTTTTTTAAAAAAGAAAAATTATTTATTAGAGAGAAAGTGGAAATAATAGTATGAAATTGTTGACAGACACACATATGGAGAGTTAGTGACATTTTTTACTTTTGAATTATTTTCAGAAATTGGCATCATCCATCTTCTTGAATTTTTTTCTCATACAATTTATGAGAAATCTTTTTCTATGATCACCGAGAATAACTCATTGGTTCATTTATTGATTTTATCACATTTCTATCACGAATAAAATTTTCATTAAATGTTAAATCTTCACGATGTTGGTAATATTTATATTCATAATTTTTTAAAATGGGACTTTACCTCTTAGTGAAAATTTTTATATTTTTGGGTGTGATTACAACACAATTCATTTTTTTATTTCACCCTCACACCAATATTCAAAATTGATTTTTTAAAGTAAATTCCAATTATTATAAAAAATTAAAATTCCTGTTATATTAATTTATTTTCAATTTATCACTATTAAGAAGGGTTATTTTACTTGTTTTTATGTTTTCATTATATATATAGTCTATTTGGAGGGCCAAGAAAGATGTTGATGAATAATTGGCCAAATTGTGCTATATTACAAGAACACCAGTGGACTCAAATTGAAACTAAAGGTAACCTATAAAACCAATTGGGATGAAATTTTGGGGTCTGAAAATGAAATTAGTCATGTATAATTAATATTAAGATACCAAATTTCAATTCATCAATTAATATCCCCAACGATACTTATCATTTAAATAAAAATATTCTGCTCGAAGTTAAAAGACTAGTTCTGTATTTCATCCATATCTTGTGTTGTAGGCCTCTGAATGAGGAAACATTTTATATTAAAAGAGTGAAGAGGTAGGTTGACATTTTTAATCTTTTGAAGAGTGATATATGACTATATGGATTATGAAAAACCTAGGACATGTGGTTTTATAAAAATCTAGGATCCCAAAACCACCTTCCACATTGCCTATAAATTGGAACCTAGGACAACCCATCTGAAAGCCCAAAAAAAGTAAAAATATATATAATTTTGGAGACCCAAGGTAATCATCTCTTCATCCTAGATGTTGTAGTGTCCCATATACTCATAGTGGAATCATGGATGAAGGAGAAGTTCCACCCAAGCCCCCTTATCCTCCTGATGAAAAACTAAATGATGGGTGGTCATTTCAAGGATGATTCATATTCCTGGGAGGGAGTTTCAACACTTATTATTTCATAGGGTTTTTGTAATTTTTTTGAGAGTTATTTAAATTATGTATTATCTTAACGTGATTCTTATTTGAATTCATTTCTTTGGTCTAATTAAGTGAGACATTTTTCATTTCAATACCGGTAGGGTTCTAATTTAGGTGGGAATCATGGGTTTTTATAAATAGAAGATACATTCATTCTCTTTCTCTCACACATACATGATATATTAGTATGATTTTTTCGCACAATCTCTATTCCTAAGGACAAAACCTCGAAAATATGATTTTTTTCATCATGGGGTGCTTCTTTTTGTGTCATTTTCAGAGAAAAGATTGGAATCGAGATCTTGACAACTTCCAGCCAAAGGATTCTATTAAAAAAGGTGTATTTTTCTTGAATAATGAACTAACTAATATGCTAGTGAACATTTAATGGCCTCTTTTTCTCATAATTCTAACAAATCACATTTATTTATCAACAACAAAACTATTTAATTAAGTTGTTTTATTTTTAAAATTGTTTTCAAAATCACCCCTATTATAGATCTTCTTAATAAAAACCCATACTTTAAACCTCAAATGTTCCTTGATAGATGAACTACGATTTTATCTATGCTATAAATCACCTTTAAATACATAATAAATTTTATTTTTCTGGAAAACATGAGCATATTTACACCTCATAAAATAAGATAGGTTCATAACACGACATAAGCCTCAAAGAAGAAAAACTGAAACAAAAATAACGTACCACTATAGTGATATATTGAATTGTAATCCCTTATAAATAATAACAGGAAATAAAAAATTTAATTTCAATAAAATAAATGGATTAATTATATAACATGTAAAATGGTCATTATATACACCACACAAAGGAAACTAGTGGGGAATTTTAATATATCTCCAAGAAATAAAAGAGGTAATATAAATCCCTTTATAGTATTCCTAACATCTGTAGTACAGATTAAAACATCATGTATAATAAATATAATTTTATTAAGAAAATATTAGAGAACCAAAATTATATATATCATACCATATATGATGTTGTTCCGCCTCCTTGGTGATGTTTTTATGGGCGGTGTGGAAATGGTTAGCGATGATCGTCACCCATCCCTTTTTTCCTAGAGGCAGGTTCTTGTCGAACTTACCATTTCTTTGTTTCGACCCATTCGGAATCATTAACCATTAAAGAAGGTTGAATTAACCCTGTAGAAACTGTTGGTCCTAGTAGGCGATTGCATGGGGGTAAAGCAATCCTGCAGTCAGTCCTTCTTTGATATAATATCCTTATATGGTCTCAAATCGGGTTGATTCATGGATCTAAGAATTCCCAAAGGCCCTGATATCCATGATTCATGGGCTTGGGTTCCAATGGTAAGCACTCGTTGGCTTATGATTTGGCGAATGACACTTAAGGAATCCATTGGTCGAGAGGGCGAGAGGTCAAGCTCACCACACCCTTTGGATGGATTATTTTTATCTGTTCCTATAATCCCTTATAGATTTAAGTCATGTTTATAAGTTTGTGAATCCCTGGTTCATTACTGAAGAGTGTGTCCACGTGCTACCCTTGGTTTTCAAAATCATTATAAGTATGCCTAAATTTGATTCTATAAAGGTGAAGTGGACTTGAGCCATAATATATGGAACTCGGGAGTTTATTGTCATCCAGGGAGGATGAAATATGACTTGATGTTCGTATCGGCCCCATAAAATTGACTTCCTATAGATCATTAGGAGAGGAACCGTAACCAATGTAGTTCGGATTGTGTGGGGGTTACACATGGAAGCTTCCCATTTAAGGAAATACGATCGGGTGGACCCTTTATAGAGGGGGACCCTTTCAGAGCTCTGGCCTTCTGGTAGGAATCCTTTGTATCCTATTTTTACCATGAATCAGAGTTCTCATAGTTCAGAATGTATGGGTCTTATGCATGGGAGCTTCCGATCTGGGAAACATGATTGGGTGGACCCTTTATGGAAGGTCACCCTTTTGAGATCAGGCCTTCTGGTCGGGGTCCTACGTATCCTGTTTTGACTAGGAATCAGATTTATCATAGATCATATAGTGTGTTAATGTGGATATCCTCAAAAAACTTATAATCCCATGTGATTCATGCTCAGTGTGAGGAAAAAGAGGATTTGAAAGATTCAACAATGCAAATGCCTCAACCCTGTTGCCGGGGGAGGGAGAGCCCACGACAGAAGAGGCCGAGGAGATTGTGGGTAGGGGCACAGAGCAATAATCCTTTCCCTGTGAAATGGCATTAAATGTTTGGAAGCCTGAACTCAAATGATTTGGGTTATACCTTATTGGGAGGGTCCTGATGCATGTTCTCGGAAGGGGAGGAGTTTCATCCTCACTAAAGGGGGGAGCGATCTTAACCCATTTGAATGATCCCTATCCCTCATTGAACAAAAAAGAAATTGATCACCTAATATCCTAAGAACATGGAAGTTCATGTCAGAATCCCAAGGCTGGACTCTGGGTTACCAAGTTAATGTAGCCTTACAGGAATTCCCAAAGCCCGCACCTTTATGGGGATGGACTTTCTGACTCAGAATACCATGGGTCTATAGACTCAATTGGGCGTGTTGATTCCCTATATGGTATGATCATAAGAGTCCAGTGGATTTGGAGGAGGCTCTGTCATAGTGTCAAAGGACTAGTTAGTAGATGGATCATAAACGAATAAATGGCAGTGGAGGGGTGAGGTTTGAACTGGTAGGATCAATACCTGAAAACACCCCACTCCACGTACAAGTTTCTCATGCAGGATGGGGAAGCCTCCGCATACCATAGCAGTATGCGGGAAGAACATTCATTGATGTACTGGTGTGGTACACAAGCAGGGGTATAGTCTACCAGGTACCAAAGTGGTATGGGTCTCACAATGCTGCTTTGGGTTGCATCTGCGTACCGATTGTGTATGCGACGCCACGTTCCGTCCATGTAGTGGTACACTACGTAGAGCACCATACCGAAGTAGGGTTTGGGGGATTTCCATTCATGGGAAATTCATCTAAGAGAGGTCTTTGATTTGTGGTTAACCAGTTAGGTTTTCAATTCTATAACTATTTTTTAATTCCCCCATTTTATGGTTCGTGGCTGGCTGTACTTGCTTAAGGATTGGTTCGTGGTTCATGCTTTGAAGCTGAAATAAGACAGAAGACGGAGTGAAACCTCTATGTCTCCCTCAAGATTTCATCATCTGTCCTTATCTCTATATGTTATCTTACTTCTTTTCAAGTGTAATTATTTTATATATCACTAGAGAAATCATATCTATTGGGAACACGACACCATTTGTGGAGGCCCATTAACGCATAATTCTGATTTGTGTAAGACTCGATCAACCTGGGTTTTCAGAGCCTTCATTTAACGAAAATTGTTCATAGATCCTTGATTGTCTCTTCATATACTAAATTATGGGTTCGTAGTATGGTACACAGAATGGAGCGCACAACTCCTTTGGTTGATGCGGTTCACGATTTTCCGTGCTAGCTAGCCATTGCCTCGTAGGCCATCAGTTTGTAGATCGTCTCGCATACCTGGCAGTTCACGGTCCATCATAATCACATAATTTTCCCATGGATGGTATAAGGTCTACATAATAACCTATAAATCTTAAATACCTTCAAGTTACATCCATGATAGGAAACTCAATTTGAGTCCCTTTTCCCTGATAGACTTGTAGAAGCACAAGATTCCTTCTCTAAAGAGATTATGGGGGGTCTTTCTTCTCTTGGTGAAATTTTCAGGACCCTATAAATTCCACCCATCAGAATGGTGTCTGTTCTGAATGAAAATGGGACTATTCGGATGTAGAAGCGGCCCTGAACTGAAATGGTTCAATTTAGAATAGTTAGACCTGGTAAGAGGGGACCACACCTATATATAGGGGCCCATTTAATTTTTCTTTTACTGTATCTCATGGTGAAAAGTACTCCCAATATTCAGGGCCTCCTTCAATCTCATGTAACATGCTCCTCGCAAAAATCTAGTTCACGAACTGCTCTATTCATTCCGCAAACTGATTTCCTTTCCATTTCTTCATCTGCATACCATATTTTTTATTTGGAAAATGGGACTGTTGAATATTAAAACATAAAATATGGATTCTACATGGAGGAATTATACGTGGTGTTTTTGATCGCATACCAAACATCAAAAAATATTAATATAGACATACACTTAAATCCACAACTTCTAATCATGAACTAAAACGAGGCCCAGGTTGGCGGTTTCTTCATTCCGCATACCGTTCTATTTACCGGGCAGTGGTTTGTGGGCCTGCACCTCATGGTTATTTTCACATACCATGACTGTACGTGGTGATCTGTATCTATGTACCATAGCCGCATGCATGTTGTATGGAGAATTCACATTCCGCATACCATTTCTTGGAACAGTACATGAAGCCTTTCGCTTCAAGCCCCTTTTCCTTTTTTTTTCATAGCCTTTATCCAACAAATTTTTGTTGGACTAACTTCTCATCGGCTTATGGATATTCCTTTGTAAGCTACAATGGCTGATTCATAGGCTACCACAAAATCAATGAAGGCAAGGGCCATCATGGAGATGAATAGTGATGATCGTCATCGAATCCACATCATTACCCATGATAGCTTTCTGACAGTCTTTTTGATGCTAGAGATTTTTGCTTACCCATTATCCATACAAATTCAACATTAAGAATTTATTATTCCCACTGACCTGCCTATACCATTTCCTGACCCTAACATCCCTTTTATCTTCACAGATGCACCACAAGATCTTGATCATTCCAATATTTCCCCCAATCGAAGAAGTCATTTCCGCTCCTATGAAGAAAAACATCTTCACACTACGAGTTTAGGAATGGAATCAGAAAAAACAAAGGAGTTGTAATGATGTCCTGAGACTAGAAGTTTGAGAATATCCATCCATTATCAGCATTCCTCAAGAAAATTATAGTGGTGGGTGGAGAAAAAAGTTGTATTTGTGGGCCAAAGTATGTTTCCTTGATTAGTGGGCCTATGAATTATAGGTACATCAGACTCGTATGGAGACCCTTGAACTGCTGGAGGTGGTTGGATTTCACCAAGAAACATGGGTGTATCAGTTTTCCATTTCCACTCCAGGTGAAATCCATCCAGAATTGTTGAGTTGCTACTGTTCGAGAAAAAACATTCACATACTCATGGAGAGGTGGGGATCATCCTATGGGAAATCTACTAGCTTGGAGGTCCTCCCATCCTTGGAGAAATGTAAGATGATTTTCTCCCGGTATCCGCCACATGGAATGATTCCAATCACGTGTATCCTTTGACAATGAGCTAACTAATTATGGTAGTGGGATCAATGGATCATCCCTTTAAGGGTTGCTCCCTCATCCCATTCGAAACGTTGATATGGTTATTATTGTAGACGAACATACCAAAAATGATGGCACACCACATCTGAACCCATCCCTCTCCCCAGACCCGCCAAACCACTGAGTTATATTGTGCCACCATTGATGCAGAGCGACATACCACATATGGATATGAACATCAGCCAAACAATTCACCCACTCTTAGGCTAGTAGGTTTCTTTACCATGTTTTTAAGTGGGTTTATCTTCCCATACTCTTATGTATATGCCAGGTTTCTAGCTTGTACCTTAATGATGGAGACCATGTTGGCAGAGGGTTGACCCATTAATTTGGTTCTTCCTACTCTCACCTGGATTTATGAATTGTCGGGATAGATTCAGGAAGTCAGATCTTTGAATCATCTCAGTGGACCATTCCAATTCATATACAGGTGGATAGTAGAGAACTACCCGTATTATGAATATTAGAATACTATATGGGTTCCCCATTTTGACATTCATCCTGCTCTTCTAAGCATTTCTATTATTCATCCTAGGATTCTGACTATTACCGATGTAGTTGGGTTTTTCAATGACACCTCTCATTTCTCGTTCACACCACATCCTACCCCCAATGAATCATTGAGAGGTGAAATGGGTTGTTCTATAGAGGATTGTTCATGACTTATCACACTACGGGACAATATTATCACCTCTCATGTAGACTATGTTGGAAACGAGCATGAAGAAAAAGCCCCAAACAGGTGGGTTTTTTAAAAAAAATCCCACTGACGTTCGACGTGAACTTGTCGACATCGGTGAAGGCCGGCCCCGTCAAACCCGAGGACCACACATGAAGGGTTTTAAGCACAAAATAAATTGTAAAATTACCTGGTTTAATTCTGATGCTGCGTACAACCTCTTCTCGTCATTGGTGATCACTTCTCGAAGAATCCGAAGATAAATTCCTCTATATCGTCCACACACACTTCAAGGAATCTAGAAGAGCACCGTTCATCGTAGTCCGAGTGCCAAAACGTAATAAAAATGATTCCTTCGACGTTTTAATGATCACTACATCGCTTCGCTTTCGATGCCCGAGAGAGAGATCCATCAGAGCTACATGGATCCAGAGCATATCTCTCTAGAGTGTGGGAGAGAGGAGAGGAGGGAGAATCTCCATAAATAATGATTATGCCCTGTGACATAGGCAAAAATTTATCTCTTGGATTGTTCCAACTTGTATTTTTCAATTCAATGTCACTAAACCTACTATTGACTAGGACCAAGCAACCTATCAATCTACCTCAGTAGATCCTATTCCCTGGATCACAGGTTGCTACTTTAAGTCAATAATTGGAGAGTAAATTTCATTTTGTTCATAACTAACAATGAGACCAATGTATTTTTTCTATATTTTTTCAAACATATTTTGTTTAGAAAACATTGATGCTCCGACTAACCTCACATAGTCACATGGAAGAAATTGTTTTTTGAAAATGTATTTTCTATGATCTTGTTGTTTACATTAATCCGAAACCAGACTTTAGTAACTTTCAACCTTTATTAGAATTTTGTGACGTGACCATCCCTTTCTAGTTGTGTCATATAAACACCAGCCATTATTGGGGGTCATGATATCCAATACTATATAAATTGATCATATATTTTAGAAATGATAAGTAAAATTCAAATGGATTTAGGAAAAATGAATTCGTCAAATCAGTCAAGACTTATTGGTACCAAGCTCATACAATCCATGTATCAAATCAAATGAATACCTACTACAGTATTAAAAATAATATCCCCTTTTCACATTGGTACATGAAATCCATTAATTGAATTTTAGTTGGTCTTATCAATTTTATCTTATTTCTATATACTGCTTAATTGTAGAAAATATTATTCACATTGAATAATAGATCACCAATTACAGTGAATATAAAAACCATAACCATGGTTTCATCCATCCTACACAATATGCTTCAATGAAACACACATTGTTCCACATGTTCTTGTAGAACTAGGTCATATGCCAACTATTTTTTCCATCTTGATCATTGACTAAACACAATTCAATATAGCTCCCACTATCTCTAATAGAGTTGTGAACCTATATATAGATATGTAGTCCCTTACATGACTACAAATTTTCTACCTTAGGGATTTATGTAATATCCTAATCAATCGTTAGGATAAGTACCTTAGATGCATAATGTGTTTATCTTGATGCATGTTTGTTTGTATCTAAACAAACTACTTGCATCCAAACACATGTCCTTATGACATAATGGATTTATATCATGCTATGAATTGTATGATATCCATTTTTTCATAATATTTGGCATATGGTTATGGGATATCGTTATTATTTTCAATGCATTTCATGAAATATAATGGAAGTATCTACTAGATGCAACATTGATATAACATATATCAAAATTTTGATGTATAACATATGCATTTAGGAATTTCTCCACACTATATGTTTGTTGATAAATGTTGATATATAATACTTCATCATGAATCCTCCTCATTAACATCAATGTCGTGATGTCAATAAGATAATGTGCATTTTGGAATTAATCTACAATACATTATCATGATTGATGAATGCCTGGTTGAGATATTTCTTCTGTATACCGACCCAAAGCATCTCAAATCTCATGACCCTGAAAATACATCACTTTATTATTCCATAATTTCTTAATGGAATATTATGAAGCATATATACCTCTATCATATACTTGGAATAGTTCACGCTAATGTGTTCAACCATTTACAAAATAATTGTGACGTACCTTTATTTCTAAAGGTTCCTTTTTTCCAAACTAAAGACATCGATATTACCTAAAGTATTTAGCTGTTCCGAGACTAAATACCATACTTGGTATAATCATGATGTCTATTTTTATAATTACTTAACAAAAATTATACTTCCACAACTGGGTATAAGTCTTTCATTTATATTCATCACCAGTTGCCTAGGATTCATGTATTACTGAAATAGTGATTGAGCTTACCAAAATGAACATTCATTCCAGAACCTAAAAGAATGTCTCCTTGCGTCCAAGGACACAGGAGATTAATGTTTGTTGTTATACTCAATAATATCTCAATACTAATCTTTACACATGGAAATTAAAGAAGTCGTGTACTTCTCATCACTGGCCTAGGTATCACCCTTTTGCAGCCACTTCGAGAATACACCTGAATTATAGTAATATTTCTATACTTACATAGTAACTTTATTTAAATACACATATGTAAAACATATAGTATTTGATATTCATGTAGTAAAAGGCAACATTACATTGATGAATATTCCTGATGTAGATGCAGAAACTTTATTCTTTAAATCCGTTTAATAATTTTAAACATCCATTGTTTTATTTTATAATATTCAATCCAAACAATCTTTTTTAATAACTCCTTAATTGAATGATGTCGTGAATGTGTAATTGGAATTAAATTCTTTTTACCTTTCCACATTTTCTTTAAATTTATTCTTAATAATAATTAATGATAAAACTATCTTTGATTTCTTGTTCACTTGGAAAACCATACCTGGAATAATAACAAAGCATTTACTAAATTCTTGCTCATTTTATGACATAAAACGAATCTCGAGTAATATGGTGAACCTGATATATAAATATCACGGTCAATATTTCAATTTACACATGACAGTGTAAACATCACCTTATTCATATCATTTGTTTGCTTTCTCCTTGAAAACATCTCAGAGATGAGACTTTATGTTATATCATCTATGTCTTGGTGTAGCGACCACAGCTGACACTGGACATTAATGAAAGCATAGTGATATAACTATCATATTCATTGTACATTAGTCTCCTATAAGCAATTTTCACCCTCGCTTCTTGAGGTAGTTTAACATTGTTGGGGACACTAACACCTTAAGTTTCATATATCATAGTACTATGTGCATGCGCCTGTACTATTCATTGATACTCATATCAGTGTGGATATTTACTTTGTACAATATTTATCACAGTTAAATATTGTGGTATATCTTTCCATTTTTCTACAAAAATAAATTTTAGCAAATGGGTGCCTTTTATCTGGATTACCAGTTTAGGAATAGTTTTATTAATTACTTAAATCATTTAATGTCTCCCACTATTTTATCGGATTCTAGGAACCCTCTATGCTAGAATCGGAATACTCTGTCACCTGAGTATTCGAGTGGCAAGGATCCTGGAACCCCCCCCCTCATAGTCTACAATCTATGGCTACGTCACTATATAGAGGGTTCTAGGTAGGCATTTGGCTAGATGACCTCTTTAACTTGCGACTCCTAGATCTGTTGAGTGAAGTCCCAAAATCTTAAAATCAGAACTTTATTTACTCAACACTTTCCTCTAAAATTACAACAAGTTATCTATGACAATTTCATTGCTGAAATCTTAGTTAAGTCAACCCATCATTCTTATAAGGACTCCCCAATAGTAAGAGTAACCTTCAGCTATGGCATGACTGGCACCTCAAACAGTTGGTTTTCCCAAAGTTGAATTACAGTAGGCGGTTATGACTTAATATATATTTTGAGGGTTTTATTATTTATTAATCTGATGAATGAACTCATTTTCAATTTTTATAAGAAGGTACTCTATGATCTCACTCACAACTAACCATGTAAGAAATAGAAATTTGATCAAGTCACATGTTCATTTTATCTTCAATGGTTGTTTATTATTATTCTATGTGATCGTTCTCTAAATACACATTCAAAAAATAATAAACCAACCAAAAATAAAATGAAAAACCTGATCATGAAATGGTACTACAGGATGATCTGTTGAGTGAATAACGAATCAACCGAAACCCTAGGGGTAAGTACCTTTAGTCGCGTGGCATGCAACTTGAACAGCAACGTCTGCTCATCCAATGCAACTAACTACTATCTGGTGTGTCTCCATCACTTGGCGTGAAGTGCGTCAAGGCTCGTCTCTTCATTATACAACAGTACTTTCCCATAGGCGAGGGGGTCTCGGGGTATAAATGTACAAATCTGATAATGGGCTCGCATGTCCTTATATATATAACAACTCCGAGACGACACATAGATCGCCATTTTATTTAATTAAATTAATTATTACAAAACCATGAAATAATTATTTAAATAAAGTAAATAAATAAACAAACACTAGACATGCATTGGTAGGTCGACGACTCATGACAAGGATATACGCATTAAACATGCGTATATTAAATAAATGTAGAATAATAATTAAACAAGAATTAAAATAAACTTGAGGGTATTATTTTATTGAATTAAAATTTCACTCTAATTTAATACAATATTTATACGTCGTTCATTCCCAATTTATTAATTTAATTTTAAAACAAAAATTAAATTAATTAATTAAATTTAATTAATCTCCCAATTAAATTAATTATGTCTTATTAATTATAAATTGATGTTAATATTTAATTAATTTAATTCTAAACCGAAATTAAATTAATTAAATTATATAAAATTTGATTCAAATAGAAAAATATAGGAGCCTGATGTGCAGGCCCATCTTGGGTTGTGCCGACCCCGTGCGGGGTTGTTGTAGACCATTAAGGCCCACCCATGCTCGTTTCTGGTTGGGTAGACCTGGCCGATCACCTGGCGAGGCAAATCCACTTGTTCCAGACCCAAAATAACCTGAAAAGGGTACCATAAGGTGGTGTGTGACACGCTGCGGTTTCTGGTGGTCGGGGTTTCCCTTTTAGCGGTAGAGGTAGTATTTATCACCAGTAGTTGGGTAGTGGAGTAGACTGGCAGTGGCCAGTGAAGTGCTATAGGGGAGGCTTCCCGACCTATGCAAGGTGGCGAGGGTGTTCCGGGATGCTACTGGTGTGATTCTGACTTAGTGTCGGCCAACCACAACAGAGCGGGGCACCTCCAACATGGAGGAGCCAGAACATGGATTCATTCCTTTTGAAGGACAGGGTGTAGAGGTGGTGCGTGGGAGCCAGCGCGTGGGCTGCACCAACCTGGCTCGGTGAGATGAAGCAGTCGGATGCCACAGCTGCTATTGGCTACTGGTTGCACCACTGGTCCACATAAGAGGAAGTCGAAAAAAATAGAGGGCCACCCGAGGGAGCACCGGCTGTAGGTCCTGGTGCGTGACTATTCCGCTGGTGCGGGCCATCACCTGGGAGAGGGGCTGTCCATTATTGGGAGCATGTTCATGTAGGAAAACCGATGGTTTCTTTCTTAGGGTGAAGACCCCAGTCATGGGTGGTGTGCTTGGAGCTGCAGGGCACCAGGTGCAGGTGGATCCAGGGTGGTTGGAGGCACCATGTGCAGCGCCATGTTCGGGAGGGGTTGTAGCGCCATGAGAACATAAGCCCGACCTGGATTGGGAGTCGGCTGCGACTTGGCTGAGGTAGGAGGTTCCGCTCGTGGATGCCACAAACTAGTTTGAATCGGGGGCCTTTCGGCCTCCACTCGTTGCCTTAAAAAATCAGGTTCTTTTCTTGACCTGCTTTGCAGGTCAGCCTCTTTTCCCTTTTTTTAATTTCTATAGCCTACATTTAGGCCAGAAAATATTAAACCATATAATAATAAAATATCGTTATAATATAATATTATAATAATAAAATTATTATTATAATTGAACTATTAATGTTATATTAAATTTATTATAACAATAAAAATATATTATACTCACTAGAAAATACTATTCCGGTGTAAATGGATTAAGATAAAATTGCTTCATCAAATTAACTCCTCCTTAAACTACAAGATTTAATTTGAATTTAGAACTTCGAATGACCACATAATGGTCATCCGGTATCAGATTAAAATGCTGTCTGCGGCGTAGGGACCATATCGACCCCCTCTTCGAAACTTAATGCAAATTTAAATTTTCTTGGCTTGAAATTGACATGCACTCCCTAGGATACCACTTTTTGGGACCAGGCGTGTAGTAGAAGCCCCAAAAAGGTGGATTGTTTTAACAAAATTCCATCAACATCCGACGTGAACTAGTCGACGTCACTGAAGAGTAGCCCGGTCAAAGCCGAGGACCACATGTGAATGGTTTCAAGCAAAAAATAAACAGTAAAATTACATGGTTTAATTATGATGTTGCGCATGACATATTCTCATCGTTGGTGATCAATGCTCAAATAATCCAAAGACGAATTCATCTAGATCATCCACACGTGCTTCAAAGAATCCGCAGGAGAGTCGTTCATCATAGTTCAGGTGCTAGCGTGGAATACTGACGATTCCTTCAATGTTCCAACGATCACCGCATTACTTCGCTAGCGATGCCTGAGAGAGAGCTCAATTTCAGATCCTTGGATCTAGATAATCTTTCTCTAGAGTGTGGGAGAGAGTAGAGGAGAGAAACTCCATGAATAGTGATTTGAAATATCCTTTCCTCTAATATTTATAGTGGTTAATTATTTACCTAGAAATGCCAACCCGACCCCCGAATATTTAACACACTATCAACGATATTTTATGACTACTAAACTGTGTCATAAATATTATTATAACTTATTTGTAATATATTAAAATATATTAAATTATAATAATTAAGTCATTAACTCAACTCATCGCTCCCATAAATACTAATTGAACCTTTAACAATTCAATATTCGACAAAAACTATTTTTCATGTACTTACTTAAAACTCGTAAATACATTTAATAAATAAATTCAATAATAATTATTCTAAACTCAAATAATATGAATTTATTTATTTCATTGGTGATTTTTTATCTCTGGACAAATCCCAGACCCCTGTGGCGGGGCCCACTATGTTCAAAATACCTATTCAACTGAATAGGGAATATTCTTGATTATGCTATTGTGTGTGACCCTCTAGGCCCTTGTCTCGACAGTAGTGAATAGTATTCATATACCAAGAGTGGGATCTATCATCCCGTCATGGCCCTTAAAAAATAAGCATTTCCACAACAGTGACAACCAACCTATGAACGTTCACTGTGTAATATAATCACTTTGTCTGTAATATCTCATAAAGAAAGACGCACTCACGTATCATCGCCCTTTTCTTGCTTTACAATTTGTTGATTTATTTGGATAGATTTACCCTTGACTTCCATGGACATGGTCTTATAAATATACTTCCATCCATATCAACATTGTCTGAGATATATTACTTCCATAACATGGAAGGGACAAATATTTTCTTGAACATTCTACCAATGTCATTCCACCAACGATGCACCTGACACAAACAACCTCTCTACAACTTCATTGGCATGGTTTCCATATTGCATCAATGTACACAATAAAATGACATAAATTTCTAATGATCTAAATTAAGGAGACCATTACACATTATTGTTGATAGGAACCAACAGTGACACCTAAAACATGTGGTGTTCTTATTGGTGGGCCAATCATCGTGATCTCGCTACTAGAGATCACCAAGTGAGAAATTCATGAGAAGAAGTCTTAATGCTTACGATCCCCCAAAACCTGATAGTCAAACACCTACTGTGTCCAATTAGTATGATGTATCTATACCATAGAACATATATTTATGATTAATTTCATAGTATCTATAGGTTCTCATTATATCCTGGGAACTTCTATAACCATTCGATATGATAATTAATCTTTGGAAATGACCATTTCAATAGTTGACACAGAAAAGTATAAAATATAATGGTAAGAAGAAATCATTCATAGTTTATTATATACATGATATAGTAATTAAAAGTACTAAATATTTGGGTCTAGAGAATCCACTATTTCAACAGACAGAATAGTAATTTTTGATCCATACCTCCCCTACCAGTTTTCCAGGTAGTTTGTATTCATTCAACAAACTATGATTCTTTTGGTTGTTCGACTAATGGGAGAATATTACCCTGTAGTTCTCCACCAATAGTGGATTATAATTATTCATGAAGGTGATGATAGTGAGATTATAATTTCTAACATGACAGGTCCCACCTTCCGATCATTTCTAACATGACATGTTCTACCTTCCTGTCATTTTTAACACAAAAAGTCCCATTTGTCTCGAGGCTGTTAGCTGGGAATTTTCTAGTATCCTTCAGACATAGATTATGGACTTTTCTTGACCCTTGATTTGTGGATTTTGGACATGCATGAGGATCAAGAGCTGCATTAGGCATACAAAGGTAAGAAAGGACTCTACATGGGATGAATTTTTCTTTGATTAATGGCCATTTTTGTGGTCGACTTATGCAGAGTCAATGGGGCATGAAATAAAGAATCCAAAAAAAGTGTTTGCAGGATACTGCCCTTCCATTTCCGATAGCCTAGTGAGAGTTGAAACATTTTTTATTTACTTTGAAACCGGGAGCCACAATGGGTGGTTGGCCTGACCAGTGGTTTCTAAAGACATTAGGGACATTCATGTTGTATTTGAGTGGGATACTATTCATGCACATTTCCTTATTTCATGAGTTAGATATGGGGAATGATAATATCAATTAAGAGTCTTTTTTTTTAGGTTAGGGTCACTTGGGAAGAAGGATATACTTAAGACTTCATCCATGAGTCTTCCAAATATAAGGGTGTGACAAGATGTTAATGTCATTTGAACGTATGAAGGTTGGAATTGAGTCTCCTGGGGAAAGATTTTCCTCTGATTGATGGCTATTTTGATTGGAGAGATATGCCGAGCAAGCATGATAGGATGTGCATAGTCTATCAATGGTATACCCAAGACACTAGCCTTCCATCTCCGATGGAATTTGAGGATTATGGAGATTGGGATCTTTATGGACACATTAAGTGACCTTCAATGAGGGGTTCACATGAGCATCAAAAATGGGAATTTTAACTGAGCTTTTTCGGGGAAACAGTGAAACAAGTGGGGGAACTCTTATTTTTCATGTAGATCAACTTCACACATTCAGATGGGATATCTATTAGAAACCTCAAAGGAAACCAATGTTGAACCGGTCCCATATGTTCTTATATATCCAGGATGTGTGAAAGGAGGAAAATATCAACCATGATAGAGGGGACTTGAATCAGGAGATATGGAATGAGGCATGAAATCCATTGGGCATACTGAGATAGGAGAGGACTCTCACATGGATGTATTTTCCATTGATTCACATACATTTTTGTGGGTGACGCATGTAGATCCATTGAGGGATGATATGCATAGTCAATCAAAGGTGTCTACAGGACACTGACCTTCCATCCATGATGGACATGGATGGTTATAAGAATTTCATATCACTCAATTCATTGAATTTAGAATATGAAAAGAGTGTATTAGGACAAATTGAGGATATTTTTTCTATGATTTACTCATGTAATTATTTCTCTTATGTAGATCGTACTCATACGTAGGGTGAGGTATTCATTCCGTCTTTGGGATACCCAGTCATTTTACATTACATGACAAGGACATGGCAATCCACTCGGGGGAGGGAAACATGACATGCATTTTATGGTCATGCTGCTAAGACCAAATTCCTAGGTCGTTTCCCATAATGTCACTGTGTATTTCTCCTTAAAAACCATAAGCTCACATGATCTATGCTTAATGTCATAAAAAATGGAATGCAGGGATTCTGTTTCATTTCTTATGAATATAAAGACTAGTATCAGATGGCACTTTTGGGGTTAAACCATTGATATGCAGTTTAACATCGTACAACATGGATGATTTTGGACATGCATTTTAACATCGTGTGATGAGGAAGATATTGACCTTGTTTTTTAACGTCGTGAGATGAGGATGATTTTGGAATAGCATTTTAACATCGTGTAGTGAGGATGATTTTGGTCTAGTATTTTAACATCATGTAGTGAGGATGATTTTCTACACAGTTTAGAGTCTTGTAGTGAGGATGATTTTGGCCTTTCATTTTAACATCGTGTGATGAGGATGATCATGGCCTTATAGTTTAATGTCATGTGGTGAGGAATATTTTGGCCCTGTAGTTTAACATCATGCGATGAGGATGATTTTTAATCTACAGTTTAACATCGTGTAGTGGGGAATATTTTTTTCAAGAAGTTTAACATCTTGCGGTGAGGACGATTTTGGCCTTGCAGTTTAACATCATGCGGTGAGGACGATTTTGGCCTTGCTGTTTATTGATGAGCTGTGAGGAATATTTTCTATGCAGTTTAGAGTCATGTGTCCAAGATGATTTTTTCCTTATAGTTTAACGTCATACGGTGAGGATGATTTATTGTCATAAATATCTTAAAAAAATTTAGGTTAATCATAATCAGGATGTTCCAGCATTCCTTAGATTTGAGTGGTGATAGAGGGTGTAAACCATAGTCTCGGGGGAAACTTGAATCTGGAGGGATGTCATGGTTCTTGAAATCCATTGGTCATACTGAGATAGGAGGGGAATCTCATAGGAATGAAATTTCCTTGGACTGATGACCATTTTTGAGGGTGACATATGTAGAGCCACCGGGGCATGATATGCGTAGTCAATCAATGGTGTTTTATGGACACTAGACCTTAATCCTAGATAGCCTTGAATGATTTTGAGAATCCCTGTTTTCCTGAGGTATGGAGTGTGGAAAATCGGAATGGTGTGCTTGGGAATGTGAGAATACCTAGTCCATGATTAACTATAAACGACTTGGATCTTCTTCATAGATCTGTCCCATATGTATATAGGGAATCATGATCTTTTGACTTCTCATGACTGTGAGGAATGTGCGGAATCCCATAATACTAAAGACTAAGCCAAACATAACACATGAATATTTTTTCATTTTTATTTTCATGCGATAGGACATTTCATGGACTCACTGTACATGTTTGACAAACACATGTAGGAAAGGGACACTTCCGCTACTGTCTGGTCTAGGATGTCGAATCCGAACATCAGTACATATCCTATGAGGGCAGGAATCAAGCCACTCGTAGATCTGGATATTCCCTACAAATGTTTTAATGATGTGTCAGGGACAATTTTTGGTATTTTGGATTCACATGATATAGATGTCAGGCCTACCATATTTCCCTATGGTTTATTTGAGTAAGAGAATCCCTTCCACTGATCCTAAGCTCACGTGATTTATACTCAATGTGATAATTATAGAGTGGTCACATAGTAAATTTTTCATGTTCAAAGCGACAATGAATAAGATGGAGGCATTATAATTTTCATTCCTTGCGGGGCATGGTCAATATTTAGGATCGAGGTGTCTCTACGTTTCCTACGAGGGTATGAATCATGTTGCACGTAGTTATGTATATACCCCGTACCGATTTGGCTCAGTTCAAAGGGTAGGGACAGTTTCATTCTACCCATCCCGGCTACCAAATCTTCCATGTTACCCTATAGTTTACCTTTGTGAGAGAACCTTTATCACCAATCCTAAGATCATGTGAGCTATACTCGAAGTGAGAAACAAAGAGTGATAAGGGGTTTCCCTATGAATGTGGGTAGATAGGGGTGTGATAGTGTCTTTTTAATGGGGGTATTTTTTTATGGGGGAATTTATTTTATGGGGGCTGGGCCATGATCTAATATTGAGGCATCGCTGCATATCCTGTGAGGGAAGGAATCAAGCCTCACATAGTTCTATGACAGATCATGCAGTTTATTATCATGCAATTAGGATGTTTTATGCTATGTAGTTTAGTGTCTTTTGGTGAGGACATGAGTCACAGTTTAACACCATGTTTAAGGGACGAGTTCCGTAGAGTTTAACATTAGATGGAATGGATGATGAATCATATCTTATGCTATTAGAGTTTGGACCTCATCATTTGGGTTATTTTTCACCCATAGATTAGGATTGTAGAGCTTAAACCTTAGCTACATGGTGTTTTTCCTTTACTCGTAAATTAAGGTTCTAGAATTTGGACCACGATATGGAGGTAATTTTTAAGTCATTTTTTAATGTCTTAGAGTTTGGACCATTATATAGGGGTATTTTTAAATGAATCATAGTTCCGGGTTTTAGAGATTGGACTGTGATATTAGAGGCATTCTTTAATCATTGTTTAGGGATATAGTGCTTGGACCTTAACAAGGATATATACTTTATGACTCATAGTTTTACTTCATAGAGCTTTGACCTCATCATGGATTTATTCTTTATGACTCGTTGTTTAACATCGTAGAGCTTGGACCTCAGTATGGAGTTATTCTTTATGTCTCATAGTTTAATGTGGTAGAGCTTGGACAACAGCATTGAGACATTCTTTATGTCTCATTGTTTAATGTCATAGAGATTGGGCCTCAGCATGGAGACATTCTTTATGAATTCTAGTTTAACATCTTAGAGCTTGTAAATTAGCATGGAGTTATTATTTATGAATCATAGTTTAAAATATTAGATCTTGGACCTCAGCATTGAGTTACATGATGTATTTCATCAATAACATCGCATTTATAGGAGCTGTGATGAGTTGTTTGTCCATTGATATCAGAGTGTTTGATCCATTAGAATAGACCCTATGTATGAAGTATGGAACTTCCCACTTTGGTTCATGATTTGGGGGATTCTTACCTAGTATCATCGGGGTTTTAAGGACTAACACCATTTATCCTTTGAGGAAAGATATAAGGAAAACCTTTTTTTTGAAGGCTCGTGTAATCCATTTTTTGTAGATTTCTAAACAGTGCATAGTTTTTAGCAATTTTACGTCGAACTACACCAATTCATTAAACCATATCTTTTATTTCTTGTCTGTGGATAGTTGACTGAAAATGGCCACCTAAAGTGATGGAACTTAGATTTCAATAGGCAACCCTGCATATGCCCCATATACTAGGGAGTATGGATTTGCTTAGCTGGAAGAGATGGTTGGGGTCCAGAAACCCACAATGCAAGAAAGATCATATCTAGGATTGATTTCTTATCCTTATCAACCATATTTAAAAGTATATTGGACATAGTCTTGTTGAAAGTATCTATCATCCCATTGGCCACAGTGTGGTAGAAATATGACTAGTTGTCAGTGATTCCATATTCCTAGTACAACTATTCCATCCCACTAGAGAAGAAGTTGGTGTTGTTGTCTATTAGTATTGTATAAGGGACACCAAATCTGGTGATGATGTTAGCCTTCACAAATCTGACAAATTTTTTCAACCTGACTTCCTTAAGGGTATGACTTCAGACCATTTAGAAAAGAAGTCAATCGTTGTCAGTATAATCTTGAATTGTCTGATTATAGCGGGAGGATATGGTCCCACAACATCTATCTCCCAAGTGAAGAATGGATATGAGTACATAGCCATGTGATGTAACTCTGGGGGAGTGTATGAAATTAACATGAACATGGGAGGAATGATTTTTTTGAACATGGTGTAATCATGTATCATGGTGGGCCAGTAATACACAAGCCTCCAGATTTGGTGAGAGAGCTTGGATGCTGACTAGTGTGCTCCACACGCTCCGTCATGCACCTCTTTCATGATGGTATCAATATCTTCTCCATCAATTCACATGATAAGGACTTCATCATGGCCTCATTTTGAGAGAACCTTCTCTTGGTTTACCCACTTATATAGGGTAAAATTGACCACCTGTCTTCGAACCTACTCCATTTTATCCCTAACTGGTGGGAGTTCCAAGTATAGATGGTAATTTTTAATGTGTGTCATCCCTCTGGGGGAATAACTATTAGGCTCAGGAATGAGGCTAAATTCATCAATTTCCTCCTTATTTCTATGGATTATTGGCAAGACCAACTGATGGTGTGGAATGTTAATGATTGTTTCATCTTGTCTGGGATCGACCAAGGTTGTGGCTGCATTATCTGAAGCATTGTCTTGAGTAGTATGTGATTGGGGGGGCATGATTCAATGTAGGTTCTAATGGGAATTCTACCATCAATTATCGAACATGGTTTATCAAGGGAACCGATACTTCTTTATTGATAGCATAGTCACCTTTGACCTATCTGATGACTAGTTTTAAAACACCCTTTATTCGTAGGTGTTTTTCTTGCACTTGGAGTGACAAATCCAAGCCTACAATAAGGGCATGATATTCTGCTTCGTTGTTCATACATCCTTCAGAATGTACGAATGAGTAAGGCATGGTGTCTTTTTCAGGAGATTTGAGTACAAATCCTAGTCCCATTTCGTAGATCTTGGAATCCTCCATCCTATTCCTTTTCAGGCATCAGGAAGCACCATCAATGTAAGTTTCCCACATCTAGGGGTTCTTATGCACAGAAAACACATCTTCATTTGGATGTTTGACATCCAACGGTGTTGTTTCATCCGAGGGGTGCTCGCCCGAAAAGTCTTCTAACGCCTGGCCTTTTATAGTCTTTTGGGGAACATACCATATGTCAATGTGTTGTAGGATGACCTCTCATAGTGATAGGAAAACATTTAACATGAGAGGATTAAGGATATAGTTCAGAAGGTTTCAGCGATAGACTAGGTGGACTTCATGGTGCTGCAGGTAATATCTGAGCTTCTAAACTGCGAATATTAGGGCTAGGTAGTTATTTTCAATCTTCGAATATAGATTTTTGGCATCAATAATTGTACCACTGAGGTAGTATAGGTGTTTATTGTTGGAACCGGGCGTGCAGCGGAAGCCCGAAATAGGTGGGTTTTTAAAAAATTTCCACCTCCATTCGCCGTAAACTTGCCGACGTCAGTGAAGAACAGCCCGGTCAAAGCCGAGGACCACGCGTGGAGGATTTTAAGCACAAAATTAAACCGTAAAATACCTGGTTTGAATCCAAAGCCGCGCACGACGTCTTCTCATCGTTAGCGATCGCTGCTCAAAGAATCCGAAGCCGAATTCCTCTATATCGTCCACACACACTTCAAGGAATCCGCGGGAGCGCCGTTCGTCGTAATCCAGGTGCTAGCACGGATTTGCGACGATGCCTTCGACGCTCCAACGACCACCGCATCGCTTCGCTAGCAATGCCCGAGAGAGAGCTCCATCCGAGCTCCTTGGATCCAGAGCATCTCTCTCTATAATGTGGGAGAGAGGAGAGGAGAGATAAACTCCATGAATAGTCATTGGCAAATGCCCCTCCTCTTATATTTATAGTGCTCAATTAAAATACCCGGTATCGCCTCGCCAGCCCCGAATACTTAATGCACTATTAACAACGTTTTATGACTACTATACTGAGCCGTAAATATTATTATCATTCACTTGTAATATATTAAAATATATTACATGATAATAATTAAGTCATTAACCCGACTCGTCACTCCCATAAATATTAATTGAACCCTGAATAATTTAATATTCGTCAATTAATATTTTTTCATGTATTTACTTAAAACTCGTAAATACATTTAATAAATAAAGTCAATACTCATTATTCTAAACTCGAATAATATGAATTTATTTATCGCATTGGTGATCGTTTAACTTTGGACAATTCCCGGACCCCTGTGGCGGGGCCCACTATTTCCAATACTCCTATTCAACTGAATTGGGCAGATTCTTGAATATG
This sequence comes from Viscum album, assembly GCA_963277665.1. Lineage (NCBI taxonomy): Eukaryota > Viridiplantae > Streptophyta > Magnoliopsida > Santalales > Viscaceae > Viscum > Viscum album. Next base: position 1,152,754,313 of record OY728126.1, read on the forward strand.
TTGTAGTGTGTGACCCTCTAGGCCCTTATTTCGACAGCTGTGAATAGTATTCACAGACCAAGAGCGGGATCTAGAAACCCATCATGGCCCCTGAAAAAATAAGGATTGTCACAGCAGTGACAACCAACCTACGAACATGCACTGTGTAATATAATCTCTTTGTCTATAATATCTCATAAAGCAGGACGCACTCTCATGTCATCACCCTTTTCTTGCTTTATTGTTTGTTGATGTAACTGGATGGATTTACCCTCGACTTCCATGGCCATGGTCTTATAAAGGTACTGCCATCCATAGCAACATGGCCAGAGATATATTACTTCCATAACCTGGAAGCGACAAATCCTTTCTTGACCATTCAACCAATGACATGCCACTAATGACGCACCCGACACAAACTACCTCGCCACGACTTCATTGCCATGGTTTTCGTCTTGCATCAAAGTACGCGATCAAATGACATACATTGGTAATGATCTCAAGTCAGGAGACCATTACACATGATCGTAGATAGGAACAACCAATGACACCTGAAACATGTGGTGTTCCTATTGGCGGGTCAGTCCTCATGATCTCACTACTAGAGATCACCAAGTGTGAACTTCATGAAAAGAAGTCTCAATGCTTATGAGCCCCCAACACCTGATGGTCAGAAATCTACTATGTCCAATTAGTAAGATGTATCTAGACCATAGAACATATATATTTAAGATTAATGTCATAGTATCTAGAGGTTCTCATTATAGCCTGAGAACTGCTATAACCTTTCGATACGATAATTAATATTTGGACATTACCATTTCAATAGTGGATGAAGAAAAGTCTACACTCTAATGATAAGATGACATCATGCATACCTTACTGTATACATGATATGGTAATCAAAAGCACAAAATAGTTGGGTCTAGGGCACCCACTATTTCAACATTTATCACTACCATCATCATTTTTCTACATGAGGAAGGTGCCTAATGACCATTCCAGGGATGTTACGTATAAAATGAGTTGTCTCCCCTCAACTAGCAGCATTAACACTTGTGGGATTAAGAGATATCTTTTGAGGTTGTCAAACACTTCTTAAAAATAATTATTATATTCATTTGTAACTCATTTCTTCATGATCATGGTGAAATGAAAACACTTACCAGCTAGGTTGGCTATAAAGCACTGAATGTAGGCAAGGTTTCCCTAGAGACCTATCAAATCAGTGAAGTTGCAATGTGTGGACATGAAAGGAATGGATTTCATCTTCTCAGGGTTGAATTTGATGCCATTATGGCATATGAAGAAGCCAAAGAATTTTCCCGATGTAACACCAATGGTGAATTTTAGGGGATTCATCTTTAAACTATGCTATCTCAATTTGTTGATGATAATTTCTAGGTTATCCAGGTGGTTAAAACGATGTAATGATTTTACCACCATGTCATCGACATAACACTCAACAAATTTTCCCAAAAATAGATTCATGATGCAATGCATGGAACGCTAATATGTGGGGCCATCATTCTTCAGACCAATGGGAGTCACATTATAAAAAAACACTCCACAAAGGACCCGAAAATATGTGGCTTCTACATATCCTAGGGCCATCTAGATTTGATTGTATCTAGAATAGCCATCCATGAAAGAGATGGCTTCATATTTGATTGTTTCATCGGACAATAATTCTACGATCGGTACAGGGAAGTTGCCTTTTGGGCTATACCGATTAAGGTCGCTAAACTCAATGAATATTATAATCTATCTATTATTATTTTTGACAGAGACTATGTTCTCCCGCTAGAACGGATATTGGAATTCCTGTATGAAGTTTACATTTATCCTCTTGTCAAATTTATCCTCTATTTTGGATTCCTGTGTCAGGTGGGTCCTTATGGCTGCCTACTTATTTCACCGGTGATCTTTTGGTAAGCCCAGATAGTGGGTGGAGACCTTAGGATCGAGTCCTGGAAACTCCGTGTAATTCCAGGAAAACACATATCGATTCTTCTTTAGGAAGGAGGTGTATGCCTCCAGTTTCTCGATAGGCATGGTAACCGTAACATCCCATGTAAGTAATGAATAATTGATATTTTTATCTATGTCTATTTATGAATTAGATAGTGTTTTAGAGTCTTAAAATGAGAATAAATCCAATCTTAAGCATGTAATACACTAATATTTTTAAAAGATTGTTTTACCACCTTTTGATGGAGAACCTTTTTTAAATCTATATTTGGACAATTTTATAAGCACTATATGTCAAAATAAACTTATTCTTTATGATTGGGACATTGAAATTTACCTTGGGTAAATTTTTGGTATTTTTCTGACCATGTTCATTTTTTAATGAATAGTGAAAAATTCTGTGTTTTACAGCAAAAAACTGCTTTTTCATCTAATTTAATTATATGGTTAGATTATCTTTTTAATTTGTCTTAATGTTTAATTAGAATATATTTTTACCATCTAATTGAATTTTGGCCATTATAATTAATTTCACTTTGAAATTGGGCATAAGCAAGTGCCAAAATTTTCATAGATATTGTATCAAAAAACCCCACTATTTGTTTTAACAACGGGAATTATTTTTAAATTAATTATTGAAATTTATATGTTTGTAATTTGGTAAAATGGATTACATATTGGGAATCAGAAGGTCCACATTATTTAATCAAGACTCTTTTGTTTTTGGACATTATGAATAGTAACGACGGTAACTATCTTTAATTATCTTGATTAATTAGTAATCGAGTAGTTAAGGATAATAAAATAATATCAAAATAATAATAAATGACCCCAAAATGTGTCCTAATTCTACTTTTTGTGTCATGTACGACCATGGTATGCCTTGTGCCAAACAATGGGACCCCATGGAATCACTTTTTTGTGATAATGACTTTTTATCTTTTTATTTTTAAAGAAAGTTACATATAACAAAGAATGTATCACCTGAGTAAAACATTTTTAATTTTGTCTACATAAACGATCTGTTGGACTATAAATATTAATTGGAAAGATAAAAAGATTTTTTACATCGTATTATTTTTTGTATAATTTTTAGATATTAAATAAATTAAATAATTTATGACATCATGATGATGCAGTGATTACCTGATTAATTAACGATTTATATAAAATGAAAATATAATGTAACATCTAATACATACACTTGGAAAAGACCTATTTAATGAGTATATTTTGAACCATTATCACCTTATTCTAGAAATATATAAATGTGGGACCTGTTAAATCCGAAACTCTTTTTAAAATAATGTAACATTTCTTAACTTTCCAAGAGTGCCCCTCCTCTCCTCTTATAAAAGTCCCCCACCTATACCTCTTTAAACACAATTCTCAAGCCTTTGGCTCGGCCAATCCCTGCTAATTTTATCTCTCCACATCCCTCTCTTCATCCTAGAAGCCTTACCTTAGACAGAAAGCTCTTCAAGAAACCATTTTGGTTCAAACCAAGAAGAATTACCCGATTTAAAGGTAAAGTCTTCTCTAATATTCTTTTGTTTTATTTTTCTTCTCAAACCCCATACACTCTTTTTATTAATTTATTTTGTAAAAACACCATACTAGTATGTTGTTATAAAAAGGATTCTAGCTACACTTACGCACACCTTCATCTAATGGTTAATGATCATACTATTTTAGTGGATGGCGAATTTCTGCCTCACGAAACGATGATTGTTCAATATTATTATAACAACTTCAAAGGTGGACATTATGATGCCACTATATTTATATATTATATATAATATGTTTATTTTTTCCTTAATCTTCTTTGTTTTTTATTTATGTCATACCATTATGGTTTCCATTATGGGTAAACGCGATATCTTCATTTTAGGAAGTGCCGACTACCGCCCCCTCAAAGTGATTTGATTCGTTAATGCCATATGTGGGACGTATAAAGGATGGTTTTAATGATATTATATATGATATTATACTAGAATTATAATATACCTTTATATCATTATTATTTCATTCCATAAAATATGAAATATAAATGAAAGTAGTGTTCCTGCGTATGTACGGCTTACCATCTCCATGAACGGTGCATTTCATTTCTTACCTCTAAATGTTATGTAATATTATAAATGCATGTATATAATGGATATACATGATATATATGATGTCTACATCATAAATATAACTCTGGATATAATGGATACATTAACAATATGTAATTATAAGAAGTTTATTTTTGACTCAAGTACCAATGATCCTTAAAACGACCGTTATTAACTTAAATAATTACATAGTGTTTATGAAATGGTAATAAGTGATATAAAAAAAATAATGAACTTGAAAAAGGTTCTTAAGAAAGTATAAATTAACTCATATTAATTATTCAGGATATTAAAGAATTATCGAGTCAAGTCGGATACGAGGTATGGGACTTCATCTCAATCTCCTTTCATTGAGGCATATTATGGTTTATACACAACTTTATTTTATATAATGTATAAACCCCTTTGACTTTTACGTTTATTCAAAAGGAATATTTTTTATATGAAGCGTTTACTAACGACAAAAGGGAATGTTTTTTTGTTGTAGGTATGTAGCGACAACGACTTCTCTGCCACCGTGACCATTATTTGAGTTTCAGCTTCCTCTACCAGCCATAACCTTTTCTTTAAATGAAAAATAAATACCATGTTCTACTTTTCATTTATATTGGTATATAAAATGGATTTCATAATTTTTTTATTATATAAATGTGTTGTATTGATATCTTGTGATTTAAATGTGGAAATGTTATGTTTCCTGTATACATGTTTTATGTGATACGATTATGTTATGGTTCTTGGGAATTGTTATGAAGACTGGTGGTTTTGTGATAAAATAAGGGAGGGTGAGCCCGATATAGCTCTCCAATGCATTGGTTAACACAAAAGGGTTAAACGTTAAGGTTTATCTGAAAGGATTTAGGGAATATACTGTGATGGGTATTCCAAACATAACCATGAGGGTTACTCCCTACGTAAGAATGTTATGAATGCTTCATGTTACCTTTACGTCTTATTATTTCTATGATTTATTCATGTTTTCATGAGGTATGATAAAGTTCTTATGTTTTATGAGTAAAGTATGATTTCATCAATTCTAATGTATACATGGAATAATGTTTTCATTCTGTACTTTTTATATCACTTACTGAGCTTTTTATGCTCATCGTGAGTTTTTGAAATGTTTTTCACAGGTCAAGGGAAAGGCACATGATGTCGTGATAGTGTCAAGGAAGTATTAAGAAAGAATCTATGTTTTATATTAAATATTTTTTCGATGATGGGAAAATGAGTACTGTATTTTATGTAACCACTTTGTTTAAATATGGATTGTAATGCATGATTTATGATCTAATTCTCTAAAACTCTAAACCTGAAAAGATCATCAATGTGTAATCTTGTAATAGCTCTAGATTACGTAATGTTTAAGGCTGGGTCCTTATAGTTGGTATCAAAGGTCAGTTTAGATAACTTTAGGAGTTAGAATTCTATTAAATTATTATCCATAAGTATTTTTTTGATGGTCAAATTGAAATGATCTAGAATTTGAAGATTACCATGTTGCTTCATCTAAGACATGTTTGTTCAGAAAGGTTATCCGCAGAGGAAACCGGGAAGCATTGCTAGGAAGGTATACAGACGGAAATATCCTTCCGAATTAGCATCCTGAGATGGTCAAAATTGGAACTGAATAGTTTGTTGCAGTGATGGCGCAGTTGACTCAAGCGATAAATGGTGGTGGTATTCATGCACGAGATCAGCCAGATCAACCGCAGAGGAACATGTCAATGGTGGAACATTTCATGAGGCAACATCCCCCATCATTCAGAGGATCATCTGACCCTGTGCTAGCTGATGGGTGGATTAATGCACTGGAGAATATTTTTAATGTAATGGGGTGTTCAAACAATCAAAAGGTTAGTCTTGTTATTTACCGTTTGGAGGGTGAAGCAGATCAATGGTGGTCGATGGTTAAAAATATCAGGGATGCTGATGAGATTGATTCTCTCGACTGGGATGAATTCAAAAGGTATGTTTCTTGATAAGTATTTTCCTAAGGTTGTTCGACTTAGGATGGAAAAACAATTCTTGGAGTTGAGGCAAGAGGACGACTCAGTGGCTGCTTATGAAGAGAGGTTCACTCGATTGGCAAGGTATGCTCCAAATTTTATCCGAGACCTTGATAGTAAAATCAATCATTTTTACTCAAGATTAAAGAAAAAATATCGAAGGGAATTGGCTTCTCGTGAGTTCAAAAGTTATGAAAATCTTATTTGATGTGCTGAGAAGGTGGAAATGGAATTTTCCGATGATGAAGTGTTCTATAACAACCAATAGAAGAAGAGACCAAGGTGGTAAGGAGAAAAGGGAATAATTCTTCAAAAAGTTCTGATGATAAGAAAACTATGTTTCCAGTTTGTGATAAATGTTTTAAAAGACATGCTGGGGAATGTCTTTTGAATTCTGGAAAGTGCTACTGATGTGGTAAGATTGGACATAAGGCTCGTGGTTTCACTGAAAAAGATCAGGGTGATGGTAAGGCCAAATTTTATTTACAGTTAGTGAAATGTTTTTAGTGCAATGAGATGGGTCACTATGCAAAGGAGTGTCCAAAAAAGAGCTCTAGTGATGGGAAGAAGTTAGACTACAAGAAGAAAGGGGTGGTGAAATCCTTTGAAACTACTTTAGCAGATGTCAGGCCATCAAATGAAGTGTTATCAGGTACTTTGTTTGTTTTTTCAGATTATGCCAGTGTGTTGTTTGATTCGGGGACTACACATTCTTTCATCTCTAAAAACTTTTCTAGTAAATTGGGAATTCCATCTCAAGAAATGACTCCTGAACTTGTTATAAAAACACCTAGAGGAAATGTTTAGGCAAAAAGAATTTATAAGAATATTGCTATCCTTATCCATGAAAATAACCTACTTGAAAACCTTTTTGTTTTACCTCTAGTAGAGTTTAATGTTATCATGGGTATGGATTGACTCTCTATTTACCATGCTAAGATTGACTGTAGAGATAAAGAAGTTTCTTTTCAGAAAGAATTTCAGTTTGTGTTCAAGAAAGAACCATTACTGTTGATAACATATCAAGAGGCTGAGAAACTTGTAAAATATGGAAATGTATGTTACCTTGCACATATTGTTGAAAACAAAGGAACTGTTCAGATTAATAATGTGCCAGTGGTAAATGAGTATCCTGATGTTTTTCCTGATGAGTTTCCTGGAATAATACCAGATCGGGAAGTTGAATTTAATATTTACTTAGTTCTTGATGCTAAGCCAATTTCAAAAACCCCTTATCGAATGGCTCAAATTGAACTTTTAGAGGTGAAGGAGCAATTGGACAATTTATTAGAGAAAGGTTTCATTCGACCTAGCACATCACCATGGGGTGCTCCTGTTTTATTTGTTAAAAAGAAATATGGTTCAATGCGACTTTTCATCGATTATAGAGCCTTGAATAACATCACTATTAAGAAAAAATATCCTTTGCCTCATATCAATGATTTGTTTGATCAGCTCCAGGGAGCTCAGTATTTTTCAAAGATTGACCTGAGATCGGGGTACCATCAGTTGAAGGTAAAGGAAGCAGATATTCTGAAGACCGCGTTTTGTACAAGATATGGACATTATGAATTTGTAGTATTGCCTTTTGGGATAACCAATGCACCTACATTATTCATGGAGCTATTGAATAGAATTTTCCATGAGATCTTGGATAAGTTTGTGGTTGTTTTCATTGATGATATTTTTGTGTTTTCTAAAGGTAAATAGGATAATAAAATACATTTAAGGGTTATTTTTCAAACCTTAAAAGAAAAGAAATTATATGGGAAATTCAGAAAGTGTGAGTTTTGGTTGCAAAAAATTTCTTTCCTTGGTCACATTGTTTCTAAAGATGGTATAACTGTTGATCCTACAAAAACATAGGTTTTTGAGGAATGACCAAGCCCCACAAATGTAACTGAGATTCGTAGCTTCCTTAGTTTGGAAGGCTACTACCGTATCTTTGTTATAAATTTTTCATGGTTATCTGGTCCAATGACTAAGCTAACTCAGAAGGGTGTTAAGTTTATATGGACAAAAGAATGTGATGATTGTTTTCAGGAACTGAGAAGAAGATTGGTGAATGCTCCAGTTTTGGAACTACCTTCCAAGAATGCAGAGTTTGTTATCTACAGCGATTCTTCATTAAAAGGACTTGGTTGCGTTATAATGAAGAATGACCAGGTAATTGATTATGCTTCACGTGAGTTGAAAACACATGAGGTAAATTACCCTACAAATGATTTGGAATTAACTGATGTTGTTTTTTCTTTAAAAATTTGGAGGCAACATTTTTATGGAGTAAAGTGTGAAATATATACCGATCACAAAATTTTAAAATATATATTCACTCAGAAAGAACTGAACATGAGACAGAGGAGATGGATGGAATTAATAAAGGATTATGATTGTACAATTAATTACCATCTGGGAAAAGCAAATAAAGTGGCTGATGATTTGAGTCGAAAAAGTAATGCTTTATTAACAATGTTTCATTTGGAACGTGATCCTTTGGTTAATGATTTGATGAACATTGGCATAGAAGTTGTTGGTGTAGGATTTCCTTCTATTTTGTTTCAGGCATTAGTGAAATCTTCTCTATCAGAGAGAATTAAACAAGCACAGAAGCAAGACAACGCGTTGTAGAAAAAGGTAGAGCTGGTTCAGAAGGGTAAGTTGCCAAAATTAAACATTGATAATGATTGTGTTTTGAGATTTGAGTGGAGATTGTGTGTGCTGCATGATTCATAGTTGAAGAGAGAGTTGTTATGTGAAGCTCATAGTTCTCCGTTTTCAGTTCATCCAGGCAGTACTAAGATGTATATAGATCTTCGGGTTTACTACTGGTGGGATGGAATGAAAAGAGGTATTTATGATTTTATTGTGAAGTGTTTGAATTTTCAATTGGTTAAAGCAGAGTGGAAGTTACCGAAAGGGATGCTTCAGCCTTTACCAATACCAGAGTGGAAATGGGAGAAATTATCCATGGACTTCGTTGTGGGATTGCCGAAGACACCTCAAGGTAATAATGCAATCTAGGTTATTTATGATCGCTCGACTAAATCTGCTCATTTACTTGCTATACGAGATACATTTTCTATAAGGCCCCAGCCTTAAACCATACTTAATCTTGAGTTATTACAATATTACACATTGAAGATCTTTTTAGGTTTAGAGTTTTAGAGAATTAGATCATAAAACTTGCATTACATTCCAAATATAAACAAAGTGGTTACATAAAGATAGTATTCTTTTTCCCATCAATGGAAACATATTTAAAATAAAATATGGATTCTTTCTTGACACTTCCTTGACACTATCATCATATCATGTACCTTTCCATTGACCTGTGAAAAACATTTCACAAAACTTGGGATGAGCATAAAAAGCTCATTAAGGGATATAAAAATATGGAAAGGAAACATGGGTACATATATACATAAGAATGAAACCATACTTTACCCATAAAACATAAGCACTTTAACATAACTCATCAAACCATGAATAAATCATTGAAATCATAAGACATAAAGTAAACTTGAGGCATTCATAACATTCTTACGTAGGGAGTAACCCTCTTAGTTACATTTGGAATACCCATCACAATATATTCCCTAAATCTCTTCGGAGAAACCTTAACGTTTCACTCCTTCGCATTACCCAATGCATTGGAGAGCTATATCGGGCTCACCCGCCCTTAGTTTATCACGGAACCACCCGTCTTCATAATAATTCCAAAGAACCTCAACATAATCGTATCACATAAAACATGCATAAAGGAAACATAACATTTCCACCCTTCAATCACAAGATATCAATACAACACATTGATATAAAAACATTACGAAAACCATTTTCAATACCAAAATAAAAGAAAAGTAAAACATGGTATTTATTTTTCTTTTAAAAAAATGTATGGCTTGTAGAGGAAGCCAAAACTCAAATAATGGTCACGGCGGTGGAAAAGTCGTTGTCACCGCATACGTATGACAAAAAAATTCCCTTTTTTCATTTAGTAAAACGCTTCGTATAAAAAAGATTACTTTTGGATAAACGTAAATGTCAAAGGGGTTTATACACCGTATAAATGTAGGTTGTGTATAAAACAAAATATGCCTCAATGAAAGGAGATTGAGACGGAGTCCCATACCCTGGGTCCGACTTGACTCAATCATTCTTTAATGTCCTGAATAATAAACTTGAGTATATTTCTACTTGCTTAAGAACCTTTTTCAAGTTCATTATTCCTTTTATATCACTTATTCCCATGTCATGAACACTACGTAATTATTTAAGTTAATAACGGACGTTTTAACGATCATTGGTACTTGAGTAAAAAATAATCCGTTTATAATTACAAGTTGTTCATGTATCCATTATATCCAGAATTATAATCATGATGTATATATCATATATATCCAGTATATACATGCATTTATAATATTACATAATCATTTATAGGTATGAAATGAAATGCACCGTTCATGGAGACGGTAAGCCGTACGTACGCATGAACGCTACATTCATTTCTATTTCGTATTTTATAGAATGGAATCATAACGATATAAAGGTATATTATAATTCCAGTATAATATCATATATAATATCATAGTTACATCCTTTATATGTCCCACATATGGTATTTAACAAATCAAATCACTTTGAGGGGCGGTAGTCCGCACTTCCTTAAATGAAGATATCGCGTTTACCCATAATGGAAACCATAAAGGTATGCCCAAAATTAAAAATACATAAGCTTAAGGAAATAATGGAGATATTATATATAATATATAAATATAGTGACATCTCAATGGCCACCTTTGAAGGTGTTAAAAGAATGTTGAACAATCATCGTTTCGAGAGGCATAAATTCACCATCCATAGAAACAGTATGTCCTTTAACCATTTGATGTAGGTGTGTGTAAGTGTAGATCGAATCCTTATTATAAAAACATCATAGTATATTTTCGATACTGTAGTCGTTATAAAAGAAATTAATAAATAGTGTTTAGGGGGTTGGAGAAGCAAAATAAAACAAAAGGACTCAAGTGAAGACATTACCTTAAAATCAGGTAACTCCCTTTGGTTTGTGCTCAAAGGCTTCCTTGGGAAGACTTATGCCCAAAGTGAGGCTTCAAGGAGTAATAGAGGTGTTTAGAGACAAAATGGTCAGGTTTTGGCCAAGCCAAAGGCTTTTGGAGTGTGGGTAAGGAGGTAGAGGTGGGGGCCTTTTATAATAGGAGAGGAGCGACACTCTTGGAAAGTAAAGAAATGTTACTTTATTTGAAATTGATTTTCAGATTAAAAAGGTCCCATATTGATATAATTCTAGTTTAATGTGATAAGGGTTATAAATCCACCCATACAATAGGTTTTGGACATGTGTAGGTCATATATTTTACATTATCATTTCATTTTATTTAAATCCTTTATTAATGAGGTAATCGCTGCATCATCATGATGTCATATATAATTTAATAAATTTAATGTCTAAAAATTATAAAAAAAATATCATGATGTAGGAAATATTTTTATATTTATAATGAATATTTATAGTCTAAAAGATCATTTATTTAGACAAAATTAAAAATATTTTACTTAGGTGATACATTCTTTGTCACATTTAACATTCTTTAAAAATAAAAAGATAAAAAGTCAGTTTCTCCCAAAAGTGATTCCATGGGGCCCCCAAGTTTGGAACAAGGCATCCCATGGTCGGCAATGAGACATTAAGTAGAGTTAGGACACATGTTGTGGTCTTTTTGTATTATTATGATATCATTTTATTATCCTTAACTACCTGATTACTCATTAATCAAGATAATTAAAGATAATTACCGTCGTTACTATTCATAATGTCCAAAAACCAAAGAGTCTTGATTACATAATTTGGAACTTATGATTCCAAATATGTAATCCATTTTACCAAATTCCAAACACATAAATTGAAATAATTTATTTAAAAATAATTCCCGTTGTCAAAACAAATAGCGGGTTTTTTTTGAAACAATATCTACGAAAAGTTTGGCATTAGTTTATGCCCAATTACAAAGTGAAATTAATCCTAATGACCACCATTGGATTAAATGGTAAAAATATATTCTAATTTAACTTTAAAATCAATTCAAAATATAATCTAATCATATAAATAAAGTAGATTGAAAATGAAGTTTTGATGTAAAATACAGTATTTTTCACTATTCATAAAAAAATGAACATTGTCAGAAAAATATCAAAAATTCACACAAAGTAAATTTTGATGTCCCAATCATAAATAATAAGTTTATTTTAACAAACATAGCTTATAAAATTGTCGAAATATAGATTTAATAATGGTTTTCCATCAAAAGGTAGTAAAACAGTCCTTTAAAAAATATTAGTGTATTCCATGCTTAAGATTGGATATATTTTCATTTTAAGCCTCTAAAACACTATCTAATTCATTAATAGACATAGATAAAAATATTTCTTATTCATTATTTACTTGGGATGTTACATCCTTCCCCCCTTTATAAAATTGCGTCCCCGCAATTTATTTACTTATCGAATAAATGGGGGTACTTATCCCTCATTGCATTTTCATATTCCCATGTTGCCTCTTCCATCATGTGGTTTTTCCAAAAAAACCTTTACCTGATTAATCACCTTATTTCGTAACACTTTCTCTCTATGGTCAAGAATCTAGACCTATTGTTCCTCATAAGATAGGTTATCTTCCAGCTGAACTACCTCTGGACTCAAAACATGAGATGGATCTGGCATATACTTTCTCAACATCGAAACGTGAAAAACATTGTGTACCTGAGATAAACTCAGAGGTAAGGCCACCCGGTATGCAACTGATCCAACTCTCTCCAGAATTTCATATGGTCCAATGGACCTTGGAATCATCTTTCCTTTCTTACCAAATCTCATCACACTTTTCCATGGTAAGACTTTGAGAAAAACATGATCACCTACCTCAAAAGTTAGATCCTTCCTCCTGTTGTCTGCATAACTCTTCTGCCTAGTTTGAGCTGTTCTCATGTGTTTCTGAATCAGCTGAATTTTTCTGCCATCTCTTCTACCAATTATGGTCCCATCAACTTCCTTTCACCCACTTCATCCCAGAAAGCTGGAGCTCGACACCGCTTCCCATATAATGCCTGAAATGGTTCCATCTGTATACTAGAATGAAAACTGTTATTATATGAAAATTCAACCAAAGAAAGATATTGGTCCCAACTTCCCTGATAATCCATCTAACAAGCTCGTAGCATATCCCCCAAGGTCTGAATTGTTCGTTCTGACTGCCCATCTGATTGAGGATGAAATACTGTACTAAAATTTAATTCAGTACCCAACGACTTCTAAAGGCCTTTCCTAAAGTTAGAAGTGAACCTGGGATCATGATCAGATACAATGGAGAGGGGAACTCCCTGTAACCTGACTATCTCTTTAAGATACAAACGGGAAAGTTGATCTAGGGAAAAAGTATCTCGTATAGCATGGAAATGAGCAGATTTAGTCAAGCGATCAATAATAACCCAAATTGCATTATTACCTCGAGATGTCTTCGGTAATCCCACAACAAAGTCCATGGATATATTCTCCCATTTCCACTCTAGCACTGGTAAAGTCTGAAGAATCCCTTTCGGTAACTGCCTCTCTGCTTTAACCTGTTGACATGTCAAACACTTCATAGTAAAATCAGCATTATCTCTTTTCATTCCATCCCACCAGTAATACTCCCACAGATCTCTGTACATCTTAGTACTGCCAGGATGAACGGAAAACGGAGAACTATGATCTTCACATAACAACTCTCTCTTCAACTGTGAATCAAAAGGCACACACAATCTCTTCCCAAATCTCAAAACGCAATCATTATCAATGTTGAATTCAAACAACTTACCCTTCTGAACCAACTCTACCTTTTTCTGCAACTCACTGTCTTTCTTCTGTGCTTGCTTGATTCTGTCTGATAGAGATGATCTCACTGATACCTGAAACAAAACAGAAGAACTTACTACACCAACAACTTCTATGCCAAAGTTCATCAAATCCTTAACCAAAGGATCACGTTCCAAACGCAACATTGCTAATGAATCATTACTTTGTCGACTCAAAGCATCATCCACTTTATTTTCTTTTCCCGGATGGTAATGAATTGTACAATCATAATCCTTGATTAATTCCAGCCATCTCCTCTGTCTCATGTTTAACTCTTTCTGAGTGAATATATACTTTAAACTTTTGTGATCGGTTGATATTTCACACTTTACTCCATACAAATGATGCCTCCAAATTTTTAAAGCGAAAACAACAGCAGCTAATTCCAAATCATGTGTAGGTTAATTTACCTCATGAGTTTTCAACTGTCGTGAAGCATAAGTAATTACCTGATCATTCTTCATTAGGACGCAACCAAGTCCTTTCAATGAAGCATAATTGTAGATAACAAACTCACCATTCCTGGAAGGTAGTGCCAAAACTGGAGCATTCACACATCTTCTTTTCAATTACTGAAAACAATCATCACATTCTTTTGTCCAGATAAACTTAACACCCTTCTGAGTTAGCTTAGTCATTGGACTAGATAACTGTGAAAAAGTTCTAACAAACCTTCGGTAATAGCCTGCCAAACAAAGGATGCTACGAATCTCAGTTACATTTGTGGGTCTTGTCCAGTCTTCCACAACTTTTGTTTTTGCAGGATCAATAGTTATCCCATCTTTAGAAACAATGTGACCAAGGAATGTAATTTGTTGCAACCAAAACTCACACTTGTGGAATTTTCCATAAATTTTTTTTTTCTTTTAAGGTTTGCAAGATAACCCTTATATGTCTTTCATGCTCCTCTTTAATTTTAGAAATCACCAATATATCATCAATGAAAACCACAACAAACTTATCCAAGAACTCATGTAAAATTAAATTCATTAAGTCCATGAATACAGAAGGTGCATTGGTTATCCCAAAATACATTACTACAAATTCATAATGGCCATATCTTGTACGGAACGCGGTCTTCAGAACAACTGCTTCCTTTACCTTCAGCTGATGGTAACCTGATCTCAAGTCAATCTTTGAAAAATACTGAGCTCCCTGGAGCTGATACAACTTCATTTGATGGCCCGACATTTGCGGAAGTAGTTGCAAAATATTTCACCACCCCTTTCCTCTTGTAGTCTAACGACTTCCCATCACTCAAGATCTTTTTACGGACACTCGTTTGCATAGTGACCCATCTCATTACACTTCAAACATTTCACTAAATGTAAATCAAATTTGGTCTTACCTTCACCTTGATCTTTTTCAGTGCAATCAAGAGCCATATGTCCCATCTTACCACATCGGTTGCACTTTCTAGAATTCATAAGACATTCCCCAGCATGCCTTTTGCCACATTTATCACAAATTGGAAACTTAGATTTCTTACCATTAGACATTTTTGAAGAATTCTTCCCTTTCTCCTACCACCTTGGTCTCTTCTTCTGCTAGTTGTTATAGAACACTTGATCATCAGAACACTCTATTTCCACCTTCTCATCACATCAAAAAATCTTTTCATAACTTTTAAACTCACGAGAAGATAATGCCCTTCAATATTTTTGGCTTTAATCCTGATTAAAAACAATTGATTTTACTATCAAGGTCTCTGAATGATGGGGGATGTTGCCTCATGAAATGTTCCACCACTGACATGTTCCTCTGCGGTTGATCTGGATGATCTCGTGCATGGATACCACCACCATTTATCGCTTCAGTCAAATACTCCATTACTGCAAAAAACTATTCAGTTCCAATTCCGACCATCTCAGGATGCTGATTCGGAAGGTTATTTCCTCTTGCAAGCCTTTCTAGCACTGCTTCCCTGTTTCCTCTGCAGAAAAACATTCTGAACAAACATGTCTTAGATGAATCAACATGGTAATCTTTAAATGCTATATCATTTCAAGTTGACCATAAAAAAAATATTTTTGGATAATCATTTAATAGAATTCTAACTCCTAAATTTATCTAAACGGACCTCCGATACCAACTATAAGGCTCCATCCTTAAACCTTACTTAATCTTGAGTTATTACAAGATTACACATCGAGGATCTTTTCAAGTTTAGAGTTTTAGAGAATTATATTATAAAACATGCATTAAATTCCACATATAAACAAAGTGGATACATAAAGATAGTATTATTCGTTCCCATCAATGGAAACATATTTAAAATAAAACATGGATTCTTTCTTGACACTTCCTTGACACTATCATCATATCATGTACCTTTCCCTTGACCTGTGAAAAACATTTCAAAAACTTGGGATGAGCATAAAAAGCTCAGTAAGGGATATAAAAATATGGAAAGGAAACATGAGTACATATATACATAAGAATGAAATCATACATTACCCATAAAACATAAGAACTTTAACATACCTCATCAAATCATGAATAAATGATAGAAATCATAAGACATAAAGGTAACTTGAGGAATTCATAACATTCTTACGTAGGGAGTAACCCTCTTGGTTACGTTTGGAATACCCATCACAGTATATTCCCTAAATCTCTTCGGAGAAACCTTAACGTCTCACTCCTTCGTGTTACCCAATGCATCAGAGAGCTATATCGGGCTTACCTGCCCTTAGTTTATCAAGGAACCACCCGTCTTCATAATAATTCCCAAGAACCTCAACATAATCGTATCACATAAAACATGCATAAAGGAAACATAAAATTTCCACCTTTCAATCACAAGATATCAATACAACACATTGATATAAAAAAATTATGAAAACCATTTTCAATACCAAAATAAAAGAAAAGTAAAACAAGGTATTTATTTTTCTTTTAAAAAAAGTTATGGCTTGTAGAAGAAGCCGAAACTCAAATAATGGTCACGGCGGCGGAGAAGTCATTGTCGCCGCATACGTACGAAAAAGACATTCCCTTTTATCGTTTAGTAAAACGCTTCGTATAAAAAAGGTTCCTTTTGGATAAACGTAAAATTCAAAGGGGTTTATACACCGTATAAAAGAAGGTTGTGTATACAACAAAATATGCCTCAATGAAAAGAGATTGAGACAAAGTCACATACCTCGGGTCCGACTTGACTCGATCGTTCTTTAATTTCCTGAATAATAAACATGATTTAATTTCTAATTGCTTAAGAACCTTTTTAATGTTCATTATTCCTTTTATATAAGTTATTTCTATGTCATGAACACTATGTAATTATTTAATTTAATAACAGTCGTTTTAACGATCATTGGTACTTGAGTCCAAAATAAACCCTTTATAATTACAAGTTGTTTATGTATCCATTATATCCAGAATTATAATAATGATGTATATATAATATATATTCAGTATATACATGCATTTATAATATTACATAATAATTTATAGGTATGAAATGAAATGCACCGTTCATGGAGACGGTAAGCCTTACGTACGCATGAACGCTACTTTCATTTCTTTTTCATATTTTATAGAATAGAATCATAATGATATAAAGGAATATTATAATTCCAGTATATTATCATATATAATATCATAGATCTATCCTTTATACATCCCACATATGGTATTTAACGAATCAAATCACTTTGAGGGGGAGGTAGTCCGCACTTCCTTAAATGAAGATATCGCGTTTACCCATAATGGAAACCATAAAGGTATTCCCAAAATGAAAAATACAGAAGCTCAAGGAAAACATAAACATATTATATATCATATATAAATAATGTTACATCTTAATGTCCACCTTTGAAGGTGTTAAAATAATGTTGAACAATCATCGTTTCGGGAGGCATAAATTCACCATCCACGGAAACAATATGTCCTTTAACCATTAAATGTAGGTGTGTGTAAGTGCAGCTCGAATAATTCTTATAAAAACATACTAGTATATTGAAGATACTGGAGTTGTTACAAAATAAATGAATAAAAATATTTTAGGGGGTTGGAGAAGCAAAATAAAACAAAAGGACTCAACTGAAGACATTACCTTAAAATCGGGTAACTCCCTTTGGTTTGTGCTCAAAGGCTTCCCTGGGAAGACTTCTGCCCAAAGTGAGGCTTCAAGGAGTAAGAGAGGGATGTGGAGAGACAAAATGGGCAGGGGTTTTCCGAGCCAAAGGCTTTGGGAGTGTGGGTTAGGAGGTAGAGGTGGGGGCCTTTTATAAGAAGAGAGGAGGGGCACTCTTGGAATGTAAAGAAATGTTACATTATTTGAAAATGATTTTCGGATTCAAAAGGTCCCACATTGATAAAATTCGAGGGTAAGGTGATAAGGGTTAGAAATACACCCATCAAATAGGTTTTGGAAATGTGTAGGTCATAGATTTCACATTATCATTTCATTTTATTTAAATCCTTTTATTAATGAGGTAATCGCTGCATCATCATGATGTCATAAATAATTTAATAAATTTAATGTCTAAAAATTATAAAACAAATATCATGATGTAGGAAATATTTTTAGATTTCTAATGAATATTTATAGTCCAAAAGATCATTTATGTAGACAAAATTAAGAATATTTTACTTAGGTGATACACTCTTTGTCACATTTAACAGTCTTTAAAAATAAAAAGATAAAAGGTCACTTTCTCACAAAAGTGATTCCATGGGGCCCCCAAGTCTGTCACAAGGCATCCCATGGTCGGCCATAAGACAAACAGTATCCTTAGAACACATGTTGTGGTCTTTTTGTATTATTATGATATCATTTTATTATCCTTAACTACCTGATTACTCATTAATCAAGATAATTAAAGATAATTACTGTCGTTACTATTCATAATGTCCAAAAACAAAAGAATCTTGATTACATAATTTAGACCTTCTTATTCCAAATATGTAATCCATTTTACCAAATTCCAAACACTAAAATTGCAATAATTGATTTAAAAATAATTCCCGTTGTCAAAACAAATAGCGGGTTTTTTTGAAACAATATCTATGAAAAGTTTGGAATTAGTTTATGCCCAATTACAAAGTGAAATTAATCCTAATGACCAACATTGGATTAAATGGTAAAAATATATTATAATTTAACTTTAAAACCAACTCAAAAGATAATCTAATCATATAAATAAAGTAGATTAAAAAGCAGTTTTGATGTAAAATACAGTATTTTTCACTATTCATAAAAAAAAGAACATTGTCAGAAAAATACCAAAAATTCACACAAAGTAAATTTTTATGTCCCAATAATAAAGAATAAGTTTATTTTGACAAAAATAGCTTATAAAATTTTCAAAATATAGATTTTAAAATGGTTTTCCATTAAAAGGCAGTAAAACAATCCTTTAAAAAATATTAGTGTATTTCATGCTGAAGATTGGATTTATTTTCATTTTAAGCCTCCAAAACACTATATAATTCATTAATAGACATAGATAAAAATATATATTATTCATTAATTACTTGGGATTTTACATTTTCCCTAGATCAAATTTCTCGTTTGTATCGTAAATAGATAGTCAGATTACATGGAGTTCCTCTCTCCATTGTATCTGACCATGATCCTAGGATCACTTCTAACTTTTGGAAAGGCCTTCAAAATTAGTTGGGTACTGAATCAAATTTTAGTATATCTTTTCAACCTCAATCAGATGGGCAGTCAGAACGAACGATTCAGACTTTAGAGGATTTGATACGTGCTTGTTCGATGGATTATCAAGGAAGTTGTGACCAACATCTTTCTTTGGTTGAGTTTTTTTATAATAACAGTTTTCATTCCAGTATACAAATGGCACCATTTGAGGCATTATATGGGAAGCGGTGTCGAACTCCTGCTTTCTAGGATGAAGTGGGTGAAAGGAAGTTGATGGGACCAGAATTGGTAGAAGAGTTGGAAAAAAAGTTCAGCTGATGTAGAGACACATGAGAACAGCTCAGAGCAGGCAGAAGAGTTATTCAGACAAAAAGAGGAAGGATATCTCTTTTAAGGTAGGTGATCATGTCTTCCTCAAAGTCTTACCATGGAAAAGTGTGATGCAATTTGGTAAGAAAGGAAAGCTGAGTCCAAGGTTCATTGGACCATATGAAATTCTGGAGAGAGTTGGATCAGTTTCATACCGAGTGGCTTTACCTTCTAGTTTATCTCAAGTACACAATGTTTTTCATGTTTCAATGTTAAGGAAGTACATGCCAGATCCATCTCGTGTTTTGAGTCTAGAGGTAGTTCAGCTAGAAAAGAATCTATCTTATGAGTAACAACCGGTCCAGATTCTTGACCACAGGGAGCAAGTGCCGCAGAATAAGGTTATTCATCAAGTAAAGGTTTTGTGAAATAACCACATGATTGAAGTGGCAACATGGGAATCTGAAAATGCAATGAGGGATTAATATCCCCACTTAATAGTTAAGTAAATAAATGGTGAGGACAGAATTTTCTAAAGGGGGGAAGGATGTAACATCCCAAGTAAGTAATTAATAATATATATTTTTATCTATGCCTATTTATGAATTAGATAGTGTTTTAGAGGCTTAAAATGAGAATAAATCCAATCTTAAGCATGGTGTACACTAATATTTTTAAAAGATTGTTTTACCGCCTTTTGATGGTGAACCTTTTTTAAATCTATCTTTTGACAATTTTATAATATATATTTGTAAAAATAAACATACTCTTTATGATTTAGACATTGAAATTTTCCTTGGGTAAATTTTTGGTATTTTTCTGACCATGTTCATTTTTTTCATGAATAGTGAAAATTACTGAATTTTTCACCAAAAACTGCCTTTTCATCTAATTTAATTAAATTGTTAGATTATATTATTAATTTTTATTAATGTGTAATTAGAATATATTTTTACAGTCTAATCCAATGGTGGTCATTATAATTAATTTCACTTTGGAATTGGGCATAAACAAGTGCCAAACTTTTCATAGATATTGTTTCACAAAAACCCGCTATTTGTTTTGACAACGAGAAATAATTTTAAATTAATAATTGAAATTTCTATGTTTATAATTTGGTAAAATGGATTACATATTTGGAATCATAAGGTCCAAATTATGTAATCAAGACTATTTTTTTGGACATTATGAATAGTAACGACGGTAATTATCTTTAATTATCTTGATTAATTAGTAATCGGGTAGTTAAGGATAATAAACTAATATCATAATAATGACAAATGACTCCAAAATGTGTCCTAATGTTACTTGTTGTGTCATGTCCGACCATGGTATGCCTTTTTCCAAACTTGGGGACCCCATGGAATCACTTTTGTGTGATAATGACTTTTTATCTTTTTATTTTTAAAGAAAGTTAAATATAACAAAGAATGTATCACCTTAGTAAAACATTTTTAATTTTGCCTAAATAAATTATAAATTGAACTATAAATATTCATTGGAAATCTAAAAATATTTCCAACATCATAGTATTTCATTTATAATTATTATACATTATATAAATTAAATTATTTATGACATCATGATGATGGAGAGATTA
The DNA here is from genome assembly GCA_963277665.1 of Viscum album. Lineage (NCBI taxonomy): Eukaryota > Viridiplantae > Streptophyta > Magnoliopsida > Santalales > Viscaceae > Viscum > Viscum album. The sequence continues at coordinate 1,152,775,820 of OY728126.1, forward strand.
CTTCATTAATTAACGATTTAAATAAAATGAAAAGATAATGTAAAATCTAAGACATAAACTTGTAAAAGACCTATTTAATGAGTATATTTAGAACCCTTTTCACCTTATCCTAGAAATATATCAATGAGGGACCTTTTAAATCCGAAACTCTTTTAAAAATAATGTAACATTTCTTAACTTTCCAAGAGTGTCCCTCCTCTCCTCTTATAAAAGGCCCCCACCTCTACCTCGTTACACACACTTATCAAGACTTTGGCTCGACCAAGCCCTGCTCATTTTATCTCTCCAAATCCCTCTGTTCATCCTAGAAGCCTTACCTTAGGCCGAAAGCTCTTAATGAAACCATTTTGGTTCAAACTAAGAAGAGTTACCTGATTTAAAGGTAAAGTCTTCTATAATGTTCTTTTGTTTTATTTTGCTTCTCCAACCCCCTAAACTCTTTTTATTAATTTATTTTGTAACAAAAATAGTATCTTAAATATACTAGGAAGTTGTTATAAGAAGGATTCGAGATACACTTACATACACCCTCATCTATTGGTTAAAGATCATACTGTTTCCGTTGATGGCGAATTTCTGCCTCACGAAACAATGATTGTTCAATATTATTATAACACCTTAAAAGGTTGCCATTAAGATGTAACTATATTTATATATGATATATAATACGTTTATGTTTTACTTAAGCTTCTTTATTTTTCATTTATGGCATATCTTTATGGTTTCCATTATGGGTAAACGCGATATCTTCATTTTAGGATGTGCGGACTACCGCCCCTTCAAAGTGATTTGATTCATTAATTCCATATGTGGGACATATGAAGGATGAAGTTAATGATATTATAAATTATATTATACTGGAATTATAATATACCTTTATATCATTATGATTCCATTCCATAAAATACGAAATAGAAATGAAAGTAGCGTTCATAGGTACGTACGACTTACCATCTCCATGAACGGTGCATTTCATTTCTTACCTCTAAATATTATGTAATATTATAAATACATGTATATACTGGTTATATATGATATATATGATATCTAAATCATGAATATAACTTTGGATATAATGGATACATGAAGAAATTGTAATTATAAAAAATTTATTTTTTTTCTCAAGTACCAATGATCGTTAAAACGACCGTTATTAACTTAAATAATTACATAGTGTTCATGACATGGTAATAAGTGAAATAAAAGGAACAATGAACTTGAAAAATGTTCTTATTCAAGTAGAAATTAACTCAAGTTTATTATTCAGGAGATTAAAGAACGATAGAGTCAATTCAGATACGAGGTATGAGACTTCGTCTCAATCTCCTTTCATTGAGGCATAATATGTTTTATAGACAACTTTATTTTATATGGTATATAAACCCCATTGAATTTTAAGTTTATTCAAAAGGAATATTTTTTATACGAAGAATTTTCTAAAGGAAAAAGGGAATTTTTTTGTCATACGTATGCGATAACAATGACTTCTCCACCGCCGTGACAATTATTTGAGTTTCGGATTCCTCTACAAGCCATAACCTTTTTTTAAAATGAAAAATAAATACCATGTTATACTTTTCCTTTATTTTGGTATTGAAGATGGTTTTAAGAATGTTTTTATTATATAAATGTGTTGTATTGATATCTTTTGATTGAAATGTGCAAATTTTATGTTTCCTTTATGCATGTTTTATGTGATACGATTATGTTATGGTTCTTGGGCATTGTTATGAAGACGAGTGGTTCCGTGATAATCTAAGGGCGGGTGAGCCTGATATATCTCTCCAATGCATTAGGTAACACGAAGGGGTTAAACATTATGGTTTCTCCAAAGAGATTTAGGGAATATACTGTGATGGGTGTTCCAAATGTAACCATGAGGGTTACTCCCTACGTAAGAATGTTATGAAAGTCTCAAGTTACCTTTACGTCTTATGATTTATATGATTTATTCATGTTTTCATGAGGTATGATAAATTTATATTGTTTTATGAGTAAAGTATGATTTCATCAATTCTTATGTATACATGGACTAATGTTTTCATTCCGTACTTTTTATATCCCTTACTGAGCTTTTTATGCTCATCCAGAGTTTTTGAAATGTTTTTCACAGGTCAAGGGAATGGTACATGATGTGATTATAGTGTCAAGGAAGTGTCAAGAATGAATCTATGTTTTATTTATAATATTTTTATGATGATGGGAAAAATTAGTACTATGTTGTATGGAACCACTTTGTTTAAATGTGGAGTGTAATGCATGATTTATGATCTAATTCTCTAAATCTCTAAACCTGAAAAGATCCTCAATGTGTAATCTTGTAATAACTCAAGATTAAGTAATGTTTATGTCTGGGGATTTATAGTAACACTGATAAGAGTCGGCCACATTTCCTTTTAGGTTCCCATATTTATCTCCCTATGTTCATCGATGGTGGTGGAATCACCTTAATCAAATGTTGGTGAGGCATCATTGAGGTCTTCTTCCTCTTCACCTTCTCCTTCATCATCTTCATCTTCTTAAAATTCTGATGGAGAGAGGATTGTTGAGTCAAGTTCTCCAATATTTGGAGAGAAATCATCTTTTGATATAGTGTGTGAGGAAAGGGTAGTTTGACGTCCCAAGTATGGGCCACAGAAATCTTTGATAATGATTTTACCCCCAACAAGGGAGTTAGCCCACTCTTCTGTGTGTTTGGACTTGTTGGTCATAACAGAGACCATATAGAAAGCTGAGTATGGATCCAAACATGTACTTACACATTCAACTTAGTATATGGGTAGTACATACTCTTCCCAATGTTGATGTAAGGGGTCTATAGGAGCCATTTCCAATCCATTCGGGGAATTGTTCCAATCAATGTCGTTTTCCAAAAGATGTTTTTATTATGAATCATAGAACCAGAAATCGATATAGTGTGATTCAAAAACTTCAAATGGGGATTTATTAGCATGAAATTTCTCTCTTTTCCTCTTAATGAAATACTTTATGCACAGATTGTATGAGGACAGAATCATAGTGTGATGATGCAGCCAAGGCCTCCCAAATAGGTTGTTGAAGGCTGTACTTTTCCGCACCACCAAGAATTCAGAATCTGATATGAGATCTCTAAGATATGTTTTAATCTAGATTATTTTCAATGGTTTCTACCCACTTTTGTCATATCCTAGTAGAGGTGTAGTACAAGGTGTCAAGATATCTTCATTATACCCCAGTCGACTAAGCGTTCTCAGTGGGAGGAGGATAACTCTAAATTAGTTGTCGATGAAGATCTTCCAAAAATCAATTACATTTATCTCGTCATAAATGTATGAGGGTTTTATGTGACCTTTCATGATGGAGTACTCATCCCTGTCTATGAAAGATATGATAGCGTGACATTCTTCAGGACTAGTCTCTTTTCGGAAGACTTCAACTACATCTACTTCATCCTCGAACTCCTAGAGATGTAGAAAGGCTTCGATGAGTGTGTCCCTATGTTTTGAATATAGGCTCAAAAAATAAATTATTGAAATTGTAGAGACCCGAATCTTGACGTACATGGACATTACATTACTTTTTTGTAATACTTAATACATAACAAAAATAGACACACGAGGATCGTAATAGTTTAGTGTCTTTGGAAACTCGGAATAAAATCTTCTAATCATGGTGAAAGATCTTCAACATCTACCAATAAAGATCTTCCCATTTTTTTCTTACCTAAAACCATTCTTTACATCCTGGGGAAAAGAAAACATAAAAGGGGTGAGCTCAAATGCTCAGTAAGGGTAAGCATGGATAAAATAAAACATACCATATACATTTGAACATAAAAACATGAACATAATGTTTAAACATCAAAATCTTGAGCAACGACTTAAAACATGGAAGTACATAAGGCATAGATCATAATGGAACATAAATCATAATAACATAGTATGGGAATAAAACATGTAAATGTGGAATCCATTAAGCACATGTAGTGATTTCCATAGAAGCCAAGGCATTGCTGCCATGACCATCTTAGTGGACAAAGTCCCTTTCTGAATCGAGTTCACTCCTCGTTTCAGTCTTGTAATACTAAACCGGATTAACTTACCGTTCGAGACATGACTATATCATGAGATATAAATCTTTACCCAATGCATTGGAGGGAGAGATAGGTCCCACCCATCTCATAATTAAATCATTCTTACTTGTGCCACAAAATAAACTTAAAACATTCATCATAACCCAACGAATAAAATGGGTTTCATAAACATCATCTCATCATCTCATAATCCATATAAATCAAATGGAAATTTCATCATAAGAAAAGTGAAACCATGTAAATCATAGATAAATTAAACTTGAAACATACACATATTAAATAATTTCATTTTAGATGGAAAATGGTTTTGATAAAACACTTGAAATGAATGCTTGAGGAAAATATCCTTTCTTCTTCAAAATCATTCTCTTTTCACAAAATGTCATGCAATTTTAAAATAAAAGGATTTTGTTGAAAATAGTCATGAAATCTTTTGGAGGAAGTTTCATGAAAATAAGGCTTTATAAAACTGTAAAAATCCATTCGTGCTATATAAGTTTTAAAAAACATTATCCTCGTACTTTTGTCGGAAAAGTCAAAAAGTACTTCATAAAAGAAAGATTCTTTCCATACGATGTGGTAAAAGTAGAAAAGGGTAAAAATTTCTTCAAACATACATGGAAGAAAACCAAAAATTTTATAAAAACATTTTGAGAACATATGGACATGGATAATAATCAGAACCCTAGTAAATAATTAAGAATAAACAATCTCAGATAAGAATGAGATTAGAATAATTATCCCTTACCTTAGGTCCGATATGCTTTGTACGTATCCAAAACTCCTGTATCATGATTTAAATAATGTAATTGACTTATTACAAAATCATATTCATTATTATTATATCATATATTGTTCACTTATGACATTATATTACCTGTTCTTTTGTAAATTCATTTTAAAGTAGCGTTTTGGGTAAAATCGTCTCATTTGTCATTCGTGTTTTAACTTGTAATTATTCATATGATTACTTAGATCATGATTACTTACATACAGAATGTAATACATTATTTATATATAATATATATTTAGAATATACATATATATATAATGGATTGATAAATGGAAAGAAATACACCGTTCATGGAGACGGTAGGTCATTCGTACGCATGAACGATGTTTTCGTTTACTTATTGAATTGAATGGAATTAAGTAGATGACATAAATATATATATAAATAAATCCAGTAGAATTATTATGTCATATATTTCATGATTACTTATTATATATACTTTATAATCATTCCTGAATGGTTATCATGGAGATTCAATCTCATCACGTCGTGGAGACGGTATTCCATACGTACGCACGAGCGATGATATCATTCCCATGATCGTTGAATTGTATTAAAGTGTATGTATAATATTAAAGAATCAATATCACTTTACAATAATCATATATATTCATTACTTTCACCATTATACCCATCCAAGTAAGGTGGTGGTGGAAAATAGTTTACACCACGGCGTGGAGACGGTATTCCGTACGTACGTACGCGCGGTGATTTCATTTTCCGTAGGATGGATAGATGGTGAAATATGGTTGTTTCATACTTATAATAACATATTAGTATATGATTGATTCTTATGTTGTTACTTCATAATGAAACAACTAAAGAAGAATAAGTGGAAGAAGAAATAAAGTTGAAAGAATCGGTAACAGACATTACCTCTTGTTTGAAGCGCCTCTTTGAGACCTCATCTTAGGGCACTAAAATTGGTCTTTGAAGAATACCAATACCTCTAGGATGTTTATAGGGAAGTGGATAAGGGAATTTTGCAGGGTTTGGACGAGATTGAAGGCTCAATGTGGTGTGAGGAAGAGAGGGATGAGGTGCCCTTTTATAAGGGAGGAGAGGGGCACCTTTGGAATAACAAAATATATTATTTTATTATAAAGTCATATTCGGTTTTTAATAGCTCCAAATTGAGTTATTTAAAATCTAAGGTAGGGATGGGTCGAAATAAACTAATCCAATAAAATTTAGACAAGTTAAGGTTTCTATTTTAACCTTATCATTTAGATTTAACTTTAAGTTAGATAATTTAACTTTTACCATGTCTTCTTGTTTTCTTACACTATAAGGTTAATAAAATTACTATAGCAAGACAAAAGAACCCAAATTTTATTATTATTAATATATATAACCTTATATAAGTTATTTTGCTGATCCTTAGATTTTTAAGAATAAAATATCAATTAATAATATAATATTTGTTTTAAAAACTATTTTATGTCAATTTTGACACTATTTGGTAATTGATTTTTGTGAAAATCATAAAAGAATGATTAGTTCGAACAAAGTTAACAAAATAAATACTAACATGTCATATTAACCTATAAAATTAGTTTAATTCATAAAAAGTCTCAAATTACATATAGTTGGGTATTTATAACATCAATTATGTCAATATTTCATTAATAAGATAATTACTGCATCATCATTGTGTCATAAATAAATTAAATTATTTTAAGTCTAAAAATTACAAATAAAATAAAATTATGTAGGAAATTGTTTTATATTTCTAATTAATTTTTATATTCAAATTTATCTTATTTATAACCCTATATTAAAAATGATTTACTTATTGTACGTTGATTTTAACTATTTTAACCCTTCTTTAAATAAATTAATAATAAATGTCCTAATCTAATACAAGTGGGCCTAAATGGTCATATTTTATTCCTAATGTTGTTTTGGGTCGAATTACACTTGTCCAATAGAATTTGGACATGTGTTAGGGTAATAATAATATCATTTTTACCCTTAATTGCCCTATTTACTTTTAACCATGGTAAAAAAAGTAAAAAGTTATTATTCACCAAAAATTATTTTCATCTCATTGAACCACATTTTAGTCCTTGATATTAACTGTGTCTCTCGGATTTTTGAAATTCCACTCACAGAAGCGGTGAAATTAAGTTTTATGAAAAATTCAGTTTTTTTAACTACTAATTAGTGGTTTCACTATTTATCAAAAAATGAAAGATTCCAGAAAAATACCAAAAATTAGGCCTAAGCTATATTTGATATTATGAATTCAAAAATGATGTCTATTTTACCAAATTCAAAAAATATCAGTTACATTAACTAATTTAAAAATTAATTCCTGTCGTCAAAACAAATAGCGTGTTTTTAAGAGATAATAACTATCAAAAGATTGACACTTGTTTATGTCTGGTTTAAATGTGAAATTACATCCAATGAACAAAATTGTATTAAATAGTAAAAATATATTCTAAATATAATTTAAAAAAACTCAAATTAATAATTTATCACTATTAATTATTTCGATTAAAAAATTTGTTTTTAATTAAAATTTAGTAATTTTTACTATTCATCAGAATATGAAAGTTACCCAAAAAGTACCAAAATTTCACCCTAAGCTAATTTTGATATTCTGAATCCAAAAATGAAGTCCATTTTTAAAGATAAAATTTATAAAATTTAAAAAAGTGGGTATTACTATTCACAACGGATAGTTCATAATAATATTATAATAATATCTCGTTTATTGAAACTCGGTATTGCGTATTACACACGCTATCGAGGAAGGTCATGATTGCATGTAATGCAAGGAATGTCAGGGATGCGTGTCGTGCACGTTACTTTTGGTGTAGCATACAACACAAGACATTAATGAAATTAAAAAGAATATATTTCATAAAATCTCGGGGTATTACATTCTACCCCCCTTAAAATGAATTTGACCCTCAAAATTCTTCGGTCATATAAATAGTTTACAACTCGAAAGAGTTTTTAATAGAAACCGACATCGTAAAAAGGAATACCAAAACTTGGCTTTAAAAACTAAAGTATGAAACGTAACGGTTACCCAAATTAACTCATCACTAGGTTTCCACGTAAGAGAACATAGGTGAAAATATGGATATGAAAGAAAAATATAACCATCAAGTTCTGATGGAGAGTGGTAGAGAACATGGATATGAAAAATCCAACAATCACAAAGACATAAATTTGTGATGATCTAAGGTACCATCTGATTCATCGGATATAAGAGCACTAGGACAACATTTTTGGATTTCAAGATCATTTCCCTAAAGTTGATGAATTTGAATTAGAATAAATACTTACTTTATTTTGGTACAATCTCATTGTTGTTCATGACTTGAATAATTCACACATCATCTCTTAAAGAAATGAAGTTGAATTTGTTATTCGTGATGTGTTAATAGATCACGTGATAGAATGACGGGTCATTCAATCTATCTCAAACAAAAGGTTAACAAAATTTATTAAATATATATAAGTAGATCTATTGTGAGATTAATCATATGTGGTTCCAAAAATGGACTTATAATTCATATATCATACTTCTTAATAAAATAAAACTAGTTTCTACTAACCAGGGACTTTCTGTAGGCCAGTGGTAGGCGATAAATGCCTGTCGCACTTCGGTTGTGGGTTCAACTCCCACAGCTTTGTCCAACACAATGGGCTATCGCCCGTCCTACAGGTTGTCCTTTTTCTAAAACTACATTACTATAAAATCCCATAAATAATATCGAAAAAACTTATATCCTTAAACAATACTAACTTATGTCCAACATAATCCATTCCAATCTTTAGGCTTATCCAAAATACTGCTGACCAAACTCATATTACCGTGAAAACGATTACCAAAGAGTTCATATAACAAGCATGTTAATACCATCACTGATCCCCATATATCATGACATATATCTTGTTGGTCACATTCCAAACATTATAAGGCCTTAATCATGTATTCCCATTGAATCTTTGTGAAAACATGAGTGCTGTCAAAAGTTAACTCTTTCCACATACCAAAACCCCAAAATTCGATATACTCAAACAATGATATAACTATTTCCTTATATCAGTCACGAGCTCATGAATACTGTCAAACATTTCATTTTCTCTTTATCCCTTCATTATGCACAGATCATCTTTTTTTCCAAAAATATCTCCATCACTTTCCATGGTTATCGGTACCATAAAATTATTGAAAACCACAATCGACCAATACATAAATATTCCAATAGTCGACGATACCATATACAACATTATTTTCGAATCCCATTACATAAACACTTAATCATTCCACCACATCGTTTTCATATTCAATATCTCTAATAGTGATCGCATGTGACTTCCCTTTGCCTTTGCCTTAAGTGGTTGCTCATGTCGATCATCACTAACCCTTGGATTAGGGAATTTATTAGCATAATTCCCCATTTCCTTGCACATGAATCATTGAAGTGTTGGTGATGTGTTCTCTGCAGTCTTCTCTTTATTCACATCATTAGAAACCCTTTTCCATTACTTCGACACTCAGCTGCTCAATGACCTTCTTTTCATCACTTAAAACATTTTCTAGTTCCTTTAAGACAATCTTTACCATGCTTCTTTCCAAACTTTGAGCATAAGGAAACACTCATCTTCTTTTCACCATTACTATGAGATTTCTCCTTGAACTCCATCTTTAATTTCTTGTCAAAACCATGAGATGGATAAATAACACCAACTTCCATTTCTACCTTGATAGCACAACACACAATTTCTTCATAGCTACTGAAGTCTCTTATAGATAATGACCTTCGAAGATTTGGTTTTATGCCACTGAAGAATCGATCAACATTACATTCAGGTTGGATGATAAAGCCATATGCATACCTTGCAAGCCTTGTAAAATACGTTTCATATACACCAACAGATTCATCATCCTTTTGCTTTAGTTCAAGAAACTCTTTCTCCATCTTTGTTCTAATAATACAAGGGAAGTACTTATTGAAAAATAATTTCTTGAACTCGTCTCATTCCGTGGACTCAATTTCATCTCTTGGCCTCATATTCTTGATAAGATTCCACATTTGATCAGCTTCACCTTCCAAACGATATACTGTTAAGATGACTTTATCATGTTCAGAACATTGAAGAACTGGAAATATCTTTTCAGTGGTACTGATCCATTGTTCAGCAACAAGTGGATTAGAAGACCCACTGAACGAAGGTGGACGTTGCCTCATGATGGAATCAATAGAATATTGTTCGCTTCGCTGCTCATTTGGAAGTCTAGAATGATTCAAAGCTTGTGCAAGTATAGCAATAAGATTTTGTACTCTATCTCCCATAACATTTGTTTGTTCAGTAGTACCATCAGTGCATTGTCCATTACATTTATCAACACGGTTCTTTCGGGTTCCGGTCATCGTCTAAAACCCAAAAAGAATAGTGTGAGAGGTAAAAATCATGCTAGGGAAAACAACATAGTAAAGTGGGAGTACCCACAATATATAACATCTTAGATTAAATTCTAATATCGTTAGCACAATTCTAGGACTATAACCTATACGTATACTTAACCTTAGGGATATCCCTAGATATACCTTAGAAATATCTATAGGGATCTCACTATAGTTTTTGCATCCTAGTTTCCAAAGGTTAGCTAAACCTTTCCTCTAATACCAACTGTAGAGACCTGATGCTTGATGTACATGGACATTACATTACTTTTGCCGAATACTTAATACATAAAAAAAACAGACACACGAGGATCATAATAGTTTAGTGTCTTTGGAAACTCGGAAAAAAAATCTTCTAATCGCGGTGAAAGATCTTCAACATCTCCCAATAAAGATCGTCCCCTTTTTTCCTTACCTAAAACCTTTATTTATATCCTGGGGAAAAGAAAACGTAAAAGGGGTGAGCTCAAATGCCCAGTAAGGGTAAGCATGGATAAAATAAAACATACCATATACATTTGAACATAAAAACATTAACATAATGTTTAAACATCAAAATCTTGAGCAAAGACTTAAAACATGGATGCACATAAGGCATAGATCATAATGGAACATAAATCATAAAAACATAGTATGGGAATAAAACATGTAAATGTGGCATCCGTTAAGCACATGTAATGATTTCCATAGTAGCCAAGGCATTGATGCCATTACCATCTTAGTGGACAAAGTCCCTTTCTGAATCGAGTTCACTCCAAGTTTCAGTTCTGTAATACTGAACCGGATTAACTTACCGTTCCAGCCATGTCCATATCATGAGATATAAATCGTTACCCAATGCATTGGAGGGAGATATAGGTCCCACCCATCTCATAATGAAATCATTCTTACTTGTGCCACAAAATAAACTTAAAACATTCATCATAACCCAAAGAATAAAATGGGTTTCATAAACATCATCTCATCATCTCATAATCCATATAAATCAAATGGAAATTTCATCATAAGAAAAGTGAAACCATGTAAATCATAGAGAAATTAAACTTGAAACATAAACATATGAAATAATGTCATCTTAGATGGAAAATGGGTTTGATAAAACATTTGAAATGAATTCTTGAGGAAAATATCCTTTCTTCTTCAAAATCATTCTCTTTTCACAAAATGTCATGTAATTTTAAAATAAAAGGATTTTGTTGAAAATAGTCCTGAAATCATTTGGAGGAAGCTTATTTAAAATAAGGCTTTATAAAACCGTAAAAATCCATTCGTGCTATATAAGTTTAATAAAACATTATCCTCGTACTTTTGTCCGAAAAGTCAAAAAGTATCTCGTAAAAGAAAGATTCCTTCCATACGATGTGGTAAAAGTAGAAAAGGGTAAAAATGTCTTTAAAAATAAATGGAAGAAAAGTAAACATTTTATGAAAACATTTTGAGAACATATGGACATGGATAATAATCATAACCCTATTAAATAATTACGAATAAACAATCTTAGATAAGAATGAGATTGGAATAATTATCCCTTACCTTAGGTCCGATATGCTTCGTACGTATCCGAACCACCTGTATAATGATTTAAATAATGTCATTGACTTATTACAAAATCATATTTATTATTATTATATCATATATGGTTCACTTATGACTTTATATTACCCATTCTTTTGTAAATTCATGTTAAAGTAGCGCTTTGGGTAAAATCGTCTCATTTGTCATTCGTGTTTTAACTTGTAATTATTCATATGATTACTTAGATCCTGATTACTTACATCCATAATTTAAAACATGATTTATATATAATATATATTCATAATATACATATATATAATGGATCGATAAATGGAAAGAAATACACCGTTCATGGAGACGATAGGCCGTACGTACACATGAACGCTGTTTTCGTTTCCTTATTGAATTGAATGGAATTAAGTAGAAGAAATAAATACATATATACATAAATCTAGTAGCATTATTATGTCATATATTTCATGATTACTTATTATATATACTTTATAATCATTCTTGAATGGTTATCATGGAGAGTGAATCTCATTGCGTCGTGGAGACGGTATTCCGTATGTACGCACGAGCGATGATATCATTCCCATGATCATAGAATTTTATAAAAGTGTATGTATAATATTACAGAATCAATATAACTTTACAATAATCATATATATTCATTACTTTCACCATTATACCCATCCAAGTAAGGTGGTGGTGGAAAATAGATTACACCACGACGTGGAGACGGTATTCCGTATGTACGCACGCGCGGTGATATCATTTTCCGTAGGATGGATATATTGTGAAATATGGTTGTTTCATACTTATAATAAAATATCAGTATATGAGTGATACTGATGTTATTACTTCATAATGAAACAATTAAAGAAGAATAAGTTGAAGAAGAAATAAAGTTGAAAGAATCGGTAACAGACATTACCTCTTCTTTGAAGCGCCTCTTTGAGACCTCCTCTTAGGGCACTAAAATTGGTCATTTAAGAATACCAAGACCTCTAGGATGTTTTTAGGGAAGTTTAGAAGAGAATTTGGCAGGGTTTGGACGAGCATAAAGGCTCAAAGTGGTGTGGGGAAGAGAGGGAGGAGGTGCCCTTTTATAAGGGAGGAGAGGGGCACCTTTGGAATAACTAAAAATATTATTTTATTATAAAGTCATATTCGGTTTTTAATAGCTCCAAATTGAGTTATTTAAAATATAAGGTGGGGATGGGTAGAAATATTCTAATCAAATAGAATTTAGACAAGTTTAGTTTCTATTTTAACCATATAATTTAGATTTAACTTTAAGTTAGATAATTTAACTTTTACCGTATCTTCTTGTTTTCTTACACTATAAGGTTAATAAACTTACAATAACAAGCCAAAATAACCCCAAGTTGTTTATTATTAACATATATAACCTTATATATGTCATTTGGACAAACAGTAGATTTTTAGGAATAAAATAACAATTAATAATATAATATTTGTTTTAAAAACTATTTTCTGTCAATTTTGACACTATTTGGTAATTGATTTTTGTGAAAATCATAACAGAATGATTAGTTCGAAAAAAGTTAACTAAATCAATACTAACATGTCATAGTAACCTAGAAAATTACTGTAATTCATTAAAAGACTCAAATTACAATTATTTGGGTATTTATAACATCAATTAGGTCAATATTTCATTAATAAGATAATTACTGCATCATCATTGTCTTATAAATAAATTAAATCATTTTACGTCTAAAAATTACAAATAAACTAATATTATGTAGAAAATCATTTTATCTTTCTAATTAATATTTATAGTCAAATTTATCTTATGTATAACCCTATATTAAAAATGATTTACTTATTAAACATTGATTTTAACTATTTTAACCCTTCTTTAAATAAATTAATTATAAATGTTCTAATCTAATACAAGTGGTCCTAAATGGTCATATTTTATTCCTAAGGTTGTTTTGGGTCTAATTACACTTGTCCAATAGAATTAGGACATGTGTTAGGGTAATAATAATATCATTTTTACCCTTAATTACCCTATTTACTTTTAACCGTGGTAAAAAAGTAAAAAGTTACTATTCACCAAAAATTATTTTCATCTCATTGAAACACATTTTAGTCTTTGATATTTACCGTGTCTCTCTGATTTTCGAAATTCCACTCACAGAAGCGGTAAAATTAAGTTTTATGAAAAATTCAGTTTTTTTAACTACCACTTAGTGGTTTCACTATTCATCAAAAAAATGAATGTTTCCAGAAAAATACCAAAAATTAGGCCTAAGCTATATTTGATATTATGAATTCAAAAATGATGTCTATTTTACCAAATTCAAAACATATCAGTTACATTAACTAATTTAAAAATTAATTCCCGTCGTCAAAATAAATAGCGTGTTTTTAAGAGATAATAACTATCAAAAGATTGACACTTTTTTATGTCTGGTTTAAATGTGAAATTAAATACAATGAACAAAATTGTATTAAATAGTAAAAATATATTCTTAATATACTTTAAAACCACTCAAATTAATAATTTATCACTATTAATTATTTCGATTAAAAAATTTGTGTTTAATTAAAATTTAGTAATTGTCACTATTCACCAGAATATGAAATTTATCTGAAAAGCACCAAATTTTCATGCTAAGCTAATTTCGATATTCCGAATCCAAAAATGAAGTCCATTTTTAAAGATAAAGTTTATAAAATTTAAAAAAGTGGGTATTACTATTCATAATGGCTAGTTCATAATAATATTATAATAATATCTCGTTTAGTGAAACTCGGTATTGCGTATTACACACGCTATCGAGGAAGGTCATGATTGCGTGTAATGCAAGGAAAGTTAGGGATGCGTGTTGTGCAAGTTCCTTTTTGTGTAGCCTACAACACAAGACATTAATGAAATTAAAAAGAATATTTTTCATAAAATCTCGGTGTGTTAAAGACATCTTTGCTGGTACTAAATCTAGATTCTTTAAAATTTCATACTTCTTCTCTAAAGGACAATGCATCTCGGATTAGGGTTTCCATTTTACATACACATTTGGGGTTTGAGCATTGGATGTAGATGGTTCGACCACTATAGGAGGGGATGACGATGTTTATATCCTTTACCCATTTTCCAAATTGGTCGGCATGTAAAACTTAGGAGGTTCGGTATTGTTCTTACCCTTATGGATAAACGTAGATAATTGGGATTTTGTTTCTTCTGATGGGGTTAAAGGAGAATTTACATTGCTTTTGTGTCTATCAGAGGTTACTTCCATGTTTTTTTTGCGTTGTCAATTGTTTGACTTGTGGCATGGTAGGGAATTTAAATCTTTACATGATCATTCCTTTCAAGAAACCCCTGACCTGTGCGGCCTCCTCTGCTGTCTCTCCAGTTGGGCACTGAGAATTTATCTTCGTGTCTAGATTCTTAATTAGAGAAGGGTCTATCAAGTGAGTGACAATAATGGAACTAAAGATCTGTTTCCAATCTGATACTGTTCCTTTCAGATTGTCTACTTCTAATGGTGCCATTTAGAAGGGCGGTGCCCATTGTACCATTTGGAATGGCAGTGCTCATTGTACCATGTGGTTGGGTGGTTACCATGGTATTATTTGGTGGGTCAGTTCCCATTGTACCAATTTTATTATCATGATGTCCAAAAGTGTCAAAACTTAATTATGATTTGGTATCAACTCATGTTATTGATCTTTCTTTTTTCCATTACGGACTTTAGAGGACCGCAAGGACAAGGAGTATGGTTTGCTGTATACGGATACTTTGGGGGTATAATAGGTTCTTTCAACTATTCCTGTAGGATTAAATGGGCTCAGTTGATGGTATTATGGGTCATCCAATTTTCATACCTTATCTCATTCTTGGTGGTTTCTGTTTTCCACTCCTCTTCCACTCTTGAGTCTGAGGTGGAAACATACTCCACTTGTACTGGCGGCGGTCCCAACATTATTAGACCGAAATCCACCATATTTTGCAGGAGATCCATAAAAACCAAGAAATCCTAGACTGTGTTCCCTAGTATCTTGTGATACAGACAATAATTTGTACGGTCTTTGAGACCCACTTCATCCGCTCGCTTTGGCTCTAGTAGTTGCAGAAAATTGAAATTCATAGAAACTATGAAATAGATATGGACCTGGTCATATTGGAATGATTAAAAAAATTTATTCGTTCTTCTAACTGATTTATTTTTGCACCTTGTTGCTCATCTTTCCAAGATGTGGGTGGTTTTTGGTGTCCAGGTGGCCCCGCACGGTTCAGTGGGGGCCTCACAACTAGAGCAGGTGCCGAGGGTGGATTAAGAATGATAGAAGCTGCTTTTTCATTTCCCATTATTTTCCCAGGGGATGATGGGTACACTAAAGACTTAAGATTGTTATTTTTTCAAGGTGTATTCTATCCTTTGGTAAATGATAGAGAAGTATCTAAACCCATTGTTGTACTTCACCTGGATGAACAGCATTCACAATTCATCCGGAAGGTTATCGATGCACATGGTGTGCATCTCATCTAGGGGGATAGGTAGGTTTAGGGAATATGACATGCCATTCTATATGGAAATGAAGTTCGATACTTTCTATTTCTCTCACAACTTTCAGTTCATTGAGATCACTGACTTTCATCTTGGGCAGTTTCGAACTGAATGAGAAGACAAACTGTTGCTGGAGGTCCTCCTAGCCTGTAATTCAATTTCTTGGAAGACTAGTATAAAATAAGAAACCTGAACCATGAAGTGTTATTACAAAATTACACAAGTTTTACATCTTCTTGCTGCTCTAGGGTACCCATAATGGGGTAAAAGGAAGAGGAATTGTGCATTAAATATTGTTCCTAGTCCCTTGAACCCTGGAATACTGGGAATACAGGGTTCTCAAAGTTTGGTGGTAGTAGAGCACTACTCAACTACTCGGGTTAGGGTTACACTCTGTTAGTATCAGAGCCGTCCACCCCTCAATGGCTTCTAGTTGATCTGTTAGCTACTCGACAATGTTTAAGATCCCTTGATGCATATCCTATCAGTTTTGAGGTTAATCTCAATCGGATGGGGTCAAGATTTGGCATGCTAGTGCTGCTGGTATTTGAGGTTGATACCAAGTCGAGGTCCTTATTTTTGCATTTACCTAGATATATTCTGACTGCCTTCCCAGTAGGGGGAAGTATTGATGTCCTTCCAAGGATGGGTTGACCGGTCCTTTGAGTATGTCTTCATTCACCAGGATGAGTTCCTATGGTATGGGCACTGCTTCTACGAGCACCTGTTGACATTCCATAGAGGGCACACATCTGGTGATATAACTGCCTCGACATAGCTCAACATTAATTCACTGGAGATCTTTCATTTCATCCTCCTACATGAATTACTTTTCTTATACAGTGAGGTATGCATTCTCATGGGGAGGATAGGTCGGGTCTTAGATTACCTTGGATTTATTTTCCCCCTTCTGGGAGTTTTGCGGGGAAGGTAATGTTGGATTGACTGAGGGGGAACCTATATTTAGGACCACCCTCTAGTTCCGAGCATTTACACCATCAGGCACAATGTGGGATACCTCTGGGAGGGAACCCTATTTATTTTCATCCTCTCCTCCTTCATTTCTTGTGAGATCTATGGGGTTGAAATTTAACACGTTCACTGATGTATACCGCATTGGGGGTGGTGTACATAGTTCATAATGGTATAATGGATTCATGTACCCTTTATTGGACAATCTCCTTCTATTCTTTGGTATTCTTCAGGCTTCATGATGATGATTTACCTAAAGGGATCCTTGGTCTAACCATGTAACATCGCATTATCTCAGAGGGTGTGAACCATGAGAAGGGGTGTAATAGGAAACTCCTCTGACCATCATTTTTCCTAGATTATGGAAGACAAATGTCAACCATTCAGGTATTTGAGGTAAACATTCCCCCATCCCTTTGGGATAGGGTTGTTCTCATTCTCATGTTTATACGCTAGGGCCTAGATTTATTGGTCTTATGAGGGAATTTTGATTTAAAAGTTCCTCCAACCCTATGGGATGGGGATTCTATCGTATCATAGTGGTAGCCACCAATTTTTCCACCCTTTCAATTGCACGTACTCACGCACGGGTGTAAGTAGAGTGTGGCATTGGGACTTGATACAGTCTATCATTTTTTGAAGACATGAGAACTGCTTGCTGGTTGGATTCCCTGAGGTGGGAATCCTACCGGATGTTCCTGGTTTCTTGACTCAGAAGAATTTTGATGTCTTGATATCTTCATCCCATATTCTTTTGAAATTTACTTCAGGTTATATTTTTTTGAGTATCCCATATTTCTTGAGAAGGGGTTTCATTTGATCGTTTCCTTTAGGTGATGACATTTGATGATGTCATTTCCAATGGGGCCTAGTGAACAAGAAATGGGGTGAAGTGAAAATATTTTTGTTCTCCCCACCCCCTAATGTGAACATAAGATGTGAATTTCCATTGAGATGACTCAATTTATGGAGTGCATGTTGGAAATCCAAGTCAAGGTTTTTCTTCCTCCTTTTTGATTGTGGATACCTTGCAAACAGGAGGGATTCCAAGTTGATTTGATGGCTATGTTACCTTATCGTGCTAACATATCCCACATATCCTTCATATGGTTGGAATTTTTCTTTGAACATTCGAAGAGTTTCCAATATGGGGAGGTGAGTTTCATGCGTGAATTCCCTCGACAACCTTATTAGTATATTGAAGTGTGAAGTGGTTGTAGACCAATACATCACTATTATATTATACCTTTCTAGTTTTCTTCTCACAAAAACATATCTTTTTGTTGTTATTCTAGGGGATTCTCTTATTGATATGCCCAACGTGACATCTTTATAATAATCTCATTCCATAAAACCGGGATGGTGGGATCCTTATTGATTTTCGTATGGCACGAGGGTGGCTCGAAAAATGAGTGTGGCCCCAGGCCATCCATTGGTTGAGAAATAATATCACTCATTATAGACAGATTCTTAACATGTCTAAATCCTCTCTAAGTGCCTTAGCATATGAAGGCTTTATCATATTTTATCTGGAAAGGGGAGGGCCTTCTTTGCTGGCATGGATTTCAGTTGCGAGGAGTATCTTCACAAGTGGTGTTCTGATGGTGAGGACTATAATTGCAACCTGAATCCCGACTATGGGAATTTTCATAATGGCGCAAACCCTGGGGAGGGTCTTCAAGGTGAGCTATAAAAATGGGAGGACCTTGTAGCTACTTGTTGTCACTATGAATATGGCCTTCATAGTAATTTTCATTGCAAGGATGGACTTCTCCATGACCATCACTATGGAGAGGACAACCATCATGAATTGATGTGAGACTATAGGGATAAGCATATCTACAGTGTATACCATGGGGTGGACCATTAGGTTAGATTAAAAAAAGACAGGGCCTTAATGTTGTCCGATAATCAGGTTGAGAGGAGGTCTACCCCGATGTGCAACAGGACATAGGTTCTCGTGATCGATCATTCTTGACCCACTGAGTGAGCCCCTGTGGGTTCTCTATGGCGGACCTTCAGAGCTGCTGGTAGCAACATTGCATGGGGGATCCTCACAAATGCTACATCCACAACCATAATTTGGTAATGTAATGACAATATCTTGAGAATCGGTTTATATATATTGGAGGTTATTTGGAAACCCAACTTCCAACAGAGCGGGATCATATATGTGCTCTTCATTTTCCAGTTTCCTTTACCGATTTTCATTTTAGGGACCTCTCTTATGGATAACCCGGGCCATATGTTGTTTGAAATGGCCTTTATATATGGTTCCCAATCTTGTTGGGACTTGTTATGTATTTGGGATACGCTGAAAGGCATCTTGTGCTTTGGAAGGGATATATGTCTGCCCTGGACTGGCCACCACATTTGACAGACATCCCCCAGTTAGAATGAGTATTTGTTCCTGATCCGGTTGTCCATATGTCGTGGGATATTTCCATCAACCCTCATGGTCTAGAGTAGAGATGCATAACTGCTCCGGAGTGACTAAATCATTTTCGGAGTGAGTCATTCTATTCAAAGGAACCGGGATGTGGGCCCGATTTCTCTACATTTCCACTGATGCGATGATATCTTGGAATGTTTGGTGGATATGGTATAGAATCGACGTCTTCTCATTCATCATTTATATGATGTGTCGGGATACATATTTTGTTGGAATGGGTATGAAGGCCAATTCTGATATTGGAACATTAGTTTTTGCCTACTCTGGTCCTCCATGAATTTCCAGTAGATACTAGTAGTTCTCTAATGCTGGGACAGATTAATGAGTCTGTCGTCGGTTATCTTCTCATGTTGCCACCGTATTTGACTGATGGTCTTCATATTCGTGAGATGGGATTTTCATCCCCTCGCTATTTTCTGCACTTGTTTCCTGTGATTTGTATGAATCCACATGAATTTAACCCTTCTCTTATTTTGTGTCCACCCTATTTGGATGGTGGGCTTGATATGCATCTATAGGTATTTGTTCCTATGTATAACTAGATGTTTCACAATTTATATTGCAAGCATGAAATGCATCAGTAGGTTTTTATGCCTGCCTGTAACCGAGTTCCACTCTATTTTGATGGTGGGCTTGTTGTGCATCAATAGATATCTGCATCTGCCTATAGCTTGCTGCTCTGTCTGCACGGGTGGACTAACATGCACTAGCAGGAATGTGTGTGTGCTCATATCATTCCACCTTATTATCTTGGTGGGATTGAGTGGAGAGGGTAAAGTTGTAAATATCGACATAGAGTTCCACCACATTAGTATGGTAGTGATTCTCCTTATAAACTAGTGTGATAGTGTGTTCTTGGTTATGTATTCACCTCCCTTGTTGGGAAGACCGAGGGCCCCGGGTCTCTTGGACAATGATAGGTGGCCTCGGCATAAGATCCTCCTCAAAAGGAGGAGGATTATCATCTAGAGTTGATAGTGATTTTCTATGGTGGGGGCCTATGGATAGGGATCTTGTGTAGTTGATATGAAGTCGTCAACATTGACTTCATCTTCCTCCCTGAGGTAAGGGAGGTAGTCGTTATCACGTTCCAGGGACAGGCTCCTAAAACTGTTCGAGACAACCATCAGGGCCGCCTTATGCAGGGGTGCCGATAGCGACTGAAGAGGTGGTCGGAGGACCTTTGTAGACTAGAGGGATTGCCTCACAACCTCCAGGGTGGGGAGAGTACCATTTGGTTGTACTCTTTTAATAGCACATTGGATACACAGCATTGATGATGTTGGGACGGTGAGGGGGGTCCATATGTTCATTGAGGCCCCAGACGCCCATGAGATCACTAATACATGTGTCTGCATGGATCTTGCAGATGTCATTTTGATCGAAGGTCACTATATGATAACCTGCAATACATATATGACTTACAGACCACAATCCATTGTCAATGTAGCATTTCGTTAAACATATGAATATTTTGTGATTTAGCATGACTCCATTCCTCTATTATATTGATGCAGTGTGAAGGGGCCAAAGTGGAGTGAGGCTGCCACCTTGGTCAAGGATTTATGTTGGGTTCACCATTTTTTTCTACCTATGAGGTGGCTCCTTTTGTGGATACCGATGTGAACAATATGGTCTAACGTGAAATATCCTTTTTTCTTTTATCATTTGGGTAGAACCACCACCATAGTTAAGGATTCTTGTTGGGTTCCCCATTTTTGTTCCACCTATTATGTGGCATGTTTTTCACATACTGGGGTGAATAAAATGATCTGACAAGCATTATCCTTTTGTATTTCATCATTTTTGGTAGAACTACCATATTGGTTAAGGATTCATGTTTGGTTCACCATTTTTGTTCCGCCTCCGAGGTGGCGCGTTTACATGAATTATGGAAATGGTCAGTGAGGATCATCACCCATTCCTTTTTCCATAGAGGCGTGTTATCATAAAACTTAACATTCATTTTTTTCGACCCATTCAACATAATAATCCTCTAAAATGGTTGATTTAACACTACAAGAAATATCGGTCCTAATGGGTTATTGTGTGGGGGTCAAGAACTCATGCAATCAGGGTTTCTCTGATATAATTTACTCATATGGTCTCTAATTTGGTTCATATGTGGAGCCAAAAATTCTTAATGACCCTGGTATCCATGATTCATGGACCTATATTCTAATGGTGGTCACTCATTGGATTACGATTCGGCCAACGACACATAAGAACACCATTGGTAGAGAGGATGGGAGGTCAGGCTCACCACACCCTTCTAGGGGATGATTGTTTCCTATTCTGGGACTCTCTTATAGATTTATGTCATTTTCATATGTTCATGAATCCTTGGTTCATTCCTAAAGAGTGTGTCCATGGGCTACCCTTGGTTTCCAAAATCGTCATATGCATGCATATATTTGATGCTAAAGTGGTGACATTGAATTGATCCTTATTATAAGGTGATCCAGAGTATTTTGTCATCCAGGGGGGATAGAAGGTGACTTGATGTTGGGATGAGACCCATAAAAAGGGATTCCTGCATATTTTAGGAGAGGAATTAGAACCCACATAGTTTTGATTTTGCGGGGCGTACGCATGGAATCTACCCATTTAATGAAACATGATTGTGTGAACCCTTTATGGAGGGGGACTCTTTTTTATCTTGGGCCTTCCGATATGCATCATACATTTCCTATTTTGACAAGGAATCAGAGTTCACATAGTTCAGAATGTGTGGGGATTAAGCATGGGAGCTTCCCAGTTATGAAACATGATTGGGTGAACCCTTTATGGGAGGACACCCTTTTGATATTGGGTCTTCTGGTAGGCATCCAACGTATCCTAATTTGACACGGAATCAAAGTTATCATAGTTTATATGGTGTGATGTAGTTTTTATCCTTACAAACATATAAAACCCCATAATTCAGGCTCAGTGTGAGAAACAAGAGGATTTGAATGATTCAACAATGCACATGCCTCATCCCCTACTGGTGGGGGAGGGAGAGACCATGGTAGAAGAGGCCAGGGTGACCATGGGAGAGGGCGCAGAGTGATGAGCCATTCCATGTGAGAAGTAAATAAAGGCCATGTGGAATAGAAACATAATAATGGGGACTTATCTCAGTGGGAGGGCCCTAGAGAATGTTCTTGTAAGGGGAGGAGTTTTGTCCTCACCAAAGGTGGGAGTGAACATAACCACTAAGACTGTCACTATATCTTATTGAATGGAAAAGTAAGGGATCACCCTTAATCCAATGAATATGGAGGTTGACGTCAACATCCCCTATTTGGACTCCAGGTTACAATGGGAATGTAGCCTTCCATGTATTCTTGAATACCAACCCCTTGTAGGGATGGCCTTCGTTACTTCACATACATTGGGTATGTAGACTCAATGGGGTGGGTTGATGCACCCGATAGCCAGATCATATGGGTCTAGTGGATTTGTTGGAGTCTTTGGCCTAGTTTCGGAGGACTGGTTAGTAGAGGGAGCATGGATGACTAGATAGTAGTGGAGGTGTGAGGTTGGAACTGGTAGGATCAATACCCGAAAACACCCTATTCCACATACTGGTTTCTCATGCGGGATGGAGAAGGCTCTGTATAATGTAGCGGAATTAGGGCTGATGGGATATTTGCATACTGATGTGGTACGTGGGTAGGGGTATTTTCCACCAAATACCAAAGTGGTATGCGGATCACTGTTCTATTTTTTGTTATATCTGCACACTGGTTGGGTACGCAATGCTAGGTTCAGTCCATGTAGTGGTAAACTATACAACACACCAAAGTAAAGGAAGGTCTGAGGGATTACCATTCCTGGAAAATTCATCCACGAGAGGTCTTTGGATTGCGGTTCACCAGTTAAGTTCATGGTTTCATCATTATTATTTAATTCCCGCATTTAATGGTTTATGACCGGATGTGCCAGTGGAGGGAGTGGTTCATGGTTCATGCTTCACCGCTGAAACAAGACAGAAGCTGGAGTGAAACCTCTAAATCTCCCTCAAGCTACTTTCATCTTTCCTTCACTCTATATTTCACCTTAATGCATTTATACTATTCTCCTTTTATTGAACATTGGAACAATATTATCTATTGGGCATGCGAAAGCATTAACAGAGGCTCATTAAAGAAATAGTCAGACCTACATAAGACTTGGTCAACTGGGGTTTGTAGAGGCTTCCGTTCGCGGTAATGTTTGGGTAACCTTGATAGTTTTATTCATCTGCAAAATGAAGGGCTCGCGGTACAGAATGCAGAATGGCCTTACATGCATAACTTCTTTGGTTGACATGGTTCTTTGTTTTTCGTGCTTGATGCCCATCACCTCACTGGCCATTAGTTCACGGACTATGTCATATACGTGGTCGTTCGTGATCCATCATCTCCACATACCATTCCCAGTGATGGTATGTGGGCTACCCAAAAAGCATGAAAACATTAATTCCTTCAAGAACCTTCAATTAAATGAAACTCAATTTGAGTCCCTCCACATTGATATACTGGTTGAAGCACCGACTTCCTTATACAAACCGAATATGGGGGGACATTCATATCTTAGAAAAATTTTCAGGACCCTACATATGTATTTATTCCATTTATAACCCATTTGTTAAAAATTCCATTTTAAATTCATGTTTTGGGTAATCACTGATTTTTTTCGTATATGTTTGGATTTTTTATTTTAAGTCATAATTTTTTAATTATGGTTCCCCAATTTCCGAAATAATAACAGTTAAATAATAATCATTTTTATATATCAATTATTCTTTATATTCCAATCATGAAAGATGTTTTTGGGAAATTATGTAACATACAATAATTTAGATAATAGTTCATATGTACAAAAAATTAACATATCCATATTTGAATGATCATTATAGAAAAGAGGATAGTAATATAAAAACATTAAATAATGGTAATAATATCATAAATACTATAATATTTTTTTATATATACCTATAAATATCATTCATGTTGTTTGGAAATATAAATAGGGAGACACATGTCTTTATGAAAGTGGTAGTCCACACAGACACAAATAACATTAACATATTTAGTGAGTGAACATTTATGAAATAAAATTACATATTTATATCTTCATAATAATACATATGGAATTAATTAAATTATAATTTTAGTGAAGAATTAATAAAAAACAATTATATAATTTATATCACATATATGCAGTAAATTTATCCCTATCATCTTCTATGTATAACATTAGTGAAAATGAATCATATTTCTTTACAAGTTGGTATTCCATCATACACATGGTTGATGTCATTGTATCCCATGTAGAATAGAATTTAAAATGGTAAATATGATATATTTACTTAATAGGTATAACTATTTTATAAATATCATATATATTCATTATATGAATCATCATACCCTACGGTGAGGAGTGGTAATCGATAAATGAATGATGTCAGTTCGCAAGGCGGTTGTTCACCGTACACGCGAATAAAAATTTTGTAACCCATTTGGTTAAAGTGGATATGGTTTTAGGTCATTATCATAACATATAAACATATCAGTATATGGAAGATAATGATGTTTTTATATCATCATGGTTTAATAATAATTTATGGAGGAGAATGGATAAATAAAATAAAATTCTTCTTGAATAACATTACATCTTATTTTTGAAAATTATGTAGGATTGATCCAAAATACATATTAGGTTGGTTTTATTACCAAAATAAAGACAATAAGATTATTTTAGAGTGGTTGTGAAGTTATTTGTTCAATTATTGGTTGAACAAAAAGGGTCTGAATATTTGGAGAAGAGAGGAAATGGGGAGGGATTTTATAGGTGACATGAATGGCACACATGTATTTTTGGAATAGAGAATGGTGTACCCACATTTTTATCAGTAAAAAATGATAATAAATAGAGTATTATAATGAATTATATTTTAAATAGTATAAATATTTATATAAAATATATTTTATACTATTTTTAAATAATTTCAACACTTATGTTTTTACGATAACCCATTCTAAACCCATTTTTACATTAATCATTGTAAATAAATTTTTACTAATTTCAATATTAACTATGGTAATTTTTTTTTATAACATACTAATTAATAGAAATTATTTTGATTCCAAATATAGAAATAAATTTCTCTTAATTCAATCAATATAATTTGTAGAATATATTTTTAAATTAACCCCACAGACGTGATGAGAAAGTGGGTTTTGAAAGAGAAAATGTTCCAAACATTACATTGTTTTTATATCCAAAATCAATATTAAAATTATTAAAATTTCCTAAATTATATTAATATATAAATAATTGAAATAATTTTTCTTTAAAATAAATTTCATATATAATTTAACTTTATATATAATCAATTGAGATTCAATTTTTTCACTATTCCACAAAAAAGTAGTCTTTTCAATAAATTCTAAAAATTTCACCCTCTGATAATTTTAGTATTTAAAAAAAAGATTATTATATCAAATAAATTTCAAAAAATTGAATAGAATTAGTTATAAAATTAATCTCACAAATTGTGACAAAAATGATTCTTAGAAAAATATAGTTTTTATGCATAAAATTTTATTTATTCTTATCTCTAATCTAGAAAAATCATAAGATAAATGATAAATAGTTGAATAAATATATAATATATAATATCATTAAAACAATTCAACAAAAATATTTTGTTTAATTTATTGAAGTAAAACATTAAAAAATTATTTCTATTATTTTCATTTTTAACTAAATGGTTACTAATGAATTCATTTAAGATACATTTGTAAACTATATATTTTCATAATTTATTATCAAATTCATACCCTACAATGAAGTAACTAGGTGATAACTATTATAATAATTTTTATAATATATCATTTTTAATTTAAACTCAATGGTTTGTGTAATGAAAAACAAACTCAGTGTTATGTTCAACAAAAAATATCGAAAAGGTAAAATTAATTTGAAAAAATATTTTTAAAAATACTAAGATATTATACTAAGATTCGTTAAATGTTTTTTAAAATGAATTAAAATGAATTATATGGGATTTATTAATCCTATATCCTCCCAAACATCATTATTTTACAATTTTTGGACTCATTAACAAATTAGTTGTGTCATGCCTTCAATGAACGAGTAATAGGTATTTAGGAAAATACAATTTTCATCTCTAATAAAATGGGACCACAACAACTATATTCCTCTACACATTCCAAAGCCTTAGATCTATCAATGATCTACCATAGTATCTCAAAAACCCTATCCCCACATCCAATAATACCTTTTCTATCAAAAATACCAAAACAATTACCTATAAGGTGTTACCCATGGGAGTACATCCAAATGGAGAGTTAATGTTCTCAGTTGAACTACTCTAGCCATTTCCTTCCTATTCCCCCCAAAAACTATTATATCCAAAACATTATGATAAAATATGTTTTGTTAATATTTTTAAATTTTATTATACTAATGGAATATCCATATTATACCCTTCTTCAAAAAAAAATTAAAAATTAATGTTTTCACCAAGAATACTTGTGGACCACACCCCCCAAGAGTGACATGTTCAATTTTTCTTCACCACTTAAAATGGATGAAATGGAAAGTTTATTAAATATATAAAAATGATATTTATGAAGCTTATAATAACCTAGATAGATAATATTGGATATTATATAATAAATATCAATAATAAATTATCATAGTAAACATAATTTCTTCAATTGAACATGTCGAGGAATATTTGTTAATTTGAGTCAATTTTTGGGGAAACCTATGGTACTATATAATTTTATTCTAATCAAATAATAAAATAAATAAAATAATAAAATTATTTATTTTATTAATACATTTTATAACACATCTTTCATCTATAAATATACCATAGATGATTGAGAGAAATTGACTAGATCAACTCATGTAACCCACTAAGTAGAAAACTATACAAAAAATGAGTAGAACATTATAATAAATAGGCCTTATAAAATTAAATATAAGTGAAAAAAATAGTTTTTAATGTTTTTATTGAACATAATTTGATTATTCATGATGCTAAGAACATGTAAAAAATGAACCAGGACTAGATGTAAGGGGTTTTACACCTCAATCTTTCTTCATTGAGATATGATATGCATTCGCTAGTTGTTTCATTTTTATGTTTTATATATTAGAAATGGATTTATTTAATTTTAATTTTCCTAGAATATATGGTATTAAAAAATATATCTCTTTTTCTCCCATTATTGACATTTTATTTTAAGTAAAATGACCTCATATGCGGTTCGTTGACTCAGTTTTCTATCAATTTAGGACATGAACTATCTTTCTTGACTAGTATCTTATATGATATCTAATTAAATTTTTTTACTATACATGGTAACACTATTTATATTTTCAGTATTAATTAATTAAAAAAATAATTCTTTTATGGTTTATTTATTCATAAAATTTTCTACATTGTTATCATTACTACTCATACTGTCTAATGGAATTTTCTCCTCCATGCATATTTTTTCACTTTCAAAAAATTTTCTTATTTTCTATGTGGGAAGAAAAATATATTTTAACTCCAATTTTATGCATATTTATTTTTAAACCTATTAAAAATGGAGTTTTATAATCAATTTAATAGGAGGATTTCAATAAAGATGTATTAAAACACAAAACGAGATCTAGAAAACATACACTATTACTTTTTGGTTATGCATTCTCATTTCCATTATTCATTTTTGTATATATACTTTTTATTTCATTCATAAATAATCTATATACATGATTCTAACATATATACTTTGTTCACATTATCTTTTATGGGAATAATATATGTTTTATGTTTCCTTTGCGATTCTACACTTTCAGTAAACCATATTTAAGGTAACATCTCAATTTATTATTTCATATCATGTTCCACCACTATCAAATGTTTTATACAATTAATATTGTATGAAAAAAACTTTTATTTTATTGAAAATCCTATTGATTCAATTCTGGTCTAAATTATTATTTTGAACAGGATTACAATCAACCCCTTTATAATGAACATAAAAAATAGAACCCCTTCTGAATACTGGGAAGAGAAGGAATATCATAGGCATAGGTGCCTAAAATAAGGATGGATTGAAGGATGTAACATGGAACTAGTTGTTTTATGGGAAGAAAACATAAAAAAATAATTATAAAAAGTCTCATCACCCCCTAATCAACTACGAAACAATGATAATAGTTGATGAAAATGTAACACCCCCACCAAACATTTGTTTCATGCTTGTACAACACAACATGGAAGATCAACCCTATAATTGTAATTGACAATAGGATGTTGGAAGTAATGATAGGTGAAAACACACCTATCTCTCTTCCATGCTTCCCACCTAAAAATTATTATGAACAAATCACTACACTGGAAACATCATGTGATGAAAAACCAAAATAAAAATAGTTTAAAAAAAGACAACACATGGTTCCCATCAAAATATCTAAGGACAACTGGATGAATGATGGGTATCACCACACCCATCCCATTTTCAAGGACACCACCCAACATCAACATTGATGTTCAACAACACATGCCAAAATGAAATAAGATAGAATCCAATTATTGCAAATAAATAGTCATCTAATCAAACAAAGAGATATAAAAAATAGAATTTATATCCTCCTAAACATCACCACTATAAAAAACCATAAATTATTTATGTCTTACTCCTCTTCTCCACCATAGGATTCAAAATTAGGACCTTTATTGCACCTTATGTTCTACGTGATACCCCATTATCAATTAATCACAGCCCTCCATCCCTTGATGAGACATAGCCAAACACATCCCAGATCATTCAGGTCTCTATGTTGTGATATGAATCATACTTCTCCCACCCTCAAAATCACACTAATGTAATCACGAAAAAGGTGCCTAAATATTTAGTTGGACAAGATCTTCAACGTATAACATCATTGCCGACCTCCGACTAGTGCTGTGAAGACAAAGATGACTTCACAACCACCATTACCGTGAAATCAATGAAGTTAAACATTGTATAAGAGTATGTAATATCCTAATGATAATGAGTTACCAAACATGAGAAAAGGATTGGAGTAAGAAGAGTCACTAACAATAGATATGTAACATAAAAATAGATCTTGAAAATCCTCCCAATAATGGTCTCAAGGGAAAATCATCACTATCAGATGATATCCAATATGATAATGTCATATAATAATTCTAAAGATGAGGGAAATAACCTAAATAAGGAAATCAACAAATAGAAGTATTCTAGTTAGATAACCCAAAGGTGGAATGATTTTTTTTGTGAAAGGGTGAAGGTAAAACTGAAATAGGCCAACCCTAAGACAAAAATTCTATAGAGAAGTGTGACGAAATCTTCATAAGAACTTGATGAATTTATGGCTTAATCTTGAGGAAAATAATAATATCTATCCACATTAAAATATAAATTACTCATTACAAAAACCATATCCTATATGGATCATTTGTATTCTTACTTTTCCAATAATTCTGATGAATTTTTTATAATGGTACTCACTTTTAATGGATAATGTATATTTTTTAATTATAGACATGTTAAATTATTTAAATCCCTCTTCTCTGATAAATTATTAAGACATTTCATTCAATTATTCCTTGAGAAAATATTACAAAACCCACTTCCTTCTCTTATGTATTATCATTGTTGGGACCAGGTGGGATGGAGATGTTTTTTGAATTCATAAAATCTTGTTTTCCGGATTGTTGTCTTTTGTTGTCAAAAAGTATAAATAAATTCCCTTTTTAAAAGATACTGGAAAATATGATGATAATTTTCTTGTATTTATTTCACAAATGTCATAAATTTTTTGGGGAACATGTAATGAAGGACCTATAAAGGAATGGGAGAGAGAAGGTGATGACAATATTATTCAAGTTTGACTGGAATGAACGATTTTTATGGAAGAGAAGGAAGTTACAATGAATTACTTGATAAAAATGATGATGATAAATATGAGAGATCAAAGGATAAAAATTAGGATAGATAAGTTTACTGATAAAATAAGTTTATAGTGAATCAATATGGATGGATTGTGATGAAGAAATTTTTTTAGGTGTCACCATTTCCCAATGCTCAAAAAATTTTTGGGCCTAAAAATAGAGAGTTTTTTTAGAAAAGGAAAGATTTTCACAAATTATAGTCCGTAGACCATGATGGATAGTTCATGGAACAGATAAGAGGTACACATAATTGTGATGAATAATCTAAAAGGGATAAGTTTCATTCATTAAATCCTCGAAGACTGCAAATCATATCACGTGGACCACATAAGGAAAATAGTTCATTGAAGGCTTGGAATTCACGAAAGGCGTGAAGATTAATGGGAAAAATCTTGTTAAAACGAAGGCCATCATTTGAATTAGAGAGGAAGTAATATTTTTGTGGATTGAATCGACCATCAAAACATAACAAAGGTGTTACATATACCATAAATGGAAAACATTTCATGGAAGGGGCACAATCTGTATTAAAGGATGTACCACATAGAAAATTTTGGCAAATTAGATTAGTAGGGTCTGCTGCTTTAGTTTCCAAAATAAAGGACAGTAATCCTATTATTAATATAGAATTAATTTTTAAAGAATTGATCATCAATACAGGATGAATTTTGTGAAGCCCAATATTGTTTATGGAGAAGAATTCTTCGAAGGAGAATAGTCTATGGAGGAAATATTTCCACGAAGGAGAAGGTTCTTAGTGTAAAGAACAATACTACTTAAATAATATTTTTTCTCAAAAAGGTTGGTAGTTTTATTTTTCACATCAAAACTATAAAGTAATTATATTTTAATTTGAAAATTAACTTTCGATAGTTAAATGACTATTGGTCAATTATATCCATTGGTCAATATGACTGTAGCAAACTATACATTTAACATTATGATTATTGTTTATAAATTGAAATTATAATGCTTAATTAATGCCGAAAAATGTGTCGATGACCACATTCAGTAGAGTCCTACTATTCAAAAACCATTTGATAGAACTTTGGAGGAAGTAATCTTCTTTGGGCATTCCTCTTGACCAAGCCCAAGATGGGATTTAACATGTTAGGATTTGAACTAATTAAGATATAAGATAAGTTTAATCTTGTGGAGACTACCACTCAGGTGATGTTATCCAAGCCACCCCATGAGTCGATCACAAACACACTCCTAACCCTTAGGACATATATGGGTGTTATAAGGGGTTATACATTAAGTCCATAGTCCCAAAATGTGAAATTATTCTGTTTAAATAAAATTATTATTTCATCATTTCCATTTTTAGAACAATTTTCATAATACAATATAGTTTTAAATTGAGTCAAATTTGATAAATTGATTTTATAGATAAAAATTTTACTTTTCATATATTTCTATTATTTAGATATTTATTATAGTAAAATAAATATCATTTTTGAATTTCAAAAATCACAATAAACCTAGAGTGAATGTTTAGTTTTTTTATAAGAATTTACATATATTTGGAAGAATAGTGAAAAATACCATATTTTTGTAAAAATTATTATACATTAAATAATTTATTATGTGAAATGATTTTTGAAAAAATGACATACACGGTTGGGATCTGTGAAATATTCAGAGTTTCATATGATCAACATAATTTTTTGGTGAATAGTTGTTGACCATTAGGAATAGTAATGTTACCCTAATGAATATTAATTTTAACAATGGAATATTAACCTCACATATGGAATCATAAAAATATTTTATGCATCTTAAATGGTAATGTGACATATTATATCAATGTATAAGTAAATAAATGTTTTTGAAATTATTAATTAAGTATTAGTATTTTTATAAAATAGAAATTTTTATTTCATATTTATAATTAATTTCATTTAAAAGAAAATTAATTTTCTTAAAATAGATATCATTTTTTAATTCTACATGTTGGTAAATTGTTAGGGTGATTTTTTGTTTCTTTCTAAAAAAGTTTAATTTTTGGTGAATAGTAAAAATACAATTTTGAGTTTTCAGTATGTTTAATGACATAATTAATTATATAATAGTGATTTAATTTTAATTGTTGACTATTGAGGATTAAAATATGATAATAGGTGTCCTATGTGTAAAATACCATGGGCCTACTTGTGGTTTTACAAATACCACTACGGATCTGTCCTTAGAAATTGATAAAAAGATCACTCACTTTTAAAATAAATAACCACCCATTTCTCCACTACATTCAATTCCAAATTTACTACCTGACATTCTCCAATATGATTATACCCAAGGGGTTCTCAATCCCCCAAGGTATGATCTTCATGTTTTAGGATTTATTCATCAATGTAAGGGAAATATCAACATCATTATTCCTTTCATGTTTTTTTGTTATATGCATTTAAAATTTCCATATCATTCTTATGTCAATTTTATTACATATCTTTACTGCATTAAGAGTTATTTATGTGTATTATACCCTTGTACCATCTATTTTTAATGTATTCTAAAACAATGTTTCTTACCAGTTATACTGCGGAATTTTGGTCTCAATATTTCTATCTTTTTATCAGGAAATTATTTTATATTCTTTTGTGAATTGAAAATACTATATATTCTACAAATGTATTCACACATATATAATATGATATATTTTAATTATTTTATTAATGTATATGAAACTATAATTCCTTTTCTGTGGGTTTAAAATGAAAAAATCATCTTGTTTTTAATCACTTTTGAAAACCATGTAATTTTGATATAAAAACCATATCTTTTATTATATATGAGTTATTTGTAAGAAGTTTTTTTATATTTTTGGCTCACATTAATTAATACATATTATAGTTTCACCCTAATAGCACTCCAATTCATTTATTAATGAAATTTATCTCTAGAGATGACAAGTTTTATGATACATTGTTGAATAACTATAGTAATTTTTATGACACCTCAATGATAAACCTTGGTGATATAGTTATGAAAGTCACAATTAAATTTATATAGCCACATTTCCAAGTTCTGAATCAAGTTATTTTATTTATAATATTCAAAATGAACTGTTTTTAATTCCATATTGGAAATTTTCATGATCTTATTAAAATTTCTCAAGAGCACTTGTAACTGTTTCACTTGTTTTTCCATACCGGGCCTTCTTACAACACTTTGATTTGATGTATTTCCCAAAGTTATGACATTAAATAAACATACATATTATGAACCTTGAATAATTCTTTAATGTAGAATAGAATAATGTTTTATGTTCTATGTATTTTGTACCTTATTTCCAAGACACTAAACCTTTAATGATCATCTATTTGTAAAATATAATGAAATGTCTTATAATAATGAATTTGGATTCCATAGTTGGTATCAAAGGATGGTTTAGTTATTTGTGTAAATTTGGATTTAAAAAATTTAGTATGTTCCATTGGGAAATGATTAAAAATAGTAAAACAACCTGGTATTTTGGTGAAATATTAAGTAAGTGGTCTCCAAACGTTGAAATATCTATCAAGATATGAACAAGTGGATGTGGCTCTGAAATAGATGTGTCTAGAGGTAAAACCTAAAATCACTGCTTTGTGCTAGAAGAAAACATAAACTGGTGCATGAAAATGGGCTGCTACACTCTTTGTTTGACACTCTTGGGGGATATGTTTTTTTAATCCAAATCCTTTCATGAATTATTAGGATGTATTTATCGAAAATATAATTTTTCTTAACGATTAATAAATTTAAGAATGATGGCTCGTGACACGAAATTAAATTCTAATTATAGTATTATTAATGTAACATGTTTCTCACTATGGTTTTCTTTGTTTAGTAAATGGTTGAAAATATGAAAAATCATGTAAATGGTGAGCATAACAGACCATGCACAGACAGACCTATGATGGAAGTCGTAATAGAAAACATCATGAGAATGTAGAATCAAATAACTGATGTTAATAAAAAGAGACTGAATCGAGATGAGAGACTGGTTTCACCATAAAGGGGACAACTTTTATCATTTTCTTTTATGCATCATCGACTGCCATTGTTCAGTGGATCTACAAACCCTGTCACTTCATAATTGTGGATAAGCTCTAAAAAGAATATATTTTCAATACATCATTATACAGAACACGAAAAAGTTATTGTTGTAGTGTTCCATTTAGAGGGAGAATATGATTAGTGGTGGGAAATGAATAAAGAAATGTGTCCAAGAAGGGATATTGATGATGTAAAAAGGGAAGTGTTTAGGGTAATCTTATTTAATAAGTATTTCCCTCATTCGATGAGAAAAAAATGGGAAGGAATTCCTCATACTGAAGAAAATGAATAAGGAATTTGTTGGAAGCTGTGAGATGAACCTTTCAAGACATTACCATTATACATCTAGCTTTGACATGGATTATAATGGTATGGTTAACAGATCAATTAGTGGACTAAGACCTCATATACGAAATAATATTTTCAACTGAGAATATGAAAAGGATGATGAGATAGTTAGGATTTCAATGAATGTGAAATTTGAATTCCGCAAGATGTATTATTCTCATAAATTGAATGGAAAGAAGAGATATTTGGATCTAAAAATGATGAGGAGATCGTACAAAGGATGTGTAAGAATGAAATTGAAACATTACATATAGAACAAATGTGGGAAGAATCATTCATGAAATTTCTTTCTTGTGAGAGGAATATGTTATAAGCGTGGAAGAGAAGACCATATCACTCGAAATTGTAATAATTTTGAGAAGCCTCAAATAATATGACAAAAAAAGGGAAGATGGTACATTCCCTACATGAATTCCAATGCTTCATGTGTGGACAACATAAGAACTTTTACAATCACTATCAAAATTTGAGGGCTGTGTAGGGAAATCACCATTAACCTCAACATAGTCCAAGGGAGAAATGTTGTGCTTTTTCTATCAAAATAGCCGAAGTTGAAGCTCCAAATGATATGGTGTAAGGTACTCTTGTTGGTTTTTCAAACTATCAATTTCTTTTTTTATTCTAGTTCTACATATTTCATTATTTCTTCCATGTTTGCAAATAATATAGAATCAATACCTAAACTTATAGAATTATATCTACATTCATTGATCCTAGAGGGATTATCCAAGTATCAACACTATATATAAACTCTATTATTTACATGGGTGATCATAATCCCATTTCAAATCTTATGGTCAATCCCATGTTTTAATTTTTCATTATACTTGGGATGTGCTGGGTCTCAAAGTATAATTCAAAAATAAACTACAGAATTAAGAAAATATCAGTAGTATTGAATGGAAAAACTATATTTGTTTTCAAAGGAGATATATATCAACCTGTTCTTTGTCTAGAATTACCACCCATATCCTTATTGATGGCGATGATTAGAGAATATGAAGATGGAAATGAAAGTATACAAATATAGAATGTACCAATGATTCAAGAATACATTGATGTATTTCCAAATGAGTTACCTTGACCTCCCCAAGAAAGAGATGTACAGTTCTGAATTGTACTTATTCCTTGATCCATGATGATATGAAAAAACCAGAATAGAATGGAGAATATGGAGCTGGAGGAATTGTAGAAGAAACTCCAGGATCTTTTTCGAAAGGGGTTTATCCATCCATGTGTGTCTCCTCAGGGGGCACATTTCCTCTTATTGAAGAAGAGGGATGAATCAATGTGTCTATTCATTGATTATAGAGAACATAACAAGATCTATGTGAATAAAAAACCCTATTCTAAGAATTGATGATTTATTTACAAGCTTCGCGTGGATCAATTATTATTCAAGACTAATCATACATCTAGTTATCATCAATTGATGGTAAAAAAATAGTATATTCTAAAGACTACCTTCCAATCATGATATGGGCTCTATGAGTTTGTTGTTATTACCTTATCCTTGAATAATGATCCAACTATTTTTATGGATTTTATGAATGGAGTCCTTAAAAACAGCCTTGATAACCTTATTTTTGTTTTTATTGATGATAGTATGTTATATTCTATAAGTCATGAGAAACATGAAGATCATCTAAGGGTGATACTAAAAACTCTAAAGAATGAGTGGTTATTTGGAATGTTCTGAAAGTGTGAGTTTTGGTTATAGAATGTCACATTATTTGGGAACATTATGACTGGTAAAGGAATCTAAATTGAACCTACAAAGACAAGGGTTGTAGAGGAGTGGCCTCATCCCACAAAAATAATTGTGATTTTTAGTTTCCTTGGATCATCATGATATTGTAAGAGTTTTTTTAAAAACTTTTTATGAATTTATAATATACTAACCATGTAAACATGAAAATTGGTCATATTTATCATGAAAAAGGAGCGCAAAGAAGGTTTCCTTGAGTTGAAGAAGAGATCGGTTACTACAACGATATTAGCTCTTACCTTTATTAGAGAATGATTCGTTATTTTTAGTGATGCATATTTTAATGGGATTCGGTGTATCCTCATGAAAAATGAAAAGGCGATTTTTTATGAATCTTGATAGTTAAATCCTTATGAGTAGAACTATCCAACACATGATGTGGTGTTGGATACGGTTTTATTTTATCTAAAGGTATGGAGGAACTATCTTTATTTGGTGAAATGTGACACAGACATATACCATCATGTTTTATGTATATTTTCACACAAAATAAATTAAAACTGAGACATAGGACATGGATGTATGTTCTCAAAGAAAATGATTATTCAATGCCTTATCTTTATGGAAGAGAAAAAAATGTCACTAATGCATTAAGTAGGAAAGGCCTGGTTGTGATGAAAATGACGAGGATTTAAAGAGGTCCTCTGATTAAAAAATAGTAAAACTAGACATGGGAATCATAGGGGAAGGGAAATCATCAACCATATCGAAAATTATTTTTCAACCATCACTTCTAGAGAAGATCAAGAAATCTAAAAAATAGGATCCTTTGTTACAGAAGATGTTAAAGGTAATGAAGAATGGGATGTTTCCAGAGTTCAATATTGTTCAAGAAGGTGTATTGAAATTTTATATAAGGATATATGTTCCATATATTCTAGAAATAAAGATGTTTTTGATGGAAAAATCTCATAAATCTTCTTTATATATGAATCCAGGAAGAACTAAAATTTAGAGTGACCTCCATGATCTTTTTTGTAGGGATATCAGGAAAAAGGAGATAGGCGACTACCCTGAAAGGTCCCTAATGTGTCAACAAGTGAAGGATAGGCAATGACTTCCTAAAGAGTTATTACAACCACAACTTATACTAGCATGGAAGGTGGAAAATATCACTATGGATTGTTTCATTGGTCTCCAAAAAACATCCCAAGGAAATATTGTGATATGGGTTATAGTGGACCATCTGACCAATCCAACACATTTTATCTCTATTAGGGATGATTTATCTCTTGAACAACTCACCCAGATATACATGAAGGAAGTGGTAAGGATGCATGGAGTTCCAATTTTTATCTTATCTGATCATGAACCAAGGTTCACATCAAAATTATAGTGAATTATTTAACATTATCTAAGTACCGAATTGAATTTTTTTACGGACTGTCACCCAAAAAATAATACCAAATCTAAAAGGACTATTGAGACACTTGTGGATATTCTAAGAACATGCTCAATGGAATTTAATGGTGGATGAAATAAATAGAAACCATTATTTTAGATATCATACAACAAAAGTATCTATTTGAGTATTCAAATGGATCCATATAAATATCTATATGGAAATTGATGTAGAATTACTACTTTCTAGGATAAAGATTGTTATAGAAACCATGTTGGGTCTTATCTTGTGAAAGAGATGATAGAAAAAGAATAATACCATCCAATAACATTGTTCGGCTGCTCAGAGTTGGCAAAAGATCTATGATGACAATCTTTAGCAGGACTTGGAGTTTAATGTTGGTGATATAGTATTCCTTAGAATTTCAACATGGAAGATAGAAATTAGGTTTGGAATTAAAGGGAATCTCTACCCTAGGTACGTTGGCCCCTATAGAATCCTTGATTTCATAGGAGTAGTGGCATATCAACTTGCACTTCCTGAAAATCTATCAAATGTTCATGATGTTTTACATACCTTACCGTTAACATGTAGTAAATCCTACGATGGTACCATTAGAACATGAACACTCTTGTAAAGAGATGACATTGGAGATCTTGGAGCATAGTGACAAGGTGCTATGAAATAGGACTACCCACCTCATTAAATTGTTGTGTACAAGCCAAAAATATGTATAAACAACATGAGAACTAGTGTAAACAATGATGTGTACGTACCCACACCATTTCTCAACCAAGGGAACGAGTTGAAACTTAGGAGTTATATTTTTTAAGGGTAGAATAAAGTAAAATCCTTAACATTTTAAATAATATTTGTTTCCAAAAAATTTATGTTGAATTATTTTACACAAAATAACTATGATGTTTGTATATTTTAATGTGACCAATAGGTTTTGACTATTATATGACCATTTAACAACATGAATGTTGGTAAATATGACTGTTGGAAACTTTACTCATAAAATTATGATTATAGATTATAAATAGAAATGATAATGGTTATTTAACGGAGAACGATGATATTATGGCCTCATCCAGTAGTGTCGTGCTTTATGGAGCCCATTTTTTAGATATTTGGAGGGAGGTAGAATATTTGGACTTTTCTCTTGACCAAGACTAATCTGAGCTACAACATGTTTATCTTGAACACAATTTCCAATAGGAGAAGTTCAAGTTAGCGAATATTACCTCTCAAGTGATGTTATCCCAGATTCTGCTAGAGTTTATCAACATCGTACACATTTCCCTTTAGTTGTATGGGGGTGTTGTAAGGGGTTATGTGTTAAGAACATAGCCAATTAATGTGTAATACTTATTTTTAAATAAAAAATGTTATTCCATTATTTTCATTTGAAGAATAATTTTTCATAATAAAATACATGTTTAAAGTGAGACAAATTTGATAAATTTATTCTAGAGGTACTAATTTTACTTTCCAGATATTTCTCATACATAGAGAATTATTATGTCATAATAAACATCATTTCTGATTATCTAATGTCAAAATTAACCTAGAGTAAATTTTTAGTTCTTTTCCAAGATGTTTCATATTTTTTGATGAATAGTGAAAAATAAATTATTTTTTAATTAATTTTTAAACATTATATAATTGATTATGTGAAATTATTTTGCAAAAATAGATATACATGGTTGCGATTAGAAAAATATTTAGTGTTTGATAGGATCAACCAAATTTTTTGATGAATAGTAACTTGCCCCTTTGGAATAACAATGCTACCCTTAAGAATAATTTGTACAATGAAATAGTAATCTCACCTATGGAATAATAAATATATTTTAGTCATATTAAATGGTAATGTGATATAATTATATCATAGTATAAGTAAATAATTATTTTAGAAGTTATTAATTAAATATTAATATTTTAAGAAAACATAAATGTTTATTTAAAAATATATAAATAATTTAATTGAAAATTAAATTCATTTTCATAAAATGGAATTCATTTTTGATAGCTACTCATTGAAAAATGGTTAGGGTGAATTTTTGGGATTTTTCTAAAATAATTGATTTTTTTTGTGAATAGTGAAAATACAGTTTTGTGTTTTCGATATGTTTAATAAAATAATTAATGAAATATTTAATTATGTAATAATTATGGTCCACTAATGTGGATTAAAATATGATAATTTTTTCCCTTGTTTCCAATATAATGGTAAAATTACAAGGGTAAGCCCATGGTTTTGAATATACCACTACAGAGGTTCCCTCAGAAATTAAATAATAACTCCCTCATTTTTTCAATAAATACTCACACATTTACCCATTATATATTATTTACAATTCACTATCCTTGAATATAAAAATTTATTACATCCCATGGAGTCATGAAAATGTTTCTTGAAGCCACCAATGTCCTGATATTCTAGGTTTTGGTGTCACTCTTTATGGTAACTGAAATCTCCAATTCTCTTTTCCTTTCATGTTAAATAATTGTGTGGTATGTATTAAAAATTTCCATATCAGGTTATTATGTAAATATTATTCCATCCATTTAAAATATTAATATTAATTTATTAAGGGAAGACCATTGAAACCTCTCTTTTTAATGTTTTATTAAACCATTATTCGTAACTGTTATGCTACCATATTTTTGTCTCAAATTTTTTCTATTTTTATGAATAAATTACTTATATTAAATTGTCAATTCTAAATAATTTTAATTATTTAGGGGTATTAATATATATTTTCAAATGATCTATTTTAATTATATGATTAACTTATATAAATCCACTTTAATTTTCATTGAGCTTAAAATGACAAAAACATCATATTTTTTAGAACTGTTTAAAACGCCATGGTTTTGATATGAATCCCGTCTCTTTTATTCCACACATGTAATTTTTGATATTTTTTTATTATTACATATGTGGATAAAATTAATTAATATATATGGAATATGATCTCTAATATCACACCAATTCATTGAGAAAAGAATTTAATCTCTGTAGATGACATGTTTTACGATACCTTGGTGATTAACCTTCGTATTGTTTATGAAACCTCAGTGATAGACCTTGGTGATATTACTAAAAATGTCTAAATTAAATGTTGTAGAAAAATTTCCAGGTTATTATTCATGTTATCTAATTTATTATATTCCCCATATTCTTTTTTCATTCCATATTGACATTATTCATGTTTATGTCAATATTTTCAAGATCACATGTAAACGGTTTCACTTGTCTTCCCTTACATGGCCTTCTACTCACCATTTCCTTTGATTCATGTGCTTTGGATATGAGATGAAATAAATTTTATTAGGATAAAAATTGATTAATCATTTAAATTTTAATAGGTTAATTTTTCATGTCCCATGTATTATGAACCTTATTTCAAAGACACTAAAATTTTGAAGATCTTATATTTGTAAAATTTAATGAAAAGTTATGTAATGAAAAAGAGACATTCCATACATGGGGATGATACACAATTTATATTTGTGGAGATCTATATCCCCCAAATTAATAGGGATCATGTGTGATAGGTGTCCCATGGGGAATTTTCCATCCCAGGAGAAGAGATGGTCCATGGATGAATAGATGGTCTACAAGGCATTCACTATCCTCAAAGTAGAGACAATTTCTAGAAGAAGAGGTGGTACATAATGCACTAACACCAGATAGTGAAAATTATTTAATGGGAGATACATGTAGATCATGGAGAAATCTAAATAGTTTGCGGAGGACTAACAGAATTTCCTACTATAATTTGGCTAGGAAAGAGAAAAATTATTTTAAAAGATCAAATTATGTGAATGTCGATCAGGAAGAACTATATCACTTTCTTGCATCATTTTGTGATATAAGAAGAACACACATGTTTGTATTGTTTTTAGAGTGCTACATGAGTGTAAGATATTATCGTAATCATTTTATTCCACACTAAACTATAATATACAAGTGGATCGTGAGGTATTATTTTTTTTAAAACCATACCAAGGACGTAGCTACTATTGGGGAGTAGTGAAACATGAAAATTCTTTGGTTCCTATGGATATGTGGTTTAATTGTGTTAAATAGTGAAATAAATCATTAATAGGATGAGAAAGTTGTTTCATAAGTAATGAAACAAGAAAAAAAATGACATCACTGATTCACCCCTCCCCCTCTCAGTGGTACTTTAATCTTGACTGGGAAACATCAATCATGATTATGATGTATTGTAAATTATTTTTACTTATATGTAACACATATTCATGTACATGTTATGATTATTAATGGTGATATCTGATAGAACTTCAATTAATTGGGTATTGATTCCATCTCGTTATTTAATATGAAAATAAATGGGGAGTTAACCTAAACTACCACAAGACTTTTCCCACTATGTTTATGGGAATAAGGAGGGAACCCATTACACCGAGGGACTCTTTCCACTATATTTATGAAAATGGAGAGCCATCCCAATCCACCATGAGACTCTTTTCAATATGATATGATGTTAT
This sequence comes from Viscum album, assembly GCA_963277665.1. Classification (NCBI taxonomy): domain Eukaryota; kingdom Viridiplantae; phylum Streptophyta; class Magnoliopsida; order Santalales; family Viscaceae; genus Viscum; species Viscum album. The sequence goes on from OY728126.1 coordinate 1,152,818,604, forward strand.
TGGCTGTGAGCCTTAACATATTTCTATGATGTCATGTTTTATATTGTTTTCATATATTCATTATTCTATGAAATTATGATATCATTACCTTTTACAATGGTTCTATGACTATCTAACACTTTTATATTCCATGGTACATATTTGTTAATTTTAGATTAAATGTTATTCTATCGTGACTTATAGAAAACACTTATTTTTCCATGTTATTTTTAATAAGATATTTATCCCCTATACTTGTTTCCCCATATTCTATTGATATATCCCTTGAAGAAATTTTTGTGAGTCTTAACCTTACTAAGTGTTGGACCTCCCCCTTTTTTTATTTTACATTCCCAATGCTGTGAATATGGGTATAACTTATGTTATATATACAAGGATTCTAGTGTGGCTCAATTATGGTGAAATGTTCACATGTATCATGGAATAAGATATTTATATAGACAATCATCAATGATACTAAACGTACCATTCTTGGGATTGTTTGATTATTGTGAGCTGTTATGTTTATCCTAAGTAAATAATGTTAAATAAATATATGGATATCATTGTTCATAAATTTTTTTATATAAAATCTAATATTTAATCAAAGTGTTTTTATCACTAGACCTGGGAGTGCAGATATGAATTTTCATAGGCATAATGAAATATTATCAATCCATGATTTTATCCTCTTTATTTCAAAATATCCCTTAGTATTCTATTCTATTATTACAAAAATCAAATAATAAAATATAATAAAATTATACTTAAAAATGATCAACAAAATGATCAATAAAATTATTAGTTAAAAAATACATTTTTGATTGATCACTTTCACTCTCTACATCTGAATTTGAGTGTATATCTTGATTATTCCATATACAATATCTTAAACTTGAAATATTGTTCCTTGATTATACTAAATGATTCAATTACGATCCATGAAATTTTTTCATTCATAAAACATTGAGAATGAGCCACCACTCATGTATTAAAAAAATATCCAATCTTAATATCATGTGATACAATATTTTTCTAATAATTATACAATAATTTGTTGGATCTAAAAACTATCCTTCATTATCTATTAAAATATTTATTCTAACTAAAATTAATGTGAAAATGGTTTTTCTATCATTAATATGATATTTATTTAGTATCTCACTCAAATATTTAAACTAAAAAGAAATTTATACCACTTAATTGGACTCAATTATTGTTTGAGGAAATATGGTAATGCTCTAATCATTGTCATTTAAAACATTGAGCCCATCATTATTACAATATATTTAACTAAATTAAAATTTCTTCTACTGATTAAAATTTTATGGACATAATTGGTCACCACAAAATATTACTTAGTTTACTTCACATGAATCATGTTCTAAAATCAAAATCTTTTAAATTCTATATTCTTTAGAAAATATTTCATCTTATAATACCATTCCTATGGTGATTATTTAAATCTATACATTGAATTACTTAGTTGAAGAACATTTATTTCATCATATTCTATTTTAAAACACAATTTTTATTCAATATACCCTTCCTTCTCTAAGACATTATTCTGAAATAATTCCATTACATTCATTTTATAGAATTTTAAATTTAATTGAATTTCAATAACTAGGAAAATAATTATCAATTAAAGTATCAATATCGATGTGAAGTTTTTTCTATATAAAACCTTTGAATCATGTATTGACATTATATGTTAATCATTCACTTTTTTATTCAACTATTACCTTTTCATTAAAAAATTTTATTCCCACATGGTTTCAATGACGTTATGATATATAACACTCTTTCGAATCACCCATATATGACTTTTTTCATTTTTATCATGATATTAATTCTTGAAATTGACCCATTATTCAACCTTATCTTATTCTTCAATTGATGACATCTCCACTTTTGATAATAAATCACATTTTTCAATATTTCAGATCATATATGCATGTATTGTAGAAGATTTATCCTTAATTTTTTATTTTATTTACTTAAACTCACTTGTTCTTTTATTGATTCAATGGATGACTATTTATACTAGTTTATTCATCCACTAATTTGACCTCTAATTGCTATTCACATGCCAAATTTTGTGAGTCATCAATTTTTTTTTCATTCTTAATCATCTCAATATTTACTAAAATATAAAATTCTGTATTTTATGAAACATTCTCTTTAGAAACCTTAAAATGAAAAAAACTTATTTCTAAATAACTTTTAATATAAAACTTAAGAAAGGAAAAAAGGGAAAACAAATGTTTGTTAATCATAGAAAGAAATCAAAAAATCATTAAAGACAAGAATAAGAATATTGGATTAAACCACCCTATATAAATCCCATTAAAAAGCAGTTACATTAATATTGATATCATCCTAGATAATATATTTAAAGTTGTTGGCCAGCCTATCCAAATTATGGACATATTCTTCAAATTTTATCTTCATTTCATTAATACATTTTGGGAAAATGTGATCATTCAAATTTATCCATGCCATTTGATTTTTATTAGTGTCCAATGAAAAAATTAACTAATATATTTTGTTGAAAAATTAATTTGGATGATTGATCATGAAAAATTAATCTACCATTTATAATTTAGAATAGATAATAAGATCCTAAAATATTCCTTTTTCCTCTTCCACTTTGCCTTATATTCAGGTTAATAATTTATCAATAACTAATTCCCAAACCCTCACACTAAACTCACCTTCATGTGAATTGTATTCCTTAATTATATTTTCTTCATCAGATTTACCAGACAACTAATTAATACATAAAACAATGAATGAGTCACCTAGCCTTGTCCCAATTCTATTTTTAGTACCTTGTATGAGGATCTGGTTAAAAGGGTTTTTGTTGAATTGGAATAATCATTAAAATTCTTTGATTTACAACCATTACGACCTAGGAAATTACCTAAATAATGATTAACATACTTTCCCTACCATAACCTTGAAATAATCATAAAAAATCCTTGGGTGTCCTATTTGTAATCAATCATTGGATGGGTGTCTGTTTTACTATCATCACATATCTATTCTCCATAAACTTTGACCCAAACATCTTTTGTTTCAATCTTATAAGGTATTTTTTTCATCATTTAGGATCAACATTATATTTCTCATTTCCATTAATGGAAGATAAAAGGTTTTGGAGAAGAATTGGAAATGAAGAGACAAATTGGGAAGGGGAACCCCTATCTTAGAGTGAAATTAATTTTGATATGAATAAAATCCTGAATCATAGAAAGATCCAATAAGTCATATTGAGGAATATCACCCTAGAATGAAGTAAATTGATTAAACTCTAATCCATTTAACATACCACAATTCATAACTATAATAAGAAAGTGGTATATACTAAGGGAGATTAGTCTCTCTTAATACATTCTATATTGAATTGGACTCACAAAATCTACATCTCAGCATAGAAAAAATATCTACAACTCTTGGCTCTATATTCAGAATTTTTATTTTTTCCTCAACATAATCATTAGAGACTATATATTATATAATTTAATGTTCATTAGAGAGTTTAATGGGAGGAATTGAACAAATATATAAAAAAATAATCCTCCAAAAGACTACCACAACCATACAAACATGATAGAACACAATTAATTGCCACACTACCCACATATGCAATATCATTAACCATGTTTGTATCAACAGGTCATTAGTCAACTGAACCCCTTCAAAAAACCTATGGGAGGTTCCTGGAAAGACAAAAAGAGAAGGGAATTATAAAGACCCATCCTTTACATACATTTTTAATACATAAAAATTGATGTACACTTATTGAAACATATAAAAAAACCATAAAAGGACCGTATAGTTATAGTGTCTTTAGAATCTGGGAAACATAAACAACTGGTTCATAAATCATCTACGTTGTCTCCCATTTATTTCATCATATCTACAGTCCCTTTTTGGAATATCCTACTTAATATCCTTCTTCCTGACCTGGGAAAAAGAAAACATACAAAAGTGTGAGCTCAAATTCTCAGTAAGGGTAAACAAAAGAAATATCAATCACATCATATTCATAAGAACATAACATTTTGGAAATCTTAACCTGCAAAAGAGATCAAAATTTCATAACATGGGATAAATCATAGTAGTGAAATGTAATCCCAATAATCATAACTTAAAATATTAAACTTTGTGGTATACACAAATAATCATAGAAAATCATTTCTTAGTAGTCAAGACTCATTTCCAAGACTATCTTAGCCGACGAAGTCCATTTCTGATCCGAGTTCCCTCCTCATTTCAGTCCTGTTTAATTGAACCAGATTAACCTGCCATTCCAGCCATGTCTATATCATGAGATAAAAATCATTACCCAATGAATTGGAGGGAGATATAGGTCCCACCCATCTCATAATGATATCATTCTTATGTGTGCCACTAAATCATAAATCATACATCATATCTTAACCCATATAATAAAAATGGGATTCTTAAATATCGTGACATCACAAAAAAATTCATATAAGTTAAGAGAATTCATAAAAATAATTCCATCACAACATAATCAAATCAATTTAATAATAGGGATAGAAACAGAACCCTATATTATCTTAGATGGAAAATAATTTTGATAAAACACTTGAACTCAATTCTTGAGGAAAATATCCTTTCTACTTCAAAAACATTTTTCCTTTCTTAACATTTCATACAATTTGAAACTAAAAGAAGGTGATTAAAAATATACTTGGAAACTTGTAATGTAAGGTTCATGGAAATAATGTTCTACAAATCCATTCGTGCCGTATAAGTTAAAAAAACATTATTCTCATACTTTGGCCAGAAAAGTAATAAAATTCCTCATATGAAAAAGGACAAAAGATTCCTTTCATATCATTTATTAAAACTAACCGAAGGGTAAAATTGGATTTAAAAAATTGTAGGAGGATATAAATAATATTAAATAATGAGGAAACATGGATCTGGATGATAAATATTCCACAGTAAATTCTGAAGTATAAACAATCTTGGATAAAAATTGAGATTGCGAGATTTTCCCTTACCGTAGGTCTGATATGCATCATAATTGTCTAAACCCACTGTATAATGATTTAAATAATGTTATTGACTTATTGTAGAATCATACTTATTTTTATGATATCATATATGGTCATCTTCTTAGCTTCTTATTTGTAATATTTCATTACTTCTTGTTATTCGGGTGTTTATTACTTTTTGTTCTTATGCGTATTTTGTCAAATAAATTATTATTCTTATTTTTAGGTTATAGACAACTCATTTACAGAATGGTATTAGTGTAATATATATCATATTTATTCATTAAATTCATTTATATAATCATTATGAAATGAAGATCATGTAGAACGAGTCGCATCACATCGTGGAGACGATATTCTGTACGTACACACGAGTGATGATATCGTTCCCATGATCGTGGAATTGTATTGGAGGGTAAGTATACTATTTCAGAAGAAATATAAATTTACAATAATAATATATAGTCATTATTTACACCATTATACCCATCCAAGTAAGGCGGTGGTGTAAAATAGATTACACCACGACGTGGAGACGGTATTCCGTACGTACGCACTCGCAGTGATTTCGTTTTCCATAGGATTGATAGATGGTGAAAAAGGGTTGTTTCATACTAATAATAACATATCAGTATATGAGTGATACTGATGTTATTACTTCATAATGAAAAACCTAAATTAGAAGAAGAGGAAGATGAAATAAAGTTGAACGAATCGTCAACATACATTACCTCTTCATTGAAGCGCCTTATTGAGACCTCCTCTTAGGGCACTAAAATTGGTCTTTGAAGAAGACCAGAACCTATAGGATGTTTCCAGGGAAGTGGAGAATAGAATTGGGCAGAGTTTTTCCGAGCATGAAGGCTCAATGTGGTGTGAGGAAGAGAGGGAGGAGGTGCCCTTTTATAAGGGAGGAGAGGGGCACCTTTGGAAAAACTAAAATTATTATTTTATTATAAAGTCATATTCAGTTTTTAATAGCTCAAAATTAATTTATTTAGATTCTAAGGAGGGGATGGGTCAAAATACTCTCATCCAATAGAATTTAGACAAGTTTAGGTATCTATTTTAACTTTATCATTTAGATTTAACTTTAAGTTAGATAATTTAACTTTTACCGTGTCTTCTTGTTTTCTTACACTATAAGGTTAATAAACTTACTATAACAAGCCAAACGAACCCCAAGTTGTTTATTATTAATATATGTAACCTTATCTAAGTAATTTGGTCGATCCTTATATTTTTAGGAATAAATTAACAATTAATAATATAATTTTTGTTTAAAAAACTATTTTATGTCAATTTTGACACTATTTGGAAATTGATTTTTGTGAAAATCCTAAAAGAAATATTAGTGAGAAAAAAGTCAATTAAATCAATAATAACATGTCATATTAACATAAAAAATTATTGTAATTTATAAAAAGTCTCAAATTACATTAATTTGGGTATTTATAACCTCAATTATGTCAATATCTCATTAATAATATAATTACTGCATCATCATTGTGTCATAAAATAAATTAAATTATTTATTGTATAAAAATTACAAATAAAATACCATTATGTAGGAAATAGTTTTAGATTTATAATGAATATTTATAGTCTAATTTATCTTATGTATAACCCTATATTAAAAATGATTTAGTTATTAAACTTTGATTTTAACTATTTTAACCCTTCTTTAAATAAATTAATAATAAATGTCCAAATCTAATCCATGTGGGCCTAAATGGTCATATATTATTCTTAAAATTGTTTTTGGTCGAATTAAACTTATCCAATAGAATTGGGACATGTTCTAGGGTAATAATAATATCATTTTTACCCTTAATTACCATATTTACATTTAACCGTGGTAAATAAAAGTAAAAAGTGACTTTTCACCAAAAATAATTTTCATCTCATTGAACCTCATTTTACTTAATGACATCAACCGTGTCTCTCATAGTTTTTAAATTCCATTCACAAAAGCGATAAAATTACGTATTATGTAAATTTGCAAATTCTCCTAGGAGGTGGGTATAAGACGGTGAAAAGTTCAATAAACTTTTTATATATCTAAAATTATTATAAAATGACTCCAATGAATTGAATTGAACTTATATAGGTATTATGTATCAATTTGAACTTACAATTAATTTAAATAAAATAAATAATTATTTAAATAAAAATTCGGTTTTTAAATAGTAACCTAGTGTTTTCACTATTCATCAAAAATTGAAAGTTTTCAGAAAAATTCCAAAATTTCACCCAAGGCTAATTTTGATATTCCAAATCCAAAAATGAAGTCCATTTTGAAAAATAAAATTTATAAAATTTCAAAAAGTGGTTATTACTATTCATAATGGCTAGTTTTAATAATATTTTAATAGCATATCGTTGTTTAGTGAAACTCAGTATTGCGTACAATGCAAGCTATCGACGAAGGACGAAATTGCGTGTAAAGCAAGGAAAGCTAGTGTTGTGTAGTGAAAGATCCTTTTGATTATTTATATAACATAAAAACAAAATAATTCTCATAAAATTCTCGGGTGTTACATTCTACCCCCCTTAAAACGAATTTCACCCTCGAAATTCGTCACTTTGTAACAAACAGATGAGGATACCTCTCACTAATCATATCCTCAAGCTCTCATGTAGCTTCTTAAAATTGGTGGTTCCTCCATAAAACTTTCACTAAGCGAGTGGTCTTGTTCTTTAAGACTTTTTCGCTACGATCCAGAATCTCTATCGGCTGTTTTTCATAAGAAATATCTGGCTCCAGCGGTACAACTTCTTAGATGAGTACATGTGAAGGATAAGGTATGTACTTTATCAGGAGAGATACATGGAACGCATCGTGGACTTGAGAGAGATTCGGTGGAAGCGCCAATCGGTAAGCTACCTTCCCAACACGATCCAATATTTCAAAAGGACCGATATACCTAGGGCTCATCTTTCCCTTCTTTCCAAATCTCATTACTCTCTTCCAAGGAGATATCCGTAAGAAAACTTTATCACCCACTTCAAAGTATAGGTATTTTCTTCGATTGTTGGCATAACTTTTTTGTCGACTCTGAGCTTCTCTTATCTGTTGTTCAATAGATCAGATCTTTTCTACCATCTCATAAAAAAGATCAGGTCCAAATAGCTTTCTTTCCCCAACTTCATCCAAAAAAGTTGGAGTCCTGCATTTCTTTCTATATAGAGCTTCATAATGAGCCATCTGAATACTAGAGTGAAAGCTATTATTATAAGAAAATTTCACCAAAGGTAGGTGTTGATCCCAACCACCATTGAAATCCATAGAGCAAGCTCTCAACATATCTTCTAGAGTTTGAATTTTCCTCTCAGACTGACCGTCTGTCTGAGGATGATAAGCAGTGCTGAAACTCAACTCTGTATCTAGAGTATGCTGGATACTTCGCCAGAACAATAAGGTAAACCTAAGATCCTGATAAGATATAATAGAAAGTCATACTCCATGCAATCTTACCACTTCCTTTACATATATCTTGGCAAGCTGATCCAGAGAGAAATCTTCTCTAATAGAAATGAAGTGAGCATACCTTGTAAGACGATCAACTATGACCCAGATAGAATTATTGCCTTTGGATGTTTTAGGAAGTCCAGTGACAAAGTCCATAGTGATGTTTTACCATTTCCATTCAGGTATGGGTAATGGTTGTAACATCTCCTTAGACTTCTCTCTCTGACCATTAACATGCTGAAAACCCAAGCATCGAGAGACATATTCAGCAACATCTCTTTTCATGCCATCCCACCAGAAGTACTTTTTCCGGTCCATATACATCTTCATGCTTCCAGTATGAATAGAGAATGAAGAACTATGAGCCTCATCCATCAGCTCCATCTTTAATTTGGGGATGGGAGGAACACAAACCCGATTCTTGAACTTTATTATCCCATTAAAATCAAGGTTGAATTCATGAACATTTCTCACCTTCTTTTGTATCTCTACATTTTCGTTCTGTGCCTCTTTAATCTTCACATGCATAGATAGTTGAAAATTAATTTGAGAAAGATACGATTTTCCCCTTCCATTATAATTCCAAGATCCATCCTTTGTAAATCCATAAATATTGGATCTTTTGTGATCCTTATCATGGATAAGCTAGCATGGTCTTGTCGACTTAATGAATATGTCACCTTGTTTCCTTTCCAAGGGTGGTAATGAATTGAGCAGTCGCAATCCTTAATCATCTCCAACCATCTTCCTTGGCGCATATTCAACTCCTTTTGCGTGAAAATATACTTTAAAATTTTATGATCAGTATAAATGTCACACCTTTCTCCATAAAGATAATTCCTCAAAATCATTAATGAAAAGATTACCACAGCTAACTCCAAATCATGAGTTGGGTAATTTTGTTCATGGATTTTCAACTGTCGTGAGGCATAAGCTATCACCATATCATTTTTCATAAAAACACACCCCAACCCCATCTTGGATTTATCACAATAGATCACAAAGATTTCTCTACTACAAGGAATTGTGAGTATAAGTACACTGGATAACCTTCTTTTCAACTCCTTGAAATTCTCCTCACATTCCTCCATCCACACAAACTGAACTCCTTTTCAAGTCAACCTGGTGAGTGGATTAAATAATCATGAAAAAGCTTTCACAAAACGTTGATAATATCCCAGCAAAGCAAGAAATATTCAGATCTTGGTTACTGTTGTTGGTCTCGACCATCTTTCATTAACCTCTGTTTTGTCTAGATCCACAAATATCCCCTCTTTTGAGATTATGTGACCATAAAATGCAACTTTTTGAAGACAAAATTCACACTTGGTAAATTTGGCATAAAGCTTCTCCTTTCTCAAGGTCTTCAATATAATTCTCAAGTGATCTTCATGTTCTTCCTTGATCTTTGAATAGAAAAGAATATCGTCTATAAAGACTACCAAAAACTGATCAAGATAGTCTCTAAAGACTCTATTCATCAGATAAATGAATATAAAAGGGGAATTAGTAAGACCAAATGGAATCACTATAAATTCATAGTGTCCATACCTTGTATGGAAAGACTTCTTTGGTATATCCTCCCTTTTGACCCATAATTGATGATACCCTGAACAAAGATCAATCTTGGAAAAATGTTGAGCTCCGCGTAGTTGGTCAAATAACTCATCAATACATGGGAGGGGATATTTTTTCTTGATAGTGATCTTGTTAAGTTCTCGATAATCAATGCAGAGTCTCATTGATCCATCTTTCTTATTAAAAAACAGAACAGGTGTTCCCCAAGGTGACGCACTAGGGTGTATGAATCCCTTATCAACATTCTCTTGGAGTTACTTATTCAATTCTTACAACTCAATTGGGGCCATTCTATAAGGTGTCTTTGAAAAAGGCAAAGCACCCGGTATTTGTTCTATTGAAAACTCAACTTCACGATTTGGTGTAAGACTAGGAAATTCCCCTAGAAAGACATCATCAAACTTTCGTACAATGGGAATATTCTTAATCGTGAGATTCTCTCCAACCATTTTAGATAAATAAAATTCATTTAGTGGAATCAAGACCCATAAGATGGAAGGAATTTCCACTGGAAGGTTATGTTCATCCTTGCATCGATAGAAGATCATAGATTGATCCAGAATATGAAATGTGACTTCCCTTCTTTGGCAATTGATACGAGCTCCATATAGAGAAATACAATCCATTCCAATAATCAAATCAAATTCTACTATAGGAAGGATCACAAGATTTTCACGAAGCACTTTCCTACAAACATCAATCGGAGAAGATTTATACACTTTTGATGTGACTATTGTTCCATTATGGGTTGTCACTACTAACTCAACATCTAATTGTTGAGGTAATATGGTGATAACCTTAGAAAATTCTTCAGAAATAAAAGAGTGGGTGGATCCAGAATCAAATAAAACATTTTCTACTTTAGAGTGGATGGTAAGTGTACCTCTCACCACTTCGTTGTCGTACTCCACATCGCCGATAGTTATTGCATGTGATTTCTTTTGTATTTGGACTTAAGAGTTTGTTGACGTCGATCATCATCATCAACCCTTGGATTTGGGAATTGATTTCCATAATGCCCCATCTCCTTGAACTTGAAACATTGAAGTGTAGTAGGTTCATTCTATGTATACCTTCCTTTTTTTTATCATTAGAAATCCTCTTCCCATTATTTCGACATTCAATTGCCCGATGACCTTCTTTTCCACACTTATAAAATTTTCTTATCCTGTTAAGACAATTTCCTCCTTGTTTATTTTCACACTTTGAGCATAAGGGAAAACACATCTTCTTTTAAGTGTGGTCTTTAGATTTTCCTTTGAATTCCATTTTCCTCTTCTTATCAAACCCATATGCCTGATGGGTTACTCCAATCTCCATCTCAACCTTGAGAGCACATTGAACGATTTCCTCGTAACATACTATAACAAGAGAAAAGAACCCCAATTTGTTTATTATTAATATATATAACCTTATCTATTTCATTTGGATGAACCGTATATTTTTAGGAAAAAAATAACAATTATTAATATAATATTTGTTTTAAAAACTATTCTATGTCAATTTTGACACTATTTGGTAATTGATTTTTGTGAAAATCATAACAGAAATATTAGTTCGAAAAAAGTTACTTGAATTAATAATAACATGTCATATTAACATATAAAATTATTTTAATTCATAAAAAGTCTCAAATTACATTTATTTGGGTATTTATAACATCAATTATGTCAATATTTCATTAATAATATAATTACTGCATCATCATTGTGTCACAAATAAATTAACTCATTTAAAGTATAAAAATTACAAATAAAAAACCATTATGTAATAAATATATTTATCTTTATAATGAATATTTATAGTCGAATTTATCTTATATATAACCCTATATTAAAAATGATTTAGTTATTAAACTTTGATTTTAACTACTTTAACCCTTTTTTAAATAAATTAATAATAAATGTCCTAATCTAACCCATGTGGGAATAAATGGTAATATTTTATTCCTATGGTTATTTTTGGTCTAATTACACTTATCCAATAGAATTGGGACATGTGTTATGGTAATAATAATATCATTTTTACCCTTAATTACCCTATTTACTTTAAACCGTGGTAAATAAAAGTAAAAAAGTTATTATACACCAAAAATTATTTTCATCTCATTGAACCACATTTTAATTACTGACATCAACCATGTCTCTAATATTTTTTAAATTCCATTCACAAAAGTGGTAAAATTACGTTTTATGTAAATTTAAAAATTCTCTTAGGAGGTGGGTAAAAGACGGTGAAAAGTTTAATAAAATTTTTATATATCTAAAATTATTATAAAATGACTCCAATGAATTGCATTGAACATATATAGGTATTATGTATCAATTTTGACCTAAAATAAAATAAAATAAAATAAATAATTATTTAAATAAAAAGTCGGTTTTTAAATAGTAACCCAGTGTTTTAACTATTTATCAAAAATTAAAAGTTTTTAGAAAAATACCAAAATTTCACCCTAGGCTAATTACGATATTTCAAATCCAAAAATGAAGTCCATTTTGAAAAATAAAATTTATAAAATTTCAAAAAGTGGTTATTACTATTCATAACAGATAGTTTTAATAATATTTTGATAGCATATCATTTTTTAGTGAAACTCGGTATTGCATACAACGTAAGCTATCGAGGAAGGCCACAATTGTGTGTAAATCAAGCCAATCTAGTGTTGTGTGTTGTGAAAGATCGCTTTGATGATTTATATATCATAAAAACAAAATATTTCTCATAAAAGTCTCACGTGTTACAAGAATATATATAAAATAATAAGAACATACCAACTACATGATCTAGTACTCATGTTCTATCTCAATACACACAAAATCTACTAGAGGTTTTAATAAATCAATTTATACAAAATTTGGAGAGAAATAAGATGGAAAAGGGATCAAGATATAATATCAAAATATAAAAAAATCGAACCAAATATCCAAGAATAGTGACAATTTTGGGGTTATAAAAATTTAAAGGGAGGCCTATAAAACTTACACATATAGGTTTTATCAGAGGATCACATCTCACATGTATGTCTAAGGACCAATGGAAGTGGAAGAACCAGACACCGTTGAATTATCATCAGGTGTTGGTACAGGAAGTAATAAGATCATCCTAAGTCTTGAAGTTGATTAGAATATATCAAGGGTATATGAGAACTAATATTTATGTATTTTGAAAGTACCGTGAATATGAGATGCATCGGTAAAATGCAACGACTGTTCATTGATTCCAACCAAGATGATCCACCAGTGAGAGCCTATATAGGATTGATGTCCTTGCAAACTCTTGAGTGGATATCTAAATCTTCGGGAATACCTAGAAGAGTGATGAAAAATTGGGGTTGAGTTTTATGTCTAGGAATGGGAATGATTAGACACATCCATAAGTAGATCAAAAATAAGAGGATGAGCCGAGCCGAGAAACTCTTCCCCCTTATAGGATGAGGAGGGATGAAAGTGGTGTCCATGACCTTCAGACCATGGATGAAGTATAAGTAAATAATGAGCCTCTCGTAAAATAGTTACTCTTTATAAACCATTAAATTATTAATTTTCATGATTATGTTTATCCTTTGGTTATTTTCTTTTAGTCCTTACTCATAAATGAGCATCTTAGGAATATTTCTTCATCTTCCGCATCTCCATCTTTTCCTTAATTTCCATCTTTTTTATTGATGTATCAGTTTGAACAAAACACTTTAAAGTGTTTTATTTTTATATTAATACCTTGAAAATTTTAATATAATTACATATTATATGAATAACATAAAAAGTAATGAATTTAATTATAATCCTTCACTTGAAAAACATCTTTCCACTAGTTAATTGAAATAATAATTTTGATAAGATAGGTTTTTTACATTATATTTACCATTTAGCTACACCTTTATAAGAACCCATTTTTAATGGTGTTATCAATTATGAGATATCATTATTTATTTCATGTTTATATGTAATATTACACATCATTAAAGGTGTACTTTATGCCATTATCTTATTGTATATTTTTTAATTGTTGTCCCTATTTCATTATTATCTCTCTTTCAGTATCACTTGATGGAAAAAATAACTTATACTTTATGGATATGAACATGATATAACCCATTATAATATAATTATTGATAAAAAATAAACAATCTTTCACAACATATTTCTAGAATATTCATTGGACTACAAAATTTAGTTTGAATTAACTCTAATAATTTTTTATCCATCTTCTTCTTTGACTACAAATGATTTTTCACCATCCTCACTCCAACAGAAGCATGAAAAGTATTATTCTAGTCACATATCATATATTGGATATATTGTAAGGCCTAAAAATTTTATATAGTTACCATTATTTAATTATTTATCTGCTCTATTCTTCGATTATATATACTTTTTCATTATCCAACCAAAAAGAATCTTCACTAATTGAAAAAATAACATTTACAAAGGTATTTTAATGTTAGTTTTTTAAAAACAGATGTGGAAAATATTAAATAATGGTTACATAAATAAACAATGTTAAAACCCATATCATGTGTTTCAATGTCAGTTAATATAATAACTAACATTAAAATACCTTTTAATGTTCGGTATTTAATAAGTGCCATTAAAACCAACTGTGACTGGGGTTTTAACATTGGTCATTTAATAAATGTCATTAAATCCACCCATATAGGGATTGTTACAGTTAATTTAAATAAATTATGATAAAAATTAGGTTAATTTCATCAATTAATGCTTAATATGTTGTAAATATAGTTTCATGGTGGGTATCAATGTCATTTATTTAATAAGTGACATTAAAGGTAATATTTTAAATTTTACACACAGTAATGTTTCAATTTTTTTCACATCACATCCTTTTAATTTTTAGCATACAACCTAAAATTTATTACACCATAGGAACAAGTTTTCATGTTCCAGCCATATCTGTTCATTCTCCCACGTTTTTCATTTTTGATATGCTCTTTCATTGATCTAAATGTCAATAGTTCCACCACTTTTTAATCATATGATTTCTTTATGGTATTTAAAGTTACATTATCAATACTTAAGTTTCATTATGATTTTATTAAATATACATATAATTTTTGTCAATTTTTATTCGAATGATGAATATGAATTCTTCCAATCAGGTAGAAATGATAGTTATCCTACATTAAATTTAATGGATGGTGTTTATAATTCATTTAAAGTCACAGTTTATAATTCCACATGATTTTTTATTCAATAAAAATTGAATATCAACAGATGATATTTCGATTGGATGTGCGCCACCAGAAATGAGGAAAAGAAGAAACTAAATTAGGTATGTTTTCAATATTTTAATTTATTTACAATAATATTATTGTTCTTAAATCTTATAATTTATTTCATGGAATTTATTTATATTTAATAATTTGTTTAAAAAAGTAGACAAAATCCACGGAAATTATTAAAATAACTGTTATGAAATGTAAAATATAATATTGGTGAATTTTATAACTAATTATATAATTCACATTTCATGGAATATATCAAATGAATCTAAATAAAATGACTAGAAAGTTAATATCTTGACATCAAATTTAGAATAATAGATGTCAAAATCTTAACTATGAGGGATTTTGATGTTTTTATCTTAATAGCCGACAAAGAAAGTCATTTATAATGATAATTAAAAATTTAAACAACATTATATGTTACTTTAAATATTAATTATTTAAATAACTGATGTAAATTGTCTTAAAATTAAATCAAAATATAAATTTTTTGCATTGGTTTATAAAACCATTGTTAAAAAATGTACTTACATTGTCAGTTGTATTTACATTGTTTGAAAACCAACAATTAAAATAAAATACCGACATTAAAGTTCACTTTTTGAATATTTTTTCCTCCTTAAAAAACATTTGAATACTATTCAATTTATAATTTCACATTTAATAAATTAATTTTAAACCATTAATTTAATCAAACATACCCTTCATTTATATGTGACTTCATGTCACGAGTCACAATTATGGTTAATAGGAAAACCATTATTCCATAGACCATCAATGTAGAGAACATCCATCATTCATAAATAATATATATATATCCTTATCATTGCACTTCATTTTTTAATAATCCATCATTGCCAAAAATAACCATTCCATCCATACATCACTTCAAATTATATAGGATGTTTATTTTTCTATCCATGTGGGATGAACAACCACTATTAATGATCTAGGTGTCATTATTATTCATTCCATTAAGATCAATTTCTTCCATGATATATTTCTCATTAATTTGTTTCTTTCAAGGAGATACCTGGTTTAGTTTAGGCATAATATGATCTCTCTTATTTATTTTCAACACATGTATTGTATTCAAAGTCTCTTTATTCTTATAAATTTTAAATAATATATTCCTCCAGGTAATAAAATTTTAATTCTCCATATTCATCATATATTTACACCCATAAATTTTTTTATGAATTCAATACATACAATTAACATTATTTTATTTAAATTTATAATAAATAAAAAGATTACCACATACTGAATTATGTTTTTAATGTGTATGATATGTTAATTTTTTTATAACTGAATGGTTCTTCTCATTTCAAGTATCTTTCCACATCTAAAAAATAATACATAATATGAAAAATAGTGAAAAAAACTCAACACTTCATTATGGAACATATCATATCACTTCATTCTCTCAAAATGAAGGTATATTTTGAATAAATTCATTTTTTTGATAAACCCTTATAGACTGGTAGGTATATCCACCCTTCTTTTTTACTTTTCTCTTTATATTAATTATCCATAATAATAATTATTCCTCATAGAAGAAAATTAAAACATTTATTTGATAATTTTAATTTTTTAATTCATAATTTTTGTGAATATATTTGAGTCTCAAATAGATTTATCTTTTAGTTTTTTGATAGTGAAACTTTTAAACATACAATTCCTTTTAACCCAATTTTTTTATTAACATAATGTTTTTGTTAAAAAGGATAAAATGTATTCTTATAGAGACTCAAATATTTTCTCCTAGTATTTTACACATGTATTGAGATCATCAAACACCATGTATCATTCCGTAATTATCATTTAATGTCAATAATGTGCCAAATTGATTCAAAAATAACTCTATAATATTCAATAATATTATCCATATAAGTGATTTTATAATTGAGTAGGTTGAAATACTCCAATGAAACCTTCTACAGCATTCTAATTTTCATATTTTTTTTCCTCTATAGTTCAATCTCATTAAGAGAACTGTCATGTTATACATAAAAACGTTGTTCTTGTAATTTTTCTACCTCTGTTTAATATTTTATCCTACCAATTGATTTTATCACTAAATCCTCCATATCTGAGATAAATTCTACCTTATAATATCAATTATATGCCTCATATTTATTTAATCCTTTTTTCCAATGATATATTTTTTATAAAAATTATTTATTTATCAGATTATAGTTTTAGGGTTTATCCATAAAATAATATGTTTGTTTAATCCAATATAATAATTTTATTTTAATGAAAACTACTTTATAAAATTATGTGGGAACTATGAAAATGTTCCAAACTACATCACACCAAAAAATAAATTGGAACCACTCCTTTAACCATGAAAATAGAAAAAGGGGGAAGATCAACCAACCTCAGTACATGTCAAGTTGGAGCATTAACCCTTATATTTATTTAATAGGATCCTTATATTATTTATAGGTTAAATATTAAGAAAATATTCAATGGTATAGGTGATATGTTCCCAAACATACACGTAATCAAAAATTTTGAAATTGACAATGTAAAATTTCCAAAAAAATGTTACTCAGATGTGATTCAAACTATCATTTACATGGTTTATCATGACCGTGAGGACATTTTTTAAATTAAAATTATAGTAAACTCTTCACAAGTATGTTCGATGTTGGTATAGGAAAAATATTTCTTAAAAGAATCCTTTCTGAAATTTTGTTATGAAGAAATAGTTTTCTACAAAAATTATATAGAAATGAGCTATCCTATTTTTCTATCAATCTTGGGACCCCATTCATAGTATTGGGACTGTAATCCTTCTAGTATGGTTCTATTTACAGTTATTATATTTTAAATTTATTGAATTAAAGGCCCATATTATGACTAGGAATAACATTAGTATAAAATAATTTGACTAACAGATGAGTTAAAGATGAATAATCTATATTTTCCCACACTACCTTCCTTATATTGGTAACGTTGTCTGATTACAGCAATGATTTAATGCATTTCATAGTTATAAAAAACAAAGAAATTAACCCTCTTGAAACCTTTACTTTCTCATAGAAGATCATGTATGAGTATTTGGTTCCTACTCATAATCAGTGTTATCCAAGATTCCAGCCTAATTGTTTTACCCTTCTTGTCTCTCCTGTATATAGTTTTACCCCTCTATAGAGTTCAACCCATCATCACCCAATGTCATAATTTTTTTAGTGTTTCAATGATATATGGAGTCTTATGAATGAACATGTAGGTTTGGACACTATCAGGCTCTAATACACCACGATCCTTATATTTTATCTAATTATATTCATCTTCATCATGACCTAGGTGTTGAATTTCAATAATCCCAATTTTTGTCTACAAATCATAAGTATTCATATTGTATACCTCCTTTTTCATTATAGGGATGAAAGGTAGGTTAGAGGATGAATCTATATTTAGTGGAGTATATTGTTGATTGTGCCTACTATTGAGTATTGTAGCATGAATAATTTTGACCACGACCACATCCTCAAAAGAATGATGGATCATCTTTTGGTTGAAATTATTCTCCCTTAATTCTATAGAGTAAAAAATGGTTCTGAATTCAATTGCCATATGAGAATCATTCACCCATGGACTTCTAATTATAAATTTAGAAGTTCTCATATCCATGTCATATGAAACCATTAGAGTGAAAGATCCATACTTATGTTAGGAACCTTGAACATTTTATTCCACTACCACTAAATCCACCCCCATATTCGAGGTGGATGCACTTCCTTTAAGAGAAACTCATTGGGAAGGGAGAGACACCAACCCCACAATCATAAACTCATTGGTACCTCCAAACCCATATCAAATTCTTTAGAAATTGATTATATAGACTTCTTGTGATAACAATTTTAAAATTTTTAGACGAGGTGTACCATAATCATGAAACGATAACAAAAATCAAAATAAAATTCAAACATTAACGAAAAAAATACATATGAATTTTTATTCAATCATATTATATAGACAATCCATCGACATTTTGAAGACAACGACCACCATGCAAATACATAATGAGGTGGAATGTCATAAAACTTCCATCGTTTGATCAAAGAATAAGAATCATCCATATAAATTTATAATTATACACCAAATACCATGTTTTGGATATGTTAGAAGAAAAACAGGAAGAATTACCCAAATTACCATTGTAAAGTGGCCTCGCCTCAAAAAAAATAATTTTACTATAAAAACATAATGTACCGAAAGCCTTAAAGAATTTTATTTCTTTTGGACATGTTGAAATAAATATTGTAATTTTTTTATTTCAATCAGAAATAAATTTAAGTCAAGAAATTCTACCATAGTTCAATATTCTGAAAAATAAATGGGGTTGATTGGTTTTTCTAAGGAGGTTGATCGCACCTATAAATTTTTGAAGTGATCCAGTAGAGAGATGTGATAATGCTCATATAATTAAATTAATTATAGTATGGATACAAAAATTATCAAAAATCATTTTCAATACCATGTACCATCGAAAATAGGTAAATATCAGGAAAGGAAGGAAAAAAATTGGGATTACTGAAACATGATGGTACCCTAGAACAAGAATGAGGTAGCACGACCAAGGGGATTCCATCCCAACATAGAGGGTGAGGGGAAAATCTATCTAATATGGTTATGGTGTGAATTAACCATCTATGTATCCATTAGAAATTAATTAACACCTTATTACAACATATTAAACATTCACACATTTAAAAAATATGAATGATAGTTTTCCTTTAAATATTTCATAACCGCGTTTCAAATTTTTTTACAACAATTGTTGGAAATATTCAAAAATATCATTTTATTTATTTCCATTTTCTTTTATGTCAAATTTATCCAATGATTTAAACAAAAAAACCTTTGATTTTTTACTTGATATTACTTCTATAATCATCCATATTTTTATAAAACTGACATTCTATAAAGACCAATGAGATATAACTTTAAAAGATAAAAATTCTTATCTTTCGATACCTTTGGGTTTTAAAAATGGTTTAAAATTATATTTATATTATTTATAATGTCAATGTTTTTATTTCACAACTAATTATTTATGTAACTACTATAACCATAATAAAAAAATTAGATAATTTATTAATCATATATTTTTGATATCATAATAAAAACATTGAATTTGGTGGGTAACACTTGTTTCTCTAACTCTTTCACTTGACTATCTACTTTGTAAATATTATAAGTTTTATCCCATTTTTATTCCATTGTTCTATAAATAATTTATCTTTTATATGTATGATTTAAAAATTAAATGGACAAGTAATTTTTTAATTTTCATCAAAGTTGATTAATTTATAATCATATTCATTCATCAAAAACTATATATTTTTAATAATTTATATTTAGTTAATTGTTGAATAATATTTATTGATTGCAAGAGATTATAAGTGTGATCTCTTCTACTTCTTCCAAATATAATTATTATAACCATTGAATAAATGATCCCCTTTTCCATTAATAGAATTATACGTAAGGGGAAAACAATATTGAGTGATTCTTTACCATGTTCCTTGTGTTTATGATTAAAATTTTTATAACCATAGGCTGAAATAGTCTGTAATAAGGGGAGGGGTAAATTAGGATACCAAATTTATTTTGTCATCTAATAGATGTTCATATCACATTGTAAATAATGGTTACAATATGTTAATATCAATTGAAAATCATTTTAATATAGAAACATTAAATGTTGAGATATAATAACATTACTTGATTCACCACTAAGGGTTACACCATGGAGAATACACAAATTGTTTTTACACATACCATAGGATATAAGGACTCACTAAAGATTATTATAAGTTTTTTAAAGAAGAAATATATATCCAAGGGTCACACCCTCTTTCCCTATTTTTAATCACTGTATTAAAGGAAATATATATGTATTTATTGAATAAACCATATCTTATATATGTTATTTATAAACAAAAAAGACAAAACAATTATTGTTGACATCATTGTGATTCAATACTCTTAAATCATAAATGAATTCATCGCTAAAACATCTTCTTTCTATATTATCTTATTTTTCCAATGAGCTCTCTCTTTTTAATATTCCCAAGATAACCCTATATCAATGAAAAAATATTCTAAATTAACCATCCATGAAATGTCCACCTATCGCATATTTATTTGGGACTGAAATCATCCATATTTTTCATAAATAAAACTGGAATGAATGAAAATAATCTAATAAGATTTTATTCACTATTAAATTATAGAAATATTATATCATGTATAATATTAGAGTGTGATGCATTCCCATTGATATGTGATACATATTTTGTGCTATCTCTTTCATTGCTACACTCTCTTTTCCACTATAATTCATTCTATAACTCTAGATCTATAAAATAGAAGTAAATTAATATTTTATAACCTGTGAAAATAAAAAAACTATTCTCTCTGATCACTATAGATTATATATGCATTTTCATATTATTCTTTCCTATGTGGAATAATTTTCCTATTGTCTCTAAATAAAGGAATTATTATTTTTATGTTTTGTGAATTGTGACATGGTATCATCCCACAATTCCCCCCATTCTTCTAAGAAAACATATGTTATGGTATTATAAAATTATTCACAATTTAATGTAATTATCTAGTCAAACCTGGGGAAAATGAAATTATCACATGGTTCACACTATTGTATGAGACCTAACACTATGAAATAAATTCAAATTATATAAAAGGAAATAACTATACACTCTACCATATTTCATCATTCTTAGTCACTTTGTGAAATTATCCTTATACTTACACCATGAGGAGATATTTTTAATAACCAAATGGCTCTAAAACTTTACTAAACTTCTTCATCTTTCTGTAAATGAATCAAATAAATCGCATTGATAAAAATATGACATTATATACTTTGGTTTCCATAATATATCATTTATTTATAAACCATGTACATTAAATCCAAACTCTACATTATTTTACTTACTCTAATATATAAGAATTAATGGTAAATGGAATAAAAATAATAAGATTATCCTCTTAAATAAATTCATGTTGAACCTATCAAAAAAGATTCATAAACTACCACACTTCTTTGAATAATGAACTACGTTACCCTAGGATGTTCTAATTAAAGAATACATGATAGAATTCACTCTCATGGGAGTATATATAATCATGTCATCAATATACAATATATATTAAAAAAAGTATCTTCTATAGTAGATTCATTTCCTTATGAGAAAATATATACTTTAAATACATAGTATATTTGAACAATATAAGTTTATCAGAAAAAAAATAATTCAACCACAATTTTAAAGGATAATTAATGTAAACCAAATCATGATCATGAGTGTGTTATTTTAGTTTTTTCATCATAATATCCCAAAAACATATTCAACTACTCGATCCTCTTAACACAACACACCCCCCAATCCCACTATGAAATCATTAAAAAACACCTAACATTGCTTCCATGGATTCGATAATGTGAAAATACATGAGTATGTCAACCTATTATTAATTACCCAAATGTGTCCTCACACCTATCTTCACACTGAGACAAAATCCCTTCTTAGATAGTTCTATTATTCACATATCTAAGTGTGGGAAATATTAAATAAACAATTTTTAAACCCCGAATAGACAAAGAATCTCAGTATCATAAAAATTTATTAAGAATCTCCCAAGACATCAAAAAATTTCCTTATCATGATCTACACATATCCAAATTTTGAAAAAAATTACCTATAAACTCTAACTCTTTATTTTAGTACCAAAACATAATTATCATGGAATAGAAGTTACTTACTCACAATGTTTATAAAGTGATAAATAAATTACCCCAATCTCTTTATAAGATCGTCAATATATCAATATATCATTAATAAAAATAATTATTAATGAATATAAAAGGGAATATAGACATCGTTCGTTAGGTCCATAATTTCTAATAGATCATTTTTCATCTTGAAAAACATCATTAAAAATTCATAATGCCTATATGCCGCATGAGTGGATATCTTTAAAACAACAATGGATGTTATGCTAATCTAATGGTAACCTAACTAAATATTGAACTTATAAGAACATCATGTTCCACCAACCTAGTATAATAAATCATATATAAAAGGATATGAATATGATTTCTTATTGTTAATAAGGTTAAAACCATAGTTAAATTATATAAACACACATTTCCATCAACCTTAGAAAATAATATTAGTGTAGTCTAATATTCCAAATGAATATATTGGATTAAATATTATTATAATTAATAATGAAATATTTGACCTAATTTTATGATATATGATAATAATTTATTGATATTGATCAATAACAGGTTACAAGTCAATTAAAACCCCACCTACAAATCAAGTTGAAATCCTGAAAAATCATTAATAAAGATATCATAATGAAAATTTAGCAAAAGTTCAAAAATAACAGTGGAAACTCTCTCTGCCATAATGATTTTTAATCTTGAAACATGAAATGTAATCCTCCTCAGGTGCTCTAAATAATGTCTTACCTTACTGGAATGTTGTTTCAACTCTACACATAAATCAAATGAAACATTAAAATAGGGATAAAGTATCAAGAATCTCTGGTAATAGTCAATGTATACCAACCCATTAAAAAACTACTCCACCATAATAACCATGCTAAAATAATTCATTACAAATTTAATAAAATTCCATAGAATACCATAACCGGATATGCAAATTTTATTAAATATTCATTCCTTGATAGACTCTTCCCTCCACCCCAACATAATATTCTTAGGTAAAATTCAAGATAAAATACTAAGGTCCGTCCCCAGATTAGAAACTAGAAACTAAAATACAATGGGATACATTGAAATATAATCAAACAACATTATATTAAAGGTAGATGTAACCAATATAGTACCTCTCATGATGGAATAACTGTTAATAAGATTTTTTATCACCTACTCGACTATATAAAAATTCCTAGAACCAACACCAAAACCCTACCCCTATGTTACCTAACGCCCCTTCATAGTATCACCTCACTAAGAATTACCATGAGATCCTCTATCACTACCTTATCTAGATCACAAAAATGATATGATACACTTTAATGTATAGTAGTATCATATGACTATAAATATATTAAAAACTATTATCAATGATAAAAAATCTAATGAGAACCCAACTAGAATAATATATGAGGATACCATCCTTACTACACATGTGAAAATAATTTGTATTATAAGGTAACAAATGAGTCTGGCCATTAAAAACACACTATAAATAATAAAAAAGTTCATGACCTATAAAAAAGTTTATTGAGAAATTCTTCCCCTAAAATCTAGTTCACTTTTTATTCTTAAGAGAAAGATCTACCTTCCAATTCCTTCCACCACCAGATCATCCCACTCCCATCAAGGCCATTTACTCGTTGAGTTCTATTTACAATAAAAAAATATTTATTAACACCTTTAAAATATTTTGTTAAAAATATAAATTTTTTTTATAAAATATATAGTATAAATCCAAACATGAACTAACTAGTTGTAGAATGTTTATCTCCCCGTATGGTTAGAGTAAACCTAATAAACATGGTAAACCTTGAGGTGTAATCAAGGATTGTAATATTTATCCTATATAACTCCAGAAAATCCTACCACCAATAAAAATTCGATGTTTAAGTATTAAAAAATAAAATAATATTTGCAAAAAATCTTCCCATTAAAACCCACTAGTCCTCTTTTCTAGGTCTAGGATATCCCACATTTTTTTGGTTGGTCCTTCAAGCATGAAAAAAAATTAATTTTCCATTTTCCCCTTATGTTTCATTCATTAAATTGAAGATAAAATCCACCCCTATAGACACTTTCTGTTCTATGAGTTACAACCTATAATTTCATTATATTATAATATCATGCTCAGAAATCCTTTATCACATCTGACACCACCATTACCACATAAGGTTGTCTCACCTATATATTATAGATCACCATCAATAGACTCATTGAGATAGTCTTCATTATCAGAGTCTCTTGATCTCCGTCTGAGAGAACAATCTTAAATTTACCTTACATATTCTCCTGATCAAAGAAATCATACCCAACCTCATTTCTCAATGGTTTATCAAAACCCCTCTTTGGTTCCATAGTTCTATAAAAAATCAACACAATCAATAACATCAATAAAATGATATTATTATGAAAGATATAATTTGAAAAAAATCCAAACTATTAATGATTATTTCCCTTTAATATAATTTTTTTTATTATCCATTTTTAATACCATAACATACAAATCCAAAAATCACAACAAATTTAAAAACCTAAATTATTCATGACTACTATTATAGTTGTTAAAATAGTGGGAAGTGATAGTAGAAAATATATTTTGAATTTATTTAATTAATATACATTGATAATTTTAACTTAACCAAATTAAATTCATTTTTTACATATAATATCAATATTATATTAATATTTTTTTTGTAATTTTTTAAAAATAATTCATCATTAGATGAATACTAAAAGTATGAATTTTTCCTAAAAATGACCTATTTTTTAATAAAATAATTACCCAAATTTTTACAAAACCCTATTTATAAAGAAATATATATCTTGTAATTAATATAAATAATTTAAAAAACAATATTTTGAATTTATATTACACATTTTTAACAATTTTGAAACTCAAGGAATATTTCACACTAATTTTTTTACCTACTCATAATAAAATTTATACGTAATAACTAATAGCAATTAAATCTGAATACTTATTTTATATTTGAGTTAAATTTTTTAATACTAGTTAAGAATTTAAATTTCAATTTTATACATAAATATAATATTTGTAATATTAGTTTTATTTACTGAGATAATTACAAAATAGTTTTTATGGAACCATTTTATTAATATTATCGATTTTTATTTTATAAACCAAATTGATATAAATTATATTATGAATAAAATATTACCTCTAAACCTATATGTAAAAAAAATAAAAAAAAATAAATTGGTAATCAATAATAAATATTATTAAAGAACCCATAATGGTTAAAATCCCTAAAGCTACAAAAACTATTTTTTATATATTATATGTTTTAATTTCCATATTTTTATTATCATATTTATTAATTTAATTATATTAAATTAATATTTAATTTGTATTGAAAATATAAAAATGTCTTAATACGAGTTACCGAATATTTTTGATGAAAATATAAATTACTTGTTAAAAAAGTTATATAAGGTAAAAATCAATATGTAAAAATGTAAAAACCTATATTAAAGGACTTAATTTTTTTAAAAATTTATATAATGTATTTCATGTGTATTTATTGACCCAATATAACTAATGAATAAATTAATATGAAATTTTATTGTCTTTGACAATGAAATATTGTAATGATATCTAGTAAATGAAATATGTATTCCCAAAATTTACCTTTTTCACTTATAAAAGGGGATCAATTATAACACCCAATGGTTACACTTCTCATTAAAACTATAATTCTTCGACCCCAGTTACCTAGATTTGGTTCATTATTTTAATAAATTGGCATGTTTTCAAAGAATCAAGTCCCGAATGACAAATCAATTTAGTATTCGTGGAATATATATTACATACATGAATGTTACATTATATTATAAAATGAATAACATGAACAACATTATCTTTATTGACCACATTAATATCCCATAGAATATCCCTGAAGGATAGTCATAATTTAATTATTCTCATCCTGGGAAAAATAAAACATAGAAAGGGGTGAGCTCAGATTCTCATTAAGGATAACAATATAGAGAAAACATTCATAAATAAGCACAAATATTTAAGGCAATGTATAAAAATAAAACAAAATAATTTTAAACATAAAATTCAGCATAATATGGAAAATATAAATCATATAATTAAATGTACTTATTCACATGGATATTCTACTTGTCGAAAAATAAAATGAAATATTTATAGAAAATTTCATAATGATGGAATGCATAATGCCAGACATCATAACCACATATTCACGGCCCTGTGCCAAGAATAAAAATAAGATTTTGTAAAGGCCTTGTTCCAAGACACTAGTTTGTCTCATGAGACTTATCAAGGCATCGAGGAGCTATAGAGGACTCCACCCATCACTTACTAGGTCCAATGAATTCCTCATATGAAAAAGGTTTAAACATAACATAAACATTTATAATAAAAATATCATACCAAATGTCAATACATTGTCCAAAAACCATGAATGGTATAAAAACAAAACATCCACATTCAAAATTATCAAAAAACTTCAATACAATATGGAATATTTTTATCATTATAAATCAACCTCAATCAAGAAAATTATATAGTAATGGATGTTAAAATAGTTTAAAATGATATGTAAAACTGTTTGAGAGAAATATCCCTTTTTCATGAAATCATTTTAAAAGTCACACAATTTTCAAAGGAAGTTATTTAAACTATATTTTTGAATCAATGTGTCCCATATCACTTTTAATCTTTTTAAAGGAATTAAAATCTTAAAATATTAATGTCTATATAAAGAAATCCTTAAAATCACTTAGAAAACACGGACATTAATGATAAAGGTTTAGAAGAATAAATAATTAAAAAACTTAAAATTATTTTTGGTTAAAGAGTCCCGTAGAAAGAATCCTTTTTAAAAATCATTTATAAAACATGGAAATGGATAGTAAATATGTCCCCGTAAAAATATTTACATAAACAATATCTGATAATAATGAGATTAATGAATTCACCCTTACCTTGCACTTTCCTTTGATCGAGGGTATGTTTAACCTCATGTATAATGACCATTATATGTTATTAAATTAATAAAGAACCATGTTCATATTTTTTATATCATTAATGATTCATTTATGACATTATACTACCCATTTAATAATGTTTTCCATGTTAAATTAACATTATGGGTAATAATCTCTTTCTTTATCGTACATGTTTTAAATTGTTATTCTTGATCTTATCATTTAGATCATGATTTAAATACATTTAGAATATAAAAACTGATTTATATATCATATATATTAGGAATATAAATATTTATAATATATATATATATGAAATGGATGAAGCTGTTTATGGAGACGGTAGGCCGTACGTACGCATAAACGTTGTTTCCAGTTTCATATTGTATTAAACAAAAGTGAGTGAATAAGATATATATTAGTATATAAACACACACGCACACACACACATATATATATATACCTCCAATTTAATTATTATGTCATATATAACATACTTATTAATAATATATATTTTTATAATCATCATTGAAGGGTGAACATAGAAATGAATCTCATCACGTCGTGAAGACGGTAATCCGTACGTACGCAAAAGTGACAATATAAATATACTTATGGTGAAATAGTATGTTATTGGATGTTATATAATATATAAAGAATCATTAACATGTTATATTTATTATCTAAATCAGTTATACTCATTATTACACCCATCCAAATAATAAAGTGTTTGAATAACAAACAACCCCACGACATGGAGATTGTAAGACGTACATACACACATATGGTGACTTTGTCATTCATATGATGGTTAGAAAAATGAATATGGTTCTACCATTTTTATAATCACATAAAATTATATAGAATATACTAGATTTATTATTTTACAATGGAACCCACAAAGAAAGAGGAAGTGGAAGAAGAAAAGAACTTCAAAGAGGGTGGTGAAATTATTACCTCTTCTTCGGGTGTTTCCCTTTGAATTGATCAAAAGGGATCCTTATTTTGGTTTTATGTTGAAATTAAGGCATATATGTATAAGGGAGGAATTTTTGGGGGAGATTTGGTCAGGGTTTAGCAGATCCAAATGGCTTTGAAGGTGCGATTTTGAGAGAAGGGGAAGTGCCCTTTTATAAGAGGGGTGATGGTATCTTTAGGAAAATATTAAAGTATTAATTTATTATAAAATATTATTCTGTTTATAATGGCTCAAAATGAATTTATTTTGATCATTATGTGGTTATGGTCCGAAATCCTCTCAACGAATAGGTTTTAGACATGTTTATGTTACCATTTTAACCTTATCTTTTAGATTTAACTCTTAGTTAAATAGATTAACATTTACTGTGTCTACCTGTATTTCTACACTGTATGTTTAATTAAAATACTATAAATATCCAAGAGATCATATAGGGGTTAATGAATAAAATATATAATATTATTTATGCCCTTTGGATGAATGTTTGATTTTTAAGAATATTATATCAACCGATAATATTGTTTTTTGTTTTAAAAACTATTTTTGTCAATTTTGACACTATTTGGTATTTGTTTTTTGTTAAAATAATAAAAGCATGATTAGTTTGAAAAAATTTGATTTAATCAACCCTAACATATCATATTAACATATAAAATAAGGTAAATTCATCAAAATTCTAAAATTACATTTATTTGGGTATTTATAATATCAATTATTTTAATCTTTTATGAACAAGATAATCAATGCATCACCATTGTGTCATAAATAAATTAAATTATTTAATGTCAAAATATAATAAATTAAATACCATAATGTATTTAATCTTTTTATATTTATAATGAATATTTATAGTCTAATTTATCATATGTATTACCCTATATTAAAAATGTTTTAGTTATGAAAACATGAATTTAACACTTTTAACTCTTCTTTAAATTAAATAATAATAAATGTCCTAATCTAATCCATGAGGACATAAAGGATGAAATATTATTCCTAAGGTTGTTTTTGGTCTAATTACACTTATCCAATAGAATTAGGATATGTGTTAGGGTAATTATAATATCATATTTACCCTTAATTACAATATTTACTTTTAACTTTGGTAAATAAAAGCCAAAAGTTACTATTCACCAAAAATTACATTATACTTATTGAACAAAATTTTACTTACTAAGGTTCACCATGTCCCTCAGATTTTGGAAATTCAACTAATTGAATTAGTAAAATTATGTTTTATGCAATTTTTAAAATGCTCCCAAGAAGGTTGGTAAAAGACGGTAAAAAGTTCAATAAAATTTTATATATCTAAACATATTATAAAATGACTCCAATTAATCACATTGAACATATATAGGTATTATATATCTATTTTGACTTGAAATAAATAAAAATAAAACAACTAATTATTTAACTAAAATGTCGGTTTTCAACAATAACAAATTGTTTTTCACTATTCATCAAAAATTGAATGTTTTTAGAAAAATACCAAAAATTCAACCTAAGATAATTTGATGATCTAAATTTAAAAATGAATTCTATTTTAAAAAATTCAAAAAATATATGTTTAATTTATTAATCTAAAATTAATTCCAGTTGTCATTACTAGAACGTGGGTTTTTAAAAAGTAAAAACTATCGAAATACTGGCATGTGTTTATGTCAAATTTAAATGTGAAATTACATATAATTACCTAAATTATATTAAATGGTAAAAAATATTCTAATTATACTTAAAAAATCAAATTCATAATTTAACAATATAAATTATTTTGATTAAAAAAGTTGTTTTCAATTATAATTTTGTATTTTTAACAATTCATCAAAATATGAAAGTTATCATAAAAGTACCAAAAATTTATCCCGAATAAATTTTTATGTCATGAATCTAAAGAAGAATTTAATTTCCTTAAATTGAATATATAAAAGTGTCAAATATTGGTTTTAAAAAATGGTTCTCCATTAAAAGGTAGGAAACTTGCATTTTATTTTAAAAATACTACATTTATCTGAAAAAAATGAATTTGTTCTTATATTATGTCTATTAAATACATTATATGGATGTTAATATTATATAGAGTATATAAAATTCAATATGCAGTTAATACTTTTCATAACTGCTTTTTTAACGACTAGTTTGGTAAGTCGTGGTGTGCTCAAACTCGGTGTAGTGTATAACAGAAGCTGTTGAATTTCATTAATGAGATAACGTAATATGAAATCATTAGGTGTTACATTTTACAAAACTTTAATAAATTGTGTTCTTGAAATTCGAAATTTTTATTCAAAAATAAATGGTTAAAAATAGAAAAATACCTTTGTGGAAAACCCACATTGGAAATTGGTTTAATAAAATTTAGTCTTAATAAGATGGAAAGGGAAATGAAAAAATGACCACCAAATTAAAATCTCGGTTAAGAGAAAATTGGTGGCAATTAGAGACACATAATTGGAGGAAAACACAAATATTTATTGGGAGTGATTATGGTCATCAATCACAAATAAGTGTAAAATTGAGGGCCTCGAAGCCATCAATCTATGATGATTTAAAATATCATTAGTTCAACAAAACATAAGGTATTAGGATAACACATTTTTGTTTTTAAGATTACTTATCTAATGTTTAATAATTAATTTATTCATATAATTAGAGTGAAAAAAATACTTGACATGTAGAGTATCATCCATCAACAAATTCTGACCACAAGCTCATCATTCACTCCAAAAGATTACAAAATTCCAAAATATTCTATTTATCCAAATAATATAATGTTCCAAAAAATAATGAATTTATAATTCATTTTTCATAACATTTAAAAAAACTACATTATAAAAACCAGGAGATCACGTAGTCTAGTGGTAGGTGATGCAACTTTGTCACCCTTCGGTTGCAGGTTCAAGTCTCGCGGCCTTGCCGGACGCGACGGGTTGTCAACCGACCTCCGGGTTTTCCTTTTTATGACAATACCAAAATAATATCATAAAATAGTTTAACCATAAAAATAGTATTCAATGTCAAAATAAATTGATTCCAACCTTTAGCCTTATCCAAAATTCTTCTGTCCAAACTCACAATCCAAAATTTATAAGTAAGGTAAACACAATGAATATCCTTTTTTCCATGTAATAACATGTGAATACTTTCATCATGTACTCTTTCAAAACACTATACCACCCCAAAAAACCATACTACTTTATTGATTACATTCATGCTCCCTTATTTCTTATAGAATACTAGATATACTCCTTCAATCCAAAAATGTTGTAAACTCCATCAATGATGGAATATACAAATCATTAATCAGTTACAAGGTAGTCAAGAATATCCAATATAATTTATCCAAATCAATAATATATTATTCCAAAATTACTACCTCAGTATCAGAACCATATTATCATTTATCTTAATCTCAACCGTATATTTTCCAAAAAAAAATTAACCTCCAATTGAGTTACTTTTCTTGGTTTCACAAAATCTCATGTCTTTAACAAAATAGTACTACATTACAATCCTTTTATACACAATACTTATTATAACCTATACATAATTAATACAATACTCAAATAACATAATACATTAATAACAACATATGAAATCTAATCATTCACCTTTATCTTTGGTAGTATGATAACTTTATTATTATCCAATAGCAGCATTTGGGGTATACTATGATGATTTTTACATTACTTCACATAGTGTCCCAACTACTTGAAGATGAGGCATTGTACATTTAAAACCTTTGTCTAACTCTTACATTCACGTACATGGTGTCCTTTTTCTCCACACATAAAAAAAACTCTCAATCCCTTCAAGCATTTACCAAACTGATTCTTTCCACAGTTATCACATATGGGAAAATCCCTCTTTCCCCTCTTCCCTTTATTTATCTTTCTCTCTTCCATCCATTAGTCACCTTGATTCACTTCATAGCCATATGACTGAGAGAATTCATTACTTATATTATAAACCCATGATACTATCTCTTCATATGATGTGAATAAATGGGAGACTATTTCGCTTTTATTTGTTTTCTTAATACCATCAAACATATGATCCTTCTTAATCTTATGATTATGCCTATTACTAGAATTATCATTCCATCTACTTTGATCCATTTCTAAACAATTTCATTCACTAGGTTAGTTTATGAATCACAATGCATAGTTCCAAAATCATTTAAAACCTAATGTAAATTTAAAAGATTATACATATAATCCATAAAAATAAAATATTTTCTTTGAGGAAATATTTAATCCTAAATCCTTCATAATGTCTTGTAATGAAAATTTGAGTTATCCTAAGCATATCCCCTAGGAGTGTCATAACCAAGAGTTCTGCAAGGCCCATTGTAGTTCCCCATTTCCCATTCGAGTATAGCTCAAAGCAGTGTTTTTGGATTTACCCCTAGTTACATCTGTTCCAGAGCCGCCTCTACCTGCTTCTATCCAGACAGAGATGTATTGCTTGAAAAACTCACTAATTCCCTACAATACCAAAATTTTTAGAAGTTATTGTATATTAATCCTAAAAGTATATCTTAGTGTATTGTGCTCTAATCAGAGTTTATCTAAATATAGTTTCCAAGGATTGCACTAAAATTTCTCTGATTCCAACTGTAACGCCCCAAACCCAGTTACCCAGAGTCAGTTCATTATTTTAATAAATCGGCATGATTTCAAGGAATCGTGTCTCGAATGTCTGATTATTTTAGTAGTCTTGGAAAATTGATTACACACATGAATATTACATTACATTATAAAATGAAAAACAACAACAACATTTTCTCCACTAAACACATTAATATCCATTATAATATACCTATAGGTCATTTATAATTTACTTCTTCACATCCTGGAAAAAAAAACCTAGAACGGGGTGATCTCAGATGCTCAGTAAGGATAAAAATATAGAGAAAGCCTTTATAAATAAGCATAAATATTTAAGGCAATGTATAAAACTAAAACAAAAGAATTTTAAACATAAAATTAATCATAATATGGAAAATATAAATCAAATAATTCCATTTACTTATTCACATCGATATTTTACTAGTCAAATAATCACATGCAATATCAATAGAAAAATTCATAATGATGGAATGTATAATGCCAGACTTCATAACCACATAATCAAGGCCTTGTTAAAAGACTACAAATGAGATTTTTTCAAGGACCTGTTCGGAGACACTAGTTTGTCTCATGAGACCTACCGATGCATCCAGGAGCTATAGCGGGTTCCAATCATCACTTACTATGTCAAATTCATTCCACATATGAAAAGGTTTAAACATAACATAAACATTCGTATTAAAAATAGAATACTAGATGTCAATAATTTATTCATAAACCATGAATGGTATAAAAATAACACATCTACAATCAAACATATCACATAACCTTCAATACAATATAGAAATTTTTTATCATAATAAATAAACTTCAATCAAGAATAATATCTAGTATAGGATTTCGACATAGTTGAAAATGATCTGTAAAAATTATAGAGAGAAAAATAAATTTTTCATGAAATCATTTTAAAAGTAAGAAAATTTATAAATAAAGTCATTTAAAATATATTTTTGGATCAAAGTGTACCATACCAATCTGAATCTTTTTAAAGGAATTAACATTTTAAAATATTCACGTCTATATAAATAAATCCTTAAAATCACATTGAAAATACAGACATTAATGAGAAAGGTTTAGAAGAATAAATATTTAAAACATTTAAAATGATTTTTATTTTAAGAATCTCTTAAAAATAATCCTTTTTAATACACTTTTATTAAACATGTACATGGATAATAAATATGACCCAGAAAAAACTTACAAATAAAAAATCTTGGATAATACTAAGATTGGGGAATTAACCCTTACATTTCACTTCCCATTGATCAAGGGTACATTTAACATCTTGTATAATGACCATTTTATGTAATTAAATTATAAAATAACCATATTAATATTTATTATATCATTTATGATTTATTTCCAACTTTTTACTACCCATTTAATAATGATTTCCAAGTTAAATTAACATTCCAGGTAATAATCGCTTTCTTTATCGTACATGTTTTAACTTGTTATTCTTGATCATATCATTTAGACCATGATTTAAATACTTCCAAAATATAGAACAATATTTATATATCATATATATTTAGAATATAAATATTTATAATATGTAGATAAATGAAATGGAAGACCCTATTTATTGAGACGGTAGGCCGTATGTACGCATAAACGCTATTTCCGTTTTCATATCGTATTGAATGAAAGTAAGTGAATAAGATATATGTAAGTATATAAACAGAAATATATATATATCTATATTATAATTATTATGTCATATATTACATACTTATTAATAACATATATTTTTATAATAATCATTGAATGATGAACGTGGAAATGAATCTCATTGCGTTGTGGAGAAGGATATTTGTACGTACGCACGAGCTACAATATCACTATATTGATGGTGAAATTGTATTTAATTTTTTTGTATATCAAATGTATAAATAATCATTAACATGTTATATTTATTATTTACATCAGCTAAACTCATTATTACACCCATCCAAATAATAAAGTGTTTGAATAAAAAACTACACCACGACATGAAGACAGTAAGTCGTACATACAAACATATGGTGACTTTGTCATTCATATGTTGGATAAAATAATTAATATGGTTGTAACAATTTTATAATAACATCACATTTTATAGATGATATTGGAGTTATTATTTTATAATGGAAACCACAAAGAAAGAGGAAGTGGAAGATGAAAATAACTTCAAAGAGGGTGGTGAAATTATTAACTCATATTTGGGTGTTTCCTTTTGTGTTGATCAAAAGGTATCATTAATATGGAATTATGATCAAATTAAGGCCTCTAGGTCTAAGGGAGGAATGTTGGGAGGATATTTGGGTAGGTTTTGGATGAGAAAAATGGCTTTTTATGTGATATTTTTAGAGAAGGGGAAGTTCTCTTTTATAAGAGGGGTGAGGGTCACTTTAGGAAAAGATTAATGTATTATTTTATTATACAATCATATTCGGGTTATAATGCATAAAAATGAATTTATTTCGAGACTTATGTGGTTATAGGAAGAAATAATCTTAAAAATATCTTTTATACAAGTTTAGGTTACCGTTTTAACCTTATCTTTTAGATTTAACTCTTAGTTTAATTATTTAAGTTTTACTGTGGCTTCTTGTATGATTACATTATATGGTTTATAAACATACTATAAACATAAAAGAGAACCTAAAGTTGTTAAATAATGAAATATATAATATTACTTATTCCCCTTTTCTGAACTGTATATTTTAAAGAATATTATATCAACCAATAATATTTTGTTTGTTTTAAAAACTATTTTTTTGTCAATTTTGACACTATTTCGTATTTGTTTTTTCTAATAATAATAACAGCATGATTACTTCATATTTTTTTTAATTTAATCATGCCTAACATGTCATAGTAACTTATAAAATTAGTCTAATTCATAAAAATACTCAAATTAGAGTTATTTGTGTATTTATAATATTAATTATTTTAATCTTTTACTAATAAAGTAATTACTGCCTCATCATTGTGTCATAAATATATATAATTATTTAATATCTAAAAATTATAAATTAAATACCATTATTTTGGAAGTATTTTTATCTTTATAATGAATATTTATAGTCGAATATATCTTATGTATAACCCTATATTAAAAAAGTTTTTTTTATGAAAACATAAATTTAACACTTTTAACTCTTCTTTAAATTAAAAAATAATAAATCTCCTATTCAAATCCAAGTGGACCTAATGGATCATATATTATTCCTAAGGTTGTTTTTGGTCGAATTAAACTTATCCAATAGAATTTGGACATGTGTTAGGGTTGTTATAATATCATTTTTACCCTTAATTACCCTATTTACTTTTAACCATGGTAAATAAAATAAAATGATACTATTAAACCAAATTATTGTAAATTTTTTTAAACAAATAATAATTACTAAGGTTATCCATGTCTCTCAAATCTTGGAAATTAACTCACAGTAGTGGTAAAAATATGTTTTATGCAAATTTTCAAATTCTCCTAGTAGGTGGGTAAAATACGGTAAAACGTTCAATAAAATTTTATATATCTAAACTTATTATAAAATTACTTCAATGAATAACATTGAACATATATATGTTTTATGTATCTATTTTGAACTAAAATAAATAAATATAAAACAACAAATTATTTAAATAAAAAGATGGTTTTGAATAATAAAGCATTGTTTTTCACTATTCATCAAAAATTGAAAGTTTTCAAATAAATATCAAAAATTAATCCTAAGATAATTTTGAAATTATAAATTCAAAAATGATATCTATTTTACCAAACTGAAAACATATAAGTTTAATTTATTAATTTAAAATTAATTTCCATTGTCAAAACCATAAACCGTGTTTTTAAAAATTAAAAACTATCAAAAGATTGACATGTGTTTATGTCAAATTTAAATGTGAAATTACTTATAATGACCTAAATTGTATTAAATGGTAAAAATATAATCATATTATAATTACAAACCAATAAAATTCATAATTTATCATTTTAAATTATTTTGATTAAAAAATTGTATTTAATTTAAATTTTGTATTTTTAACTATTCATAAAAATATGAATGTTACTAGAAAAGTACCAAAACATTATAAAAAATAAATTTTTATGTCATTATTCTAAATAAGAATTTAATTTCATTAAATTGAATTTATGAATGTGTCAAATATTGGCTTTAAAAAAGGGTACACCATTAAAAGGTGGTAAAATAGCATTTTTTTTGAAAAATACTTCTTTTATCAGAAAAAATAAATTTGTTCTTAGATTATGTCTAGAAAACACATTATATGTATGTTAAAATTATATATATTATATAAGATTCAAAATTCTGTTAATACTATTCATAACCGCATTTTGAACGACCAGTTTGGTAAGTTGTGGTGCACTCGAACTCAGTGTTGCGTATAGTACAAGCTATTGAATTACATTAATGAGATAATGTAATATGACATTTTGTAGTGTTATAAAAACATCCATTTAAATTTTCCAAAAACACATCTCTTATAAGTTAATTTATGATTATTAACATACTGGTCTATAGAAACTATCTTAAGGATTCACTGTCAATGAAATATCAATGGGAATATTATGTTTCAAACGTATGTATTTTCTTTTATTGTGACTTTTTCAACATAATTTTTCTATTCAAATATCGTATATATATATATATATGAAATTTAATAAAATAATTATCATTATTATACTGATATGTTATTATATTAATGTAATGATTATTATTTATTCGTATCCATCTGAAAATAAAAATAAATCACCACTCGTGCGTTGTGTGGGCTATTAACACCAAAAAAAAGACATCTTCCATTTTCATCACAACCATTCATGGTTATTAAAAATGACTTTTTGTATGGATAAATAGTATATAAATAATTTAAATATGATTATATATTTTCAAATTTATCAATAAACATTTGTCTCTCTAATTCATTGAGAAATAGAAACATTAATAGTGGGTACATGTAGACTACCACTTCCATGAACAATGAGTTTCATTAGTCATCACCACCCATAATAGATAGATTTTAAAATATTATGAATATAAAAAAATTATATCTATAACACTATATATATATATATATAATATTATGTAGATATTTTATTACACTTTCTACCCTGGTCAAAATACATAAGTAGGTACAAACAAATTGACCGAACAATCACATGTAACAGACAATGGAAACAAAACAATATTAAAAATAAATAATATATGATAGTTAAAAATCCAACGAATAAGAACAATAGATGAATATAGTTATTAGGTAATAATTTTATAAAATTTATTTTGTTATTCAGGATGTTGAGCTTGAGTGCAGAAGGAATATTATAACTATGGTTAAGAGTATTCCTTACCACCTTTGGGGCTTGTCAGTTAAAATTGTGATTTTTATTTATTAAATTTATGTAATATTATTATCATAAAACTCTTATATCTTTATATATACGTATATAAAATATATATCTAGTTAAA
Organism: Viscum album; assembly: GCA_963277665.1. Classification (NCBI taxonomy): domain Eukaryota; kingdom Viridiplantae; phylum Streptophyta; class Magnoliopsida; order Santalales; family Viscaceae; genus Viscum; species Viscum album. The sequence goes on from OY728126.1 coordinate 1,152,857,749, forward strand.
TATACCATTTATTGTCATTCTTATATATGTTTTAGTTCTATTTAAAATTCACACATTTAAGTAAACCTGATTAAAAATAACTTTCCTATTTGTTTTCTTATACCAAGAATCACCCCCATGATATGTTTTTAAAACATGAATAGATTATATGAAACATAATTATATAATATATAAACCACATAGTTAGATTATTTTTTATGATGAAAATACATCATTCCCTTCTTAGAAAAGTATCCTTTACTTATTTTATAAATATTTACTATTCAATCTATTTTATATCTATATATTGATAAGTTTTTATAGCGGAATCCATTTAATATTAATTTTTACAATTTAATTTCATATAATATAGTGATTTATTTTATATTCGATTACTAGATTTACATTTTGATAAATACAAAGGAAAATTTAGCATTTTGAGGAACATAAAGGCACTTCGGGCCGTATTGCGACGGGGCATGGAATGACAATAAGAAATGATGATGATTGAATATTGATTCCCATAGACTAATAAAACCTTTAAATGATGATTTCACTTGATATTGGATGATCATATGTTGTTCCAAAGCCATACGACATAAGAACAAATTAAAAATGGAGTTTCTAGAGTTATAAAATGGCTTTACATGTCATGTAATCAGTACCCAACGTGTCAATTTTCAAGGCATGAACCATTTACATGATGTGAATAGAAGAAGAAAATCTTGGAGTGATATTCAAATGTGTCCCAAAGTGAATAATAAATGACATGAGGTGACACATTCTTAAATTTTCTATATAACTTTTCATGAAGTGCATCATTTCTTAATGATTTTGTGGTCCAAATATTATACATCGTGTAATCCTAAAATTACAAATAAGTACCAAGAATAACTGAAAATAATGATTTTGATCATATCTTTGATGGTATTCAATTATATTTACTTGAGAACTTCCACTGAATGGTATTTTTTTTTACGAAAAATACAATTTATGGCCTATATCACTATAAATAAGGTATCTGACCAAGAGATAATCACTCTATTCCAGTCATGTAGAGGATCAATTGCTGGTTTGGTTCTACAAGGTTATGAACTTCCTTTATTTGTAGATAAGATTCTATTTTTATTTTCTTTCCTTTAGGTAATTGTTAATTTGTTCTACTTTTAATCAAATATATTTCTTTAATCCATTCTCCTTATCAATAATTCTTTTGTTACTATGTTCTTTTTCCTTTTTTTGTTAATGTTTTTTTAATAAATTATTATTTGTTTAAATTGTGTATTTTGTTGTATTATATTGTTTAATCATTGTGTATAAAACAATATTTATTTCATAGTAGAAATTTAATTTTTTATGCATGACTAATCTAGTTAGGGATAGGGGTTTGGATTCAGGATGCACCTAATCTTGCTAAATCTACAAATAAAAATTTGGAAACCCTAGTGCTACTAATTAAGATAAAAAACAATTTCTCTTCATATTCTTCTTCACAACATTGAACATGGGAACTGCTATTGAATGAATAAAACCTAACTGGAGATTAATAGGATTATAACCAATAACATATTATGTTTTTTTATTATAATCTAAGAATAATTTATCTAGGTCTTATATATACCTTTAACATGGTATTGTTTCATCATTAGTAGATCCAATTGGACTGAACAAAACCAATTGGCGACTATTTCACCACTTCTTAGCCTACTAAAAAGGTCTATCTCAAGTTATATTTGGTAATATCCTTGGATATTTTCTAAAAATATCTACAAAGGCATATTATATAATATTTTTTTGGTCCAACCCTTATCACGTTGTCTAGTATGTCAAATTTGATGTTTATTCATAACTAGAATTTCTACAGTATAACAGTAACCCTAGATCATCTCTTAAAGGAGCCACAAATCATAAATTAAAAAAAGGTTTTTTCTTATTAAAATAAAATAGGAAGGATAATTTATAAATCGTGCAGCTTTTTTATTTTAAAACAGAAATAGAAACTATATTACTCTGTGAGAGAAACAGGATGGCGAAATCATGATCAACCTGGGTAAGTGTCCCTTGATGCTCAATACATTTCCACATTCAAGGGAATGTGAAGGATCCTTGATTAAATGATTTATACACACTAAAACTAGTATGTAATATGAGTTCTTAATAAGTTATAACCTAGTATTTGATCAATCAACGATATTGATTATTGGCAACCACACAAAATCATAAAACATGAATCAATGTAAAAAATAGAACCCAATAAAAAAAAATCGTATAACCAACATGATGAGTTGAATAGATTTTTCTCAATGATAAAATATTACAAAATAAAATAAAATGAATATTCATGGGTTCAATCTCATTGAATTTATCAACCAACAAAATCCATTCACACTATAACGAAAGTGAAGTGGTGAGAAAAGAGGAAACTACACTCAAATCCACACAAAATCCGGGTTATGTATGGAAGAATGTGGATTATTGTTACATTGATTTTAATTTGATCATAACATAATAAAATAATATTAATAATGTATAAATGCAGAAAAATTAAAAAAAACCTTAAAATCTATTTCCTTATTATGATTATAAGCGTGGATCTGAGGATTATAACAAAGAACACCCTACAATTTGATCACTAAGAGTTTTAGGAGTACATTAGGGATAAGAGAACTAAAATGGGTGAGGAGAGTGATAAATTTAGACTCACCCTTAACCCGGGTCAATAAATATAAGATAATGATGGTTAGGATTGATTTAATAAAAAATTACATCATATCTTCCTCAAAATGTGGTCAAGTATCAAAGGGACTAGGGGACTATTAATTAAAGACTTCTTACTCCATTACCTGAACGGTTTAATGATCGAAACACATTAAAATGAATTAAAATCTAGTAGATATGTGGTTCATTGAAATATCTATACGATGGATATATAATCAACCCTATTGTAGTTTTTAGGTCCTTGTGATAGATCAAACACATAAGGGTGGTCGAATCATGAATACCCAGAATTTCAACATTTTTTGTGTATATTTTAGGCCTCGAAATGGAAAAATTGGGAGCCATGATTTTCTAGAGAAGTGTGGACCACACTATTTTTCATTAATATACATATTTTTACTCTAATTGGATTCACATATTACCCAAAATATAAAATTACTTCCACATGCATGCTTGGGATATCACGCAGTTTCGCCCATTTTTCTTGAATTCCATCACATGATCTCCAAATCACTACCTCTTTCAATGTAAACACCACAACATGTAAAATTAACCTATTAAAAAGTGATAAAAATTAATTAATTAAATCAATCATGAAGTGTAATTTAATATTATATGTGTAATATTCAATACAAAACTAGTTTAAAACACCGATGTAAAGGTGGAAATGAATAGTGAATCTATATGCAATCACTCCATCACCTAAAAATGTACACTCATGGGAAATGTCACATGTCAAAAAAATGATGAATTTATATATTCCCAACATGATGAAGATATATAATTTAAATAAATTTTAATTAATTAAACTAATGTGATCTAAGAACAAGCAACACAAATGAGTTAATCAAAGTAAAAATGGAAAAAGATGTCTTATAAAATATATCACCATGAAATTTGGAGATATTCATGATACCAATTTTAGAATGTAATTAAAAAGTGACTTATGACACTAACTCTCCTTGTGTGTTTGTGAAAACCATTCCATGCTATTCTTTCCACTCACTCTCTAGTTAATATAGGTTATTTTAACATTTTTCAAATTAATTGATTTTCTCCACCGAACCTTCCCTACATTATTTGCAATTATATTTCAAGATCATCTCACTTAATAATTCCTGGAAGTCAAACCTTAATCACCAAACCTATATATCCCCATATACTTCACATTTCATCACTCCTTTCATTTATTATTATTATTATTATTTTCAAAAGTTTTATTTGTATAAAATATCACTATCATCACTAAACCATTATTTGATCTCCTTATGAAGATAATTGTAATAGTTATAATAAGATCAATGGATTAGGAGGAGTGTGTTTTGACTAGTACATGAAAAACCCCAATTATATATATATATATTTGAGGGTGTACAATAGTTTGATATGATGTACACACACATAGGTCAATCTAGTATAATAATGAAATATATCATATAAGAAAATAATATAGGGAAATATCATTTTAATATGAATAATATTAACCAAACATAAATTTACCTTCAATAAATAAATAAATATTCACACTTTGTGGTTTTCTAACATAATGTGTGGAGATATTAGTGACATAGATTTCCCAAAAAGTACTCACACAAGGAGTATAAGTAATATCAAAGGTTTCACAGATATATAAACATTTATATCATTGAATGAAAACAAATTTAAGAAAAATCACTCTTCAATGATTAATTCATACATATATTCATAACATAAAAGATATATGTTTTCATCAAATGTTAAAACAACTTGCAATCAATAATTTAAACATGAATTTTTAGTAAGTTCCTTGACATGGTGAACATAAGGGGGAGTAAAAATACCTTAAAGAAGGAAAAAGGGGAGAAATATAAAATACATTGAAAATCATGATGAACTCAAAAAGATGGAGAAAAGTGAATATACTATAAGAAAGGAAAAAAATAAATAAACGAAGAAAGATGATGAAAATTATAATGAACTCAATGAGATGGGGAAAAGTGAAAATACCATAAAGAAGGTGAAAAAGAGAAGAAAGGAGAAATATGATGAATATCTTAATGAACATTGCATGATGGGAAAAAGTAAAAATACTATAAATTAGGATAGAATTTAATAATGAATAAAGATAATAAAAATTATAATTAACCTAATAATGTATCCACCCCCACATAAAGGATGTGAAGTGTCCTTATTGTAATACTTGATAATGTGAGATGGAAGGATAAAACCTAGTGTGTTTCACTGGTATGTTTCTTCAAGAAGGTGGATTTCCTCCACCATATTCTTTGGAAAATCCTCATAGAATTGTTTAAGTCACTATCGCTTCATTGTAAGACTTCTTCCACTTTGCTCATCAAAAATCAATATTTCAAGAAAAGGATAAACATTAGTAATATTATAAGGACCAAGACACTAGGAATGATGTTTACCTAGGTGGAGCTTTAGCATGGAATTGTATACAAGGGCCTTATCACCAATATGTAACATCCACTAATAAATCATGATATCATGATTTTTCTTTGTTTTATATATATATAGATCTGATAGTTCTAATATGCATCATATTAAACTTCTTCAAACTCGTGAATATTGTGCTTAATATTCTCACATGCATCTGAAAGATTCATATTACAATGTATAATAGACCTATATGAATGGTGTTATACCTACACCGGGAGGTGATAATCCATTAAAAACACAATCATGTATGGTGAAATTATGATTGGGTTTTTAAATGCTATAAGATACGCCAAAAGTGCATCATCCTAGTGAAAAACATAGTTTTTCTTGTAGGGGTGTACCATTTTTTTCAATGATTTGAATAACTTCCCATTTTTTGATTTCTACTTTTCTGTATGTTTGGGGGTTATATGAAGTTGAGTCTTTATGAATAACCCCATACTTACTAGGAAATTTTATTAGTTTTTTATTGAAAAAATATGAACCCTGATCACTAATGATGAATATTGGTAAACCAATCATACTAAAAATGTGGGATCTCACCAAATAAAAATGCACGGAAGAGTCATTAGTCTTGGTAGGATTTGCTTCCACCCATTCAGAAAAATTGTCCAGATCCAACAAAATGTAAACAATGTCAAATGAATTTGTAAAAGTCCCCATGAAGATAGTTCCACAAACATCAATGATTTCATTGAATAACATGGGATATTGGGGAATTTCATTCCACTTGGGGATATTCCCTATGAATTGAATGTGACTATATGAAAAAAAAAATCAATGGGAATCCATATAAAATGTTCTCCAATAATTTCCAGTGTCAAGGAACTTTCTATCTGTACATTGAGATCCATAGTGGTCCCTACAATCCAAATTGTGGAAGAAGATAAAAATTGAGGTGAACTCACTGTTAGTGACACACCGACATACCACACAGTCACAACAATTTCTCCAAAAATATGGTTCATCCCAAATGTACCAACAATAATCATTCTTATTTATGTAGGTTTTTTAATTATTTAAATCATTGGGGAACCTAGATGTTTCTAGAAAATTAACAACGTCCACATACCAGGGGTAAGGTCCATACCATCACAATGGTCCTCATGAGGGATGAATTATAAAATGGGGATGAATGGGTTTACATTGTCGTCCATTGGTGGATAAATCCTACAAATGTGGTAAACTAAAACATTTTACACTCCCCTATTATCTCTAATATCAAGGTCAAACTCTTAGAAGAGGATTACCCATCAAATAAATTGAGTCTTAGCTTCCGGTTTCATTTGGAAAAATCAAAGGCCATTATGGTAAGAAAACACAAAAACATTTTACCTAAGAAGATATGAATGAAATTTTACATGGAAAAAACATTAAAAAAGAGTTCCTTTATAATTGGTATTTAGTTTACCTTGGAAGGGTCAAGGGTATGTGAGGCATACACAATGACATGAGGATCCTTCTCAACCATTTGGGATAAAACTGAACAAATTGTAATGTTGAAGAAAACACACATATGATCGAAGGGGAGATACCACCATGGTGTTTGTATGATTGGAGGTGATGCGAGACTCCTTTTTAGTGTATTGAAATCATACTCACCACTTTTATTAAGAAAAGCTCATTCCTTCTGCAAAAATTGAGACAACGGAGGTGAAATCTTACTAAAGTCATTGATAAATCGGAGGTAAAAACCAAAATGACCCCAAAATGATATCAACTCACAAAAAGTTTTGGATAATTAATGGATGAATTTAATTAAATTTTTTATTTCTCCACTTGAATTACCTCATTTCAAAAAACATTCCTTAGAACTATCCACCAATCAACCATGAAAGGGAATTTATCATAATTTAATAGAAGATCATTTCTAAGGAAGTGGCGGAGGATAAGACCTAGATGTTCCAAATAGTCATCAAAATTATATTGATAAACTATGAAGTCATCACTAAAATAAATTTAAAAAAATTTCAAGGTACTCAGTAAAAATTTTCAACACACATCGCCAAAAAGTACCAGGAGCATTACATAGACCAAAAGTGTAACATCCTAGGTAAATAAAGGATATTATATTTTTATATTTATTAATATCTTGGAATTAAATGTTAAATTTACTTTAAAGGGGATGTTATGTTTGATGGTTTACCTAACACACAACAACATATTTCTTTGAAATCCTATGTTGCACACAAGGATGAGTCATACTAAAAAATAATAATATAATGTTATTTTAAATGGTATTTAACGACTAAAATTGTATTTTAACGAACAATATTAACTAAATAAAATATGATTATACATTTTTTTAAATATTTTCATATCTATACGAAAGAACATAGATGCTTAAAATGTGAATGATTCAAATTTTAAGCATAAAAATTGTAATATTCTTTAAAAGGTCGATTTACTACATTTAGATTGAGATCCCATTTTAAATCTAGTTATTGTCACATTTATATGTTCTATTTTAAAAAATAATTTTATTCTTTCAAATTGGGACCTAAAAATTGACTTTGGATCCAAGTTTTGTATATTTCAAAAAACGTTCATTTTTAATGAATAGTGAAAAATACTGCATTTTATTTCCACACTTCTTTTTAATCTACATTATTTATAAAGTTATATTATCTATTAAAATGGGTTTAAAGTGAAATTATATTATATTATTAATAATTAATCCAATTTTGGTCATTTTATGTAATTTCACTTTGAAATTGGCCATAAAAACTGGAAAAGTTTTGATAGTTGTTATTTCTTAAAAACACACTCTTTGTTTGGACAACGAGAGATAATTTTAATTTTACTTCTGCCACTTCTATGTTCTGAATTTCGAAAATTTCATTTTATATTTGGAAATAGGAGGCCCAAATTTTTAAAATATGTAAATTTTACTTTTATACATTATGAATATTTATTACAGTAATTATTTTATTTACCATGGTTAAAGGGTAAATCTGTTAAATAAGGAAAAAAAATATTATAATAATAATATTAAATTACCCATAAATGTGTCCAATTCATATTTTTTGATACTTTTCCTGCCATTGGAATCCTTGGGTCCATTTTGGAACCCCATGGAGCCACTTGGGAGTGATAATAACACTTTATCTTAATTAATATAAAGTAAGGAAAAAAATACGTAAACATATATCTTTTAGTAAATAATTTTTTACATGGGATTATATAAGTTATAATTTTGACAGAAACTATTAATTATAAATCTAAAAATATTTCCTAAATCACAGTATTTTATTTATAATTTTTAGACATAAATAAATAAAATTATTTATGACAGAACGATGATGAAGTGATTACCTTATTAACGAATGATTTAAATAAATGAGATTAATTTTAAAAAAAAAACTATAAAAAACCTATCAAATTGTTATTGGACTATTTTATTTTGAAAAAAAAGTCTTCTAACCATTTAATTTAATGAGCATTGGTCATTTTGAAAAAGAAAATCAGTTAATAATAAAATAATATTTTCGAAATTTTCTAAAGAGCACCACCTCTCTCTTATAAAAAATCCATTACCTCTAACCCACTACTCACACCACTCAAGCTAATTGGATCATCAAAAAAATCCCCAATTAATCTACCTACATCTCTCTATTCATCCTAGAAGCCTTAACATAGGTATAAGGAACATCAATTATGCCTTTTGGCTCAAACCAAAATGAGTTGCTGGATTTAAAGGTAACGTCTTCTCTTAAGTCCTTTTCATTAATTTTAATTATCAAACCCCCCTAAAATCTCTTTCTTCCTTTATTTTATTAAAAACCCTATATCCAAAAAATATTAGGTTCTTGTTATGATAAATATTCTAACTACACTTCCATAGAGCTCTATCTAATGGATACGAACATAATGTTTCTGTGTACGGTGAACTACTGCCTCACGAAATTATTATTGTTAAAATAACTATAACCGCCTATCATGGTGGCAATTATGAGGGAACTATATTTATATATGATGTATATAATGTTTATGTTTTCTCTGTGCTTCTGCATTTTTCATTTATAGCATACCTTCAAGGTTTCCATAATGGGTAAATATGATATTTTAATTTGAGGAAGTGCGGACTACCACCCCCTAAATGTTATATGGATCGTTCATACCATACATGGGACATATAAAAGATAGAGTTAATAAAATTATATATGATATTATAATGTAATTATAATATACCTATGTATCATTTGTTTTTTGATTCCTTTTAAAATGAAAAAATAAAATGGAAGTAGTGTTCATGCGTACTTACGGATTACCGTCTCAATGAACGGTTCATTTCATTTTCATATATGCAAATGATATGGAATATTATAAATAAATAATATATATATATGATATATATGATATATAAATCATGAATATCATTTAATTCAAATGGAAATTTGACCACATGGACAATTTATATTTATAAAAAGTTCATTTTTAACTCAAGTTCCAAACATTGATAAAATGTCCGATATGAAATAAAATAATTAACTAATTGTTATATCAAGGTAATAAGTGATATAAAAGGAATAATAAAAATGAATTTTTTTTACATGAAAGTAGAAATTAACTTATGTTTATTATTCAGGATATTTAAGAAAGAACAGGTCAAGTCGGCCATGAGGTAAGAGACTTCATCTCAATCTCCGTTCATTGAGAAATGTTTTGATAATATATACCTCCTAATTTTATATCATATATATTAAACCCCTTTTACATTTAATCTCATTCATGGGAACATTTTTTCTATTAATCATTTAACTAAAAGACAAATGGAATATTTCTTACATTTTTTGGGAGCAATGACCTCTCCGCTGCTGTAATTGTTTTTTAGCTTACTCTATAAGCCTTAATGTTTTTTAAAGAAAAAAAATCTCTTATTCGGTTTTATGGTGTTTTGGTATTGAAAAAGATTTTTGAAATGGATTAATTTTTTAAATATGTTGAAATTATTTCTTGTGATGGTAAAAGAAATATTATTAGTGAAATGTTTATATTTTCAATATTTAATGTGTTATGATTTTATAATGGTACTTGGACATATGGTGAGTAGTTATGTGATAAACTAAATGATGGGTGGTGCCAGGATAAACACAGATAGGTGGTTACATTATAACCTCTAATGAATTGTGTATGGAATTCATTTGTATGTGTATTCGATTTAGTTATATGTGTGGAAGTCGACCGTAGGGTTCTTCCATTTAAGTATGATTATGTCCCAAGTTACCTTTATATGTTAGGTGTCATTTCTATGAGTATTATGGTATTATTTTGGTTACAAAAGGGTAATCAATGATATTTTATTCAGTGAAGAGTGTTTACTACATCATAATGGTGATAAGTATTACATATGATAAAGTATTCATGGTGTACTTGTTGTTTTGAAAAACTTATAGTTTTCCTTCTTTGTGTATACCTTATTGAGATTTTTTTGATCATCCCATGTATTTTGAATTTTTTTTATAGGTCATAAAGATATATTATGTCAAGTTTGGGATCAAGTAAAAGTCATGATGTCTAAAATATTTAACTAGATATGAACCTATTTTTCAAGAGTTTTTATTTTATGAAAAAAGGGATAATGAGTAGAAGTGTCTATTTATAATATTCAAATTGTTGTGTTTATGTTATGACATAATTATCTAATGATCTAATCTTGAAATGATCCCAAATTTTATTTATTAACTTAATTTAAGATTATGTAATGTTTAAGGCTGGGTCCTTATAGTTGGTATCAGAGGTCTATTTAGACACCTTTATGTGTCAGAATTTTGTTAAATTAATGACCATAAATTAATTTATTGTAATGTTTAAATGTTATAGAATTTATAGATTACCATATTCCTTCGCATAATATATTTTTGTGTTAAGAATGGTTTTCCGAAGAGGAAACATGAAATCTATGTTGGGAAGGTAGACATAGGAGAATAACCATCCAAATCAGCAACTAGAGATGGTCGGAATCGGAACTGAACAATTTCATACAGGGATGGCACAACTAACTCAGGATATAAATTTTGGTGTCATGCATGCATGAGATTATCCAGATCAACCATAGAGGAACATGTCTGCAGTGGACCATTTCATGAGTCAATGCCCCCATCATTCTGAGGATCATCTAACAATGTTCAAACCGAAGGGTGGATAAATGAACTAGAAATGATTTTCAATGTCATGGGATGTATAGACATTCAAAAGGTTTGTCTTGATGTTTACCATTTTTAAGGTGATGCCAATCAGTGGTGGTTTATGGTGAAAAATTTCAGGGATAGTGAACAGATTGACAAACTTGGTTAGGAAGAATTAAAAGGTATGTTTCCGGAGAAATATTTTCCTAAGGTGGTTTGACTTAGGGTGGAAAAACAATTCTTGTAATTGAGACTGGAGGAGGACTCAATGGATTCTTATGAAGAAACATTCACTCGGCTTGTAAGGTATGCTCCAAATTTTATCTGAGATCCTGATAGTATAATACGTCGCTTTACTCTAGATTGAAGCTGTGATATCAAAGGGAAACAACATCCTATGAATTAAAAAGATAGGAGAAACTTTTTATATGTGTCGAGATGGTAAAAATGAAGTTTTATTATAATAAGGTGTTCCAAGGGAGAAAACAAAAGTAGATTTCCAATTGTTAGTAAAATGGAATGAATTAATCAAATAATCCTAGAGGTAAGAAAATTAAATATCTATCTTGTAGAAATTGTGGTAAAAAGAATCCTGGAGAATGTTTATCATGGTATAGAATTTGCTTCTTGTGTGGTAAGTCTGGTCATATTTCTCTTAATCATAAGGAATATGATCAAGAAGGTAATGAAAATCCAGTGATAAGATGTTTTATGTGCAATTAAATGTGTCATTATGAAAATGTGTGTCCAATGAAGAAATAAACTGAGGGAAAGAATCCTGACTAGAAGAATAAATGGGTGGTGAAATCCTTTATAACTACTTTAGTAGATGTTGGGGTATTGAATGAAGTAGTATCAAGAACACTATTTGTTTATTCAGATTATGCCAATGTGTTGTTTGATTCTGGGTCTACACATTCATTCATTTCTAAGAAGTTTTAAAGTAAATTGGGAGTTCCATATCAAGAAATGAATCCTAAAATTATGGTAATAACACCGGGAGGAAATATTGAGACAAAAAGAAATTATAAGAACCTTCCAGTCCTTTTGTGTAGAATAAATCTACCTATAATCCATATTGATTTTCTTCAAGTAGAGTTTGATAATATTTTGGGCATGGATTGGATTTTTGTTTATCAGGATATGATTAACTATAGAGCTAAAGAGGTATCATTTCAGAATGAATTTCAGTTTGTGTTCAAGAATGAACCATTACTTTTGATAACATATCAAGAAGCGGAGAAACTAGTAAAAGATGGAAGTGAATGTTACCTTCACATATTGTAGAAAAAAAATGAATTGTTCAGATCAATTATGTTATAGTGGTAAATGAGTATCCTGATGTTTTTTGATGAGTTTAATTATATAATACTTGATTGTGAAGTTGAATTTATTGTTTCCTTAGTTCCTGGTGTTATGCCAATTTCAAAACCCCTTTATCTAATGGTTAAAATTGAACATTTACAGTTAAATAATCAATTATAGGAGTTATATGATAAAGGTTTCATTCAACCTAGAACATCACCAAGGGGTGCCCCTGTCTTGTTTGTTAAAAAGAAAGATGGTTCAATGAGACTTTTCATTGATTATAGAGTATTGAATAACATCACTGTTATGAAAAAGTATCCTTCGCCTCATATCGATTATTTGTTTGATCAACTCCAGGGTGCTTAGTATTTTTCAAAGATTGACATGAGGTTGGGGTACCATTAGTTGAAAGTAAAGGAAAAATACATTCCAAATACCATGATTCTTACTAGATATGAACATAATGAATTTTTAGTTATGCCTTTTGGGTTAACCAATTCACCTGCTGTATTCATGGATCTTATGAATAGAATTTTTTTGAGTTCTTCGATAAGTTTGGGGTTGTGTTTATTAATGAATTTTTTCGGAAAGTAAATAAGAACACAAAAGTCATTTAAGGTTTTTCTTTCATGCCTTATATGAAAAGAGACTATATGTGAAATTCAAAATGTTTGAGTTTTGGTTACAACCAATTTCTTTCCTTTGTCACATTCATAAAAAAATGGCATTACTGTTGATCCTACTAAAACCAAAGTGGTTGAAGAATGGCCAAGAAACACAAATATTGCATTGATCTGTTGTTTTTATGGTTTAAAAGGTTATTTCTAGAGGTTTTTTTGAAATTTTTCCATGGTTACCTAGCCCAATGACCATGATAACTCAAAAAGAATGTGATGATTGTTTTTGGGATTTGAAAAGATGAACAGTTAATGCCCCAGTATTGTAACTACCATCCAGAAAGGGTGAGTCGGTTATCTGCAGTGATTCTTCATTGAAAGGACTTGGTTGTGTCCTAATGCAGAATTACAAAGTAATTTATTATGCTTTAGGTGAGTTGAAACATCATGAGTTAAATTACACTACACGTGATTTGGAATTAGCTATTTTTGTTTTTGCATTAAAAATTTGGAAACCTCATCTGTATGGAATAAAATATGAAATATATACTGACCATAAAAGATTGAAGTATATATTTACATAGAAGGAATTAAACATGAGAAAAGGGTGATTTTTAGAATTAATCAAGGATTATGATTTCACGATCCATTACCATCTAGGAAAGGCAAATAAAGGGGTTGATTATTTGAGTAAAAAGTGTAATGCTACCATAACCATAATAATTTTGGAATGAGATCCTTTGGTTTTTTATTATGTGAATTTTGGATTGGATGTTGTTGGTGTATGAAATCCCTCTATTTCTTTTAGGTTTCAGTACAATTATCCCTAGAATACATAATTAAGCAAGCATATAAAGATGAAAAAAAGTTGTAGAAAAAGGTATAATTGGTTCAGAAGGGTATGTTACCTGTGTTTAATATTGATAGAGACATTGTTTTGGTGTTTGGAAAGAGATTATGTGTGTCTTGTGATTCAAATTTGAATAAAGAGTTGTAATGTGAGGCTCATAGTTCTCCATTTTTAGTTCATTCTAGCAGTACTATGATGTATAGAGATCTTGAATAGTATTACTAGTGTGTCGGAAAGAAAAGAGAAATTGATCACTTTACTGTGAGTTGTTTGACTTGTCAATAGGTTAAAGTTTAGTGACAATTACCGAAAGGGATGATTCAGTCTTTACCGGTGCCATAGTATAAATGGGAAAATATATCTAGGGACTTAATCATGGGATTACCAACGACATCTCAAGGTAATAATGCAAATCATTTTATTGATGATTGATTGACTAAATCTTCTCATTTCATTCCTATTCAAGAAACTTTGTCTTTATATCGATTTTTTTGGTTGTATGTTAAAGTGATAGTTAGGTTACATGGAGTTCCCATATCCAATGTATCTAATTGTGATATTAGGTTCACTTCTATCTTTTAGAAAGGCCCTTAAAGGTCATTCGGTACTAAATTAAATTTTAGAACAAATTTTCATCCCCAATCAGATGGGTAGTCAGAACGAACAATTAAGACTTTCGAAGATATGTTATGTGCGTATTCAATGGTTTACTAGGGATGTTGGGACTAAAATCTTTCTTGGGAAGAATTTTCATATAATAACAGTTTTCATTCAAGTATACAAATGGATCCATTCGAGGAATTATATGGAAATATATGTTGAACTCCACTATTTTTTCGGATAAAGGAGATGAAAGGAAACTGATGGGAACCAAAATTAGTAGAAGAGAAGGAAGAGAAAGTTTAGATGATTTATATGCACATGAGAACAACTTGGAGCAGGACGAAAAGTTATGCAGATAACCGGAGTAAGGATCATTCTTTTGAGTTATGTGATCATGTATTTCTAAAAGACTCTTAATTGAAAAGTGTGATGTGTATTGGAAATAAGGGATTGTTGAGTCAAATTTTAATTGAACCCTATCAAATCCTAGATAAATTTGGATTAGTTTCTTAGAGAGTTGATTTACCTCCAAGTTTATCACAAGTACACACTATTTTTCATGTTTTAATTTAGAGAAATTATATGGTAGATCCATCTCATGTTTTGTGTCCAGTGGTAGTTCAGTTGGGGGAAAATCTTCCTTATGGGGAATAACTAGTCTACATTCTTGAACGAATATAGAATGTGTTGAAGAAAACAGTAATTCATCAGGTAAAGGTTTTGTCAAAAACCATATGGTTGAAGATGCAATGTGGGAATCTGAAAATGCTATGAGGGATAATACCTGATTTATTTGATAAGTGAATAAATTTGCAAGGATGCAATTTCTAAAAAGGGGGAAGAATGTATCATCCTAGGTAAATAAAGGATATGATATTTTCATATTTATTAATATTTTTGACTTAAATATTAATTTTACTATAAAGGGGATCATATGTTCAATGTCGTACTTGACACACAACAACTGGTTTCATTGAAATCTTATGATGCACACAAGGATGAGTCATACTGAAATATAATAATATAATATTATTTTAAATGTTAGTTAAAGCCTAGCCATTTTATTGGTGGGAATGAATAGAACTAACTACAATATGATTATACAAGTTTGTTAAAAAAATTTACATTTATCGAATAACATTTAGAAGATTAAAATATGAATGAATCCAATTTTAAGAATAAACACTCTAATATACTTTAAAAGGTCGATTTATCTGCTTTTGATGGAGAACCCTTTTTAAATCTATTATTTTACTTTTATATGTTCTATTTGAAAAAATAATATTTTTCATTAGAATAGGGATATCTATATTTACTTTTGATGAAATTTCATTATATTCGGATAATGTTCAATTTTTTATGAATAGTGAAAATACTGCATTTTAATTCAAAAATGCCTTTTAATATACATTATTATTAAGGATATATTATCTTTTTAATTGGTTTTAAAGTGTAATTTTATTCAATTTTTAAAAAATTAATCCAATTTTGGTCATTAAAAGTAATTTCAAATTGAAATTTGAATTAAACAAGTGGCAATCTTTTGATAGATAATATTTCTCATAAACACATTTTTTATTTTGACAATGGTATTTAATTTTAAATTAATTTATGTGACTTATATATTTTGAAATTCAAACAATGGATTCCATATTTAGAATTGGGATTTCCAAATTCTGTACATATTTGACTTCTATTTTTAGACATTATGAATATTTACTTCAGTTAATATTTTATTTACCATGGATAAATGTTAAATATAGTAAATAAGGGTAAAAAATATTTTTATTACAATATTAAATTACCCTAAAATATTTTCTATTACTATTGGTTCATTATTTTCCGATAATGGGAATCTTTGGGTCTATTTGTGATCCCCATGGAGCCACTTGGTATTGATAATGACAATTTATAATAAATAATTTAATATAAGGACAAAAATGACATAAACATAAATCTTATAGTAAATCAATTTTTACATGAGGTTATATAAGCTCTATTTTCGACTATAAATATTAATTAAAAACATTAAAAAATTTCCTACATAATTTCATTATATGTATAATATTTTACATTATATAAAAAAAATTATTTATGACACGATGGTGAAGTAGTGATTACCTTAATAATGAATGATTTTAATAAATGAGACTATAAAATTAGAAAAACTATCCAAAACTAGTACAATTATTGTTCAACATTTGTATTTAGGACAAGAGTCATCTTATCTTCATTTTTAATGAGTTTTAGTCCTTTTAAAACAAAAAATAAGTATATAATAAAATAATATTTTTAAACATTCCTAAACTACCCCTCCTCTCCCTTACAAAATGAAATCAACTCTAAGCCATTACCCACACCTCTAAATCCCTTTTGATCATCTAAAACCTACCCAATTAAGCACCTTCTATCCCTATATTCCTCCTATATGACTTAAAATATGCTAAAGGCGCTTCGTGAAAGCCTTTTGGTTCCAACCAAAGTGAGTTACCTGATTTAAGGGTAACATCTTCTCTTAAATTCTGTTCATTTATTTTACTTATCCAACCACCAAAATTATTTTTATTCATTTATTTTATAAAAAAATATAGTCAACATACTAGTTTGTTTTTATGATATTGATTCGAATGAAACTTCTATACACACCTATAAAATGGATACCAACATACTGTTTCTATGGACGACGAACTACTGCCTCACAAAACGATGATTGTTAAAATATATCCAAATATATCTCATGGTGGACATTATGATGGAAATATATTTTTATATGATATATATTATGTTTATTTTCTGTCTATTCTTCTATATTTTTAAATTATATAATACCATTGCGGTTTCCATAATGGATATATACCATAATTTCATTTGAGGAAGTGCGGACTACCGCCACCTCAAGGTGACATGACTAATTCAGGCCATACATGGGACGTATAAAGGATGTATTTAATGAAATTATATATGATATTATATTGTAATTATAATATTCTTATGTATTTTTTTTCATTCCTTTTAAAATGAAATAATATTAACTGGAAGTAGAATTCATCCATACGTACGACTCACTATCTCCATGAACAGTACATTTCATTTTCATATATCCAAATAATATGGACTATTATAAATAAATATATACTATATATATATATATATGATATATATGATATATATATGATTAATTTCATTCTAGAGATAATGTAATTTATACCACATGGGCAATTTAATATTATAAAAAGTTCATTTTTAACTCATGTTACGAACTTCGAAAAAATGTCAATTATGAACTCAAATAATTAAGTTATTATCATAAAAAGGTAATAAGTGATATAAAAATAATAATAAACTTTTAAAAGGTTCTTAATAAATTATAAATTATCTTAATTTTATTATTTAGTATGTTAAAGAACAAACAGGTCATGTCGGACACAAGGTAAGGGACATCGTCTCAATCTCCATTCATTGAGACATGTTTTGATAATATAAAACTCCTTTTATAATAAACCCCTTTTAATTTTAATTATGTTAAAGGGAATCTTTTTTCTAAAAAGTGTTTTACTAAATGAAAAAAGTAATGTTTTTAAAATTTGTGGCGATAATGACCTCTCTACTACCATAATAGTTATTTGTCTTCCCTTATAAGCCTTGATGTTTTTAAAAGGAAAGGAAATCCCTTATTCTGTTTTGGGTTTTTTGGTATTGAAAATGGTTTTTGAAATGAATTTATTCTTTCAATATCTTGATATGATTTTATTTGATTTCAAATGAAATTATATTAGTGAAATATTTATATTTTCAATATGTTATGTGTTATGATTTTATAATGGTACATAGACATTTTAGGGGTGGTAATGTGATAAACCAAATGACAAGTGGTGCCATGATTAACCAGGATGGGTGGTTGTAATATAACATCCAATGCATTGGGTATGGAAGTCAGTCGTATGGCTATTCCATTTAGTGATATGTGTGGAAGTAGACCGTATGTTTATTCCATTAATGAGTTTTTCTGTCCCATGTTACCTTTATATGTTATGTGTTCTTTCTATGGGTTATATGGTAATATTATCATTACTAAAGGGTAAGAAATGGTCTTTTCTTAAGTGAAGAGTATTTACAACATCATAATGGTGAAAAGTATTACTTATGATAAATAAATCATGGTTTACTTGTTGATTTGAAAATGTAATGGTTTTTTCTTATTTGTGTTTCCCTTAGCAAGATTCTTATGCTCATCCCATGTTTTTTTTGAAATGTTATTTACGAGACATAAATATGAATAGGGTAAAAATGGGATCATAGAAAATTCATGATGTCTAAATTATTGAACTAGATAAGACACATTTTTTCAAGAGTTTTTATTTTATGGAAAAATGGATACTATGTAGAAGTGTCTACTTGTAATATTCAAATTGTTATGTGTAGGTTATGACCTAATTCTCTAATGAACTAAACTTGAAAAGATACTCAATGTGAATCATTAATTTAATTTAATAATATTTAATGTTTAAAGTATGGTCCTTGTACAAAGGCATCATTCTATATGAAAATGTTAAGAATATATAGGTAAATGTTGTATTTTCTTGAACTTCAAGGGCTATATGGATTTGGAAATAACCCGAATATACATCAAGGGAAAAATAATTAGACTTACCAGCCCATCATTCTAAAACTTTATCAATTAATGGTACAGGGAAGTGGTCCTTCAGTGTGGCTTGATTCAGTCTGTTGTAGTCAATATAGACCCGATAACTATTTTTCACATGTGTTGGGACCAATTCATTTAGGTCATTTTATACAACTGTTATTCTAGTATTTATGCACAATCTATTCTAGAATAACCCATTTACTATCAGATATAAGAAAAATGGTCATAACATAAATAAATTTACTGGCATCCAGTTTTTCCACTTCAGGGATAGTGTGATTCATCATGTGTTGATATTTTCTTACAGGATTAGCCTAATCTTATAAAAATATATAGTGAATATAAATAGAAGGGACAATCCTAGGAATATTATGCAATGTACAACCTATCTCCTTTTTACACTCTATCAAATGGTCGGGTAGTTTTGATTCCTACTTTGGAGAGAGATTATTGGAAATAATGACAGAAAATTGGTCAATACACTCAAGATATGCATATTTTAAATTAGAAGGAAGTGGTTTGAGTACCAACACCAATGGATTTTGGTTTGAGGGAGGGTGTTTGGGGAGTGTGAGGTCATAAAGCTGTCTATATGCTCATGTATAATCTCTATAGAATAAGAATCCATGGAAATGAGATTTAAAGAATCATTGACAGTCATGGGTACTTTAGAATGAACACACTCATCAATTAATTCACATAATTTAAAATTTTCAGAACCCACACAACAATTACAACATGAATCGAAACTCAAATCATGTAAGAGTGAAGAACTGTAAAATGAGTTAAATTATTAGTTGAGGAGAGTGATTGTTGTTTGTGTGTCATTATAGAGAAAATGCATTGATTATACAGGAAGTATAGAGTGCTCTTAAATTGTGTGTTTTGTTACATTAATGATGTTAACATTTACCTTTTCTCCACCGAACTCCATGGAAGGCATACTATTTTGAACTTTGATGTTCATATTGGTTATTTTAAGAAATTGACTCGCATGTATGAGTGATTCATGTCCTTGGGTTTGGGTTTATTCCATCTCAAGAATGTAGAAAACATTGGGGATGATGAGATTATTTACTCTTACAAGGAAATAATTAATCACATCTGTTGGATGCATAGTACTCAGGTTAGAATGTTTCACTAAAATGCATGTCGATTGAAGCTCTCTAACATGATGAGAAGTATACATAAATCGAGGCATTAGATTAATGGAAGCACATAAATCTATCATTGAATATGAAAATAATATCTTCCCTAGTGTAAAAGGTATCGTGAAAGTTCCACGATCCTTTCATTTTGTTGAAATTGCTGGTTGAATGAAGGTTGAGACAATCCTTCCCATGCTGAATCTCTCATTCCCCATAATCCTCTATCTATGGGTGCAATTCACTTAAACAAATTTGGAATATTGAGGTATTTATTTAACTATATCTAATAAAATAACTTTAACTTGAACCTTATTAAATGTATCTATTATTTCTTTATCAATCTAATTATAAAAATTCCTCTTAGATATATAATTTTTTTGTGGAAAGGAAGAGAAATGGATTATTCATTTTAATCATAAAGGATAATTTGATTACCCTTTTTATTTTTTCATCCTTGGAATATTTTATGGGTGGAGAAAGAGTGTTTTCAAGTGGGGGACACACATTTTGGGTAAAATCATTAGACATTGAAACATCCTTACCACTATTAAGTGATATTGATGAAAAATTACCTTTGTTTTTTGGATTGGAAATATGCTGGGAAGGTAATTGTCTAGAACCATTCTTCTTTATCTCACCTATGGTGTTTTCCAATTGTTCTAAATGAGTTTGTTGGTCTTGAATAGACGATTGTGTGGTTTGATGGAACTGGTGTAAGATGGTTTCCATTTTTATCACTATATCCTTGAGGCATTGTACAGATATGGGAGGAGGGGGAGGATTGATTCGAGATGGTGAAGGATAAAAAGGTTTCATACCTTGACCTTGTTGATACCAATTATTCATAGGTTATCTAGAGTATCCTCCATGTCGGTACTAGGGTTGTGCTTTCCACTCGGGGGTTGGATTTGGCCTAAATGGTTATCTCTTGAAGGGAGGTTGTTGTTGGAAGGGACTCCCTGGGAACACATCTACATTAGAATCAGGTGAATCTTGAAGTAGTGGGAACTAGTATGAAAAATGAATATTGTCAACATAAATACAAAAATGTAATGGAACTGAAGAGGAGTTTGAGTTATCCTGTTCTTGAGAAAATTTCCATAGAAGGTTATGCATCTCATCATGTTTATTATCTACCATTTGTTCTAAGGCTGAATGACATACCACATGAAATTCTCGAGTGGGTGCAATATCTTGTGTACCAAATTTTTGTGCATTTTGATCCATATTATATATAATGACTTGAGAAGCGAGAAGAGTTTTACAATCTTGGGAACCACCAGCTATAGAATCAATCATTCCAAAATCTAGGGGGATAAGTCCCTCATATAATTATTGGACTAAAAGTTGTTCTCTAATCTGCTGGTGGGGACATATTAGGATTTTTTTTGAATCTCTCCCAATATTCATGAAGGGCCTCTCCTTGTGATTTTCTAATTCCACAAATTTTATTCATGGTTGATGAAGTTTAGGAGGCAGAAAAGAAAATATATAAAAAAACACTTTTCATTTCATTCCAACCCCCAATTGTGGTAGGAAGATATTATATCCAATCTTTGGACCCAGCATTATGGGTTAAAGGGAAGGCCCAAAACTTTATTACATCCTCATACACATTTTTTGGATTCATAGTGGGACAGACTATGCGAAACACATTGTGATGTTTCTAAGGGTACTCACTAGGAAGATCTTTAAATTTGGGATGTAAGTGGATGAGGATATATCTCATCTCAATGATGGATTATTACCCAGGATATTTTATGTACACAGGTTGGTACTCTACATCTGGGGTAGTTAGATCTTTTAAATTTTTGTTATTTGTTGCCATGATTTTTGGGTATGATTTGATTCAAAATTTAATTGTTTTAAGACCACTTGAGGTTAAGAAATGGTTTCCTCTATGTTACATTATTGTCCTACTTTAGATGACCTAATTTGTGAGTGATGTGCCTTTTCAATTTTAGGTTCTATTTAAAATAGTTTTTCATTCCCTAACCGGGTCATGAAAATAAGTTGTAAATTTTGTTTTTTAATGATGGAGTTTTTTTAAACTAAAATCAATTAAATAATTTGAAAGGATAAAACAAAATATAATGCTACACTACATAATTATATAGAGAGAGGAGAATAGAGAGAGATAGAGAGATAAAGAACACACAAAATCTAACCAAATAAAAAACAAAAAATATCTAATATGGGGATATTTAAAATAGAAAAAAGAATGTAAAAGAGTGAAAGGAGAAAATATTATCTTTTATCCCTATAAAAAGATCCAAAATTTGATTAGGTTGTCAAGAGAGTTAAATTAGATGTTTATTTTTAACTAGAATTTCTGTACTATAGTAGCAACCCTCAGTCGTCACTCAATGGATACTTAGATCATTAATTATAAAAGAGGGTTTTGATTATGAAAATAAAAGAGGAATGGTAAATTAAAAAACTTTGAGTTTTTTTATTTTAAAATAGAAATAGAAAATATATTACTATGTGAGAGAAATAGGATAGAGACATTGTGATCTACCCTAGTAATTTTCCCCTGATACACAATCCAAAATCTCCTTCAGCGGAATGGAAATGATCATTGATTCCTTGATTTATACACTCTTAAACTAGTATATTATATGAGTTATTAATAGGTTACCACCATGGACATGCTCGATCAATGATATTGACTATCAATGACCTATCAAAATCGACAAACATGAATCGATGTAAAAACAGATCTCAATCGAAGAATCACATGAAAAACATGATGAGATGACCAGATTTATGTAAATGATAAAACATTACACAGTAATTAAACATGAATATTCATGTGTTCATGATTATATAATTTAGAAATCGACATAATCCATTCACACACTCATGAAAGTGAAGGGGTGAGAAAATTGGAAATCACACTCAAATCATCACGAGATCTGGGTTATAAATAAAAGAATGAAGATTCCTGTTCTATATATTTTTATTAGATTTTATGTGAATAAACATAAATTAATAAGATATAAATGATGAACAATTGGATAAAACCTGGAAATTCAATTACCTAATGAATAGTACAAGTGTGGAGATCGGGATTACAAAAAAGGACACCCCCCTCGAATTGATCACTTAGAGGATTAGAATTACACGATGGATAAGAGAAGTAAAATGGTTAGAGGGAGTTCTCAAGTTTGACTCACCCTTACCCATGGTAGTGACACCTAAGATAATGAGGTGGAGGAGTAATTTTATATAAAATTACCTTAAATCTTCCCCCAAAAGTTTCATGTATCTGAGGGACTAGGTGACTATTCATGGAAAACGTTTTCCTCATTTATCTAGATGGTTGGATGACCAAAACACGTCAAAATTACTTTAAATTTGGTGGACAAGTGGTTCATGGAGTTATCTATCTAATGGATATTGAATCAACCCAATTATATTTCTGATACCCGAGTTATGTCTAAAATACATAAGGGTTGTCCAGTCTGTCCTACCTAGAATTTCATCAAATCGTGGGACTATTTTGGCCATCTAAAAGAATGAATTGGGCTCCGTGAACCTCTATTGAAATGTATACCAACCTGTTTTAATTCATATACATATTTTTCCATAATTAGATGCACGTATAATGTAAAATACATATTTATGTCCACATGCATGCTTGCGTCTCTCGCAATTTGGCTAATTTTTCTTGAATTCCATCACAAGATCTCCAAATAACCCCCTCTAATAATGTTAACATTGAAAAAGTAAAATTTTCCTAATAAATTGTTATAAAAATTAATCCATTTATTGAATCATGAATATAAATTTATCAACATATTTTTAATATTCATTAAATAACCAGTTTAAAACTATGGTTTAAGGGTGTAAATGAATGGTGAATCGCTAGGTGATTAATCCCATAAAGAGAGGGGAATGAAGTGATGAAAAATATAAACTAAAGGTTAGGTCACTACAATTTAATATTTATTTTATAAAACTAGTTAAATGAAACTAATTAAATGAACATAATTGAGTATATGAATGATGTTGGAAAACTATGTAGGGATCAAGGGAAATTTTAGGGCATATTCAAATGATAATACTAATGATAACTTTATTTTATTGATTCTCATTCTCAATCATATATTTTTTCATTATTCTTGAACAAATATATGATAATGAATTATGAAAAATGATTGATAGAGAAGAAAAATGAATAAAATAAAGTTATTTGAATTAAACTAGATAGAATTCAACATTACAGGGATGAAATAAAAAAACTCCCTGTTGGAACCATGGACTTCTAGGAATGATTTGGAGTATGTTTTGTGTTTGTTGTCAATCCTCAGTGGATGTTCATAATTTGTACCAGCAAAGAGATCATACAGTTCAAGTAGACAACAGTATTGAAGGTGGCGACATGTACTTGATAAAGAGGAAACTTGTGCGCCATATGTTTTTCAAGATCAGAAAATAAGAAAATGGCAAAGGGATAAGGGCCGCGCAAGTTTTGGGCCGGTCGCGCAAGTAATCTGCGCGCCATGAATAGACTTGCACGCTGATGCCTGGGAGGACTGGAAACATGCATGCCTATTGTTTTTCAAGATCATAACTTCAAAATATGGAAAAGGAAAGAAGGCAACACAAGTATTTTTGTGGTTGCGCAAGTGAGTAGCACGACAGATGCTAGGGAGTATGAGCTGCGCGTCTGAAGCTGTGCGCCGAGGGAAGACTTGCGCGCCACCATGTAGGGGGTCCAGTTTTCCACTAAATAGAGGACCCCCACCACATTTGTAACAGAGTCAAAGACTTAGTGATTTTTTGATCTCTCGTCACGCACGTAGTTGAGTCGCGCAAGTTGTTGTTCGGTCGCGCATGTAGAGGCTGCATGCCGGTTGTTCGTTGGGTGACCAAGGAGGTTGGGGAGTTAAAGGCGCAACGTCGCGCAAGTTTAGTGTTGAAAGAGGCAGTGTCTCGCAAGTGGGTTGGTGTCACCTGCGTGCCGAATTATTACCATGCAAGTGACTTGCGCGCCAGGATTGAAACTTGTGCACCAGGCTTGGAGAAGCGCGCCAGGGTTGTTAAAGTACATCTATCCTCTTGAAGCTGCACGAAAGCTGGAAGATCACCTGGTACCCTTAGTGCAAAGTGAGATTCATCTTCTGGTGAGAATTGGACTTCAATAGAGCATCTACATACAACGGATGATGAATTCTTATTCAATGATGAAGAGACCTTCACGTCTATAAACTGAGTGTGTCTTCACCAAGGGCAGTGAGCTAAAGAGAGTCAACGGGAGTGACCTGAGGGAAGAAGAGAGCTATCCCTGAACTTTTGTAAAGGCAGTGAGCCTGGGACAGAGTGACTATGCCCGAACCTTTGTAATCCACAGCTAGTGAAGATTAGTGGAATTTGGTACGACCGATAACTTGTTGGCATATGCTCTTTGGACGTATCCCTTTGTCGTGAACCAAAAAAAGTACTGTGTCATCTCTGTGCATGTGAATGTTTGTTTTTTGATCATATTCATCATACAGGTTGAACAAGTTCCAACCAACGTGAGAATAAGATCCATCACATTAAAAGAAAAAGTTGTCACCCTGATTCACCCCTCTCCTCTCAGGGTGTCCATGAGTCCTTCACTCCCTATGAAGAACGATTGATTATAAAACTATGAAATCCTCCCAGTAGTCGGTCATATCCATGTATGGAACATAATGATTATATCTTATCTAGTCACCTTATTTATAATACAATAGGTCAACAATGAGATTCTGCATTTAAAAAATAATTTAGTTTCCTTTCCTGAGTTAATAAATCATAATTCTGTAAGATATACACTAAAAATAAATTTATTCATGTAGTGTCTGATAATTAAACATTGTGTAAGGATTACACTATATGAGATATTTATGCCAAAAAACCATCATGTTATGTTTTCCGTTATAAAAATTAATCTAAAAAATTTAAGGAAGTGTCACGTCATGAAATATATTCATCACGCCTTGACACATGTGAATTTCACTCTTAGAGATAATTATTCTATTATCATCATATAAATTGTTTAATCCTTGTAAATTGACACGAAGTTTAATCATTACACAATTTTTAAAGTCATATTCCAACATTAGAAACATTGTTTTTCTTTTTTCATCATTTTTATGCCTCTAGAACAACCCATGATCATACAATATCAAGGGAAATATTAATTCAATGGTTTTATTAGTCTATTGGATTCAATATCTAATGTCCAAATCATCATTATTTTCCACTTTCATGCAGAAACATTTCTCAGACCAACAAAAAGTTCATTATGATCCATAAAAATCCACATTTTCCTTCATATTACTTCAAATTTCAATCCTACAAAAGAGTACAAAACACATCAATATATTCCACAAAAATAAACATTTACCAATTAATAATCAATGAATTCGCCTAAAAAACCTATCAATATTTAGATTTAAATGAAATTAATCATTTTATTTTGATGTATTATTTATTATATCTTCTCTTATATATTTTTTATTAATTTTCCAAGTTGGATCTCTATATTTCGGACTAATGTTCCCTTTTAAATTATGAAATTTAAAAAAACTAATTATTTCTTCTCTTAGGAATCCTTATGATTTAGAATTCATTTACATATTGAATCCAAATTAAGAAACCCATTTCCTTTCCATGGGTTATATCATGTTTATGATTTATGTATAGTTTATTTTCCTCATATGGAAATTATATATGTTATTTTCATTTATATTAAGGGAGGTCCTGAATTTATATATCCATCTAATTAATTATTTAATGATTTATATCTCATGAAATTTTATGTAATCGATTCGGGATTGAACCTAACACACCATGGAAATATTTCCACTTTATGATAGAGGTCTTAGGAGTAACCCTTTATTTAAATTTATGATAACAAGTTTTATATTTTTCTACATTTTTATGATATTATAATAACATTTTATTTTTCTATGCATATATGCATATGATGATTCTATTTATGATATCATTATATGTTTCTTTACACTCATGCTTTTCTTTATTTCCTTGTTTACTCCATTACTATGATTTATAGCTCTCTATTTTACTTATTTATTTTCACTATGATATCATATTTTGTTTTAGTAGATATATTGATATTAGTAGTAGCTTGAGTAGTTATGGATGAAGATGTTTTTTTTTGTTTTTTTGTTATGATGTATCTTTATATATAGTCTTTTAGGGACACTAGAATTCTAGATCCTTGGATATTATTTGATGGATATTTATTTGAAGAATTATGAAATAAATTTTAGTTTTAGTACTACATCACCATCATTGGTATCCAAGGATGTTTTATTTATTTTTGGAGATTATGAGGACATAAACATAGTGAAATACCCGATGATATGTTTAAGGGATAAACTTATGTAGAGTATAATATTTATAAATTTTATTAATGTGGAAATTGTGTTGTTTTCCTTGAAATCACATACATGTCTAGTCACTATAAAGATGATGTAGTATCTATCATAGTTTTACATAGGGGTAATAACATTAAAGAGTGTGTGTTTGGTATTAACTCAACCATGATCGGGTTAAAGATAAAGGGGACTAACATCACACCTAGATATACACTCTCAGAGGGGATATAATTTGTTTAATTCATAATCTC
Source organism: Viscum album (assembly GCA_963277665.1). NCBI lineage: Eukaryota > Viridiplantae > Streptophyta > Magnoliopsida > Santalales > Viscaceae > Viscum > Viscum album. The sequence goes on from OY728126.1 coordinate 1,152,885,814, forward strand.
TTTACTAATAATTTTTTAAGATTTTAAGCCTTTTATAGAGAATAATTTTTTTATAGAACCTAATTTGAAAATTACCACAGATAACATAGATTGAAACATAGTTATTCATATGTTAGGTTATTCATATCATGTATAAGTTAATTCATCAATGTTTGTTTACCTTTTATTAATTTATTAATTATAATATTTCCATTTTTAACAACCCTTAATTTTAAAAAAACTTCTAGGTGAATTTGGAATTGTGTTAAATACATGTAAAATGAGAAATTTGATAAATAACCAAATAAAAGCCCCACATTATGGATGGAGAATATAACCTCATTTTAATACTTGATAAACTCAATCATGTTATAAATTATAACATGAATCATATTGGTCACCCTCAAGGAGAAAAAGTTTTATTTATGTACATTATGTGTCAGTGAACTCCAACATTATGTGAATGTTATGATCCTATAATTTTTGAAAAATCGATAAGCTCATATTATTTTTCATTAAATTCATTGAGAAATAGAAGCTCATACTCGATGTTTACCACATTAAGGGAGAAGCTGATCAGTGGTGGGAACTAATCAAGAATAAAAATCCCAAGCATGAAATATGATATCTAGAGTGGGATGAATTCAAGAGGTTATTTGTTAATAAATATTTACCTCAAACTATCCATCTTAAAATATATAGGCAGTTCCTTGGAGTCAATAATAAGGAAAATGAATCTATAGTATCTCATTAGGATAAGATAAAAATCCATGCATGATAAAACTATAGTATTATCATTAATAATGGACGTAAAATTGAACACCTATTTTTTGGGATAAAGACGAGTATGGGAAGTGATTTTGTTCTTTGATACATTGAATTATATAATGAATTAATCCTATGTTCCCTAAATGTTGAGATTGAAATGGGTGATTCTTAGTGGTCTCATGTGTATGAAGATAATAAGAATAGAATTGAGTTTAACTATAAAGGATCCCTAGATATTAATCATGGTGGCAAGAATATATATCACCCACACATGGAATTTGTGTATGGGAAGGAAATAAAATCAATTAATGTTGACGTGAGATGAATAAGTCACTAATGTAGTTGAAGAAAAAAATTCCCTTATTAATCCTTAGCCTTCACTCTAATGTTTCAACTATCTGTAACATGTAAACTATGAAAGAAAATGAAATATGAAAAGGGCTGTTGAAGATAACCAATGATAGTAACCCCTATATAAAAGACTGTATGGGTGGTATTAATATATTAAAACTATATAGAAGGATAAAGGTAATGATGTGGTGATAGATAGACAAGTTATTCGTTCATTAATATTGAATATATGATTTAATTCTAGTTCTACACACTGTTTAATAATATGAAAATATAGTAGAATTTTTCGAACACCACCAAAAAACATGATGGTTACATTATTTTTGGAAACTTATAATGAAGATATTTTTTTTATCTCTAGTATATAAAAATTTCCTAGCTTATATTTGTGGAATAAATATCATTGAAACTATTGATATAATTCTTTTTGTGTAATTTGAGGTTTTTTCTAGGAATGGACTGGTTGTCTCTATATAGATCCAACATCAGCTTCTAGGATAAGAAAATCACCTTCTATATCACGAATTACCCACTAATTATATTCTACTACAATGAAAAGGATGAATATACTTTGTAATACTATTTATAATCATTGATATTTTTTCCTTATGAAGAATAAAAACTATCCACAATGATCACATAAAAGGAGGGGACGACTCTTGAGGACATGCCCACTATAAGGCATTATACTGATTTATCCCTTTAATATTATCATGGTGTTCCCCTAGACCTAGATTTTGATTTCTCAATTGAACTTATAGATAGATCTCTTTTGATATCCAAGACACTATATAGAATTGCCCCTATTAAACTAGATGAAAAAAAGAAGTTATTATAGGATCCTCTAGATATAAGTTTGATATTCCCATGTTATTCACCATGGAGTAAACTATTACTCGTTGCTTCGATGAAGGATAAGGGAAAGAATCTCAAAAATTTATTATTATGAACTAAAAAAGAGTACTATAAAGAAAAAGATACATTTTCCTTGGATTGATGAATTGATCAATCAGTTACATGGATATAAATACTTTTCTAATGGGTAATTTTTGTGAAGATATCCACAGTTAATGGTGAAGAAGGGTGATATTCCCCATACCACCTATCCTACAACGCATTCGAACTATGATCTCATATTCATTCCATTTGGACTCATGAATTCTCCAACGATTAATATGGATTTAATGAATAGTGTCTTTAGAGATTACTATAATAAATTTGTGGTACTATTTATAACTAATATTCTAATACACTCTAAATGATAGTTGGAGCATGAGGATAATTTGAATGTTGTTTTGAAGATATAGATGAAGGTTAATTTATAAGAAAATTATAATAAATCATAGTTTTTATGGGGAATGTAGAATGTTCTAGACATGTTATCATATGTAAGGGGATATCTATGCACCCTTTGAAGACTAAGGTGATTGAGTATTGGGCTATACTATAATATGTGATAGAGATCTATAGCTTCATTTCATTATATGAGTAATATGAACAATTTGTGAAAAACATTTAATGAATTTAAAATCCATAAATCATGATAAATTAAAAGAATGTAAAATATATCTTGATAGATGAGTATGAAGAGTGCTTCAAGTATAAAAATAAGATGCTAAACACAACACCTATATTCCCCATTCCCATAAGTGGGGACAAATCATCAATCTATAATGATTCATAATGAAATTTATCAGTATCTTTACTCATGAAAAATGATAATGTGATACACTCTCAACAAAAAAAGTTTAAGGTTCAATAATAGAATTATGTAACACATGATACTGAGTTTTCCATCGTAATATTCACTGTAAAAACTATTTTTACACTCTTTTAATAAAAAAAAGAATTTATAAATTTTAGAAATTAAATAGAAAAATTTAAGTACAATTTTAATATAAAATATAAACATTAGTTAAAAAATTTAATATTATTTTTAGGAATAAATTATATATTTGTATGATTAGTTTTAATTACCAAGATAATAGTAAAATAGTTTTTAAAAGAATATTTTTATTATTATCATGTAATATTAATTTATTGAATCAAGTAAATATAAATTAAATTTATACTGTAATATTATTTTTAAACATATATATATATATATCTATATTAACACTCATACAATTTTTATTCAATGCTTAAAAATATTAAATAATACACAATGGTAAAAATTCATTTTTCTACCAAAATTATTTTTATATATTATATATTTTAATTTAAATTTATATTTTCTCAGATTTATAAATTGAATTATATTAAATGAAGATAAATTTTGGTAAAAAATATAATAATTTAATAATAATGTTTTCCTTATATTTTAAATTAAATATAAATCACTTAGTTAAAAACCATTTTTTATGGTAAAATTAAATGTAAAAAAAAATGGAAAATTATTTAAAAAACACTTAAAACATGTGTGGAATGTCATGGATGAGTATTTTTATACAAAATATCACCCCAAAATCCATTATTATAAGATTTTGGTGGATTTTACAATGGAAGATTTTATTAACCTCTAGAAGTGTAAAGAATGTTCCCAAAGTTCCATTTTCATCACTTATAAGAGTGGATCACTTCCAACAATCTATGGTTAAAATTATCAATAAAATTTACATTTAAAATCATACCAAAATACATCTCCTATAATTTTTTTATCATCCTCAAGCCCCTATTCTTTAGAATTTAATTTAGGGCCTTCACTTCCAAAGAAATATTTAAGGGAATATGAAGTCTCCAACATAAATATTACATTCTTCGTGACATTATCTCTTTATTAGTTACCATCAGAATATATTTTAAGAATAAAAATATATTAAATTCAAAATAATTATTATATTTTTATGTTATTAGGTTAATGTTGTATCCATTATTTATTCCTCTTCATTTAATTAAAAAATCATTGTTAATACGTTTAGTAAACTAACTCATCCATAAAGTGTTGTCTTCAATTTTTTATAAAATCCATTAATTGATAATGAAAATTATATAATGGATGAGTATATATGATATAAATAATATAAATATTATTTTAAAATTAAAAAATTACAATTTACCTTCTTTTATTATAATTTATTGAGATTTAGAAACATTAATCCTGCGTACATGCAATCTACTGCTTCCACGAGAAATGTGATTCATTTATCACCACCACACCTCATGGTTTCATTTAAATATATATTTTATATATAAAAATTATATCCATAAAACTATTAAAACTCTTGATGTTTTGATAATATTTTACAGTTATTTATACAATGCTAAATATACATAATGAGATATGAAAAAATTGACTGATCAATATTATGTAACCAAAATTAGGAAGAAAACAATATTATTAATAAATAACGTATGATATTAAATGGAATTATTCCTTTAAAATATATTTTAAATATATTATTATGTAATTATTTAACAGTCATAATTTGGTTATTCATGATGTTGAGTTCATGTGTAGAATTTATCTGGAACCCTCGACAATGGATATTTAATAACTCCTTCAAAATTTTCATTTAAAATATCACTTTATTATTCTCCCTATCATATAATATTAATATTAAATACATATTATATTTTTTTACATAATAACATTAAAAATATTCCTTGTTAAATATCCAATTCATTTTTTTGATAAACATATTTTAGTTCCCTATGAAATTCACACTTTTGAGAAATCACATCTTAAATTTTTTTATTTGTTGTATCATGTTAATAATTTAAAAAATGAGATAATTTTAAACCAAAGATAGACTATAAACCCTAATTATTTTATGTACAACCCTCTTGGTTAAATTCTATAATGATGTACAAAAAATTCTTTCCACTTTGAAAATTTCATTTACTTATTTTATAATTCATCACCAAATGGTATGTGTTTATTATTTCTCGTCCTTGATTATTATCATGAATTTTATTTATTGGAAATATTTTCAATACTAGTAAACCTTTTTCAATTATGAATTTCAAATAAAAATTAAATCTTCTTCTCTTGAGAATCCTTATAATTTTACCTTTTTTCTTCCTTGATTCATAATTATAATACCAACTTACATATCCTTAGTCTGAACAAGATTATAATTTATTAATAGTTTATTTCCCTCAAATTTCACAAAATAATATGATATTAATTTATATAATGAATGAGAGAATAATTATATAAACCTCCAATGCACTAGGTAAATCTTTATATCTCATGAGATGGTATGTAAGGGATTTGGGAGTAAACCTAAGTTAAAATAGGACTAAATCCACATTATTATGATATTCGTGGGAGTGACCATTGTATTATGTTTATGATATCATTTTTTATATTTTTTAAACATATTTATGATATTATTAAATCATTTAATTCTTATATTTATTTATATTTATGATCATGCTCTTCATGATATCATCATATACATCTTAACCTTGTTGTTCTTAATTATTTACATGTTTATTCTCTTACTGGGATTTCTAGACAGCCATTTTCCTTATTTATTTCACCCAGGATTACATATTTAGTTTTAGAAGATATATGAGAGTCAAGAAAAATATTTATAGTTTTCCATAATAATGATTTTTTATTACAGTCTTTTTTATATATAAGAACTCTTGATCATTGACTTGTATTTGGTTTTCAAATAATATATTATTTTGGTTTCGGTTTTAATATTATACATCAATTCATACACATAGTCACATAATAATTAGTGAACCAACTAATAATATTACCCCACAAATACCATCTCATGTATTTTAGATAATTATTTCTTTATGAATAATATATTTAGGGAAAAAATATTTTGATTTTGTAGGTAAATTATTTCATGAATGATTAGATATCTAATTGAGCATAAACACATATGAAAAGAAATTATTATTATGTTTCTATGTGATGATATCATATATGAATACACAACTACTTATTTCTAAATGAGGGATAATATGATCCAAAATTATTTTACTAAACTATGAAAATATAATCCTTTACCGTCCTAGAATTCTGTAATTCTATTATTGTTGTGTTTTTTGACACACACATATATATTATATACAATTTTTGGAATCTTATTATATATTTTAACATATCCTTAATATTAATACTCCATAAAATAACTACTCTGATACCATTTTGTGTTATCCTTCCCAAAAATGATTATTCCATTAGAGTGAAACTCCACATTCTACGAAGTTCACTCCATGATCACTATTTATTAGAGACTATTATTGAGGGTATAATATTAACGCATGGTGATCCATTTAACCTTTAATTTTACATCACATAAAAAAAGGCACACAATCAAAATAAATAGTGGAAACTATAAAAAAACAAACACAACAATATATAATAACATACCAAATGTAACCATAGATTTTATATAAACTAACATGGACCGAAGATAAAATTCCATGTTTTAAAATGAAATAATTCAACTAAAACATTCCGCAAAATGACATACAAAAAACCCACTCATCATTAAACCAAATTCAAATAAAAATAACTTTATTGTGTCTCTATACACAATATCATAGCTTAAAAGGATTATTTCCATTACTTGAAACATTAGGTATTAAATATATATATGTATATAATATGTTTACATATATTAAGTGATAATATAATCCTTAATATAATATACTGAAACCCCTTCCATATCATGTAGTTAGTATATGATCATATATAAATATTTTAAATTTTAAATAAATTTTTTGTTATCATATTTAGAATTGAATTTAGTTATTAGGTCCAACCATGTCACTTGAGTAAACCATAAATGCTTTTTCCAATTCTAGTCCATATAAATAAAGGAATCTAAACCCATATCTTAAAACATATATCTATTCCTCCCCAAAATATTACAATGAATGAGGAATAATCACCCCCATGCACATTAATACTATTCTATCCCCCTGAAAACATATAAATCGTATCCTCTCATGGATAAATTTTCCCTCCCATGGAATATTTCATTCCTATGGACACTCAAGGGAATATTTGTATCAACAAACATAGGATTTATGAAATTGAAAAACTTTATAAAACTTATACAAACCAAAATAAATCTAGTGGGGAAATTTTAAATAATCACATTGTTTTAAGTATTAAATTTCATTTTTTATACCATACATCCATTTTAATAAATTAACCTATTTTCAATGCATATAAAAATATTTTGGATTTATAAATTCATTTTCAATATAAAACACACAATAATCAATAAGAAATTACACAAAAAAACTATAAAATAAAATAATTTAGGATATTTATAATCTAATTATCATTTAACTCCATTTACCCTTATTACCTTCACATTATTCCCATTAAATAAAAATTAAGAACAAAAATTAGCTAAAGGAATTAAAAACCAATATTAATACCATCAATATAGAAGGTATACTTTCCAATATGTCTTTTGGGGTTTACAACATTTTATTTCCCTAATGTTCTAATGATGAAAACTCTTCGTAATAGTAGTTTCACATTAACAACACACACAAATCCAGAAAAAAAACCCAAATATCTTCCAAAATCTATATACTCTTAATAGGATTTTACAAAGTAGTATTTAACATTTAAAATAATATTTATGTTATGAAAACATTTTTTACATCACATTATCCAAAAAATATATCCCTTATTCTTTAAAAACTATTTTGTTTACATTTATATTATCCATTATTCTTCTTAATTTATTACTTTATATAAGTTTAATCAATTTAATGCTTAAAATATTAATTAAAATACGTAATTATTAATAAAAAATTGAAAAGAAATCATTTAATAACATTTAGTCGTATTTTATATAACAAGAATCTCATAAGCACAAGTAAATCAAAAAATTATTAGAAAATTAAAATATAAAAACATTCCAAATTTTAGTGAAAGTGAAAAGGACTCCTACTGCATAGAAGAAAAGTAATTCATGAAATGTTTGGAGTCATATCCCCTGTAAAAACATGAAATATTCCAAAAATATCCAAAATAAATAAATAATGGGGATAATAGTATTTTAGAGTAACCTAACATTATTATGTTATAATAAATTTAAAAAATTCATGAACCACTTATTAATTTAATGAAAAATCACTTGAAATATTGTGAATCCGGGCATAAATTGAGGTCACATCCACCCTTGAATCTTTAGTTAGAAGGGGAATGATCTGGGATACCAATATTTATCAAAATCTTTTAAATATTTATCTATATATGGTATTAAAAAATTCCTATTGAAAGTAGTTTATAGTAAAAAGGCATAATTCGCCTTGGTTGAAAAATTTCCCATAGTCCTTGTGGTATCCATTCCACTACCACTGAGTACCTAGTGGTATCCTAGGTGATAAAACACATCTTCCTCCATCAAAGTGTACTTGGTATCCCACTATAAGTACATGGTAGAACATATAGGTTTTCCTTCTATATATTCAACACTCTCCCCATAATCCCTTCTTCGTTCACCAAAAAATCACAATTTTTTAATAAACTTGTAACAAACATAATTTTATAAAATATAAATCTAGAAGATACATTAATTAAAAGCTTCATTATAACATATACCATTAGTTTTATATATATGTATATATGTATACGAAAAATCATAGGGAATGGAAAATACCTAAGTCGTGATGGCTGAGTTGGGTGACTACCAATAATGAATTATGAATATCAGGAATAATGTTAAGGGTGATTGACATTTTGGATATCTCGAGTATCAATCAATTTTTATTATATATTAATCTATGTAATTTAGTTGTATAGATTATGGAATATATGACTTTCCTACCTCATTTAATATATATATATATATAGTTATGATAGGGTTACCTTAAAATTGATACATTATCTTGTTTATTTATTTTATGTAAATATAATATTAAATTACATTTTATTTCAATATTTATATCTATGATTAATTATAATATTTTTATAATTTTATATTGATGATACATAGTGATCCAAGATGCTAGTTTCTAGCCTATAGTGATCTAAAATTATTCTTTAGGAGCTATATAAACCTTTATCTAGAAATATGATATAGTTTTTAGGCAGTTCATAAAAAAATGATATAAAATAAATTTTTCTTTATTTAATTAATGAATTTTGGGGAATTGGATGGAAACAAGAATAATTATTTAGAACAAATAATAGATGATTTAATCTTATATAAACAACATATTTATAATATATGTTAATGTTTCTTAGGTGGTATGAGTTATTTGATAAATACATATACTTGTTTAAAATGTAATGTTGAGATATGCTATCTATTAAATATTAAACATAGGTTGGTCACTTGTAATGTGAGTCTCAAGTATAATTAAACAATATCTATTTATTTTAATCCATTATGTGATTCTATTCAACTAGTTCCTTAATTATATATATCATGTTATTATATGAGATAAATATTTATAAGGTAAAATAACTAAATTAATATGTGTACAATTTCTAATTAATAATTTTTTTTAAAATATATTTAATGATTTTTTTTAAATTTATTGTTTTAAAATATTATATTGACATTTTTTGAATTTTATTATATTTTTTGGTCATTAATAGATGTGTTTCTATTTATTAGTTTTAGAGAACTGTTCTTTTATTGTGAATTTATGTTGTTATGGGTTATAAAATGATAAATTGAATGGGATTATTGAATTTTTTTTGGTTATAAAGAGAAGGTAGAATTTAAAAAGGTATTTAATTTAATCAATGGCAAGTGAAAATGGTTTTAAAAGAGGAATAGTGACATTTTTTTTTACTTAACATGTAAAGAATGATGTAAATGTGTACAATATAGAAAATTTCAAGGTTTTGTTTAAATGCGGATGTGTGGTGGGAGATTATATGCACATAAGAGTGTTATATTTTCCTTAATTTTAAATTACCTAATAAATGGGATTATTAAAATTCATATTTTCCACATTATAGAGATATTATATATTGAAAATGGCATATAAAATGTTAATAGGGAGAGGGGAAATGATTACACCACCATTGGAAGGAATGGTTTATTCAAAACTAAAGGAAAGCTAGATTTAGATACTGCACATTATGCATAATGGTTTTCATAGTTGATCTTATAAATTTAATGATATATAGAGTTAATTTCATTTTTAATATCCCAGAAAAATTATTAAAATATTAGTCTATAGAGAACAGATGAATTGGTGGAGTGAATCTATAAAAATTTCAACGTTATTGGTACATCCAATGAGATATGAGTTAAGATAGATTCCATAATTTTGATGATCATACATCATGTGTGTGTGCCTAATTTTTTTTCAATGTGTTAGTAAGTGATGAATTACTTTATTTGAATATGTATTTAAATAGAAGGATATATTTCTTGTTTATCGGATATCCCAAGCATGTTTTTATGATGAATACCATCTCTTGAAGAGCGAATGTCATATATTTTATTCTGTATGAATTTAATATAAGTGTAGTGATTTTTGATACTTGTCTTAATTTATAATAAATAATTTAAATTACACTTTTAAATTACACATTGTTTTTAACATTTTAAAAGTTATAAACCATGAAAATATTAATTTTCGTAAAAATATATTTTATTGAATGCTATGAAGTATCCCTACAGTTTCATGTAGAGTTTGAATCAATACACATCGGTTGGGTAATATTTTTGAAGGCCAAGAAAAAAGGGAAATGAATTTATGTTTTTTAATAATGATTAATATTTTAAGAATACATTTAGTGGGATTATAATTTTCATAAAATGAAATTGAAAATTATATTTTGGGATTCAACTAAAAAAATTACCAACCATGTTGCTAAGAAAAAATTGATTAATCCAACACATGTGGAAGTAAGGTCAACCTCATTAGAGACCTATCCATCCCAGCCATCTTTGGTGGAATATAGTGAGTTTGTAGTTACCATAGGGAGTTCATGGGTGTGTGAATTAAATTTTCATTGACCACTAAGGATAATGATTGGTGGAACATGGAAAGGAGTGACACAACCCATGTGTGCATGAACCTATATTTTATTTGGGAGCTGACCTAAATACATTCATAAGAAATTAGTGATAATAAGTTTACATTTATTGTAGAGCCCAAACATGGAAGAAACCAATTTGGGTCAAGTGTGGTGTTGGTATTTTTCACGCATCATTAAATGGTAACACTTTTATGAAAATCCATATAATATGTTTTCTCTTAAACATATGATTAAATCCTTCACCATCATCAATGTTGAACCCTCGAAGGGACAATTTTTGATGGAATTGCTTCATATCAACACTTGTCTGAAACCAATTTATTCATATCCATTGTTTTAACTTCAGGAATAATGCATTATTGATCATGTCGAGTACATTAACACAATATTAATCTAGAATGCATGAGATAATTCAAATAATGTATCACTATCCCGCTTAGATATGATGTTGTGAGATACATTCATGAAACTATAGTCTTGGATGGGTTTGATAATTAAAAAAAAGGAGTATACAACTATAATATATTAAATTTTTGTCTAACATCTTGAAGGAAAGATCCCAATGCGTGATGAAATTGAAACCATGATTTTTAGTATCGAATGTTCTTGAGATATTAAGTGGTTTATAAAAACCATTATACAACATTTTTATCTGATATATTTATAAGGAGTCTTAAATCAACATAAAACATATAATATAGTCTATAGATTATTTTCAGTAAATGTTGAGTGATCAAGCATAATTAAATATTCTAAAAATGATAAGAGATATTTTTTTGGTGAAAAAATAGAACATGTGATCCAATTGTCTTATGATGGAGATGTTACACTATCTCATTATAATGAATATGATCTATGTAAAAACTCGATTACAAGGGGGACATCAATATAACGAAACTCGATAAATATTTTAGAAATAAATAGAATTATAATCTCTATTTTTTTAATATAAAAAAATTGAAAATGTAGTTAGGTGAAGATGAAGAAGATAAAAATTAATCACAATTACGTGAATGAAAGTGAGGCATCAAGTACACTATGAAATAAGGATTTTCTATATGTTAATAAGAACATAATAATTAATTAATGAAGATATATGAGTTAAAATAGGAACCTAAATATATTGATAATAAAAGGGGTAATGGTGTTCACATGTAGTTTTTATGGTAATATAATGAATTATTCATATATATGAATTAGCTAATTTGAGATGTACAAGAAATGAACAAGTGTGATGAAAAAATTCATGAATAACAAGAAAAATTTGTTTCATATAATCTGTGTTTGAAAATCACCTGTTTCACTAAGATGAGTCTCAAACTATTTTCATAATTGTCAAGTTGTATCTATAATTGAGAGTTGGATATCTCTTATTATCTATCAAAGATCCAGATAAGAAGAAGGATCGGTGACCAAGATGTTATTTTTGTTCATATTATTAGTTATAGAAGATATATTGTGAAAAATAGTTCAAAACATCCTGAAATAATTATGACTAAAGGAGATGTAGATGTAGTCTATCGGATAGTGTCATTTATAATTAATCCCTTTTGATTTTTTTGAAAAAGAGGAACCCGTTTTATTGATGTATTTTGATAAATTTGTTGTCATTAAATTTTTTAACAAATAAGGATTATTCTGTATTTCTAATTATTTCAAGAGGATCTATATGACTTCCTTCATTTATATCAATGATTAATATTTCATTATACATGTTCAGTTACATAAAAATGAGTAAAATGATAAAACATTGATGGCGATTTATTTGATAAAAAAATTAGGGTGTGTGTGAGAGGTATAATAACCACTATACGTGGGGAGTGTATCCTTTCAGATTGAAAAAAACATTAGTAAACCATGGTGTTCCTTTTACCTCTCAATTATATATGAAGGCATACAAACTACAAGTGATGAAGAAAATAGAATCATTCACTGAATAGATGACATTGATATTGAATAGGATAATACTTATAAAGTGACAAAAACCCGTGAAGCATTTGTTCACCCCTTTTCACTATGGTTTTCCCATAGTTATTCAAATAAATGGTATTAGAGGGAAATTTTACACCTTAGATTTTATATTATGTTTTTAAGATGATTAATATGTAAATATATCTTCTCAATTCAAAATGTGTTGAAAATTTTAATGATTTTTATATAATATAGATCATAGATCTATCATATGAACAAGATTGAAGAATGTAAATAATAATGTATTGAGAATGATGAATAATACATCCCTCTAATGTAAGGAGGAAGGTGATAATGATTTCTTATGCATTAATCCTGAAAATAACTAGACATGTATGAATTTTGATGATGTATTAGTTCATTATAATATCAAGGAGAAGGAAAATATTTATTTCTCATTTAGTTCTTCTCCCATTTATTAAATGTATTAATAAAAAATCTGTCATCAAAATTGACCTTAATAAGATCATAGAATTAGTGCATGTGATCACATATATAAATCTTATATTAATGAATTAGTTGAAACATTGAAATATATGTCATATAATAGTTCGAAATATATACTTAATATTTTCTATAAATATTTCAATGTAATGAAATAAGATACCACTAAGAGTGAATATTTTTAGATAACTTGTAGAGATATGTTGAAGAAATGATGTAAAAAATATTAAGTTCTTCAAGAAAATTAGATCCAAAGAAGTATAGATTTTTGAACTTGAAGAATGATAATCTAGTTTCGATGATTAGTTTCTAAATAAAATTCATTAGAAATAGGATTACACTAAAGACTTTGAGAATTAGTACCCTACATTTCAATAGAATCAATAATCCAACATATATGTCAAGAATCTTAAATTTGGGATAAAAAATATCAAGGAGTTCAACACCTAGTTGCAGGAGAAATAAACAATTAATAGCGAGGAAGTTATTAATATTGAGAAACTGTAAAGATAATATGAAGTTAGTAGAGGTTGAGGAATATATTATAAATTTGAAATGTCTTGACCTTGGAGCTAAAATAGAATATAATGAGAATGTTCATCCAATGATTTCACTTTGAGAGAAAAGAAGTGAGGTTTTTACAAGATATGAAATCATAAAAAATTATAAGGAATATTATTTTCCTAAAATACCTTCATAATGTGGAAGGAACATATTAAAATAATATAATTATCAATATCATTCAGTTTACATGAAAATTTTACCATATATCTCTGATAATTATGTTTTTGCTAATCCTGGTTCAATGTGCATTACTTGTTCAAAATCAAATCCTGTACAAAATGTGGATGTAGAAAATGATGAAGAGACTGTAACTACATTTTTTAAGAAATATATGTATAAAATATGTTTTTATCCTAAATACTAATATCATAAGAATGAAAATAAAATAAAACATGAAGATTTTTAATTTATATTGACTATTAATCAATATAAAATATCATTATTCATTGGCTAATGTTGTTTTTATAACAAATTTAGGAACATGACATCTTATTATTTGTATCATTTTTCATTATTTTAAAATCATGGAAATCCTACATCAAGGGGGTGTATGTCTATAATGAATCAAATCCATATAACTAAAATAAGAATATAAATTTTATACATAGATTTAAATGTTTAAAATACCTATGTGCTATTTTAAATAGTAGTGGTTTCAATGATGAGGTATCAAAGTATAAATTATTGATGCATGGAACAAAAATATTTTAGATTAAAAGACAAAAAAATATGAATAATATAGGTAAGCCTATATTGGGAGAGAATAAGGATAAAATACTTACAAACAATATTCGGTATTACGTTACCAATAAGTTAGGTAATTCAACCATGGGAGAAAATCATAGGTAAAATGATGCTCAAAAAAAACTAAATAAGTCCAGGAGGGTTTATACACTAAATAGAATAATTTTCGAAGAAGAAGAAGTCACATTATGGATCACTGTAAGCAGGATATGAAAGATTTAATGAATTGAAGAAAAATTATGAAACAAAAGGAGATACCAGCCCAAGATAAAAATAAAAGGATGTAAATCGTATAGAGAATACCTTAGTATCCATGTGTAACTTCCAAGACCATTGTGCATATTCTAAATGACATACCTATAATATGTCTAGATTGCTTGGATAAAAATGTAAAAAATAATAAACAAGGATGATGTATTATGCTAAAGGTAAGAGAAAGATTCCACATGATGAAATAAATATTCATGATATAGTTTCAATAGTTTAATACAGAAAAACTACAGAAGTTATATGTAGATAGTCTAATAATGCAGGAAACATTATTATTGTTACTATTTTACAATATCATAAGTGTAAATACTAAATAATAACAATAAATAAATAAATAACGAATGCTCTTATATGGACAGACAAAATAATAATATTCTATAAAAAGAAATTTTCAACAAAGAAGATTCCAAGCTATCCAATACTGTAATGAAATTGAGTATTGTCAACATAAGTAGTTCACCATAACATAGTGCATAATATAAAGGAATATATTTGTTGATAAGAAACTATTTCACTTGTTTTATTCATAGAGAAACAAAAAAAGATCTGCGTTATTCCCGTATACCGTGTGGTTGATCATTACTTTAAGGGAATTTAAGGAGATGTATACAATCAGGTGAACAATTGATCAATAATTCTTATTATAATATCTATAATATAGAATATTACATCAATTCATTATGAAGGTTATGATCATAGTTTTATCTATCTACTAGTATCATGATTATTATTTGATTAAAAATATTAAAGATCAACCATGCCAAATATGATCAAGCTTCCACTACTGGTCAATAAATTTAAAGTCACTATCCTCGAAGAGATAATTATTTTTTCATAATAATTGTCATTTTAAACAAAAACTAACTAAAATATCCATCTTGATGAATATAATGTGGAGATCATCCATTAGGGAGTGTGTATATCAAAAGAAGTTCCTAGAGCATTATATTTCAATCAAACTGTTTGTTATGGAATGAACTTTTTCAATAACTCATTGATAAGGTATGTAGACAGAACCACATATATATATTCAAAAAACAAATTAAATTTTCTCTGGTGTTAATTGGAAGAAAAAAAAATAAATAATGAATTGAAAAAAATAATATTGAAGATGTTCTAAGACTAATTTAATAATCATTGTCTTCCTATTATAAACAAATGTTTTTAATCTATTTTTTGAGATAACTGCATGAATTCATGGTTGAATGTATCTATTGAATTTTCATTAAATTTATTTTATAAAAATTTGGCTTGTATTGAATCAATTTGGTATCAAACCATTATAATAAATATGTAATTATTTGAACAAAATACAGGGAAATAAAAAAGTTGTTCTATATCAGTTGGTATCATATTTTAAATTGAGAATTAAAATGTCTGGACCCAAGAAGCCTAGAGTGGGTGCATTGTTACATTACATTGACATTATTAAAAGGATGAAAATACCAAAAGAAAATTATGTTTAGCAATATTGAAAATCTATATTAAATTCATAATACCCATAATACATTGTAAAAAACTGAATAAAACATGCTACAAAATAAATTCATATAAAATCCATCCTTGAATGCATATTCAGAGTTAACATATTCATAAAATGGGTAAAGCATAATAATGGTGAGATAAAATTATTACTAAGGGTAAGTAAAATAAAATAAATAATGAATAAATATATATTGAAAGGTTAATAAATGATTAAACTTGACCTAAACAATTTGATGAGGAATAAATAATATAAAAAGTAAGAAACAAAATCACATCACTTAAAACAATAAAATGAAAATTAACTACATCTATAGATATGTATATAAAGAATCACATGGATAAACAATAAATAATAGTAAATAACATAAATTTCATTAGTATCTGACATCATGTCTTAGGAACATGAAAACCTATGATCGTGAAGACCGTTCACAAGATGGTTTAAAACAAAGATAGAAACCTCATTAATTTTGCCAACTTATTTGCCTCATTAAAAACTGGAAATGAATCAAAGAGCTATATAAAGTCCATGATCCACCAATCATTGATACACAAAATAATTCATCATGTTTAATAATCAAATTAACTAATTTTATTTAATAAATAATTTTATTCACTGAGAAATATAGATTTAACATTAATTCCTCATTTAATAAAATAATTTCCGAAGTGACCACCTTATGAAAATGGTAAATAGTTTAGGGACTAATAATATTCATTATAAGAATATATGGATATTAAATTAATTTTCCAATGAAAATTATTACAATAAATATATTTATTCATGTTATTTTTAACAATCACAAAACAAAGAGATATTATGAACATTCTCAAAGAGAATAATCTTTAAATATTTCAAAGTGACCCCTACTACTTCGAAATATTTACCTCTAAATATCTAGAATGGTGTGAAAATGATATTAACATAAAATAACCATAAAATATGTTTATTCCTGATATAATATCAAAATGGAAATATAAACACCAAATAAGAGTGAATTGGGGAATAATAACAAATAAGTCTCAATGAAATGTATGTTGAGAGGAAATTACCATACCATTACATTCCTCTTTTTTTGTGGTATTTAAATTTCTATATAGTGGTTTAAAATATGTTATGTACTAATACCAGAACCACACAAAGGTTTATAATACCATATGTTATCTTCTTATAATATTTTATTATAGTTTTGTTAAAACTATTTATTTTTTTAACTATTTCGGGTTTAATTACCTAGTTTTATCAAGTACATTTAGACTTATTATTTTCTGTTATTATTAAATATATCATGGTGTAATCCTTTATATAATTTAAACCATGACTAAATTATATTATATATTCTGTACATAAGTATTTATAATTGTCTATAATATTTTGAGAATAGAAATGAAGTGCACAGTTCATAGAGATGGTAGGTCGTACATGGCATGAATGCTACACTAATTGTTGTATTAAAAGAATGAAAAATAAATTGTACCTATGTATATTATAATTTTTATTCTATATTTATTATATATATTTTTAATTGGTGTATTAAAACCATCCTTTATACATTCCATGTATGGCATGACCGAGTAACATCACTCTGAGGGAGTGGTAGTGCACACTTCCTCAAGAGAAATAATCCTATTAACACAACTTGTAATGAAACAAGGTGTTATCTAAATAAAAATTTCAGAAGCATAAAGACATTATATATAACAAATATATTATTAATATATATAGTTTAAATCAAAATGTACAACATGAGAGTTTGTAAAGCATAATTTAATAATAATTGTTCTATGAGGAAGTAATTCACTGTACACAGAAACACAATGTTTGTTACCCATTAGATGGAGGTGTGTGTAATTTTACATAGAAAAAATATCATAAAAACATCACAGTATATTTTTGATACTAATATTTATATTTAATAATATAATAATAGTTTTATTGGGAGTGTATAATGGGAATGAAATTTGAAATCATGAGAGAAGACATTACCTGTTAATAAGAAAACCTCCTTTGGTTTGTACCAAAAGCATCCTTGAATTGATTTATTCCCAAGGTGAGGATTCTAGGTTGAGGGGATATATTTTAGGAGACTATATTAATAGATATTGGATGAGACAATTTGTCTTTATAGGTCTAAATAATGGGTAGATTTCTATCCATTTTATAGAGCTTGGGGAGTGGCTCTTTTGTAAACAGCAAAAGCTACTCACTATTGGGGGGTTAATCTTACCTAAAGTATAAGGACCCAACCATATTACATTACATAATATTAAATTTAGTCAATAATTCACTTCCTTTTACATTTAGGATATTTTAATGTTTATAAATTTAGATAATGGGGATATAAAACATTCATAAAAATTACACATTATTATAGAGTGGATACCATAAAAATAGATTTCCATTCATGGAAAATATAATACATTTCACATAAAACATGATTTCTTTGACTAATCTTCAAAAATTTAACATGGATTCCTTATCTTTCATACACATTCTTATAAAATATGAAAATCATTTAAAAACTTGTTTTGAGAACAAAATCTCAGTAAGGGATATAAAAATGAAGGAAAGAACACATTAGTACCTGAATACTTGTAATGTATGTTATCATTTTCAAAAGTCATACATATCACCTATATATATATACTTACATTCTGAAAAATTGATATTTCCACAAGATTAAAAAAATAAATAAGATCATAATTAGAAACATAAAGTTATCTTGGGAGAATTACATACATAATCTTTTAACCCTCTTAGCTACCTTATAATTTGTAACCCTCACGACTACCTAACTATTTGTGAAACCATCATTGTTACCCATGGAGTAACCACACGACCAACCAAAAAATAACACATTCCCAAGGAATTTAAGGGAGATAATGTTCCCACCCTTAATCATAAACAATTTCTAATAACCATAACATAATCATTGCACATGAATAATATTATAAAAACATTTCTTTTGAATTTTGAAAACATAATCTTAAAAATGGGTTTTAAAAGAAAATCCCTTTACATAAATCATATAATTTAAGTGATACATAATAGAGTGTATATAATATGTATATATATTGTAAATATACATAAATAGAAATAATATAAACAAAAACCACCACATAAATAATTTTAATACCATATAAATAATGAAGAAGAAGGTTCACCGAAAGAATGGAAATCGTGTTAAAAATTTTCTTACCTTGGGTTTTTCTTACATAAAAAATGTTTTAAACTCGTGTATAATGGTTACAAGAGTGTTATTAATATCTTATAGAAACATATCCATCTTTATAATAACTTATATGATCATTTAATTTCATCATTTTACCATTTAATTATTAGTATTTTGTTCCTTGCGCTATTTTAGGGTGAGTTCATTACATGATTTCCATGATTGGTTCATGATGGTTGTTCTTAACGATTGGAAGTGAAACTATAGATTTATAATGGATTAGTATTTACATATTAACACAACCATATATTATACCATTTACCATTATTAATTCTTACATGACTATGATTCATAAGTTAAAACATTAATGATGATTGTTTAAATAATATTAGTGGATCTTTGATAATAATGACATCATTTTGTTTTATAAATTTAAACAATTTATAGAAAAAAATTATAGTGCCCTATATAATGTATAATACATATATTATAATCTGGTTCATCCATAAAAATTGATTCATGAATAGTCTTTAAGGATGAAAAATAATTTGAAATAACATTTTCCATGATGTCAGTAAATCGACACATCACGTACGGTGTTTTAATTATTTGAATAAGTGGGGGAGGAGAAGTATATTGACAATGAATTTTCCATGAATATGATAACATCCATAATATAAAAGATTATGTATCTTTAATTCCTCTTTGATAATAGTAGGTGAGGAAAGTGGAAGAAAGAAACTCAAAATAAAATAAAAATTGAGAAAGCTCTCATGAAAATCCAGCTGCCTAATGGAATCACATAAAATTTCATAAAATAATTTGATTAGAGAAAATTGGTATCTCTCCATTATTACATAATATGGGAAGTAAGGGGGAAATGGAATGAAATATCCAATCATAAGCCAAATGGAATGAAGAAGAATAACATAGAATGAAAATAAAAAAAGAAAATAAAAGATGATGATTACCTCTTGATTTCTTCTCTTTGAGATCACTCTTAAGGCCTTGAGTTTTGGCCTTTTGGTGAGACCAAAATATCTAGGACACGGGGATGAGCCTTGGGAGGAGTACTGGTATAGAGACCCTACCTTTCTTACATTATTATTACATCATTTTAAAGATAAATAACATAATAGTATTACACATAGAAGATCCAAAGGATTAGTTTATTGGGAAAACTAGGACCATACAAAATAATTACAACATCAAGCCTAAAAATTTAGTTAATTTTTTCTTCTATGGAGTATTATTGGCACTTTTCCTATCCTTAGTGCATATATACACCTGAAGATATACATAAAAAGGGTTGAGATAGAAGCCCATTAAGTTGATAGATAAGAACAATATAGCATGGGGTGAGCATAATCATAACATGGTAAAAAGATCATGAATAAGAGAAGAAGCATAAATATAAGACTTGAAATATGGCAATGCATAAAAATGAAACATCTTGTCTTAGTAGTTAACATCCACAAATACTTGTGAACCAAGATACCATATTGTTCACATATCATTTAAAATTTTCTCAAGAGATTCATCACTTTACCCAATTCATTGGAGCATTGAATAATTTCGGGTGCACCCGTCACATTCAAACATTCATATAGCGCTATATAATTCTGGGCGCACCCATCACATCATAATATTATCATTATAAAGCATTCCACATGGAACATATATAAAATGTAAATATAACAGACCCATGGAATTTAATTGGTTACATCTCATAAGAACACATTCATAAACATTGGGTTCCCAAAAGAAAGAGGAAATAACATACCTCTTACAAGAACCGTCCACTTTGAGAGAGAAGTAAAAGGCGAGTTGATAAAAGAAGAGTTGTTTTTGGAATTTTTTTGATATAAAAACCAGTGAAAAAATTTAAATCCTTGAAAAGTAAAGACAATGATGAAAAAATGATCTTTTAGGAGTCACCATATCAAAAAAATGGACTGAATGAGGGAGAACTCGAAGGGTGAAAGTTGGGTTCGAGAATTTCCCCTTACCTTGTATCTGAATGCTTCCTTCTCTTTAATATCCATTATAATTACATTATATTAATTAATTAGAAATATATACCCTTGTGTATATTAATATGGTTCATTATGGGTTCATTAAGTGATTTTACGTGCCTTTGGATGAGTCTTAGAGTTCAAAAACATTATTCATGATTTTTGGTTTTTATGGTTTTCTTGTGTGGTTCACTTGAATTATTAAATGGATGTTTGGGTAGAACATTGGAAAACATAAAGAAATGGTATTAAAAGTCATTAATGATATTATAGGAGTTTTAATTATCTTATAATGAATCATATTTTATCCATGTGGACGAATCATTAGATAATAATTAAATGATGATAATTTGGGTTAATTTGGGCGGTTTTTCATTCACAATGAACTTGTTTTAACTTATCACTTTTTAATATGATCATAAGTTAGTTAAAAAAATTTAAATAGGAGATAATACATATAAAATTTTATGGTTCAACCATAAAAATGGTTTCATGACCAGATATGAAGGTAGAAATGGAAGAAGAAAACTTGTCGTTCGTGAAGGTGATAAATTAACACCTCACAAACAACATTATCCGTAATAAAATAATAGGAAGAGGGAAAGGGGTATGGATGAAATAAAATACCATTTTAATCATAAAATTTCAGTATATGTATAATACTAGAGTTACAATCCCATTTGGGTGAAGAAAGATGGGGAGAGATCAAGAAATGAACTTGAACTGTAAAGGAAAATAATGGAAAAGAGGGAGAGAAATTACATCTTAAATCTTCTTCTTGAGATCCTCCTTAAATAAACTGGGCTTGGTATTTTGATGAGACCAGAAGCTCTTGAACGTGGGAAATGGGATAGGGAGGTTTTCTGGGTAGATTTTATAGAAGGCTTTCATCTTGAGAGGTGCGAGGAAATGAGGGTGTTAAAGGTGGTTTTTATAGTGGAGAGGAGAGGGGTTTTCTTTAATGTAAAATTCATTAGTTTATTAATTTCCCCTAAGACAAGGTATAGTGAGTCTTGAGTGACCATGAATAGTAATTTTATCATATGACCCTGAACCAATAGGGCTTACATCAATAGAACCTCACACATGACTCTATAATTATCTTATTTTGCTTTTTTTTTTGTAAATTACGGTATTTCACTATTCATAAAAAATTCATATATTTTAGGAAAATCCCAAAAAATTTCCCCAACCATTTTTTGATGTGTAGAATCCAAAAATAAATTACATTTTTCAAAAATAATTTTCTACATATTATTAATTTAATATGTAATTAAAATTATGGTTTATCACTAAAAAATAGTTTTAAATCATTCATTACTTATTCTAAAATATAGATACATCATACTTTCACTTGAAATTTTTTTTATACCATCATAGGAAAGGTTACTATTAATTATGGTATATCACTATTCATTAGGGTTGTTACTATTCACCTAAAATTATTTTTGTTTTATTAGACTACAAAAAACATCTAGAACACAACCGAATATGTAAGATTTTCAAATTTTCAATCACAGAAGTGAAAAAATTATATTTAAAGTCACTTATCACTTATTAGTTCATTATGATGGGTTTTCATGTTATTTTATGACATAATTATAAGAAGGAAATTTCCATTGAAAACTTTGGGTCATTACATTCTTCCCCCCATAAGAAATTTCGCCCCCAAAATTCCACATTACACAAATAGGTGACAATACTTCTTCTTCATTCCCTCTTCCAGTTGCAAAGTTTCTTCCTCAAACATATGGTTCCTCCACAACACTTTGACAAGATGGGTTGTGTTGTTGCATAGAACATTATCTCTCCGATCCAGAATCTTTACTGGCTGCTCCACATAGGAGAGATCATCTTCCAGCTACACCACCTCTGAGTTTAGTACATGTGAGGGGTTTGGTATGTACTTCCTCAGTATTGATACATGAAACACATCATGAAATTGATCCATATTAGGTGGAAGTTCAAGATGATAGTCCACGACTACCATGCTGTCAAGGATATCAAAGGGGCCAATATACCTTAGGCTTAGTATCCCTTTCTTTCCAAATCACATGACTCTCTTCCATGGAGATATTCGAAGGAAGACTTTATCTCCAACGTTGAACTCCACGTCCCTTTGACAGTTGACAACATAGCTCATTTGCTAACATTGAGAAGCTTTGATGTGTTTCTGGATGACATGAACCTTCTCAATCATCTTTTGAACAATATGAGGTCCACGTAGCTTTCTTTCTCCAACTTCATCCCAACAGGTTGGAGTTCTACATCACTTTCCATACAAATCTTTATATGAAGCCATCTAAATACTCGAGTGGAAGCTATTGTTGTATGAGAACTCAACCAATGGGAGATGCTGATCCCATCCACCTTTGAATTCTAGAGATGAGGCTCTTAGCATATCTTCAAGCATCTGAATAGTTCTTTCAGACATTCCCTCAGTTTGGTAGTGATAGGCAGTGCTGAAATTTAATTCAGTACTCAAAGCATGTTGAAGGGACCTTAAGAATTTAGATGTGAACCTTGGATCATGGTCAGTGAAAATTTAGAGGGGAACACCATGCAGTCTCACCACATTCTTCACATATAACATTTCAAGTTGTTCAAGCGAGAAATCTTCTCGAAGTGATAAAATGGGAAGTATTGGTGAGTAGGTCAACCACAAACCATATCGTATTATTTCCCTTTGACGTCCTTGGGAGACCCGTGACAAAGTCCATGGTAACATTTTCCCATTTCCACATGGGTATAGGCAATTGATTCATCATACCTTTGGACTTTTTTCTCTCAACTTTAACTTTTTGACATACAGAGCACCATGATATATATTCCACAATCTCCTTCTTCATGTTATCTCACAAGAAGTGTTCTCGGAGAACACGGTACATCTTGGTACTCCCAGGATGGATAGAGAATATTAAGATATGTGAATTTTACAATAGTTCTTTCTTTATCCCATGAGATGAAGGAACACAAAGCTGCGTTCCAAACCAAATCACAACATCATCATCGATATGGAACTCTAGCAGCTTCCCTTCCTTTACTTCATTCACCCTCTTTTGTATATTCACATAATCATTTTGTGCTTCCTTAATCTTCTCTTGGATGGATGGTTGAAAATCATTTCTGAAAGGTAGGATGTATCCCTAGCCCTTATGATTTCCAAATCCATTCTTTGGTTATCCAAGAAGATAGGGTCTTTCTCAATCGGTAACAAGGATTGTGTAGTAGGATCTTTTCTACTTAGCACATCATCTACCTTGTTCACCTTTCTAGGATGATAGTGAATAGAGAAATCATAATCCATGATTTGTTCTAACCATATCCTTTGACTCATATTGATCTTCTTTGTGTGAATATATACTTTAGGCTCTTGTGGTCAGTGTATATGTCACACTTTTCACCCTAAAGGTAGTGCTGCCATATTTTCATGTAAAAAATCATGACTGCCAGCTCTAGATCATGTGTAGGGTAGTTCTACCGATGGATATTCAACTGTCGTGAGGTGTTGGCTATCATATTGTCATTTTACATGAGTATGAAACCCATGACTTTCTTTGAAGAAGGAATGTATATCAGAAAACATTGTCCACTATTCGGTAGTGGGAGTATAGGTGTAGTGATCAGCCTTCTCTTTAGCTCCTTGAATCATACCTCACATTCTTCTGTCCAGACATACTTTACCACATTCATTGTTAACATAGTTAGCAGGCTTCACAATCATGAGAAGATTATCTCAAAACAGCGGTAGTACCTAGCTAATCCAAGAGAACTACAAATTTCTGTTACACATGAGGGCCTGGGGCATTCCTCAATCCCCTTTTTTTGAAGGATCCACATGAATTCCCCCACTTGTGATCACATGTCCCAAGATTGTGACTTGATTAATCCAAAAGTCACTCTTGCTGAACTTAGCGTACAACTTCTCCTTCTTCAATGTCACCAACACTAGTCTTAGATGTTCTTCATATTCCTCATTTCTCTTGGAGTAGATGAGAGTATCATCAGTAAAAACTACAAAACATTTGTCGAGTTAATGTCTAAATACTATATTCGTCAAATCCATGAAGATTTTAGGGTCATTAGTAAGTCCAAAGGGCATCACCAAAATCTCACTGTGCCCATACCTTGTTCGGAAGGCAGTCTTCTGAATATCTTCAATCTTCTCTGTTACCAGAAGATATCCAGAATTAAAATCCACTATTGAGAAGTATTGAGCTCCTCTTAACTAGTCGAACAAGTCATCAATACTAGTGAGAGGATACTTGTTCTTTATGGTGATCATATTTAGTTCCCGATAATCGATACAAAACTGCAATGTTCAATTATTCTTCTTCACAAAGAGTACTTGTGCACCCAAGGTGATGCACTAGGGCATATGAACTATTTTTCCAGATGCTCTTGCATCTGCTTCTTTAAATCCCCCAGTTCGTTAGGAGCCATACTATA
Organism: Viscum album; assembly: GCA_963277665.1. Lineage (NCBI taxonomy): Eukaryota > Viridiplantae > Streptophyta > Magnoliopsida > Santalales > Viscaceae > Viscum > Viscum album. Next base: position 1,152,911,967 of record OY728126.1, read on the forward strand.
GGGACACTTCGAGATAGGATTTTCTCTGGGTATGAGGTCAATTGAGAACTCTAACTCATGATCTGTGGGAATTCTGCATAACTCTTCTAGAAATACATCACTGTATTCCCTCAGGATGGGCATTTCCTCAAGGATGACACCTTCCTTCAACTGTACCATTTAGGCGATGTATTCTTCTTCATAGAGAATCAACACCCAAACCATTGAAGGATTTTTCAAAGGATATTCATGATCTTCCTTGCATTTGGAGAGGATAATGGGATGATTCGTAATATGAAAAGATATTTCCTTTTATAGATAGTTGATATGTGCTCTATATAATGAGAGCCAATCTATTCCCATTATAACGTCAAATTACACCAAAAGAAGTATTACAAGATTTGCTGAAAGTAACTTCCCACATACGCCAACAGGAGAAGAGTCAAACACTTAGGTTTCAATGATTGCACCACATGGTGTTTTTACAGATATATCTACTTCATGGTTTCGGGGATTCAATTCTATAGTTGTAGAAAACATGCAAGATATAAAGGAATGTGTAGAAAAATAATCAAATAAACTTTTTACATTTTTGAGTGAATATGAAGTGTACCTTGTTCGACTTCATTATCTTTCTCCACTTTCATAGTGGTGATGGAATAAGCCTTCCCTTGTTCCGTTGGATTTGGTGGCTGAAAACGCTGATTACCCTCTAATACTCGAGGATTAGTAAACTGGTTACCATAGTTCCCTACCTCCCTAGATTTGTATCATTGAACCATGAGTGGTTCCCTCCTTTCATCGGCTACATAATCTTTATTATTTGTGTCTTTCAGACACTCTTGAGCATGATGTCCTTCTTTCCCACACATTAATCATTTCTTCGTCCCATTGATGCAGTTCCCATGGTGCAACTTTACACATTTTTGGTCTGTGGGTCATTGAGTTTTCTTCCCACCATAATCATTAGATCCACCAGCTTGAATCTCCATCTTTCGTTTCTTATCACCATAGTCATGGGACTATTTTTCAAACTCCATATCCACTTTGAGAGCACACTAAACAACTTCTTCATAATTTCAATGTCTCAAATAACATGAAACTTTCGAAGGTGTGGTTTTAATCCACTAAAGAATCTATTAATTTTTCTATCATTGTAGAAAACAAAACCCAAAGCATACCTTTCATGCCTTGTGAAATTTTATTAATAGGTTGTGACAAATTCTCCTTCTTTTTTTTGAGATCTATAAATTCTCTCTCAATCTTCATGAGAATATTTATTGGTAATTACTTGTTAAGAAACATTATCTTAAAGTCTTCCCAATCCATCTCTTCAATTTCCACCATTGGATTGGTGTTCTTAATAAAATCCCACCATTGATCAGCTTATCCATCTAACAGATAAATAGCTAAGGTCACCTTCTCTATCTCAAAATAGTGAAGAATAGAAAAGATCTTCTCCATGGAGTTGACCCACTATTCCGCATCTAGTGGATCAGAAGATCCATTAAACGTCGGTGGTCGTTTCCACATAAAACATTCGATAACGAGTTTTTCCCTCATTAGCGAAGAAGGATATTCCCCATTATTGTGGTTATTATTCATAACTTGAGATAATTGGGTAAGAATCACCATAATGTTTTGAAGTCCACCTCACAAATCATTGGGGATGTCGTTTAGGTAATCGTTGCATTGGCCCTCGGAAGAGTTGTTGTCCTGATTTCTCCTGGTTCCCAACATTTTATAAAATAGACAAGGTTAGAACAAAAAATAAGTCAACAATTCATGAAAAAATAACTTATTTATTCACACAATTTATACTAAAAGAAAAACATATTAAATCCCTATGTAAATTTTCTTGTGTGCATATTTTTACTTAGTCTCATGATATAGGTTTTCTCTAGGGTTCACTAATCCTAATTCCAATATTAACTAAACCTTTCCTCTAATACCAATTATAGAGACCCTACCATTATTACATTACTATTACATCATTTTAAAGATAAATGACATAATAGTATTAAACATAGAGGATCCAAAGGATTAGTGTCTTGGGAAAAATAGGACCATACATAATAATTACAACATCAAGCATAAAAATTTATTTAATTTCGTATTCTCTAGATTCTTATTGGCACTTGTCCTCTAATTAGTGCATGTAGCCACCTGAGGATATACTTAAAAAGGGGTGAGCTAGAATCCCAGTAAGAGGATAGATAAGAACAATATAGCATTGGGTGAGTATAATCATAACATGGGAAAAAGATTATGAATATGCGACGAAGCATAAATATAAGATTTGAAATGTGGAAATGTATAAAAATGAAACATCATGTCTTAGTGGTTAAATACCACACATAATTGTGGACTAAGCTAGAATATTTTTCACACATAATTTTACATTTACTCATGAGATTAATCACTTTACACAATGCATTAGAGTACTGTATAATTCTGGGTGCACCTGTCACATTCAAACATTCATATCATGGTGTATAATTCCGGGCGCACTCTTCACATCATATCATAATCATTATCAAGATTTCCACATGGAACATATAACAAAAGTAAACATAACTAAACCATGTAAAGGAATGAGTTACTTCTCATAATAACACATTCATAAACATTGGGTTCCCAAAAGAAAGAGGGAATAACATACATGTTACAAGAATTGTACTCTTTGAGAGAGAAGTAAAAGGTGTGTTCTTAAAAGAAGAGTTCTTTTTTGGAAAAAATTTTGTTTGAAATAAAATCAATGAATAAATTTATATCCTATAAAAGTAAATAAAATGATGATAAAATGTTCTTTAAGGAGTAACCATATCAAAAAATGGAGCAAAAGAGGGAGAACCCAAAGGATGAAAGATGGGTTCGAGAACTTACCCTTACCTTGTATCAGAATTCTTCCTTCTCTTCAATGTCCTGTATAATGAAATTATATTCATTAATTAGAAATAAAGAACCTTGTGTACATTAATATGGTTCATTATGGTTTCATTAAGTGATTTTATGTGCCTTTTCATGAGCTTTAGAGTTTAAAAACATTATTCGAGAATGTTTATTTTTATGGTTTTCTTGAGTGGTTCACTTGTATTCTTAAATTTATGTTTTGGTAGAACATGGGTAAACATCTAGAAATTCTATTACATGTAATTAATGATATTAAATATGTTTTAATTATCTTTTAATGAATCAAATTATATTTATGTGGATGAATCATTAGATAAGAATTAAATGATGATTATTTGGGTTAATTTGGGCGGTGTTTTGATCACAACGAACTTGTTTTAACATATCACGTAGTAATATGATCATAAAATAGTTCCAAAACATTAAATAGGAGATAATACATATAACAGTTTCTGGTTAAACCATTAAAATGGTTTCATGACCAGATATGAAGGTAGAAATGGATGAAGAAAAGTTGTAGTTCTTGAAGGTGATAAATTAACAGCTCACAGACAACATTCTCCTTAATAAAATAAAAGAATGTGGGAAAGGGGGGTGAATGAAATAATATACAATTTGAATCATAAAATTTCAGCATATGTATAATAATGGAGTTACAATACCATTTGTATGATGATAGATAGGGAGAGATCAAGAAATAAACATTAACTTGAAAGGAAAATAAAGGAGAAGAGGTAGAGAAATTACCTCTTAAATATTCCTCTTGAGGTCCTCCTTATGGAAGCTAGGCTTGGTCTTTAGATGAGACCAGCAGCTCTTGAATGTGGGAGAGGGGAAAAAAAGTATGTTTGGTCATATTTTAGAGAAGGCGTGGAGCTTGAGAGGTGTGAGGAAATGAGGGTGTGAAAGGTGTATTTTATAGTGGAGGGGAGAGGGGTTTCCTTAATATAAAATTCATTAGTTTATTAATTTCCCCAAAGTCTAGGAATAGTGAGTCTTGAATGTCCAAGAATAGTAATTTTATCATGTGATCCAGAACCAAGTGGGATTACATCAGAATAACATCACACATGACTCTATAATTAGCTTAATTAGCTTACTTTTGTAAATTATGGTATTTCACTATTCATAAAAATTCATGTATTTCAGAAAAATCTCAAAACTTTTCCCCAACCATTTTTGGACGTGTAGAATACAAAAATGATGTCCATTTTCAGAAATAATTTTCTAAATATTATTAATTTAATATTTAATATTAATCATTTGTTTATTACTAAAAAAACAGTTTTAAAACATTCATTTACTTATTCTAAAATATAGGTACATCATACTTTCACTTGAAAATTATTTTTATACTATCAATGGTGAGGTAATTATTAATTATGGTATATGAGTATTCATAAGGGTATGTTAATATTCATATGGTAGGTTACTATTCACCAAAAATTATTTTTGTTTTATTAGACTCCAAAAATCATTCTAAACACAACTGTGTATGTCAGATTTTCAATATTCCAAACACAGAAGTGAAAAACATATGTTTAAAGGTCACTTATCACTTAGTAGTTCATTATGTTGTGTTTTCATTTTATTTTATGACATAATTATAAGAAGGGAGTTTCCATTGAAAACTTTAGGTCATTACAGCTGGGCAAGAACATAGATAAGTCCCAAGGACTGACATGTGAGGGAGGAAGAGGGGAATAAGGGAAGTATTTATAGAGGTGGAGAGGGGATATTTTACATTATTTTAATCATTATCATAATATTTCTTCCCGTTACTAGGAATAATATTAATTAATGAAACCCCAAATATTAATAATTGCATGTGAGTTAGAACCAAGTGGCCTTAAATCATTTTTGATGTCAAAAATAGTGTATTTTACTGATAATTTTAATATACGGTATTTTACCATATTTCACTATTCATCGAAAATTCATGAATTTTAGAAAAATCCCAAAAATTCACCTTAACCCTTTTTTAACATGCAGAAATAAAAAATGAAGTCCATTTTTTGAAAACAATTTTTTTACATATCATTAATTTATTTTTAAAATAAAATCATACTTAATTAAAAAATTAACAATTATAAAACTATAACTGCTTTTATATACCATTGAAAAATTAACAAAAATGCCATTGTCTTCAAGCCTTAGGAAAATAAAATAATAGTAAAATTAATATTCATTAGGATCATATTACTATTAATAAGGGTTTGTTTCTATTTACCAAAAAAAACATGTTGGTTCCATTAGGCTCTAAAAAACATACTAAACACAATTATAGATAACCTTTTATCGATATTCAAAACATAGAAGTGGAAAATTATTTTTACTAGATAGTTATAAAAATTGACTTAAAAAATAATTCATGCATTTCAAATTACTTTTAAAATTATGGGGTGCTACATTATCCTCACCTTCAATAAATTGATTCCTCGCAATTTTATTTACTTATTAAAAAACTGAGGGAATTTTTCCCTCATAGAATTTTCAGACTTCCATGTTTGTTCTTCTACTAGGTTGCTTCTCTACAAGACCTTTACTTAGTGGATTAATAATTTTTGCAATACCTGTTCCATTCAATCAAGAATCATAACTGGTTTCTCTTCACATTAAAGGTTATCTTCCATCTAAACTGGTTTTGGGCTCAAGTCTTGTGATTAATCCAGAACATACTTCCTCAACATAGAATCCTAAAAAACATTGTGTACCTGAGACAAACTCAGAACCAAAGCTACTCAGTATGCAACTGGTCCAGATTTTCTATGATTTCAGAAGGACAGATGAACCATTGTCATTGCTTCTATTTCTTACCAAAACACCTTACACATTTCCAAGGAGAGATTATATTGAAAACATGATCACCTACATTGAATGATAAGTCATTCACTCTGTTATTTGCATAATTGTTCTGCTTGATCTGAGATGCCCTCATGTGCTTCTAGATCTTCTACACTTTCTCAACCACATCTTCTACTTATTCTGGCCCTATCAACTTTCTTTCACTAACACCATCCAAAAATAATGGATTCTGACACCTCTTTCCATACAATTCCTCAAGAGGTGCCATATATATACTAGAATAAAAACTATTTTTTTAATAAAACCCAAGTAATGAAAGATGTGGATCCTTACATTCATGATAATCCATTGAACAAGCTCAAAGAATTTCCTCAATGTCTGAATCATTTATTCTGACTACCCATCAGATTGTGTAAGAAAAGTTATACAAAAATTTAATTCTATGCCCCAAGACTTCTGAATTACCTTCCAAAAGTCAGAAGTGAACCTGGTATCCTAGTCAGATAAATGGAAAGAGGAAATCCATGTAACTTGACAATCTCTTTGAGGTATAGTCGAGAAAGCTGATCTAAATACATTGTATCTAGAATTGAAAGATAATGTGAAGATTTTTTCAACTGATCAATAATAACCCAAATTTCATTATTACCTCAAGTAGTCTTTGGTAGTAAAACTACAAAATCCATGGATACATTCTACCATTTCCACTTAAGCACTGAAAAAGGATGAAGCATCCCATTTGGTAACTACCACTCTACTTTAACCTGTTAACATGTCAAGCATTTCACAATAAAATAAGAAATATCTCTTTTCATTCCAACCCGTTAATAATACTCTTGAATGTCTCTGTACATCATAGTACTACATATGAATTGAAAATGGATAACTATGAGCTTTACCGAACAATTATTCTTTAAATAGGATTCACAAGGCACACACAACCTTATACCAAATCATAAAACACAATATTTATCAAGGTTAAATTATGGAAACTACCCATTTTAACCAATTCTACCTTTTTGGTAGAACATGGTCATCCTTATGCGCATTCTTAATTCTATCTGATAAAGATGACTGCCCTGAATCCTGAGACAAAATAGTGGTATTTCATAACCCAATGAATTCTAAGCCAAAATTCATCAAATCATTAATTAAGGAACCATGTTCCAAATGTAACATGGTAAATGATTCATGATATTTTTGACTCAAATAATCCATAACGTTTTTTTTTTCTTTTTCGGGATAGTAATTGATTGTGCATTCATAATCATTTATCCGCTCAATCCATCTTCCCTAACTCGTGCTTAATTCTTTCTTAGTGAATATATACATCAGACTTTTATGGACTGTATATCTTTGACATTTGGATCTGTATAAATGATGCCTTCAAATTTTCAACGAAAAAACCACAACCTACAATTCCAAATCATGTGTGGGGTAATAGAACACATGAGGTTTATGTTTTCTTGAAGCTTAATCAATTACCTAATCATTCTGAATCAAAACAAAACCAAGTCCCATCAACAAAGCATCACTACAGATGAAAAAATCACCAATTTGGGAAGTCATGTCCAAAACTAAAGAATTCACCAATCTCTTCTTCAGTTCCTAAAAAAGCATCACATTCTTCTATTTACAAAAAGTTAACCCCTTTTTGTGTTAACATAGTTATTGGGAAAGATAATCATGTAATGTTGTTAACAAAACATTGGTAATGACCCGCTAATCCAAGAAAAATAAAAATCTCGATAACATTTATGTTTCTTGATAATTAATCACCCACCTTTGTTTTGGAAGGATCAATTGTTATCCCATCCTTATTTACAATGTGCCCAAGAAACGAAATCTTTGGCAACCAAAAATCGATCTTTCTGAATTTTTGATTCAGTTTTTTTTTCATTTAAGGTTTCTAAAACAACCCTTAGAATGTTTTCATGATCCTCTTTATTTTTAGAAAATACCAGAATGTCATTAATAAACACAAACAAAAACTTATCCAAGATCCCAGGAAATATTCTATTCATAAGATTCATGAATACAACAGGTGCATTAGTTAACCCAAACGACATAACAAAAAATTCATAATTTCTACATCAAGTAAGAATGGCTATTTCTAGGATATCCTCTTATTTCCACTTCAGTTGATGGTATTCAGATCTAAAGTCAATCTTGGAAAAGTACTGAGATCCCTAGAGCTGATTAAACAGTTCACCAATATGAGGAAAAGGATAAATGTCTTTAATATTGAGGTTATTCCAATCTCTATAACCAATTCATAGTCTCATGGAACCATATTTATTTTTAACAAATAAAACATGATCTCACCATGGTGAAGTTTTAGGATGAATTAATCCCTTATCAAGAAAATCCTACAACTTATTTTTCAATTCAAGATGTTCTATTTGAGCCATAAGATATGGTGGTTTTTGAAACTGTCTTAGCATTAGGAACTATCTCAATTGTGAATTCGACTTCTTGATTAGGTATGACACCAGGTAACTCGTCAGAAAAAACATAAAGGTATTCATTTACCACTAGGACATCATTAGCCTAATCACCACCCTTGTTTTCAATAATATGGGAAAGATAACTTTCATTCCATCTTTCATCATTTTCTTAGCTTCCTGACATGTTATCAATTGTATGGGTTCGTTCATGTATACAAACTTAAACTCTTTCTGAAAAAAAAAACTTCTTTATCTCTATATTCAATCTTAGCATCATAAACAAAAATCCAATCCATTTCTAGAATAACATCAAACTCGACTAAGGAAAAAAAACAAGGTTCTTAGGTAATGTCCTTCCACATACCACAATAAAAATATTCTTATAATACTTATTTTCTATAATATTTCCTCTAGAGTCTTAAAAATAAGTTCCAAATTCATTTATTGAGGTGATATTTCCAATTTACCCAAAAATGTCTCAAAGAAAATGGAAGGTGTAAATATTGTATCAAACAAAACATTATAAAAATTAGAGTAAACAAACAATGTACCTAATACAACTTCATTGGATGGATCGAAATCTGCTTGCGTAGTAGCAAAAGATCTAACCACATCTTTCTCCTTATAGTCTGGCTTCATTGCATAATGACCCATATCACCTAATTTAAAACAGATTATAGTTTTCTTATCTGTATTAATCTTATGATCATTTTCATTACAATATCAAGCCATAGGTCCGAACATACCACATTTAAAACACTTCCCAGTTTTGGTATGACATTCTCCAAGGTTCTTCTTACAACAATTTTCACAAATTTGAAATTGAATTTTCATACCATCAGATTTATTTGATTGATTATTATCCATCAATTTCCATGTAGACCACTTCTTCTTCTTATTTTCAAAATGGACGTGATAATTATAAAAATCCCTCTCTACAATTTCTGTACATCATACATGTTTTTCATAACATTGGAATTCATGGGAGTCCAATGCCCTTTGATACCTTTTCTTCATTCATAAGCAAAAGAGGTTGATTTTTATATCAATATCTAGAATAAAATTTGGATAATAACTCACTAGTTGGGTGAAGTTGGCTTCATAAATGACCATCGAATCTTCCTCCTTCTATTTCAACTCATGTAATTTCTTCTCTATCCTCATTTGTAAAACCTTAGGAAAATATTTTTTCAAGGAAAATAATTTTAAATTCATCCCACTATAAGGCATCAATATCCACTATATCCCGGATATTCTTTACAATTGAACACCACTGATCAACTTCACCTTCAAATGATAAATGGAAAGACTTAACTTTTGATTGTCTGAACAACCCATAACATTTATTATCTATTCAAGGGATTTAATCAATCCTTCAGCCACTACTGGGTCAGAAGGTACATTGAAATAACATGAGTGTGGCCTCATAAAATGTTCCACAATTTTCATGATCTTTTGTGGTACCTCTGGTTGTTCTCTTGTGTGGATGCCACCACAATTTATTTCTAGGTTCAGCTGAGCCATTAATGTCCCAAACTGCTCGTTTCCAATCCCTACGATTCTGGCCTGTAGATTCAGAAGGATGTCAATATGTCAGTGCCTCTCCTCTTCAGCTTCCCTGTTTCTTATACATAAAACCATTCTGAACAAACATATCATAGATGATGAAACATGGTAATCTTTAAATTATATAAAATTTCAAATTAATCATAGAGTAAAAATCATTTATAGTATCCTTTTAACATCATTCAAGCCCCTAATGTTATCTAATCCATCCCCTGATACCAACTTCAAGGAACCGAACTTATTAAATTACATAATCATTATTTTAGTTAAGAATTAACTTCCTTTAACATTTATTATTATTTCATGTTTATATCTTTATAGAATTGGGACATAAAACATTCATAAAAATTACACATTATTACAGAGTGGATACCATAAAAATAGTTTTCTTTTTTTTGTAAAATATAAAATATTTCACATAAATCATGATTTCTTAAAATAATATTTAAACATTAAACTTGGATTCCATAATAGTATTATACATCCTCATAACCTGTTAAAATCATTTAAAAAACATGGGATGAAAACAAATCCTCAGTAAGGGATATAAAAAAGATGGAAATAACACATTAGTCCATGAATACTTGTAACGTATGAAATCATTTTCAAAAGGCATAATTATAACCTATATTTATATACTTTGTTAAACATGAGAATTAAATAATATTACCACAATAAAAAATAACATTATAATAACAATAGAGGTATCTTGGGACATTACTTAAATAATCTTATATCCCTCTAGGTTATCTTATAATTTGTAACCCTTAGGGCTGCCTTACAATTTTGGTAACCATCACAGTTACACTTGGAGTAACCATACAACCGACCTCCTACTAACACATACCCAATGCATTTTAGGGAGATGTAGGTCCCCCATTCATCATAAACAATTCCCATGAACTATAATATAATCATACAATGTGAATAATAGAATAAAACATTTCATTTGAATTTTGTAAAACAGAATTTTAAAATAGTATTTTAAAAAAATCCCCTTACCTAAATCAGATATTTGATGTGATACTTAATTAAGTTGATAGAATATGTATATATGATGTAAATAGACATAATTTAACATAATATAAACAAAAACTATCACACATATAATTTTAATACCACATAAATTATGAAGTAGAATGTTAAACCAAAGAATGGAATTCGGGTTAAGAATTCCCTTACCTCGGGTTTGTCTTACATAAAACTTGTTCAAACCTCATGTATAATGATCATAAGTGAGTTATTAATATCATAAAAAAACATATAAATATTTGTAATACCTTATATTATCATTTTATTACATCATTTTACCCTTTAATTATTAGTATTTTGTTCATTGCATTTTTTTGGGTGAGTTCTTTACATGATTTCCATTTTTGGTGCATGATGGTTGTTCTTGTCGATTGGAAGTGAAACACCATTATTGGAATGAAGTAATATTCACATATTTAAAAGACCATTAATTATACAATTTATCAATTTTAATTCTTACATGAGGATGATTTATAAGGTAAAACATTAATGATGTTCGTTAGATCATTTTAGTTGTTCTTTGATAATAACATCCTCATTTTGTTATATAAATTTCAAAAATGTGTAAAAAAGAATTATGGAATATTTTATATGTTATAATATATAAATTATAATATAGTTCAATAATATGTTTTTTTCATGACATTTAAGGAAGTAAAATAATTTGAAATCACATCGTCCACGATGTCATTAAATCAACACATCTTGGGTGGTGTTTTAATTGCTTGAATAAGTGGGGAGGAGAAGAATATTGATGATGAATTTTCCATGAACATGAGAAAATACATAAAATAAATGATCTTTCATATTTCATGACTCTTGGATAAGAGGAGTGAAGGAAATAAGAAGAAAGAAACTCAAAATAATACAAAAATTGAGAAATCTCCCACTAGAATTCGGCAGCCTAACGATGTCGCTTAAGATTTCATAAAATAATTTAAGAGAGGAAATGTGTATCTAACCATTATTAAATAATATGGGTAGTAAGTGAGATATGAAATGAAATATCCCAACATAAGTCAAAGGGAATGAAATTTTATAACATAAAATGAATGGGAATAAAGAAAAGAAAAGAGGATGTTTACCTCTTGATATCTTCTCCTTGAGATCTCTCTTAAGGAATTCGGTTTTGGACTTTTGGTGATAACAGAAGCTCTAGGACGTAGGGAAGTGACTTGGGAGGGGTACTGGGCAAAACCTAAGAAGGGACCGAGGTTTTAGAGTTTTGGTAGGAAGAGGGGAATGAGGGTGGTATTTATAGTGGAGGAGATGGGGAATTTTATATTATTTTAATCATTATTTTAATATTTTTTCTCAAGACTTTGAATAGTCTTAATTCATGGGACCCAAAATATTAATAATGGCATGTGAGTTCTAACTAAGTGGCCTTACATGACTTATGATGTCATAAATAGTTCATTTTACTGATAATTTGGAAGTACCATATTTTACAGTATTTCACTAATCATTGAAAATTCAAAGATTTCAGAAAAATCCAAAAAATTCACCTTTACCATTTTTCGATGGGTAAAGTTTATAAATAAAGTTCATTTTTTGAATGAAATTTTATAAATATTATTAATTTAATTTTTAAATAAAATCTTACTTAATTAAAAAATTTAATATTTTAAAACAATAATTTCTTTTATATAACAATAAAAAATGAACCAAAATGTCATTATCTGCAATCCTTAAAAAAATAAAATAATATTTCAATTTACTATTAATTAAAGTCATATTAAAATTCATATTTCTTTTCATAAGGGTATGTTACTATTCACCCAAAAAACACATTTGTTCTATTAGGCTCTAAATAACTTACTGAACTCAATTGCAGATGACCGTTTTTTTGGAATTTAAAACATTGAAGTGGGAAAATTATTTTTTAAAGTTAGTAATAAATATCTACTTAAAAAAAGTTTCATGCAATTATAATTATTTTTAAAACCTTGTGGTGTTACATAAAGTGCCTAAAAAATAGACAAATAATGGTGTAATTGGGAATCATGCATGAGATAAAAATTATCTACATAAAAATATTTTCATTTAAAAAATTTGATTCTTTATCTTATAATACCACCCAATATAACCATTTTTGTTTTTATTAAACCATCTAGTTTTATTATCTAATTAATTTAACCATCAAGATTAAATTAATGTAATATTTAATACAAAATATAAAGACACTAAATTATAATATATTATATCTAATTTTTAAAATTAATGTCCAATTTGGTATTTAAATTATTTTTAAAACAGGCACATGTGATTCACTAAAATGGTGCTTGATCCCGGACCGTGTTAACAATGTATTTAGAAATATGGGTCAATATGTTAATTATAATATATTAATTGTTCCACTAGTAGTCCATATATAATATATATTAACACATAAAATACAATTTGAATAATATAATAATTTTAATAATTTTAAATCTTTTTATAAGATTCATTTATGTTAAAATAACAATAATATCTATTTCATCATTATTTATTTAATGTTAAATATAAAACATCAATCTTATATTGGAATTAAAATATATTTGGTTTAAATTTGTGTAACATGATATAATAATCTAAATAAAATAAAGACAACAAATCTATCAATCAACTTAACTTTTATTATTTATATTATCTTTTATTTTCGATAATTAATAACTAAATAATCAATATATTGACATTTCTCAAGCATTTTAAGTACCTAAAAAATGTTTAAGAATTATTGATAGTATATTATGATATAAATAGACCATAAATCAATGAAAAATGTATTTTCAACTGAAAATATTATGTTTTGTATACATCGTAGTGTTTTATAAATTTTAAAGGTATGGAAAGGTCCTTTTTTCCATTCTCCTTACTCAGCCTTTTATATAAGGAACATTCATTAAAAAATATCATAATAACCAATAAATTAATAAAAAAAAGTGGTGAAATAGAAAAATTTGGGATACCCATGTATTTTGGACAAGTTTCCAAGTCATTTTGGTCCATAATATTATGGTTTAGTACCTTATTAAACTTAATAATAACTCAATCACCATTATTAATTTTAATCACATTCACTAATAATTTTTGTCAAAATATTAATTTTATATTATTTGAAAAAATATATTTTAATAATTACATCGAAATAGGTCATATTTTCCCAATCCAAATCACAAAATTTGGAAAATTATGATTTATCCTAGTCACACAGACTGGGTGAAATAAAAAGATTTTTTAGTAGAAAAATGTTCAAAAGTTTGTTTTGTTTTTATAATCAAATTGAATGTAAAATGGATTCTAATGAAATTTATTGTATAAATATATTTATAATTAATATAATGTGTCTCTAAAACAAATATAGAATATAAATTATCATTAATAAATATTTAAAAAAAAGGTTGGTTTTAACTAAATTGTAATAATTTTACTATTTATAAAAATAGATGATCCTCAAAAAAATCCCCAAAACTAACTCTAAGTTAACTTCAAAATTATGATTTTAAAATGATGTTAATTTTTAAAAATAAAATTAATAAACCTTTTTAAACATTTTTTAAAAATATTTTTTTCATTAAAGGATTTAAAACTCAGTTTTGGATGTAACACAGGATAATTCAATGTCTTATGTAGAGTAAAGTTATCATTGTGTAAAAAACATTACAAAAAATTATATTTAAAATAAAAGGAAAATATTGTATATTATTGGGGTTTCAAATTCTCACCACCTTTATTAAAGTTAATCTTCATAATGTAAATAGTACCTTAGTAATCTTAGGATTGAAAATAAAATATTTTTGATTGACCCACACTGTAAAAGGGGTTAATATAATTTTTTCATAATAATATAGAAATGAAATTACAAAAGATATTGTATCTAGGTTCCCTATTAGGATAAAATGTGTGGAAAATGGAAACATGGATATGGAATAAAAATCTAAGCATCATTTTTTGATGGAGAGTGCAATAGTATAAGATCATATAAAAGGTATTGACCACAAAACCATAAACCATATGTGTCAATAAAAGACATTGATATCATCAAAAATGATGATAATATGATAATACCTTTTAATCCATTTTTTCTATATTAAATGTATTATTTCACTATATAAAAATATAAGTAAATATATGTTTTTATGAGAATAATTTTTTCCATTAATTACATCTCACAATATATTAGCATCTTCTCTTAAGAATTGATACAACATATAGTGAAGTAATACATTACCCTATACAATATCATCCAATGATAATATTAAAAAACTTTATAAATGGATAACGTTTTCCACAGATTATGATTCATTAACTTATGAATAAATTTCACTGAATTTCATGAAAGGTTATTCCATTTGTCTTAAATCTACATGAAGAATCCCAAAATTATTACATTCAAAATATGTAAATATCAATATCTTGTATTCTCTAAAAATATTTTAATAACATTATTCATCATATAATATTTTTGGAAACATGAATTATTATTTATTCCTTAAGTAAGACACATGTTATTGGATATATTTCTTTAATCAAAATGTGTTTTAAACTCTATCAATAATATCATAAGCCACTTGTCAAAAAGTAATTAATTAGTTCCAATGTAATCCGCAGATGTCCAAATAAATAATTTCTTCATCATTATCTCAACATCAGGACAAAATTAAGGGTTTTATTTCCCTCAATAATATGTCTTCTAAAATACATTAACTTTCTAATAAATATCTTTTCTTGGTACCATTCAACATATGGTCTCAAATTCATGATGAAAAAATACTACTGTATTGTCCTCATATATTCCATAATTCTTATAACAAGAATATTACTGATAAAATACCAAATAGAAATAATTCTTGAACAAGAATATCAATCAGTCCTCCTCATATGTGGAAGTATAATAAATTCATCACTATATAATATGATCAATTAGGTTATATTTCTTCTGATGTAGGGGATATTGATTTGGATAATGTCTCATCTCCTTGAAGTTGAAATATTTGTACATTGGAATCCTTTTTCTTTCCCTTGAAATCACAAACAAGGTTTCTTTTTTCTCCACACTTATAAGAAACTCACATTAGCTTCAATCATTTACATTATTCATTCTTTCCATAATTATCACATTTAGGAGAATCCTTTTTCGCTTCTTCACTTTATCCATTTCTGTCTCTACCATCCACTTATTCCTATTTAATCCATATTATTCGAAGAATTAATTATATATTATGTAATTAAATGATACTATTTCCTCATATGATGAGAGTACATGGGAGTCTATCCCCCTATAAAATGATGGCTTATTACCCTAAAATATATAATCATTTTTACTCTTTTCATCATGTGCCTTTGTGGAGTTTTCATTCCTTCTACTTTGCACAATTTGTAAACATTTCCATATGTTATATTAGCTCAAAAAATTATGAATTTCCTATAACTCTAAACATTGTATAGAAAATAATATAAATTTATGAATCTTAAATATTGGTATCATAACATTGGATTACTTGGGGGGAATATTTAATCTTAAATCCTTTATAGTGATAGGTAATGAGAATGTGAATTATCTTAAGAGTATCCCCTAGGAGATTCAAACCAAGTGCGCAACATGGCCCATTGTCATTACCATGTTAAACTGAGTTGGGACCAGAACACCTTGTCAGAGTTGTTACTCTTGGGTATATCTATTCTGGAATTACAAACACTTTTAGTATCTAGGGAGGGATTTATTTATAAGAATTTCCACATAACAATTACATTAACAAATTTATAGTTCTTTCTTTATTTCTATCCAAAATTACTTTCTTAGAGTTTTACCCCCTAATCCATGATTTTGAAATATAGATTCCAAGGTTGTTTCTAACCTTCCTTTAATACATAATGTAACCCAGAAGCATGTACCAGTGCATTATTAAATTATATTGGAATTATTAAAAGGAATAAAATATCAACGGATTGTTCAGTTTAGTAGTTTGGAAATATAGATTATATACATAATACCCATAATACATTGGGTAAATAGAATAAAACATTCAACACAATAAACTGAAATAAAATCGATCCTTTAATGATTCTTCAATGTTTTATTCTTCAAAACCTGGGGAAAGAAACATAATATGGGTGAGCTCAAATTAATAGTAATGGTAAGTAAAAAAGAATAAAAAAAGATTCAATCTACATGGGAAGGTTAATAACTCAGTACACATTCCATAAAAATTACTATATAAGTCATAAATAATATTTCATGTAAGAATCTAAAACACATGTAATAAATCAATAAACTGAATATGAACTACATCCATAGATATTTCGACATGAAATACCTTGTATAAAAAATAACTAATACTAAATGAGGAAAATTAAGTTATTATCGGACACCATGTATCAGGAATATGAAAACCTATTTATGTCAAGTCCTTTCAACGACCGTTTAAAACACAGAAAGAAACCCATTTAATTTGGCCAATTTATTAGTCTCAGGAGAATTTCTTGATGCATCGAGGAGAAATATAAATTTTGGGCTCCATTCATTATTTATAGTACATATAATTCTTCATATTGAATATTAAAAATAACTAATAATTCTTATTAAATAACTGTATTAAATGAGAAATAGAGATTTAAAAAAAATAGAAATTAATCAAATAACTACCAAAGTGACCACTGTATGAAAATGGTACATGGATTAGAAAATAACAATTTACATTGAATGAGAATATGTATATTAAATTAAATTTCAATTGAAAAAGATTAAAATAATGATTTTTCTTTAAGTTAATGTTAACATTAACAAAAGTACATGATATTAAGATCATTTTTTAAGAGAATAATCTTTAAACATTGCATGGTGTCCCATACCACTTAGAAACATTTACATCATAATCTACCAAAAGTTATGACATCAATATAAATATAAAATATCATGATAATAATTTTATTCATGATATAATAAGAAAATGGAATTATATACATCAAATATGATTGAATTGGTGCATAATAACAAATATGTCTCAATGAAATTAAGTTGAGACAGAATTCCCTTACCCTAACCTTACTATTTTTATGTGGACTTTAAACTTTTATATAGTCTTTTATAATATGTTAGTAACTAATAATATAATCACTTTAATGTTTATAATTACATATATAAACTTCTTATAATATTTTATAACCCGTTGTTAACAGTTTTTGTTTATTTTAACTATTTTGGGTGTTAATTGCC
Organism: Viscum album; assembly: GCA_963277665.1. Classification (NCBI taxonomy): domain Eukaryota; kingdom Viridiplantae; phylum Streptophyta; class Magnoliopsida; order Santalales; family Viscaceae; genus Viscum; species Viscum album. The sequence continues at coordinate 1,152,929,910 of OY728126.1, forward strand.
TAGTTTTATCAATTAAAATTTGACTTTTTATTTGGTGTTATAATTGCATATATCAACTTTTAATCATCTCCAGAACGTAATCCATGACTAAATTATCTTATATATTTAGTAAATATGTATTTTAAATAGTCTTTAATATTTGGTTATTAGAAATGAAGTGCACTATTCATGGAGATGATAGGCTGAACATACACATAAATGCTACATTCATTTCATTATTTTATTTAAAGAATGAAAATTAAATTGGACATATGTATATTATATTTCATGTATCAAATATATATATATATATATTATATTATATTATATTTTCATATAATTATTGTCACAATCTTTTATATGTTTCATGTATGGAATGAACGAGTCTTATTGATTTGGGTGGGCGGTAGTCCACAGTTCCTCAAACAAAATTATCGTATTTACACAACATGGAAATCATAAAATTATGTTATAAATTAAAATTAAATAATCATAAATAAATGATATATAAAATTTTATTGTATATTAATTTAGTTTCTATCCTAGTGGCCACTATAAGAGGCAGTAAAGTACAATTGAACAATCATCATTCTGTGAGGTAGTAATTCTCCTTACCCAGAAACACTATATTCATTACCCATTAGAGTGAGGAGTGTATAAGTTTAGTCAGAAGACTCATCATAAAAACATCATATTTTATTTAGGTATAGGTTTTGTCATATATTTCAATAATTATAAGAGTTTAGGGGGTGAAGAATGGAAATGAAATTTGAAAGCATGAGAGAAGACGTCAAATCTTAACCGGGTAACCTCTTTTGGTTCGTACCAAAAGAATCCTTGAATTTATTTATGCCCCATTTTATTTATATAGGTCAAGGGGATGGATTTTTGGAAACTAATTTGATAGAGATTGGATGATCCAATTTGGATTGAGATGTGTGAAGAGTGGTTTCCTTTTTTTAGTGGAGGGGGAGTGACTCTTTTGTAAATACTAAAATGTATTCTCTATAAGGTGTAAATATTACCTCAATTTCTTCCAAAATGGAAAAATAATGGATTAAAAGGGAGTCATGGTCGATAAATACCATATCCATAAAAAATGTGTGCATTAAAATAATTTGGTTCCTTAACATCTATGATTCCCCAATTTTACCATTTTGGTTTTTATTAAATCATCTAGTTTACTAAGATAATTATTTTAACCATTAAAACTAAATTAAAGTGTGATTCATTATGAAATTTTAATAAAACTAATAATTAATAATATATATAATTTATAAAATTAAAGCCATATTATTTTAGGTAATTTTAAAACAAGTGCATGCGACGAAACGCTGCTTAAACCTGTACAATGTTAACTATGTATTTACATAATATGCATACATATGTTATTATAAAACAATAATTAGTCCAATAATAGACCATATTTACCATATATTATCTCTTAAAATTACATTTGATGAATATATTATTTTTTTAATTTTAAATCAATTTATAAGATTCAATTATATTAAAATAACAATAATGCCAATTTCGACCTTATTTATATAATGCTAATTTTAAAATATCAATATTATATTGGAATTCGAATATACTTTGTTTAATGGTGTGTAACAAGATATATTAATCTAAAAAATTAAATAAGGTCAATAATTCAATCAATTATGTTCACTTTTAATATTTATAGTATATTTTATTTTAGTTAATTATTAAATAAATAATCACAATATTTATGTTTCTTAAGAATTTTAAGTACGTAAATAGTGTCTAAAAATTATTGGTAATTTATTATGATAAAAATAAACCAAATATATTAAAAAATATATTTATAAAAAAATATTATGTTTTTTACATATCTCAATGTTTTATAAATGTTAAAGATAAGGAAATTTCCCATTTTTATTTTTCCTACCACACCCTATTATATACGGCACTTCCATTTAATAATATCATAATAAACCATAATTTTCTAAACAATTGGGAAAATGGTGAAATTATGGAAACCAACGGATCTTGGAAATGTAACCCATTCATCTTGGTCCATAATATTAAGGTTTAGTACCATATTCAGCTAAATCATACCTTCATCACGATAATTAATTTTAATCCAATTCACTAATAATTTTGGTCATAAAATTAGGTTGGTATTATTAAAAAAAATATCATACTAATTACATATGGGTATGTCATATTTTTAAAATTAAAATAAAAAAAGTGGGAAAATAAAAATTAACACCAATCCCGTAGATGGGGTGAAATAATGGGGTTTTATAGTAAAAAAATGTACAAAATGTTGTTATATTTTACAATCAATTTGAAAGAAAAATTGATTCTAATAAACATAATTTTATAAATATATTTCTAATTTATCTAATTTCACTCTAAATAATTCAAAAATATTAATTATCATTAATAATTATTTAAACGAATGTGGTTTTTAACAAAATGGTAGTAATTTTCATAATTCCTCAAAAATGAAGTTTTTCAGAAAAATCAAAAAAATTCACCACTAGATAATTTCAAAAATATGAATTAAAAATTGATGACAATTTCTAAAAAAAAAATTAATAAAAATTTCAAAATTTATTTTTAAAATAGGTTCACAATTAAAGTTGATAAAACTTGGTCTTGCATGTAACACACAAATTCCATGTTTTATATAGCATAAGTTTAATATTGTGTAGAAAAAATTGAAACCAAAAAATTATATTCATTATAAATAGAATTTTTTTTAACTTATTGGTGTTTCATAAGAATGAAAATCATTTATGTCTAAATTATACCCTCTTTTTTTATATATTGGGTTAGACAATATAGACTTATAGTGGAATAATTGATGGAATATTAACTAGGATATAAATTATATGATCTAGTCCCATATGGTTTGTATTTATTATCAATAAGGGAGAGAGAAAAAAATAAAAAAATTGAAAATAATTAAATAAAATTTGTTGATATCTAATTCTCAATGTTAGTGTTGAAAACTCATAAAATGGGGGATATTGATGAAAATACGTTTTTTTGTGTTGTATTTAATTTATATGAGTTACTATGTAATGAATCACTTGACATCAATATGTTTTAAGAATTAAAAATATCTTGGACGTCTGCCAGATAACCTAATCTAGTTATTGAAAATGATTTTTACCTATTTAAGATCAAATGCCATAAATTATATTTGGAATTAGGTGAAGATAAGTGTGATGGTCGTTGAACTCTTATTAACTACCATGAAATGGACTAACTACAATAAGAGAGTTAGCATTATCTAAAACATTTAAAAAACGTTAATACTTGGAAAATATTAATTTTTATGAAAATATATATAGATGAAGGCATAAAATATCCCTACCATTGTAGGAGGAGATTGATTTAATACACATTGGTTGTGGAATATTTTCAAAGGCCATGAAAAGAAGATAATGTTTTTATATTTTTTCATGATGATTCAATTTTTCATAAAAAATTTGGTTTGAATAATTTTTTTTATAACTATAAATTACCAATTATATTTTGGTATTTAACTAAAAAAATTGGATAACCATGATGCTAATCATGGCTAGCTCAATCCAACACATATGAAATAAGGCTCAACCATATGGTGGAGCCATCCCATCAAACTAGCTATGGTAACATAAATGGCATGCATAAAGACCACATAGTGAACATTGAAGTGTGAATGGAATTAAAATAGGGTGCATAAGTGAAGTCCTGGAGGACATCACAATGGTTGGGCATGGACCGGGTGGTCATGTGTATGTAGTGTATATTGGTAATGACCCTGGCTTCATTTAAAGAAATCATGGGGAACCTATGATCAAATATTACCGATCCCAACTAGGGAAGAAACTGATAAGGGACCTGCACTGTCTGGGTATTGTTCACAAGTAATTAAAAGGTTATTTTTATTAGTGTACTCATCCAATCCATTTAAACATAGATTCCAGATTGATGCATTAATAATCTTCTAACAAGATCCAAATATGGGTTACTATATACTGATATTTATTCATTCCTTCAATCGTCGATTATTGTTTTGGATGTCTCTAGAGATCAAACTTCTGGAACATTGCAAGATCAACCATATTGAGGTCATGCATGAAATATTCATCTTGCATGCATGTGATAATTCAAATAAAATACTTTTTTATGATGAATATAGGAGGATACAAGAGACTTTTGTTAATCTAGTGGCATGTAAATGATCAATATTTAACAAATATTTCGGACATGACTATAATAGCTTATACATTATTCCAACATCATGGAAGAAGAATCCTTGTGAATGAAGGAATTGACACCATCTATCTCCATAAAAAGTGTTTTTCTATTCATTAGTGGTTTATAAAAATCATGATGTTAAATTTGATTCATATATATATACATATATAGATGATTTTATAGATATAATACACAAAGGAGAGTCAATTGTTCCTCATCTATAAATACTTAGGGACCAATCGAATTAGATTATTCTAAAAACCTTGAGATCTACCATTCTTCATTGAAAAAGTCATTAATTATTGGAAAATCATCTTTACAAAAGATTTGTTTCACTCAATCATTTGTATTAATATGTTCTGTTTAAACACCCTATTGTATAGAGGGACTGGATATACTAAAATTAAATCGATATTTTGTGATGACAATGAACTGTGATCTCCATTGTTTTACAATGACTAGAACCCTACACTTATAGTTTCATAAAGAAGAATTAGATATTTGATAATCAATATTATGAAATGGAAAGTTATTCCCCCCCCCCCCACAATGTTAAATGAGGTTTTGATGCATGTTAAGAAAAAAATAATAATAACTATATTATGAAAGTATATTTAACTGATGAAGATTAATATATTGATAATAAAAGGGAAGAATAGTATTAAAATAGATTTTTAATGATAATTTTATACTTGATTCATATACATACATTAGATAATGTGAGTTTTCCGTGAAAATAACATTCATGAATAAATCACGATTGAATAATAACAATAATAGTTAGATAATGTGTGTTTAAAAATAATAAATTTATCTAAGAAGTGAATGGTACTACATCCACTATAGTCATTATTATCGAAGATTGAGATTTTGAGATTTTTATTTTAAATTTATTTTATTTTTCAAATACCATATGTATAAGGGGGATAAGGGACCTAGCTTTCATTTTTTTTATTATCATTTTGGTGATATAATCTTACTGAAGAATAGAAGTCTGAAACTTATTGATGTTATTATGACTAATGAAGATGTGTAAGCCTACCATATTAATATATTTATAATACAATCCTTTATATTTCTATGAATTAGAGGAATCCATTTAATTTCATCATTAATATAATGTTTATCATTAATTTTTTTATCAAATAATAATTTCTCAACATTATTGATCACTTCAAGAGGAGAATGGTGATATCCTACTTTCATGAATCAACGATAAAGCTAAAATTATAACTGGTTAGTGGATGGAAAATTGATTATAAGGTTGTACCATTTCTCATGACTTATTGGATAATAAAAATGATTTTTTGTGTTAGTGGGATAATAACCACCACACACTAAGGATGTAGTCTTCCAAATTAAAGGTGAACGTCGTTAAAAAACTATGGTATTCCTTATGATATTTTATTTTATGAACATCACTTCTAACTACATGTGAAGAAGAAAAGAGAATCATTAACTGAATATGTGATAGTGGTATAAAAAGAGTTAATTTTATTAAATTGAGTTAATTTCTTAATACACTTATTCACCCCACTCTCAGTGTGGTCATCCCAATGTGATCATAAAAAATCCTCGAGGGAGAAATTTGATGATAATTGTATTTATCATAAAATAAAAATAAACCTAATGATTTTTAATGGGAAGGACATATGGATTAATTATATGGTAGGTTACACCTTCGGACTCTATATATGTAGAATTATTAAGAGTTTGTTAAAATATATAAGGAATTGATAACGATGATGGATGATGCATCATGGTTTTGCAATCATTTATATTTATAATTGACCATATGTGTATATGAATCTATGACAGAGAATAATTTCAATATTGGGTTTTTATACCTGTACGATCATACAAGAGACTAATTTTCCATCATAAATATTTTAATATTCTTAAAAATGCATTGTCTATGAGGGTATCCTTTGGGAGTACATTAAGTATACAACTAATCATCATTTGAATATTCCAGGAGTGAAATATCTTGTGGTATGATATGAGACCTGATGATTTATTTCACAATAATGATTAAAAATATAGTCAAATAATGAATTATTCCTTCCCTCCATCTTATAATATTTTCATAAAATAATTATTAATATGTATATATAGATAGGATTAATTATGTTTGTACCTTGAATCCAAAATCATGTATTATCAACAGTAATATTAGATATCAATAAAATGCCTTCCACACATGGGTAGGGATGAAAGAAAAAAGATGAATTTGGGTCTCTACCAATATATTATTATATTTTATTTATAAGATATATATGGGACTCAATAACATGGGACTTATAAGGTTTTACATATTTACATTCATAGGACCATTCATGAGTTTTTAGTCACCTATTATCTATTGAGGAAAACCTGATATATTATGAAAAGATGATATCAACTATAAGAGGTGCTATTTTATTTCCCTGTACACATGAAATAAAATTCTTTTAAAATTTATCCTCACAAATTTTTATTTAATTATCAATTTTAACCATTTTGGATTAGGGGTAGATATATAGGTGTAATATTGAATGGTCACATTTTATCGAGGAAGAATACTTAAAAAATTAGGATATACCCAAAGTGTTCCATTATATTAGAAAAATATATCCATATATAGAATATATTTATATTATATATGAATAATTTAATTTTTATTCTTGTAATAAATTATATGTATCATTACCAAGTAGAAATCTATTTTCCTATGAAGAATTTATTTTAGTTCTCCTATAATTATATCATATAAGGTTCGGAATAATGGGTCCTAAAGGAAGGTTGAGAATTACACGATGTAAACTAAGGGGATATATTACATCTTATATGGTGTATATGGTATTTATATTAGTTATATTTATGGAATATACTAGTATAACCCCAATTTTGGAACATTTCACCATTGTATTTCCAAAATACTTTTTTAGTTTTTATTCATAATTGAATTGTTGATTTTGTAATGAATATATAAAAAACATATACTATATATATTTTATTATGCCACTCATATTTAATTAATCTATAAATATTAAATGAATATATAGATAACATTACAATGATATGGTTTATATAATAGATTTCCTCTTTAAGGGGTACTACAGTGCTATTCACTCAGAATGGTAAAGTGACTAAATGGTTATTTTTTAATAATGAAGTCATTTTTTGGGATTATTATGAATTATAACATTATTCCATGTACTATTTATTTATTTTATCTTTTAAATGGAGGAACATTATTTTCAATGATATACATGTGTTTTTTTTGTTTTCAAATTAGAGTATGATTTGATGATATTTCCAAAACAAAATGTTAAAGTTTGAATAATTTTTTTTAAATACTCTTTTATTCTATTAGGGATGAAAAATTTACCAAAAGTAAACATAGATTTTATAAAAACTATTCTTCTCCTAAAAAAGGATATATTAATTTCATTTTATTTATTTTTTTGAAATTCACCCAATTACAGTAGGGTTATCGAAAATACATTGGAATTATACTAGAGTAATTTTTATTGAATCAAATATATTCTATAAAATAAAAGTGTAATTTCTAGATTATGGATGTTCATTTTCTATAGAATGTGATTTAAAAACATCAAATATTGTGGGATATTTAGAAGGTGGTAACAACAATGACTTTTGAGTGTGGTATGATACATTTCTAATATATAATTTCTTACTTTATCTATGTATTTTATTGATTTATGAAACTTATGACTTCATCAAACTGGAATAGAGTGAAATTTATTATGGTTTTTTTGTGTGAGGATATATTCAAAGAGATAAATAAGAGAGTCACATCAAAGAAGAACTTGATATTTCTTATACTATAAAAAACATATATGGTCTTCTATGAAAAACTATATAATGGTCTTGGATGGATAATTATATAATAGGGAAAAAATTAATATATGGGTTATGAAAAAATAAGCCGTATGAGGAGAATATATCACCCATGACTAAATTATTAAATTTTTTTGTACTTGTATGGATGTATTGAAACATTTCATATTTAGTCAGAGGTTTTGTGTAGAAACTAACCCCAAAGTCTTTATATAAATTTTCATCAAAATTATATTTAAACCATAAGAAAAATATACATGTTAAAAATGTACTAAAATTTTAATTTGAGATTTTCTATTTCCCATACAAGGATAATGTACTTGATGATTATTTATATATAAACTCTCAAGAAAAAAATTATGAAATAAAAAATGGAAGAATGATATTTAACGTGTTTTATTTCTAACATAATTATGTTTTTGAATGACGATCATGGGGATATGATTTTGTTTTCATCTACATGTTACCTTATATTCAATATATTATATAATATACAATTATATCTCAATGTATCACTATGTATTTATTTTTGAGAGTCATGATGTGTGAAACACACAGAATAATGTGACAATGACTCTAATTTTTTATCTATATAAATAGGAGGGTTGTAGTCCAAAATTTATTTGGAGGAAATTATAAGGGACTCGTACACCTCTGGATGGGGTGTTCACTCTATCTCCACCAATCAAAATATAGAATATTTATTTCATTATTTTGGGTTAAAACATGATATAATAATCCATTCTTAAATATTCCATACCGATCAATGCATAAATTCAATACATGAGGTATATATATGAAAATTTACTTAAATTAATATTGTGTTATGTTATTGGGAGAAGGTTGCAATGAGTTTCATAATGGTCCATCCTAAATAACTAATGGATCAAGAAATAACATGGGTGATTCTTGATTGGCACACCACTATGCCAAAATAATTACTTATACAAGATAATTCATTAGTGAATGAGATACAGAGAAACTATATAAATTATCAATTGATGTTTTATGGGGCCCCAATGAGTATCTTCTTTGATAGATACTGAAAGTTCTTATCCCATTTTTGTAGGGACTATGGTAAGGGTTTGGTACTTAAGTAAAATTGAGTATCTTATATTAAACCTATACCAATGAATTGATATGGTATATATTTTATTTTATAAAAGTTATATAATAGGTATATATTTTTAATTCTAGTCTATTTTGGTAGGATCATTTGACCTTTGTTGTTTTTTATTATATAAAAACTTATCAAGAGTGATATATATATCACTATTTGAGGCATTGTATTGGATATCATGTCAATCAATATTATAACAGATTCAATTTGTGGAGATATCACAAATGATATAAAATTTATTTAATAAAACATAAAATCATGTTCAATATACTTATATGTAGTTCGAAACCATATATTTCATTAAAAACACAAATTAATATGTTCATAACATACAATTGTAGTTTACTTGAAGAGATTCCATTTTCATTTAACTATTTCCATGAATAGTTTACCATTAAATTGGAGAAAAAGAGAGGTTAGTTCCCTCTTACATTGTCCTATTTGAAATATTTAATCCTGATAGGTGGAAAATTTAACACCATGCCTTTATCTAGTTATATAGTAACTGAGTGAGTGATTCTATGTAATATTATGCATGCTTCCACATATGAATGTGGTTATAAACTAATGGATAGGGCCATCATAAGTCATGGGGATACTATTACTCAATGTATAACCTATAAGGGGAATTCAAGATTAAATAAAAATATCATCGTGAACTATATATATAATAGATAAACCCAAAACCTATATTAAAATAAATTAGGAGAGAAGTGGGAATCCCACAATCTAGTTTAAAATCAATAAATATTATAATGATAAAATGTCCATATAATAGTGTATAATAGTATTATATATATCATAACAATCATAATAAAAAAAACAGGATATGAACATTCTTGCAACATATGATATACAATTTAAAATATATAAACAATGATCTCTACCCAACTCGCTAAAAAACTCCTTTTAAATAATCAGACACCAATACACAACTCATCTGAAGCCCTAAATATGTATCCAACATGAAACCTTTAATTAAAATTAACAATTAAGTTATACCTAAAAAATTACAAATATAGAGGTACGGGGAGAGTCCAATAACCTATATAGATTCACCAAGATGCCTCAATTGACCGAGTTCTAGTGATCTTATGGATTCTTGTTCTAGTATTTTGAGAATGTAATTCTATGATGAGTGAAACTTATCCCCCTGAGATAAATGACCCATTCATGTTCATAAAAGTTTATAGATGCCATAATGGATTGAGGACAAACAAAATCTAAAGAGACAAATGAAAACACAAAATTTAGGACAAACCCTACCCACCAAAAAAAAATGTCATGTATACCCTCATATCCTTGTGTGGTATACAAAAAACCACTCCCATATCATCTCACATAATTTCAAGAGGCCTTCTATATCCATGAAGGAACACTCATTATTTTCACACACAACTAATTGGTTAATTTACTAACATTTAACAACCAGAAATCTGAATATCATGATAAATAATTATCATATTGTGAAATCCAAGAATGATAAATTAAAGGGGGACCCACAATTAATTATTATCCTTAAATTATAATGAAAAATAAATGAATAAGAAGAGTTTTAATGAAATAAATTTCATTTTAATAAAATTCTAGGATTAATTAAATGTGACAATTAATAATGGGCCCCAACTACATGAAATAAAAATATCAACCCACCTGAAACACCCCTTATCATCTCATATAAATTTCTCAAACTAGTATTTAGTACACCCCTTGATCAAACTTGAATCTATCATATATTTGACAAGTCATCATGGGGTCGAGATTCAATTGCATGATAATACAATACCATGACTACTCACAGATCCATTGGATTAATAATCAATAACAATAGATAAAATTATCACATTCCATGAACATTGTGCCACCATTATGAATATAAATATCATACAATAAATACCTAAGTTTTGAATTATCACTCATATAAGTAGATTCACCCATTCCTCATAGAGAAACTTATAATTATAAATTGTGTCTTTTATCCTATATAAATATGAAATAAAAGGAATAACATCATCCCTAATTGATAATATCATCCATTAATGTGGCCAAATTATTCTTATAAGTCACAAAGAACTCACTTTATCATGACCTTTGAGCATGTCTCTATAGTATTCTCACAATCTAGGATATATTTTCATTCATGATGTTGTCCCTAATGTTTCTTATCAGCTTTATGATTGTGTATAATTAAAACCCTACCTCATAGGATATGTTCCTTCTCACTCTATCTCTCAATTGAAAAGAGAAAATCCAATGGTGGAAACCTAATCCACTGCTACAAAAAAAAATTCATAGAATCATCAAGGCTCATCAAAACATAGAGAATATCTCCATAATTCAATCCATAACTATAAATAAAAATTTCACTTGGTGTAATACCATTCTAGATCACTAAGATCAATCATAAAGGAAATTATACAATGAACTATGGATTCCAACCACTCATTATAACTATAAACACATCTAGTGGATAATGGTAAAATCCCTTACTATATTTTAAATAAATACAAGATGTCCTACACCATCCTATGTCCTTCCCATGAAATAAAAACATTGTGAGTGGCCAAATTATTGTTATAAGTCACAAAGAACTCACTTTATCATGACCTTTGAGCATGTCTCTATAGTATTCTCACAATATAGGATATATTTTCATCCATGATGTTGTCCCTAATGTTTTTTATCAGCTTTATGATTGTGTATAATTCAAACCCTACCTCATAGGATATGTTCCTTCTCACTCTATCTCTCAATTGAAAAGAGAAAATACAATGGTGGAAACCTAATCCACTCCTACCAAAAAAATTCACAGAATCATCAAGGGTCATCAATACATAGAGAATATCTTCATAATTCAATAAATAACTATAAATAAAAATTTCACTTGGTCTAATACCCTTCTAGATCACTAAGATCAATCATAAAGGAAATTATAAAACGAACTATCGATTCCAACCACTCATTATAACTATAAACACATCTAGTGGATAATGGTAAACTCCCTTACTATATTTTAAATCAATCCAAGGTGTCCCACACCATCCCATGTCCTTCCCATGAAATAAAAACATGCTGAGAATTATCACTCTGTAAATATAATTGGGAACCCTCACTCAAGAAAAAATTAGTATAGGGTTTGAGTGACCTGGAATTGAATACAAAACAAGGGTACCTATCAAGGTTTGGTACACATAAAAATATCAAGAAGTTTAGAATACATCCCATTCTAATCCAACCAATCCATCTAAAATTATAATGTATTATAAAATGTTATTATGAAATAATTTATCCTTATACAATGAGAGGTAATATATATGGATTCCAAAAACAAGAAGGTCACTTAAGAAAAAATGACTTTTAGAAATACGGTGTCACCCTCACAAGTTCAAATAATCCAAATAATTTATCATAAAATTAACTCCTTATTTTAGTTAAAATAAGCATAAATAAAATCCTTCAAAAAACTTTTAAATTTTTTATTACATGTTAGATTCGATACACACATTCACACGACCAAAATCCTTTTGCAACCCCATTATAATCGTAGTCCATTAATCCTTAGAATTCCTATATTAAAATAAAATAAGTCAAATTGTGGTTTAAATTAGTATTCAACTTTTAATTTAACATATACTTTTTAATCCTATTCAATATATTACCCAATAAAGCTGTATACACGTTGTTTGAATCATGTACCCAAAAAAGGGGTCTTGTACTAGACATATCTTCAACATAAAAATCAATCCATGGAACTCATGCACTATCACTCAAGGTAAATACAAATTTTATATCCTCTATGGAATCACAATTCTTATGTATTATACTCAGTCACACCTCAGGTTCGTTAATATTATACCCAATGAACCGACCTATGATCCCTATAGTTTTGAATCTTAGATGCCCAAAGCAACCCCAATCTTATGTTACTCTCACATATTTAAATATAAATAGTCTCACTAAAAGGATATTCCACACCCAAAGGTCACTAGGGTCTCCCAAATGACAAATAAAAAACCCCACAAGGATCCTTACCATGGAAACTCACATGCCAAACACCCCTATAAAGTATCCTATACACATTTCAGTCATCCGATTCCATATTAATCAACCTTCTAGGTCACCAATCCATATACATCATCCAAATATAAGACTACTCCCTCAAGAACCATGTTCTCATCCAGAAATATACTTTCAAATGTAACAAGATCATCATTCCCTAACTCATATCATTGGACACATTATCATTGTTTCAGATAAGTAAACTCAATTATAATTTATACAGTAAAACATCATAAAGGTTGTCACTGAAACATTAAATAACCAAATATAGAGTGGAAAAACCCCCAAGGGGTCTATCATTTGGGAATATAATTTCTAGGGTGATAAAATAGGGCCACCTTATCTTTTATGTGTAACCGACTATATCTTCACCCTAATCCTAGTCTAGAAGCATCCAATTATAGACCAATATGACAAAAAATTTGAAAAATACACATATATAAAAAAGGAGGTCCATATAAAAAGAATTTTCCCAATAATAGTTATGGTAAAACTCCAAATAAAAGCTTTTTGACACTTAAAATATCTTTACATCGGTTTTTAGTGACAAATTACACAAAAGAAAACATTTATATCTTTTCAATCCAACATGATTAGCCATGATTCATGATATCAATCATACCTCATCACTCCAAGTGAAAAAATCCTAATAAAACCACATATCAAACACCAGGTGTGTAAAAAAAAGTGAAAATCAAATATCTATAACAGTGAACACTAATAAAAAACTTCCAAGCCTCTTGTACCCAAGACTTCCTACAAGAAAATTTGTTCATGACCCATAAATCCGATATCAATCATAGGATTCAAAAAGTACTATATCTCTTGGATAACAGTTCAAAAGTTGTAAAACAAAGTATAATAAAATCATTGATACTAGTATTTAACATTCCAAACAAGATAACCATGAAAAATAACATTATTGATGGAATTACATGACCTCAGACATACATCCTTGTACACTAGAGGCTACCAACATGTATTGGGGTTCTAGGATGGTATCATGATGAGAATATACCCTCTGTATCATTTTTCACAATAAAAAGAGAAATAAAATTATCATATATGTAATTATAAAGAAATAATGGATACAAATAAATATATCATTTTATATTAAAGATAAATGAAATAAAAAACATGAAAATCATTATCATCATAAAAGACTGCTAATCCACTATTATAATAAAAAATATTTGAATAAAAACAACGAAAATAAAAATAACATCTTACTAAAAATAGTAAGACTTAAAACATACTAAGATCTAGACTCTAAACTATACTTCTTCATGATGAAAAATCTAGTCCCTCTCCAATCTCTACTAGGTGATTTTTATCTCAGGTACACTACTGTAATGAAGGATCGTGTATGGTGTGAGTACATAACATTTTAGGGAACCACAAATAATTTGTAATACATTCTCAATACTTCCATTTACATTCATGGGAAATAATTTTAATAACTAAATAAATGAAAAAATATAAAAAAAATAGACCACCATCGATTCTCAGGTCCACCAATCAGACTAATCATGCATGCTTTGTCTAGTTCTGAAGTGTATCTTAGAATTATTGATTAATGATTCATGAATAATTAAAACCGGTGCTCTGATCACCTTGCTATACAATGATAATGAGTCTGGGGCAATAGTCACCCCCCCGAATATGTGATAAAAATAGAAGGGAATGATCTCCCTTGAAAAAAGAAACCTTGGAGAATTCCTTATTAATATATAATGGTTCTTAATAGATTCTCCCTTGATCTTTATGAGTCTCTTCCACACATGATAGAGATACCAAATCCCTTAAATCAAACACGTTGAAGGGACTTCCCTCTAAAAAACAAATATATTCCTAGATCTAAAACCATGGTATCCCACCACAAGTATCACACAAGTAAATACCAGGGGAGTTTTCTATTTATTAGAAAAGATCCCTTAATGGTATTTTTATGTACAAATCATATAAATAATTATAAAAGGGTGTATACCATCTCATTTATCTATTTTTACAAAAAATGCACAAATATTGGTTTCTATATACATTACTAATCACACAACCTCTAGTTTAACTCCTTTGTGAATGAACCAACTCTCTAAATCCAAAAATTCTCAAAACAGTGATTATGGTTCTAATGTGACACCAATGATCTTCACTACCCATACATAATGACACCCTCTCACAAGGGTAAACATATTATGGGGGCACACACTTGGGTTTCCTAGGCTAACATAAAATTAGGGGAACCCCACATGGGGTCCTTAGTTTCAATATCATGTCTTGGGTTGACCCCCATCATAAAGAGTGATCATATCCCTCAACAATGTCATACATGGAACATACATGTAATCCTTAGGGAGGCACCACAACTACAATGTTTTATAGAGACGTATAATGGCCAAATTCAATACCTAGTTCCAAACTAAGTCTATTAACTCACCCAACTATCTATAATCTATCCATGGACTACCCATATATGTAATTACTTATCATTGGAAAATGAATTATCACCCCACTATCATATTACTAGCCAAAATTATATATATTTCATCTCAAGGGTCCACTTGGGCCCCTTGTCATTTATATGCCTCAACCCACTATTTAGAGGTGAACAATGCGTTTATATTAAGTTCCATGATGGTTACATAAAAAACTACACCCCTCACTGGGGGTTCTTTGTACCACTAGGAAATTATTAATCTAAAAGATCTCCACCGTTAGAAATTGAGACTCCAATAGGTACACTATGCCCATAATGGGATTGGAACATTTCTCAGTCCAATTCATTGAATTTCATTCATGTATTTCATTAAATTTTAAAGTGAAAAGTTTTTTTTAAAAACATCTAAATTGTTAGCAGTGAGGAGAAAATAAAATGAACAATAAAAATAATAATAATTAAACCATAGAGATATTACTAATGAAAACCTAAAACAATTGAAGTGAAAACTATTTTTAACTCCATGGCATAACATCTATACTTAAGCTCATCAAGACCATCTAAGGGCATCTCTGAGCCCATCTCAACATCAAATCTCATATATCTCAATAAAAACCCCCCAATAATTATTTAGAAACATATTCATATTTGATTAAAATATTTATAATTTTATTCCAAATTTAAATTTTTTGTAATTTTCAAAAAGGACCAACATTGTTGCTTCATCACACAAAAAAACAAAAAAAATACATGTGATAGGTCCAAGTTATTTTCATAGAACTATGCCAAGTTAATTTCATATCAAATAAATCATTTTAATCATTAAAAAAGATAACATGTGGCTCATTTGGGAGACAATTTTTCATCATTACATACCTCATTGAATGGGTATGAAATATTTTGTGAATATTTTCTTGGGACATCCTCTAGCTTGGTTGAGGAAAGACCCCATGGGAATCAGTAAATTCTAAAATGCTCCAATGGAATAATCATAAAAACATTAATGAGTGAAAACAATTATAAATTATAGAATTAGGAGATTATATGGGGGTAAAATAAGTTGATAAATAGCTTTAATCAAGAAAAAATATCAAATAACCACTCTAAAGAATTTTGGTTTGAAAGAAGATAAATGAGGTTGGCAGATGGTCATGTGAAAATAATAGTGGAGGAATAAGGGATCCCTATTGTAAAAAAATAGGGGTAAATTTAATAAATTTTCCAAATTTAAAATCTACACTGGTTGATAAAATGGTGAGAATATCAATGGAATAATGATCCTACTAAGGCTACCAATAAACTTGTGAATTCAAGATAATAAAAAAGGGAATGAAACCACCTAACCCTTCCCTAGAACTCACCTAAACCATCTGAGCACCTGACTAACCTCATTCCTCATATAGAACACCCTCTTATGGTGATAAAATATTTAAATACCATTTTGAGTCTTGGTTATCAAAAACCATTTACTAAACTGACAATTCAAATTTTATCCATTTTTTATCCTTTCATAAAGAAGATGTATTAAAAAGTACACACCATAAGACTTATCATCTATAAGAGTTCTTATTTTTCATACAACCATATTTTCCAAACTTCAATCATCTTCAATAATAATCTATCATGACCAAAATCTATCTCTAATAAGAAAAGGATCCCTAAAAGGATAAATTTTAACATAAGAAACTCTATCTATAGAAAAAAAATTCATAATTTAAATTCATTGACTAAACACTATAATGATGCTTCATATAATCATCATCACTTGAAAAGAAACATATATATTATCCCTCAATTATTTATTCTACTAGAACTATAATTGACCAAGAAAACTCCATCGTACCACATCCCACCGATTCCCATCATTGATTTAAAACTCAAGAGATTCAACTTTTGAAAAAAAAAATTTCATGATTTCATAGAAAACATGGGTTCATAAACATTCATACACAAAAAACACATTGAAACATGAATATATTGGTATCAAGTCCTCATGAAAAGGATTATGGAGCTCCATAACATGACACTCTCATCTAGTATGTGGCACCCTTAATGATTCATCCAACGAAAAGTTCCATGGAAACCCCTATTCAAAATAAATCACTTCACTTCTTCCATGGTGTATCACCCAACATAGCACCAAAAAACTCTATTCATAATCGTTAAGTTATCATCCATGGTATAAACACACAACTAATGAATTTTCAAAACATCATAGTTTTTTATTTGACTAGTTCTACTATCAAAAAATAATCCTTGGTACTTAAGGTCTATGAATCACGATGCTTCCACATTCATGATATTTTATGGAATCATTATGACTATGTAATATATCTGCTCGCACCTTCTGTTCACCAGCTGCATTCTTATAGGACAAATCCATGCTCCACAAAACCAGAACACCCTTTTGACTAAGTCAACCCCTCAATTAGGTTACCCTAACATATAGAACTATACATAGTCTCACTCTAAGACTCATCCACACCTCATGGTCATTAGGGACTCTCACCTCTACCCTAAAGAAAACTCACAAGGGTCTGTACCAAGGAAACACATATTCCAAACACCATATCTAAGGTCTCACATACAAATCAAAGAGATTACATTCCAAAATCATATTCCATCTAGGTAAATAATACTTATCAAGCATCCATCTATGTGAATTCTCACAGGATAATGACATAATCATTTAGGAACATACATTCATATATAAAAACATTAAACTTTCATGAACTTTATCAATGAAAACATAGTCATTATATCAGTTAAGTAGAATACATTTCAATGATATATGGTAAAACACCACATAGGATGTTACCAAAAATTTAAATAACAATATTTATAAAGGAATCACCCAACGGGATCTATCAATAGGGGTTCTAATGTCCCATCAACATACTAGGGTCACCACACCTCCAATATGTAAGGGATTACATCTTCACCCTCATTTTTATCAATAAGATTACTTCTATATATCCACATGAATTATCATCATAAGAATATAAATATATATAAAATGAAAACAATATGTGAATAATTAATCCAATAAAATATATCAAAAAATTCTATATGAGATGTTATTGACATTTTAAATAGGCATGCATCTATTTCCATTGATAAAATCACACACAATGATGCATATTTTTCATGAAAATCCTACATACATAATCATTCTAAATGATATTCATTATTACTCTATAGTAAAAGATAAAAAATCTCCATGAAATTATATATCAAAGACTAGTTTCATTTCACAATGTGAAAATAATTCAGCTATAACAGTGAACACCAATAACAACAATCCAAATCTTCAGGTAACCTATACTTCAATCCAGAAACGTTATTCCTGATGCACCTGTAAAATAAGCATTATAGGATTCAAAACATTCAAATATATCCTAGATTAAATATCCCAAATCATAAAATAAAGAAAAGGAAAATATCTGATACCAATTTGTAATATCTGAACCTAGACCATGATTAATAGTAACTGGATTGGTGGAAGTACATGACCTTAGGCGCACATCCTCATTCTCCAGAGGTGGTTGACTATAAGAAGGTTTCAATAAATAAACCATAGGTAGACTATACCTAATATACATGAGTGATTAATACTATAAAAATACATAATAATCATACATGATAAGGAACACAAATGTGGATCCAAATAAACATGACATTTGACATAAAAATTAAATGAAATACACAACTCAAATTGTCATGCTCAACATAAAAGATTTATCACCAACTAGTATGATCAAATATATAGAAATAAATAAAATTAATAAACTAATAATGAGGCCATATTCCCAATTCCATACCTCACCTTATCCCCGCCTCATGAATTTGAGCTATCCTACTTGATAGGGGAACACCCATGCCCCTACCCAACCTACTCCTTCAACTAAGTAAGAGTCTATTTGGATAGCCAAGTGAGATGGTCGACCAAAGAAGGAACGATTAAAAAATTTTATTAGTGAACCACTAAGTCAGTCCCATATATACAATTAAGTAATTGATATGTTCATGTGTAATGCTCAAAATAAATAAATAAAAACTAAAAACCCATTATCAATTCTAAGGTCCATGACCCCGATCGACCATACCATCTTCAGAAAGTGAAAGAGTGTCTATGATAACATCGTGATGACCATGATAGACATAATATTGACATGAGGGTATTTCACCCCACTACATAGTCATAAAAAAAAGTGGAATAAACTCTCTGTAAATACATGATTGTTATACGGATAATACTCCATCCTAGAATAACAACCCATGGAATGGTCCATCCCAATATTCATTGGTTCCCAATAGTCATTCCACATAATTACATAAGTATCAAAGACACCAACCAAAGAACAAAAAATCCCTAATATATTTAATTTGGTAAAACATATCCCCTATCTGGAAACAATATAATCCTGGCTCTAAATCCATAAAGACCCCAATAATATTATCATAGACCTCCTATCTAGGGGAGTTTTCAATTTAAACAAAGACAACCCCAATAGAATTTTCAATATATACCATATTAAAGATTACACAAGGGAATATACCATCTCATGAATTAGTTTGTATAAAAACATATCATAGCCTCAAATTTCCTTCTACCAAAACATTCATATAAACCACAATCGAACTCTTATAAGCATGAACTAACTCTCCAGAACTGAACATTCTAAAAAAATGAGTAAGGTTCTATGTTAAAACACTTAATTATCAACACCAATACTTATTCACACCCTATTACATGTGTAAAAATATTACTAGGTAACCCACTAGGGTCCCCTAAGTTACCAAAAAAATGAGCTAACCCCACTCGGGGTCCTCATTACATTTCTCTGGTCTAAGGTCACCTCCCATCACAAGAGGGAATGACTTCACTAATCGGTGTCATACATGGTGTAACCTCATCATCCTAAAGGTAATGAAACATTAATAAAACTTAATATATATAACCCTTGTACCACATCAATAACAGGTTCCTGCTAGGATAGCACACATAGAAAATTATTAAAAATATTTCCATGTTATACCCAAATAGGTGATTAAATGTTTATGGGAAAAGAGCACACTCCCCAAAATTTTCTCAATAAAAATGGATCCAAAGATAATTAGGGTTACAATAGAGATTAGTAGTTCTAAATATCATTAACATATATCAATCCTCTAATTGAAGTAAAATTAGGCAGTTTCAATAATTCCCTTGATACCTACACAAAAAAATCACAACCCTCAAGGGTGGGAGGAACATTGTATCTTAATTTGTTTTTAAAATAAATGTCTAAACCATTATAAGTAGAGGAATTGGATAGTGAACTATGTATTGAATGGACTAATTCACTTTCTTTGTCAATGGAATTCATTTTAATTTAAAAAATTTATCATGTTTTTATATGGTAAGATATTTAATTCAATCCATCCATTTATATTAGTGGATAAGACACACATCACATGAAATATTAAAAAAGAAAATCATGTGTCCCAAGGGTGGGTACCAAGTAAGATATAGGTCATTTTAATTCAATGCACATTTTCAATCTATTACCCAACAACTCTTTTTAGGTTCTTTCAAGAATATCCAATGTCTACTCCAAAATCATATCACTTTCCAAGATCTATATTGTAACCAAAAACGTTTTTTAAATTATAACCAATTTAAGGATTAATTAAAGAATTTATAATTTTATTCCATATTTATACATTTTGTAATAATATATGAAACACCTAATGAGTGTCCTTGTTGAACCCAAACTAAAATCAAATGCATGCTGGAGTTTCATGCCATGCTCTATACAAAATACTTGGTGAATTATCTATGAAAAAATCATTTCAATTCAAAAAATAATTTAATTTATGGTAATAATCCCATAAAAATTCACTATATTTACATACCTTACAAAAATGGCATGCGAGGATGACTTGTGAGTGTTGTCTTGAGAGGACTACTAGAAAGAATGTGAAAAGTACCGATGTGAATTATATATTTCTACCACAATGTTGTGGGATAATCAAAATAGAAGTAATTTCATAAAAATAAAATCATAAATATTAGAGTGAGTATTTGTTAAGATGGGGCATTCATTTTCCAAAAATACATCACAAACCAACCCTAAAATCAAGGGATTTAAAGGAAGAGACACGGGGTTCATGAATGAAAAATGTAATGTCCCGGTTTCGGGAGCCACCGAGGGGTGCCCCGTACCCGCATGGTCACATGGCCTCATGAAGATTTACCCAAATGCCAGAGGCTGCTGATTAGCAGCGAGGTTCTTGGGTGTGATAGTGGGGAAACTATGCCCTCATTGGCATATTACACAGTGGAAGAAAAACAATTAGACAATAGTAGAAACTGTAACGATCCATACAAGAGTAAATGATAAATATCAGAAGACTAAAAGTAAACAACTGAAGTACACACACATGTATAAAAAATGATGCAGGATACATATGTCTAGGAAAGCAGCCAATCAAGTCACAATGCAGAATAAAATTCTAAACCAAAGTGAAAAAGAAAACATGTAAACTCCTCGGCATTGCAAGCCATCGCTTGTTCCCATGCTCTCCAGCTCCACAGCAAGTCAAGTACCTAAAGTATAAGGGAGATTTCCCTTATATATACCTCCAACAATATAATCTATTTGGGCCCAAAAGCATGGCCCAAACAGGGTGTGAGACAAGGTCCTAGAGGCAACCACCCAAAGATCTATACCTAACAGCCAGTGAATACTTGGAAATAAAAATACAGGAAGAAGTAAACAGGAAAACACACAGCAGCTACAATCCACAATGTCTAGCATATAAAGTACACAAGTAAAAAACCAATCAACAAGAATAACAACTGGTAACCCCCTAGGTAGTTCTCACAGCCTAACCCTTATGGTTCAACCTACAAGTACTAGTAACCCTCTGAGAGGGACACACAGTCTCGCCCCTCTGGTTCAGCTAAAGAATAGACTCTCTGAGGAAGCACTCACCATCAATTCCCCCTATAGTCTCATATCATACTAATGTCTCTCTGGAGAAGCACTCATCGTGTCATTCCCCACTGTGGCCCTCGTCGAGGAACTACAGACTCTCTGAGGAAGCACTCAATGTTAATTCCCCATGTGGTCTCGCATTGTAAATTAAAGACACTATGGAGAATCCCTTACGTCCATTCTCCTTATGGTCCTCTACACTATGTTTTCTCATCCCTATGTAAAAAAACATTCATAGAGCATGTAGTGCCCCAATTAAACCTCAAGAACTACTTGGATATCATTCTAATGAACAACAGCATAATAGTAAAATAGTTCCACTATAATAAAACTAGGCATGGCAACTGAAAAAATGCCTAACAGGAAAAACATGCATGGCAAAAAATCCAGAGCACTATGAAAATTACCCTATTCACAAGAATTTACCTCTACTCAATCAATCAAACAAAGCAGGAAACAACAGGGAAAAAATAGGAAACACACACAATAACCCATTCAAGGGAATTGGTGTAATTTCACAAAATATTCAAAGACATCCTACAGAAAGGCACAAACCACCAACCATGATGCTAGGAGATCGATATACTTGAACCACGTTGAATGATTCTCCTTATAATGTTGAAGATATGAGAAAAAGTCCAAAACGCTCAACCCATGATATCATGAGAAAGAGGAGAATTAGAAAACAAGGCTCAAGGAGAAGGAATAACTCACCACTGTGGTTCCAACGCAATTGATGGCAGTTGAAACGAAGATCGGACGGAAGCTCAGGGGCTTGGAGAAGAAACATGGTCGTACATGAGCTCTCGGCCGAACGAGACCTAATAGAGGATCATTTAAGCGATTAGGTGTGACCCCAGTCCATTTAACGAAAAACTACATTCCGTGTACTTATGGGGTACACGGATTGTTCTTGGTTTTTCTATACACCACATTAAGCGGCCTCCACATCACCCCTGCACACCGTGTGTGTGGCCGGGACACGGCCAACACACGTCTTCGAGCAGCAACGGAGTACACGGTGTGTACTCATAAAGTACACGACGTGTACTTCAAAATTTTCCATAAACTCCTCTTTTCTCAAAAACTCCAAGAAAAGGAAATACATAACTGAAATGAAAATCTGGGTTCTTACAAACTTCCCCCCGTAAAGAAATTTGTCCCTGAATTTCCCTAATGAGGCATAGAAGAAGAAACCCTGAACAGCTCCAGCCACTATGATCGTACATCGGCCTCCCTCTCATAGGTTTCGTCCTGTACTCGCCCATGCTACCATAGCACCCGTACTAGAGGAACAGACCGCCCCCGTGAACCATTATACTGTGATCGACAATCCGGATAGGATGCTCCTCAAATGATGAATTTGCTTCGAGCTCAAACTCCTCATTCTGAAAGACATGAGACAGGTCTTAAAAGTAACGTCGGAGCTGAGAGACGTGGAAGACGTTGTGCATGGCCTGATACCTCTGAGGTAACTTCAACCGATAGGAAACCAGCCCAGCTCTCTCTAATACCTCAAACGGCCCGACGTACCGCGGTGAAAGCTTACCCTATCTCTAAAACCTCTTGTGTCCCATCCTCGGTGCGACACATAGGAAAAATTGAT
The DNA here is from genome assembly GCA_963277665.1 of Viscum album. Classification (NCBI taxonomy): domain Eukaryota; kingdom Viridiplantae; phylum Streptophyta; class Magnoliopsida; order Santalales; family Viscaceae; genus Viscum; species Viscum album. Next base: position 1,152,954,158 of record OY728126.1, read on the forward strand.
CCCCGACCTCAAACTCCAGAGGTCATCTCCGCTGATCAGCATAAGGATTCTGTCGAGACTGTGCTGTATCCATCCTCTTCCGAATCATCTATATCTACTCTGAGGTCTCCTGAACCAGATGAGGTCCCAATAAAGCTACCTACCCTGCCTCTAAATAGTATAAAGGTGATCGGCATGGCCTACCATACGAAGCCTCATAAGGTTCCATCTGAATAGTTTCCTAAAAATTGTTGTTTTAGGTGAACTCCAAAGAGGGATATGAATCTCCCAAGAACTGCCAAAGTCTAGAATGCAAGCTCGGAGCATATCCTCAAGCACCTGGATCATACGCTCGGACTGGCCATATGTCTGGGGATGGTATGTTGTACTCAAAAGTACTTGTGTAACCAAATCCTTCTGAAGCCCCTTCCAGAACTGATAGGTAAAGCATGCATCCATGTATGAAACAATGGAGTGTGTAACTCCATGCAGACGTACAATCTCTCAGATGTAAATTCACCCCAGATCATCGACACTGAAGGTATCCTTGACCGGTAAGAAGTGAGAAAACTTCGTAAGCCTGTCGACGACAACCCAAAAAACATCATTCCCTTGAGGCGACCTCAGAAATCTGGTCACGAATTCCATCACGACATCATTCCACTTCCACTCCGGAATGGGTAACTGCTGTAAAAGGCCAACTGGTCGCTGATGATCTGCTTTCACCTGCTGACAAGTCAAACACCTCAAGAAAAAACCATCAACATCTCTTTTCATACCGGACCACTAGTACTGGCGATGAAGATCCTGATACATCTGGGTGCCACCAGGATGAACTTCCCATGCTGAGGAATGAAAATCCCTCATCTTCTCCTCACGTATGTCTGTTGGCAGCCATACACATCCCTGGAAATGAAAGATCTCATCCTTTCCCACTGTCCATCCAGGAAGAGGGTCCTCTCCTGACACACTCTCCTATAGGACTATGCCTTCTGAGTATAATCGCTGCCTCACTCGTACCCGATCAAGATGTGTAGAGGTTACAATTATAGAAGATAGGTAAGTCTATCCATGTCTGTCGGGCACCTCCAAATTCATCTCAGAGAATAGATCCATAAGCTGCAACTCACTGCTGGCCTCTTGAACTACCTGAATCTGAGTTCTCCTGATCAACGCATCTGCCCCTACGTTGCCCTTTCCTGGCGTATAGGAAAGCTCGAAATCAGAAGACTAAAGATACTCAACCCACCTGTGATGTCTCATATTCAGATCACGTTGAGTGAAGATGTACATGAGACTCTTGTTTTCTGTGAAAACCACAATGTTCTCTCTGAGAAGGAAATGTCTCCAACAACGCAAGGCATGGACAACAACTGCCAACTCAAGATCGTGTGTTGGGTAGTTCCTCTCTTGTGTCCTCAACTGTCGTGACCCAAACGCAATGACTCCATCTCCCTTCATAAGCACAACACCCAGCCCGATACCTGATGCATCACAATAAACAATATAGATCTTTCCATGATCTAGAAAGGCTAGTATCGGTCCTGATGTCAACCTTTCATTCAGCTCCAAATAGGCTGACACACAAGAATCTGACCATAAGAACTTCACTCCCATCTTGGCCAGACCAATCAATGGTGCTTCTAGGCGTGAAAATTCCTGAATGAAGCGTCTGTAGTATCCAGCCATCCCTAGTAAACTCTACACCTAAAAAACATTTTTGGCTGCTCCAAGGAAACTACAGCTCTCACTTTCTTTGGGTCCACAGATACCCCTTCCTCTGAGATGACGTGACCCATGAAATGAACCTGATCTATCCAAAAGTTGTACTTCGAGAGTTTAGCATAAATCTGATCCTCTCTTAGTGTACTCAGAACGATCTCAAGATGGGTAGAATGGTCGTGTCGAGTGTGAGAGTACACCAAGATATCTTCCACGAAGACCACGACGAAAGAATCCAAGTATGGGTGGAACACTCGGCTCATCTGTGCCATGAAAACTGCTGGCGCATTTGTGAGACCGAACGACATTACTATATACTCATAGAGACCATACCTACTCCTGAAATCTGTCAGAGTTATATTTGATTGTCTAACACGAAACTAATGATAACTGTATCTCAAATCGATATTTGAGAACACCGGGGCTCCTTGAAGTTGATCGAAAAGATCATTAATCCTTGGAAGGGGTTATTGGTTCTTGACTATCAACTGGTTCAGCTTCTGATAATCCACACTGAGCCTAAGGGTACCGTCTACCTTCTTTGTAAACAGGATAGGCGAACCCCAAGGAGATGTTCAGGGTTGGATGAAACCCTTTTCTTACAACTCCTCCAACTGCTTCTTGAGATCCTATAGCACAGGTGTTTCCATCCTATAGGGAGGAATGGACAGCGGTGCCACTCTTGACATGAGATCAATAGAGAATTCCACCTCACGCTCTGGAGGAAAACTAGAAAAGTCTTCTGGGAAGACATCCCTGAAACGATCCACCACAGGATGAAAGTCTAACTATGAAGTCCCCTGGTCATCTAGATAAAGACTATCAATTTGGGATATAACCCCTCCTATCCCATGATGCTAGAGTCCTACTCGACTCTCCCGAACATCCCATTCACCTCAATGAAGAAAATATTCACCCTCTAGTGAAATAAAACTCACCCTGCGGTGATAATAGTGAACGACTGCATAGAAGATAACCAACTAGTCCATCCTGAGAATGAAATCATAGCCTATCATCTCTAGGACAAAGGGATCACATAAGAAACGATACCCTGCAACCTCGAGAGGGAACTCTCTACACTGACATACGCTATATTTCTTTGCCCCCAATGGTGTGTCTAGTGTCAACAAGTTGGCAGTAGAAAAGATACAAAGCCCAAGGTTCTCCACAATAGGAGCAGAGATAAAGCTATGTGTAACACCAATATTGAAAATGGATGGAGATAAAACTGAGGCTACCAAAATCATACCTTGAACTGTAGAAGGTCTGGGATCCTCCTCTTGGTATGTCTGCTCCACCGTAAAAGAATGGGTTACCCCATAGCCCTGTGACCCTGCCTGACCACTCTGAGCGGATCCTCCCTGCTGACACTGAAGGACTGGTGACTCACTACCACAGCCTCGACATCCACCTCAACCCGAACGGCCGGAAGAACTCCAGTTCCCTGACTGGTGAGAAACTGGTGGTGAAGCTCTTGGATGAGGAGTCTTGAAATAACCCCCATCACCAGATACTGGTGAGAAAACCTGGAATAAACACTGAAGGTGACCAATCTTGCTGCAAGATTGGCACTCCACTTGGTCTCTCTGGAACTGTGGCCTCATGTGCCCTGCCCTTCCACACTGGTAGCATACTACCTATCTACCTGAAGATATATCTCACCACATCGGATCACCATGTGTAGAATCCCTATGGAGATTCCTGCTATCAACTAGAGGAACACTAGCTCTGGAAGAAGGACCTCCCTCGATCACAGCTCTAGAGTCTCTCAGATTATGCTCCGCAATCTGCGCCTGGTTGACGATCGATGTGATGGAAGTCAACTGGAAGATATTCACCTGTGAGCGGATCTCTCTCCTGAGACCATCCTAAAAATTCATTGCTAGGAACACTCCATACTCACCCTCGAAGGGGTGTGAAATGCTTCAACTCGGTGAAACAGGAGTAAAAATCTATAACAGAAAGAGTACCCTGCTCTAAACTCAAGAATCTCGGGCTCGAACGGCCCTCAGGGTCTTCGGGTTAAAGTAGTCATAAAACACACACATGAACTCCTCCCAAGCCATATCATGCTGATGACCCACCTGTGAGATCACATCCCACCACCTCTTGGAGGATTCTCCTAGAATATAGGTAGAGATCTTGACCCGCCTCTCTGGAGGTGTTTCCAGATGCTCAAAGAAAGTCAGCATGGCTTCCAGCCATGACTCTTCAGCCTGTGGTTCTCCTTCCCCAAAGAATGTAGGAGGATGCTGCTGTTGGAAAACCCACTTCATGTCTTCCATAGTCATGACAAGAGGAGGTGCTCCCTGAATGTTCTGTATCATCCTCATAAAGCCTTCCCTGAACTGTGCATCGGTGCCTGCAACTGGTATAAAAGCCAGTGCCAAGGCTAGCATGACTGGAGGATCGAAAAGAAGTCCCTGATGAGCCATATATGGCGTCTGACCATTATCATGAAACTAACGTATAATGGGAGGACGTATCAGAGGAATATCTCTAAAAGACCAAAAGCATGCCTTGGATTAGGAAAACAAGGATTGAGAACAAAGGAGTAAAAAATGAAAATATGAGAGGGGAACACTCAAGTTTTACAAAACATGACTTCACAGTGTGTATAAACTATACACGGCGTGTACTTAACTCTATTCCGCTAATCATGTCTCCTTGCAAGGCTAACCCACAGGGTCTTCTTAACCTAAGACTACATCACATGTTCCTAGTGGACACGTCGTGTAGTAGACAATGTTTCAAAGACCTGTGTTGTTTGTTACACAGCTAGTTATGTGGCTGAGACTACATGGCGTGTTCTAAATAAACACGGTGTGTACTTGAAGATTTTTCTCAACCCATGTTGTTGGCGACACGGTCGGGTACACGACTTTGAGTGGAAAAAGAGTACATGGCGTGTACATCGAAAGTACATGGCGTGTACTTCAAAAATTTCTAAAAATTCCTATTTTCACAAAAACTCCATGAAAAGGAAAGACATACCTAAAATGGAGATCCGGGTTCTTAAACAAAATAGGTTAGGTCCAGGGGATCCCACTCTTCAAATATATAAGGATAAATTTTGTAAAATTTCTCTATTTAAAGTTCCCATGACCTAGATGGTGCTTGGTTACTATATCTCTAGTAAGTGTAGTTATAGAAAAATTCCACTTCCTAGGACATTTCTTAGCCAATGGATACATGATAATACAACCTAGTTGTACATCCATACAAACCTTATAGAAACAGTCACATGTGCCTTGTAATACATAACATATCTCTTTATTTTTTAAAATCTACTTGTTATGGTTTTCAAACTCTTAGAATATTGTTCCATTTTTTCGTTCTCAAATAAAAATCCATCCACCAAATTGAAAACATAAAATTTATCTGAACATATTAATATTTATATACACATAGGGTTTTAAAGAAACTTCCATGTTCAAATATATTTTTTCAATCCAATCTTGAAATAAGTTTCACCATTTGTAGTAATAATAAAAAATGGAAAAACATCTTACCTTGGATTTTTTTTCAAAATTCACATAACACATGCTACACAATAGGTAAAAACTAATTTAAAAAAATTCTACTAAATAAATCCTTTATTTCCAAATAACAATGATCATGATTAATTAAATATAAAAACAACTTCGATAACTATTTTACACATGTCCTGTGTAGTTCACAAACATTCCATTTAAAATTATCTTTTTATTAAAAATAAAAAACACCCAATTTTTTCTTTATAATTGAAAATAAGAACATGTAATCAATCAATTGAGTATGTAAATCCATTAGATTCATATTAATCTAGTCAATTATTATAATATACATGATAAAACATTGAATTTATTATATGTTTCATTCAATTTAAAAAGAATCCTTTTATGTAAATTTACCAAACAAGAAAAGTCACATTTTCATTTATAATTCCCTAAGAGTTCCACAAATATGATGCATAAACAATGAAACAAATGATTTGTTTCTTCCTATAACATATAGAAGTACCATTCATCTTATATAAGGATTATTATCTTAACCAATCACTCCTACATTGTGTATTAAATATTGAAATAAGACATCCCTAAAAAACATTAGTTTCAATAGTACCCATGCTAATTGGACATCATTTTTGGGATGTAAATATGTTAATCTATCGACACACTCCTGTTAAATTGTATAAGGTTTTCATAGTAAATACTAGTATCAATCATTCCAGTTATTTCCATGGGTATAGATTGTATTATCAAGAGATCTTGGTTGAGTGTTATAACAAAAAATAATATAAACGGGAGTGATGAACGGTTTGTGATATAAATGGGAATGTATGAATAAATGAAAACAAGACTATACATGATAAAAAAAACGTTCACATAATCTAGCGTAGAATGACTTATTTGAGAAATTGGAAATCAAAAAAAATTACCCATGTTATATATTGTTCAGGTAAGTATATAGAGAAACCACCACCAATAATCTTATAGATTTTCTCCTAAGTCAATATGTAATTACATTTACCTAAAATCCTAGATCATATGATATGAAAACATACTTTAAATAAATGTTTTGATACCATCTATAAAAGCCTAAATATAACCATCCATAACTACCATATCAGAAAATATTTCCAAATATCTTATATTTGATGGGAATTTTCATGTTTAGAGGATTAAATAATTATGAAACTATATAAATTGATAAATCACGTATTATTAATATTAGAAAGTTAATTTTTACATCAAATATGAAACTAAATTATTCATTAAAAGTTTTCAACATCACAAAATTTTTATTTCACAAAATTTATACTTATAAACCTGTCACGTGTACGGATTTTATCCATAACCCTAGTAAATGAACACATAGTAAGGGTTGATCTCATACACTCATTAAGGGGATATAAATGACTAAATCATGGTGTAAAAATGGTGTAAATATTCTACAAGGAACAAGTAAAAAACATGAATCCATAATAGTTATATAATCGGGAGCATGCTATCTACTTTAAAATAATTGAAAATAATGATATCAATAATATTGATCTCATATTTATGGAATGAATTATTTCGAACATCAAAATACTATTATCAAAGCCTTGTTATAAGAAAAATTACTTATCATAATGACCAAAATTTGGACATCTACCTGAATTGGGATGCCATACACTAAATACCTAAACATGTTTGGTCTCATGAAACATATTGATGCAACAGGGAAAAATATAATTCTGGGCCCCATCAATGAATTTATTAACTCTAATGCATTCACCATAAGTTTCCTATAGACCACTAATACAATTCCCTCGTAAAATCTTAATTAATAAATATTTCATATCTATAAAATGAGAAATACAGAAAAATTAATAATTTTACCTATGTCAACAATGGATTATATGATCATAAAACATACATAGAATTAAGGTTGATGGTCAAAAAATATAGAGTAATATTTATACTAATCATCCATATTGGAATTATTATATATATTACAATTTAAATAAAATAGATAATATGGTCATAACCCACTGGGAGGAAGAATGTTGATAAGTAAAAAATTCATTCCCATCCTCCCAATAATCATCCATGTTGGAATAATGAAGGTTTTCCCCATGTCAATAAAATAATTTTATTTTTAGATGATAATATTACAATATGAATTATATAAAATGTGATGTCCGTGCAGTATATAAAAATCTGTATAAAAAAATTCAATAGAAGAATAACATGATCATAATTCATCTATAGAAACAACGTGGTTGTTTTGAAAATAACATACTCTTAGAGGTGTGAAATATTTTTTGAAGGATTATGTGGATAGAATGTAAATCCCTATAAAATAATGATATAATATCCCATTATTTAATCAAATGGGAATAATGTACCTAAAACATATAAAATAATTTTAAATAAAGATCATAAGATTATGAATATTACGTGAGTTTCCAAAATTCCATACTACTAGAGAAACAACTGAATCAGTAACCACATGAATAATGGAACATTATTTGGTTATTTAATCCCCTAAAATACAAGTATTATAGTAAAAATATATACATGGGTATTTAATACGCCATAAAACTGAATCAAGGTGAATAAAAAAATTATGATTTGATGAATTATAGTTTAAAAGAATAAAACACTTATATGTTGAGTAACTATGTAATAAATAATCATTAAAAGTGAGGTCTTATAATTTGACATCAAATAAATTTATTAAAATATAATTTATGTTTTGATTTATCAAATAGGTAGTATATACAACACATAAATGAAATAAGTTTCATAATGACAAACTTTTCTCCAAGAGAGAGATTTGAGATGAAATCCTTTAACTTTTATCATGAATTCCATGACCATAATTTAAACTCCCATATAAAAAATATAGCGATATTAATTATTTAATCTAATACCTTACTCATTTATATTTTCATTTATAATTTTCAAAAATATTCAGTCTCAATTAGATTTTTTTTGTTTTCCACATCGAGATTTTGTAATTGTGATTGTTTGTACAAGTTTCATAATAGTAGTGTCCATATTAATTATCCATACAAAGTACATCATTACTATATCTTATGGTTTATTATATTTATGTCTTAAAATAATTTTATATTTTCCAAAATACTTTCATGGGTGTTTTAGACTTTATCCATGACGAAAAAATTGATATGATGCATGTCTTTGTGATTTTGAAAAATCAAAGTGTGTTTTCTTAGTTAATGAAATAAATTTTTATATAATATAAATAGAATAAGAAAATAATTATTTACATATTTATTTAACATTAAAACTATAAATAATCTCTCATATTCATCCATGACATAAATGAGTAGTACTATTCAAGTAGGTGGTTAAACTGAAATAAATATGAACATACCACGATTAAGGGATTATTATGAGAAGGATTAGTTTTAATATAATTATAATAGAAGAAAAATGATATTATTTTGTATTTATTAGTGTAATATAATATAATTATATGAAATTATAACAATTAATAGATATAACAATATTACATAATATGAATAAACAATTATCCTCTTAGTACGTTTATTTTAAATGATTAAATTAATGATGGTAATTCATTGATCATTCCCTTAATTGATTATATAATTTTTAATAAAATATAATTAATTAAATCTAATTAATTATATATATCCTTTAATACTATCCTTTTATCTATCATTTTAATGAGGTGAAGCAAAATGAATCATGTTGGGTTGTTGTGGTGGTAGTTCGCACAACACAAGGACCAAATTTTGATTTTTCTAAATGGATAATTTATATGAATAGAAAATGATGACATAAATATTATAAAATTATTAAATATATACATGATACAAATATAATTATATTATTGTATCTATACTAAATTTAATGAATATATTTAGCAAGAAAAACTGAGTAGTTGATAATAATCACATTGGGGACCTGAATTTTCCTTGGAAGTTTCTCTCAAAATGAAGGACTTAAGAAAAAATGGGGGAATGTTATTTTAAAATAGAATATAGTCGAAGATAGATAAATATGGAAGAGTTTAAAGGAAAAATTCAAATGATAGGTGAGTCATGAAGTTGTTTTGATGTCACCCTTTTATCCGGGAAGATAAGTTTATTTTGGGAGTAACCCTTACATTTCTAATAATATAAGGTTAATTATTATGTTTGAATTGAAAAAAGGAAAATATAAGATATGAATATTATTTTGGGACAACAATATCCTCAAAAACACCTTTAAAGTCATCTATGAGAGTTTTATGATCTTGTTTTTAACTTTTTCCCATCTACCCAAAATTATTTTCTCTTGGTAATTAATTTTAATGAAAAATATTAAGATCAAAATTATTAGATAATTTGATAATTATAAATTTAAATTAAAAAAATATATAAATTATAATTATAATTTCATGAAATGTTAATATTAAATAAACACACTTAATCGTGTGAAATTTTTTTTATAGAAATACCATTTTTTTGAGTTCAATTTATATATAAAAATATCCTAAATAGGAATTTTAATGAAATGAAATGAATTATTGTATAATAAAAAAAATTATGTGAGGATTAAGATGAAATAGAAATTTGATTCTCCCTTGAAAATAATTTATTTGAAGAATGTAATTAAAATAATTTTAATATTAATGTAACATTTTAATTAGTTAAGAAAATGATTGTGATATGTTTTATAAGTTGAAATAATATATTAAAATGAATATTTTTATTCTTAATATTTTTATTTAATTACTTATAAGGTTTTATAAATTTATATTTCATTATTATAAAACAATAAAATCAATCAAGTTATATGTTTCGGGAAAATTGTATTTTTTGATTAAAACAAGAATATTTTTTAAAAAAGGTTAAAAATAATTATATATTTATATATATATATTATATTAAATAATTAAAAAATTAAATACAATTTAACTTACATCAAGTTAAAAAAAATTTATATTCAAATTTTCAATAAAATCATTAAATATAATTGAAAACCCATTTTAATTGGAAAATGAAATTTTCAAATATTAACTTTTATTCTTATTATTTCATATCATTTAAAAACTAAATTAGCATTAAAATGTTATTTATATCAAGAATAATTTATCTATAATTAATTTATTCTATAATTAGAAATGAAAATAATATAAAAGTATTTTTAGATAATATGAATTTTTGAAAATAAATGAGATTATTAGTTATTTTATGTAAAAAATGAATTTAATTAATATTAAACATAACCTATTTATATATCATCAAGTAGTTACTCATACTCATTACCATAAATTCAATAGATTATTTTTGTGGTTATAAAAAAATATTTATATTTTATCTATATATATAACATTTTCATTTATGTTTTGTGTTTTTTTGGGAAATATATCAAACACATGAACATGTTTAAAGGTAATAATATATTAATATATTTGGTAGTTAAAAAATCTCTTATAATTTATAATAAATATTTTGTTCCCTTTATGGATTCATCACTCTCCTCAATAAGTGTAATGAGATTTTAATTTTATGATATTTTGCTACCACTCCCTCACACAGACGGAGTATTCAACCCTCACAATGTTTTTCAGTGTTTGGTCTAGTGTTCATAGTATAGGTTCCACATTATTTTATACCCAACACTCACTACAGACTTCTGAAAATGTGTTCAAACACATAGTGCAAATGTGATCTTCCACTTTCACACCACCACATATACTCACTATACTTGGATGAATATTCCAAGAAAATTATTATAAAATAATAGAGTTAATTAAAAGGTAGTATAAAAAATAATATGTCATAAAAATACACTAGTATATTCTCTCTCGATTAATGATGCACTACTTTATTTTTTATTTACTCCAGAAAATATCTTCTGCTTTATCTCATGTCTCCACTAAGCCTACATTCCCTCAACCACTAACAAAACAAATATTTTTATCTATTTATTCCTTCTGAAATATACATGATTCAATCATACTTGGTCAAATTTATTACTACCAACTGACATGGAATATGTGAGATATTTTTCCTTAAGTAAATTAAACATTGAACATTATTAATTTTAGTTTCTAGATACAAGATCTTATTTATTATCCATCTCTCTAGGATATAATATAAACGATCTTATGAAATAATATTATTTTGGTCACCACATCTTGTATATTCAAGACCCACAAATATTATTTTTAATGAATGAGAAGCAGGATATTTACTCTTCCATAGATCAAATTTATATTTTACCATATACTTATTCTTTCGTATAGATTGTTCATGGATTGATTAGGAAGAACAAGGTAAAACATCTGGGTGTGTATGTAATTTAATGAGAAAAAAAAATCTATATTTAATGTTTGAGATAGTATTAAGCATAGGTAATGCAACCCCTTGTGTAATAATACCTTTTAATAATAGTCATTTTTGAGTTTTGATTTATTTTATTTCATCATATGTTCTTGTATTTTGAAAATTTTCATATATATATAAATATACTTATATCAAAACACATAATTCCCTTTGAACAAAATATAAGATATAAGAACTATAAATGATAAAAAATGAAATTAATAAAAAGAGACTCAATGATTTTATATATTTTACTTTCTTATGGTGGTGTCCTTTAATCCTAAATATCATTTATTAATATTAATTTTATTTCTAATGAGGAACCTGTGAGAAATTATTAACGTTTTCTTGTAAAAATCATATAGAATAATTATATTTTATACTCATTCTAATGAAATAAAATTTATAAAAAATATTTTCAAAAAATATATCTATTATGAACAAAACTATAAAAAACTAAATAATTTTAGAATAATTATAAACACATTGTAAATGTGTTTGAATAGATATTTAATTTAATGAAGATATGTTGGATCAATGAATAAGGATTATACTATTAATTTAAAAACATATATAATGAAATTTTATAGATGTTATTGGAAGAAGTGTGTCTAATGTGTAGTAAATAATTTGGTTGGATGATAAAAATGAAAAATAGACATTGAAAAAAATGATACACTACTGGTGTCTTTTGTGAAATGTTAATTTGTATACATCAATTATCTAAATAAAAACCTCAAAACCCATGAATATAATTTCAATTATATATTTTCTAATGTTAAAACTATTTTTAACATTGATGAATATATATCCAATATTTAAACCCACCATGATTGGGGTTTTAATTTCATTTAAATTAATTTCCAAAGATAAAAAACTTTTTAAAAATAGTTATGATATAACTAATGTTAAAAACATTGTGTGAAATATTTTATTTCAACTAATCTATATTAAAAGTATAATGTATTGTTTGTCATGATATTTATAAGAATTGTCTTATGGATTCAAAAAAATTGGGCATGGTGATATGTTAGCGTTGTGATGGATCTTGCATTGCCTCTAAATAATATATGGTATCACCATTAGACTGAGTTGTTATGATAATATAAATTAATCTTAAATATATAATCAAAACCCTCAATACAATGGAGGTGATTTTTATTTTTTATTTTGGATCCTTTCCAAATTGGGTGAGATCACTACCATGATTGGTCTATACAAGATATGATGGGATGAGTTTGGTGTTACGGTTTGATTATAGAACAACATTACCATTATTTTTTACTATTTGGTATCTATGCATGAATATTTTGATAACTAACATGATCATAGGGGTAGCACTTGCTAGTTGTATCATTAAATCATTTTATAGATGTGTATAGGTGAAAAAACTGGTGATGTGGAATATTCCTAACCTCCCACATAATATATATTTTCCTTCCAAAACTACTTTATCCCTATAGTGTTAATATTACACATCTTGTTGAAATATTCAATTAATATTCAAAATTAATATTTCATGTAACAAACAAAACAATAAAATATGAAATTTTCATACATGAACATTAAATAGAAAAATAAAAAAAGTTCACCGAAATTCAAATTTTTTATTTAGCTCAAAAAATATTTTCCAAATTTCTAAAAAAATAGAATAACTACAACCCAACTACTACAATTACTAATAAAACCTACAAAATACTGATTAAAATATAATATAAAAATATATAAATCATGATAATTATTGTTCATTATCTACTTCCAATATTCATATATTATATCACCACCTCTAAATAGAATTATCCAGAACAAATACATAATATGATACCTTTTTTAACTACCCTTGACATGGTTTACTTGAAAAATTACTGAATCGGTTTGTTACATAATGTTATCAATTCTTCCATATATGGTAGTTGATAATGAATTAAAATTAGGGATTAAATATTTCGTGGGGATACTATGCCCCCAATTACGAAAAATAATAATAATGAATGAATCGTTCAAAAATTCATCCAGACATATATAAAAATTAGTTGTACCCAAAATCTACAGATGAAAAAATTATGATTCAAGAAGAAATATAAATTTCTATTATATAAACAAACTGTTTAAATAAATCATCTTCAAAAAAATAGAGTAGTATAAGAATAATATATATGACTTTCATTCTATATAAATAAATAAATAAGATGTACCCTTAGCCCATACATTTATATTGTAATAGAATATAAATAAATAATGGCATATATCCCAACTAACTAGACCATCTCTTGAAAAATTATCATCCTAGGATACATATATTGTCTATAACCCTATTTTTATCCCCATGATGATACCATTACTTAGAGTTAAAGATGAAGCTATAACCACATACATAAAAATCTAGTAATCGAATTGAGTCTAATAACACAATAATATTGCCTCACGCCACTTAACTCACAAAGTCATATCTATAGTGAGAATTCATGTGTATATTTATGGTGAGTACATGTATATGATGGGTTAAACTCAACCCACCTAAAATCATATTACATACATGATATTACATGGTCATATATACTATTCATCAAGGAATAAATTCACAAACACCCAAAATAAAGAATTGGAATAATCCAATATAGGCTATGTATCATATGGTGGTATTCAGAGAAATGTATACCATGTCCCTATGATGCATACAAAAAAACAACTATTTCCTAATAAAAAATAACTGAAATAAGAATCACATATCGATAAATGATCACTTAGTAGACTTCAATATTAATTATCATTAATAAATAAATAAAAAAATATATTGGGAAATAATGTTTATATTAAAAAAGCATCATCTTGATATCAAAGATAGGATGTCCATAATTGAAAATCATTAAGTGTCATAAAAAATGAATTCATTGACATTAAGACCAAGATAATGATGAAGGTATTTTTTTTCAAATGATGTATATTATTTTTAATAATTATTTTGAAGAATGGAATTCAACTCACATTGTTTTCAGCAACAATCCTACTCTCCATTGTTTTGAATGGAATAAGACTTGTCTTTTAAAATAATTAGACTATCTATTAAAGTCAATCATAATGATAAGAAGCTATTTGGAAGAGATGGTTTTTATCGGACTTGATTCGGGCCTGGAATGGAAGTGAAAATATCTTGATTGATGTAAATGTTCATTGGTTTCACTCTGAGTTCAATATGAAATAAGTTTTTTGTTTTGATGAGGTATTATTGTTTTCATGGCTATGATATGATTAATTTTGTCGATGATTTTAGGATTTTTGTTTCTCATAAATAATAATAATGTTTTGAATACTATAATGAACGATAAATGATATACCGAGGGAGTGAAAAAGATATATCAAATTGTTTTTTTACTGAACGAACTTGGAGAGAAAGAAAAAGTGGTGTTCCAAATAACACCCAGATTTATCATATCTAGGTGGAAGTGAAGAAAGATATGTTGATGATTCACTATAGCATTGTATTATCCATTAAGGGAATAATGAACTTTCCATACATATGATGATCATACTCAGTCTCAGAAGGAAAATGATCATACCTATAAATGATCGTATTTAGAAATGATCATACCCAGGTAAATTGAACTCAGATAGATTTTACTCTACACAGTCGTACCCAGGATGCATATAATGGTTGATTGAATTGCTGAAGTAAGAGAGAGATAAAATATAATTTGATATCAAATGTTCTCTTCTATTTGGGCCAGGATAAGTGCTAAAGAAAAAAAGATGAATTTGTTGTTGAGGTGGAGTTAGAAATACAAATAAAATATTTGATTTCTATATGTACAATTATAATTGGAACAAATCATTTTTTTGATGAAATCAATCTTACTCAGAAATTGAAAATTATACTAAATAATTTAAAACACATCCCCAATTCAAATAGAAGTCTAATGAAGGAGATGATGTTTGATGAATAATCAAGAATCCTTGAGAAGAGTTGATGAAGTCAAAATGCATCCCGATATTTTAGGGGAAATTGAATTTTGAGTGAATATGTGTGAGTGGGATTAATTTATAGGCTTCCCACCCTAACCTCTCAAGGATCACCAATAAAAGGATAATTACATTGTAGTTTATGACTATTGGTACTTTTCACTGTAATAAGGAGATAAATTTTGAGTTTTTAGTGTGAGAAATAAGGTACCATGTTTATTTTTGATGAAGACGTTATGACATGAAGAAGACATAATAGAACAGACAAGTCAACAATGCTATGTTTATCTAATTATAGTACATAGTGTTTTTTGTAATCAGTTTACAACTGTATTCATCATGTTAATCCTATATGGCTGATCACCATATCGGGTTGGATAATCAGTTTCTGTATTTTTGTATTTGGGTTCTAAAAATGAGGAATAAACATATTGAGTTTATGAAGATTTGGAATTGAAGTTGTGATGATTCATTTGTAACGTATTTTGAAATGAAAATTGGACTGAAAAAATCATATTGGGAAGAATAAAACTCCTAGGAATCTGACTAAGAGAAAGGGACTAGGAAAATTGGAATTCGTTTTTCCTTAAAAAATTTAAGATGTTCTTAACATCTTCTGGATATGAAATTTAAGAAGTGTTTTCAATTGAATAAATTTTTTAATTTAAGAAGCATCTTAAGAATCATGAGTTGTTGCATAAAAATTGAATTAGCATATTTTTTCTTAGAGGGTGAATACACACTATTGGATTGTTTAAATAATGCTACATGCGTGAATGATTATATCCTAATAATTGTAATCCATGGATTTTTATTAAGTGGATTGTGCGGTATTGGATTACTTCCATACCATACCAAGGATGTATTTATTCTTATTGAATAGTAAATCATTTAAATACTTCTGTTCTGTTGGATGTCTGGTTAAATTTTATTCAGTAGGGAATTAAATCATTAATATTATTTGAATGTTTTTTCATGAAAAATAAGATTTAATAATTCCCCCCATCCTCCTCTCAATGATACAATCATCATTATTGGACAATTTCAAGTGGCATTAGAGCGTAGGTTACCATAACTTATTCATTTCTGATGGAGAATTTAATTTGTGTGAACAGTAAAGGTATTATAGTCTTCGATGGAAATAATTTTCTTATTTGTTATGATGGAATGTTTCCTTATATTATGTATATTGTATATGATGTTCTTGAAGCAGTAATAGATGGGTTTCCTCATATTTATTTTAAAATTTCACTTACATTGGTTGATAAGAAGAATCTAGAAATTATGGATGGGACAATAATTCTATATTATCATTACTTTCGAAAAGTTATTTCCTATGGATAACAGGAATTTCAACAACCAAAGTTATTTGGGATAAACTGAAAAACATGTACTAAGGATGTATAGAAGTGAAGAGGGAAACGCTAAAATATAGAAATTGTAATATGAATATTTAAACATGGGTGAGCATGAATCTGTTGGGGACTTATTTACCTGGTTAAATGAAATTGCAAGTACTATTATATGTCTTGGTGAAAAGATGGATGACTCTACACTTTTGGAAAAGATCTTGAGAATCCATCCCAATAATTTTGATGAAAATGTTACTTTAATCAAAGACAAATAACATGAAACATTATCTCTTAATGATTTTCATAGCACCCTCATCACTTATGAAATGAGAAGGGAGACAACTATGAAGATAAAAAAATTGATAGAGAATATTCTTTCCAGGATTCTAATATATAAAATTCAAATATTATTCTTATTGAAGATAAATCTAGTGAATCTGACATTGAAAATAAGGTATGTAAAAATCATGATGAAACTTTATCCCTATTTTCTAAAAATGTAAAAATAGGTACAAGAAAATACAATGAGTAACTTATTTTAGAAATGTTTTAAATATGGAGGCATTGGTCAATTCATAGAAAATTTTCGTCAAACAGTTAAATAAGTGGAAATTAATGAAGAATAAAAAATTCCCTGAATATTATGGATGAAATATGGAGAAAAAGGAAAATTGAAATTCATAAAAAAATAAAGAATGTTCTTCAAATCCAAATGATGAATTTTATTTTCTATAGATGATTATGAAGAATGCAGTGATGATGAATCTATATAATTTATTTAGTATGATATTGAGATTACTTTTATTTCAATAGTTAATGATGAAGAATTCATAAGGAGTAGTTTCCAATAACAATCTAGTCAACAGGAAAAGTATATTATTTAAAAATTGAAAAAATATCTGAGAAATCTAAGAAGGATTGAAAATCCAAACCAAAAGATTGAAAATTAATGATCTTTGACTAGAAATCAATAATTTTCTGGTGATGAGAAAGTAAATATGGTAATATTGATTAATAATTTGAATAATTATATTCAAATATAAAATAATCTTAATGAGTATCTGAGGGTCATGTTGAAATAAAATAAAGAAGATTCGGAACATGACGAACAAAAAATCTCAAAAGTTGAATTAAGAAATACATGTTTTCAAGAAACAGTTATGTACATTGGTTAAGGATATCTAAATGAGAAACCAAATAAAGTTAAACAAAATTTACCATCAATGGTTGGGAAGAAAGATATAATTGTTTTTGAAATAGAGAATGACGGGAAAGTTATGTATGTGGACAATATTGAGAAAATGAAGAATCCAGATGTTACAAAACATCTTGAGTCAAAATAATGTTTATCCAAATCTGGAAAGGTTTCAAATACATCTCATTTTATTGAGACTAAAAAGAAGAAGAATAATATGTTTGATAATATAATGGTTTATGGGTTAAGAAATAAAGACAAAATAGTGGTTGAGAAACATATGCATAATTCTGAGAATTATTGATGTTTTAGAGGAAAATACACATTTTATAGATATTTTAGGTATTGTGGTGGATTCATACATTTGGAAAATATGTGTTGGTTTGATAAATAACATTACTATCATTCCACAGGTTATGAAGGACAATAGTTGCGTGGGTCAATTCCCTCATAATTATATATCTGATATGGTTGTTGTGATAAAAGTAGATAATGGTGGAGTAAAACAGAAAAAAGGATCCAAACATATGAAAATATTTTTCAAAGATTTGAACAAACTAGAAAACTTGCAAATGTGTGCCTTATTTTTCAACCATCATAACAAAATATGTTTAACAATCCTCTGAAGCTGATGATGATGAATGAAAATGAAGAAGTAAAATATCTTATTATTTAAAATACATTGAATGCTATAAATGGAGAATAAATATGGATTATTGATAGTGGGTGTTCTTCTCATATGATAGGAGAATTGAAATTTTTTAATAATGTAAAATATTTTTAAGAATGTATATTGACATTTGGAAATGATGAATCCTTTAAAATTAAAGTTGTAATACCATCCACCACTGGGAAAGAAAAGATGAAATTCAAGAATGATTTGTATGTTGGTGAGATGAAACAGAATCTTCTATGTGTTTCAAAATAGTTTGATGAGGGTAATAAAGTCATCTATTGAACATATGGGATGGTTGTGAAAAGTTAATAAGATGGAAGGATTATTACATAAAGTCAACACACTAATGGAATTTTGTTTCAGATTAGTGAAATTAAAAACTCCTATTAAAAGAGTATGGTTGAAGAGAATAAATTATAGCATAAATAGATGGGACACATGTATCAATGAGATATGAACAAGATATCTTAAAGAGATAGTTTCAATGAAATTCATGATTTTCCATGAATAAGTGATTAGTGTTACACTATTTTTCACAAAGGAATGATTAAAAACACAGTTCATAAGAATGATGAGATTTGTTCAAAAACCCCCTTAGTGCCAACTCATTATGATATTTTCAATCTGATGAAAAATTTACAAAAAATAGATATATTTAATTCATCACATTTATTTATTATTTAACTCGCATTACTTGTGTTATGTATATGAAACATAATTCAGATTCTTTGAAAATAATTAAAAGGTTTAGAAGGTAATCCAAGAAAGAATGTGAGTATTAAATTAAGATGTTGAGAACATATAATGGCGGTGAATATAGAAGTAAAGAATATTAAAGTTATCTAGTGAAGCATGGAATTCGTAATGAGTATAGTTCCACAAAAACTCCTAAAAACTAGGGTTTTTGAAAGAAAATATATAATTTCGATACAATTTGAAAGAACCAGGTTACATGAACATGAACTTTCTCATTTCTTTTGTAGGAAAGCCATGAGTACAACTGTTTATATCCAAAACATTTGTTTTATTAGGCCTCAATTAGATATGACTCTATATGAATTGTTTTATGAAATAACTTCTAGCTTTAAAAACATAAAAGTTTTAGAAGTCCATGTATTATAAAGATGAAAGGTGGAAACTATAGAATGTTTTAGGAGAAAGGAGAAGACAAAATCTTTATAGGCTATACTGTCGATGGAAGAGGATATAAATGTTTCAACAAATAGAGAAAATAGATTTTGATTGTTTTTATGTGAAATAAATTAAAATAATTCAGAAAGAAAAACATATCAGGAAGAATGGGAAGTTGAGATTGAGTATTAAAACAATTCAATTATGGATACTGACAATTTTATTACTACTATGGAATAAAAATTAGACTCATCCATTTCCAATGATGATGAATATTCTCAAAAATCTCTTCCCATGTGGAGGAAACAAGTTGAAGCTAAATACATATATCTAGTGATCAACATTATAAGGTTAAAACAAGATGAAAAGTAAATTATATTACAAATATTTTATTATATTCAAAAGTTTATCTGAATTATGTGAAAGAAGATTTTGAGCATCCAAAATGGTCTCATGGCATGAATGAAGTGTTGGATCAAATTCAAAATAATTATACATGGGAACCTGTACCCATGATAGAAATAAGAAACATTATCCACACAAATTGTATTTTCTATAAAAAGAAAAACAATGAAGGTAAAGTGATAAGAAATAAATAATGATTGGTGTGAATAGGGTATTCCCAATTTGAGGATATTGATTTTTTCAAAACTATTGTTCCATTAGAATGAATTGAAAGAATCATAATCTTTATTTCTATTGTTGAATAGTGAGGCTACAAGATCTTATCAATGTATGTCAAATCCACATTCTTAAATAGTGATCTAGTAGATGATTTTTATAAAGAAAAACCATGTAGAATCGATGTTGGGAAATATGAATGAACAATATGTAGATTGAAAAAGTCATTGTATGGACTAAAATAATCTACGGGGTAATGTAATTCTAAATTGGATAATTTTTAATGAAGATGAATTTCATGAAAGGGAGACTAGATAAAAATCTATACATTTGAGAAACTCAAGAGTATTCCCTAATTGTGATTTTTTATGATGATGATATTTTCATTTATAGTAATGATGAAAGAAGTTGTGAATGGTTTGATGATGAAAAGAAAATGTTTTTGAGATGTCTATTATTGGGGAAATGAATGACTTTCTTGGTTTGTAAATACATATTAGAAAAAAATACATTTTTATTAATCAATACATTTATTCTAAAGAACATATTAAGTTTTATGTCAAGGAAAAAACAAACTTATTTGCAAATTGATATTAGTGGAAAAAATTTTGAAAAAATATGGTGGAGGAAAATAAGTTTATCTGAAATAATTTTGAAAGTTTATTGGAAGCATATTGTTTTTGACTACCTCATGTTCCGACATTTTATATACTATTCCCATTAGGTCAAGATTTCTAAGTGATATAATAGAATGAAAATTAATTATTAGATAAATAATTCTCAAATACATCAAATTCACAATGAAATTACAAATAATTTTTGATATCTTAGATAGTAGGAAATTTTTTGGGTATTCAAATGCTGATGGGGAGGAAAATGATGATGATAGAATATCCACATATTTTAGAGTATTCTTTCTAGGAAATAATTGATTTTGTGGGCCTTTAGTGAATTATATTTTAGTAACTCATAGTATGGATGAAATTGAGTATGTTTCTACCACTTAATCCACCACTCAACTTAAGTTGATGAAATATTTATTGGAAAATTTACTTATTTAAGTGAAGCGACCCCTTCCCTTTGGTTGTGAAAATCAAAGCCCTAAAAATCTCACCATGAATATTATTCAACATTAAAACTAAAAACAAATTAATATCATATATATTTCCATATAATAAATTTTGATTAGAATGAATTGAATTCAGATTATATTACAACATTAGAACAAGTTGTTGACATATTCACAAAATTATTACTGAATGAATCATTCTCAAAATTGAGGATGAACATGCGTGTCCACCTATATCTCTTTAAGGCTAAGGTATTTTCTTCTATCCCCAATCTCATTTTACCTTTGGATTTTATTTTTTTAGGGAAAATTGTTTCCTAAATCAAAGTATTTTTTAAAAAAATGGATATTTTTTTTAAAATTTGAATTCAATATTGTTTTGTGAGTTAACTATTATAAATTTTTGTTGGAGGGGATGTAGGAAAAAAAAATTGCTTTTTATTCAAGAAACGATGAAGGAAATATGATTTTGAAAACAACATATGGAAGGAAAAATAAAAAGGTTTCCATAATCACTACTTTTGTCCACCTTAGTTTTTCTATCAATGATTTTTATTTCTCACAATGAGTGAGCTCATGTTGTCTTAAATTTTTGATATGTAATACATTTTTAAGGATACAATGCCCATTGATTTATGAATCTTAGTTGAAAACCAAATCTAAAGAGGATATTGTTAGGACCTAGATGATGATGAAGGTAGTTGTTTTCAAGGGTTTTCTTTGGTTATCAATAATTATTTTGATTAAAGAAAATCAGAACACTTTGTTTTTGGAAATAATAGTACTAAACATGGTTTTGAAAAGAGCCTGAATCATGTTTTAAAAATAATTGGACCCACTGTGAAAGTCCTTTATAATGGTATGAAGGTTTTTGGAACAAATGGTCTTGATCAGACTCGACGCGAGTCTGGAATGGAAGTGAAAATATCTTGTTGGAAGTAAGTGTTAATTGGATTCACTCTAAATATGATATGAATTAATTGTTTGTTTTGATAAAGTATCAGAGTCTGCATTTCTATGATGAAATTAAATGTTAACATGAGTTGATGTTTTTTAATTCTAATTAATCATAAGTAATTTTTTATTAATATGATGAATGATTGATGAAAGATAATGGGAGTGAAAAAAATGTGGAATTTTTTAAAGATTGGTCAGACCTAGAATGAAAGGAAAAGATGTGTTCAAAATCATACCCAGATTTATCCTATCTAAGTTGAAGGGAAGAAAGAGATGTTGTCAATTAACTGTATCATCTGATCATCCATCAGAATAAAAATATAGTTTTTATTCCTAGTATGATGCTACATATGTTTCGGATGAAAATGATCATACAGAGAAATGATCATATTTAGAAATGATCATTCCCACGTCAATCGTACTCAAAAAGATTATAAACTACACAATCGTATTGAGATAGAGTTGAATGGTTGATTGAATTTCTAATGAAAGAGATAGAAGAAATCATATTTTCTATCAATTTATCTATTCAATATGGGTCAATTGAAGTGAGGAAGAAAATAAATTAAATACGTTTTCGACAGGGGGTCTAACATTCAAAGAGAGGTTTTTATTTATTTTTTTACACTTCAAATTTTTATAAAGATTTGTTTTAAAGAATGCAGTAGGACTTAGTAATTGATAATTAGGCTTATCAATTGATATTGGACTGACTATTTAAATGAAGGTATGAAGAATGAGATAATGATTGAAGAAGAATTTATTATCTTCTATAAGGGTTGATGAAGTCAATATTCATCACTATATTTTAGGGGAAGTTGAATTTTGGGTGAATTAGTGAGACTGGGAAGATTTTTGGGGATTCCTACACAAACCTCTCAATGTTAACCTATTAAAGGAGAAGTAATCAGTACTTTCTATTTTTGGTACTAATTATAATAATAAGAGAAAATTTCTATGTTTCATATGAGAGAAAGAAGGTACCATATTGATCTTTATTGAAGTATTTCCAACTAGAAAAAGATTTAGGGGAATAGAAAATATCACAATGTTATTTTTAGATGATAATTATACTCCGGGTTTATTGTATAAAGTTGAAAACTGTATTCGGTTGGTCTAACATATTCAGATGATCATCGTATCAGGTTGGATAAATGAATTTAGGGTTTTTTTATTTGGGTACTCAAACTGAGTAAGAAAAATACAGGGTTTATCTAGCTCTGAAATGTAAGTGGTGCTAATTCATTTCTATTTTATTTTGAAAACAAAATAATTCTCGATGAATTTTATTAGGAATAATCATACTTAGATAAATATGACTATGAAAAAATAGACTCGGAAAATCAAACATGTTTTTCCTTAAAAATTCAATGAAGTTTTTACGTTTTTTTGGGTAATAAATTGAAGAAGAGGATTGAAGTAAATAAATTGATGAATTTAAAATAAGAATAACTATCATGAGTTGTTACATAAACATTTTATTACCCTATTTGTGCTAAGAGGTTACCTAAGGGCTATTGGATTGTTTATAGAGTGCTACATGGGTGAAAGGGTATATCGAACTTTTTATAATCCAACTTTCATTTTCTAGTGAATTATATGGGTTTGGATAACTTCAATTACATAACAAGGATGTAGATATTCTTATTGAATTGTGAACATGGTAAATACATGTGTTCCTTTGGATGCGTGGTTGAAATGTCTTTAGTCAGTAATTAAATCATTAATGGTGGTAAATGTTGTTTCAATGAAACCTAAATGGAAATGTGTTACTGATTCACCCCCCCTCTAAGTGATACAATCATCCTAACTAGGCACTTTCAAAAGAGGTCAAAAAGAAAAATTTATCATCCCAAAAAATTGCAACAAAAAATGAGCATATAATGAATATTGACAATGTGTATGGAATAATCCCAACACTCAAAAAATCATCTATATCTTCTTGATGAATCACAATTAAAATAATCACCAGACTACTTGTAAATTACCCCAATGTCTATTATGGGTTTTTAATTATTTATATGGAGTTGATCTTTCTACATGATTCCACAGTACTATAACTACACAAACCTTCCCTCATATTAAAGATCAATTCCATCAATCTAACAACTTTTCTTCCAAGCCTATGGTCTTATGATAGTGAAGCTATATAGAATACAATATTCTTGTATTTTATGAATTTAAGTACCATGGTATTATATCCAGGAATTTGTTATAATTTTTAAAAAAAATGGATTCAATACAATGTGAAAGGATCCAATATAAAATTACATTTATTTTATATTAAAAACACATTTAATAATAATTTCACACAATCCTAAGAACTATAAAGGATTACTGTCTTTAGACACTAACTTCAAGTAAATATTTTAGTGAAAAATTATGTTTAATAAAACTATATTAGATCCACTTATAGAAATATACTAAGTTATAATCATATTTATACCATGGGGGAATGATAGCATAAAAAGTTTGAACTAAGATTTAATTTATGAGTAAGAATAAGATATAACTACTTATAATCATAAGTGAGTATAAGATAATCATTTGCGGTTGAGAACATAATTAAAATACAATAACATAACATTAATGGATCATGAAAAAATAATAATGGATCATTGAACATAACTTGTGGAACTCTTTATAACATAATACAAGTTTCATCATAACATGAGAATATAGCATGACACACATACATAACAAAAATATTAATATAGAAATCATAATATATTGGGTAAGGAATTTTTTTCACTATCTCACACAAAATTGTATTTTAGGAATACATGTTCCAACCTAACATACTATAGTGGGTAAATAATACATATCTTTATCTCTGATAACATAGAGGTTTGTAAAATACACATTCTTGCATCTAATAGGACATTCCATCAAGATTATGTGTCCCTATCTCTCATAACTTAGTGGGTCAGGAATATATTCTACATTGTACCATAACATATATTATTATGATGGAATTTACATGTATCCCATAACATTCTGGATTTGGAATAGATTCCCTATCTATAATAACATATTTTGTCATGAATACATGTCCTTTTCTTATATAAGATATAAAAATTTACTGAATGAATTGGAGATATTTAAAGGACCTAACCCATCTGAGTGAATTAATAGAACCTAATAGTCTCATTATTAAAACCATATGTAATTATTCCTCAAAATAATAAAATGTTTATAATTTTCCTATAGCTTAATTAACACTTCAGAAAGATAGGGATTTATGGAAACATAATTAAAACATCATCATCATATGACATCTAGACAAATAATGTGGAAGGTATCCCAAGAATTTATCCCATATATACATAATTAATTTTAAAGGATATCAATATATATTAAAAATCCATTTTTAGATTATAGGGTAGATCGCCTTGAAAAAAACAAGAAAAAATCCCTTTTTTTGAAATGCTTGAAAACTAATTAAATTAAATTTCCATAAAATGAAGCACTTTACGATTGAAAAAAATTATAATATTACGATTTAAAAAATAATTTTAGAGAAAAATAAAAAATAAAGGTAAATTTAATAAATTTCCAGGAGAAGACCTAAAAATAGGGAAAATTTATTTTTTAAAATGAATAGACATTAAAATATATTTTAAATTTAAAATTCCTATCTAAAATAATCATTCTTGAAAAAAAAAGTATAAAAAATCCATTTTATTTTCAAAAATAAATATGAATTAAAATCATTTAAAATACGATCTTAAAAATTGTAAATAAATCTTCCAAAATGAAGTATATACTTAATGGTGAAATAACAATAAAAGAGTTTTTAGAAAACATTTTTCCAATGTTGTAAAACATATATTTATGGTTCAGAGTAAACAGTCATTTTCAGAAAGGTAAATTAATGATTTTTGAATAATTTTAAATTGAAATTTAATATTTAATAATTAGTCATTGTAAAAATATATAAAATTTCTATTAAAGTAAATTTGGAGTGAAATATATGACATATAATGAGTAATGAAATATCAAATAAATATTGTGATACATAAATTTATTGAAACCCACATCATAAATAAGTGACAATTAATTAATATGAAAAAATAAGATAGAAATTTTAATATAAAAAAATGTATTTGGATTTAAAAATAGGAAAAGAGAGCCATTTCAGGAAGAGTTAATATGAATATGGAATAAAAAGAGATCATTTTGAGAGAATGTAAATTATTCATAATTTCGCCAAATTTTATTAAGAAAATTATCTATCGATGTAATTCCATATAAAATATGGAGGGAATTTTTTATAATATAATAATATAATAGAATAAAACCACTATGTGACGCCATATTAAAATAGGAATCATCATGACACACTAAAAAGAGTTGAGTCATGAAAACCTCTTAATATAAATATCAACTTCCTTGAAAGAGATTTAACGTCCTGAATAATATAAATAACCATATTAATAAAATTTTATAGAATATTATTCATATATAGAACCTTAAGTATTATTACATTACAATATATTATTATATATTTAATAATTATTTACTATTTT
Source organism: Viscum album (assembly GCA_963277665.1). NCBI lineage: Eukaryota > Viridiplantae > Streptophyta > Magnoliopsida > Santalales > Viscaceae > Viscum > Viscum album. The sequence goes on from OY728126.1 coordinate 1,152,981,178, forward strand.
TTATCATTACATGATAACAGTTTTGATAATTCCGCACATGATTTAAAATATCGATGCTGACCTGAATTGATTGATAATAAATCTGTAATTGCAATGTCATTCAAGGATTTATAATAAATTATTTATAATTCATTATAATTTTCTAAATTTATTCCACAAATATTTTATTCGTTATTTGTGGAGATGAAATCGGTGATGTTCTCGTTTTGTTATTTTTTGATGAAAAATTGTTGTTTTGTAAATAACATGTTAAATATTAATATAACCCTCACAGAAAATGAAAAAGGAAAATATTTTCTTTTTTATACCAAATAAATCCAATATATATGTTTTTATAGTGATCCATTATATAAATTTATAGCATTATTCACACATGACGTTAAAATGACCCAACCATGAAAATGCTATAATCATTTATTGAGTATGGTTGATAAAGTGATTCATTTGGTACAATATAATTATTTTATAAGTATGCTAATTTTATTTATATGTCTCAATTCATTGAATAACATTTTTCAAGATATTATAGAAATAAAAAATGTCTTGTAAAAAAATAAATATTTCTCTTCGTGGATGTGGTAGTCAAAATCTACACCCGAGTGACATTCTCATTCACTATAGAAAAAACAAGAATTTAGGAATTGAATTATATTTTAATAATATTAATATTTTTATAAATATAATATAAATTAATTAAAAACACCCTTTAAACAATCCACGTAAACTGGTTATAAAAAACAAATAATGTTGCTTATAATGGTCGTAGTCCACACCCAAAACAAGTGACATTTTAATTTTTTGAATGGTTATGAGGATGGTAGAAAATGGTTATCATATAAACATAATAAAAACTAATTATAATTATGATATTTATTTAATTATTTCAAAAAATATATATTTTATTTAGAGGAGTTAAAATTTGAAATAGTATAAGAGAAATGAAAATGGAGTAATTGAGAATTTTACGTTAATCCTTGGAATATATATTATGAACACTATATTATGAATTCTAGAGGTTCTATTTTGAGAATAAAAATATCAATATTTTAAATCTAGGAGTTTTTTTGAGTTATTTTTATAGATTTGGGTTAAATCTAAAATGTTTGGCATGTGAAGTGAATTGTTTTAGTGATAAATACATTTATATGTAAAGGGAGTGTAATTTTGATAACAATATTCATTATAGTATAATTATTCAGAGGTCATTTTGATCAAATAATGGAAAAAATGGAGTGGTGGAAGGGTAATGGTCGATGAAGCCTCAAACATAAATTTTATAACATGTTTTGAATCTTTTACTCATATATTTTTCACTTTTACCATTTATTGGTTTTTCAATGGTAAGTTATTATTAACTAAGAAATTTAGTTTTAAAACTTAAAAATTAAATAAGAATTATTATATAATTTGTAACTAATGATTCTGAATACAGAATACTTTTTTATGTAAAATTAATAAAGAAGATAAAAATTAATTTTAATATTATCTCACCAAACATGTAAAATCCATTTTTAGAAAAATTATATTTTTATGGTTCAAATAATATTTATGAAAAAATTACCAATGTAATTTCATTACATGAAATTATTTTATTTATTAATAACAAAATAAAATTTATATGGGTTTATAAAAAGATAAAACCAATTTCCACTTATATAAATGAAGTAGACCAATTATATTTTTAATGTGGTAATGAACATAGAAACAAGGGTTAGTCTAGGAAGCTCATCCAATCATTTATAATAGACATAACATAATATTAAGTTTACTTATAAGCATTTAAGCTAAATAATCCTTACGAAAGTGTGTTGAGACCTATATAATGGAATATTTTTTCATAGAGGATTCATAGTCAGCATTATAGTGGTAAGTGATCAAAAGTTTTTTTGATATATGAAATTTGATATCTCTATTTTTTTAATATAGATTTTATATAGGGATATCTAATAAATTTAAAAAATCACATCCAATTCTTCTAAATTATAGATAAAAATACATTCATAATGTCTCTTTCACAAAACTCAATTTAGTATAAAATAATAATAGAAGTTTTTTTATAATAATATCAAATAATTAGGTTGTTAATTTAATTCATTTAATGAACTTACTATGAATAATAGAAGGTTTTAACTAGAATTAGATAAGGCATTTATAAATCTAGGTAGATAAGAAGTGTAACATTAACCAATTAATTACCACTCTTCACTTAAATTATGGACATTATATTGGACATCCCTTATTATCATAGCATAAAACTATGTTGGGATTTATTTTACTTATTAGTTATGGTATTAGGGTGTCAATTTTCATAATTCCCAAACTACTTACATTTTAAGAACATGACATTATTATCCCCTATTTCATTGATCAAATTCTTCACCCGCAATAAATTATCACAAAATATAGGTATTATCCTTTCATAATTGAAAAATATTCTTATTACTTTGAGACATTCCCTTAGTCGCCTCTTCCATAAATTTTTACATGTAAGATGTTAATTTTTCCTTCATTCATTATAATAATCATGTGATAATCTATAAATATAATTCATTATCATCATTTGTGTGTTCATGTGTTCTATTGGATATAATTTGTTAATAATTACTATAGATAGTTGGGAGATGTTAAACATAAGATTTTCGACACCAGATTTTATTCAATCTGGTTACTCATTTGGTCCATAACTACAATGAAAATATATTAAATTTGTTAACTATTTTTATTTTTGTTCTACCCATTGTATAATTTAAGGAACATTTTGGGTTTAGAAAATTTAAATTAAATTTATCTGTAGGAATCATTAGATGAAATGAATCATTAATATTACACCATATCATTTTAATATATAGTCTTAAATCTATGTTTTCCATTATTTTTTCTTATTTGATTATCTAACATAAATATATTTATATAATATATAATGTTTTTATAAATTGCATGGAAATTTTCATAGAATACCCCCATTTAGTATCAAAAAATGTGGTTAGTTAGGCCTCTTTACCATGAACCCAACTGAATATCATGTTAATATCCAATAATACTTTTCAGAGTTATTACCCCTATATGGGTTTTCTTAAGTTCCTAAATACATTTATTGGTATCCGGAAAGGGATAACATTTCTAGAAAACCACATAACATATACAATAAAATCAATTGAGGATTTTATCCTATATATATAATTATCCCTATGGTTTTCAGTAATGCTTTCTCATCATAATATCCAAAATTACTAGACTAATCTCGTAACTAACTAAACCCTACATTGATAAAAACTGTGGTTTCCAAGACCCACACATTATGATTAAGTACTAAAAAACAATTTTTTACAATTAATTCTTTGATTTACTTTAAAAATTATTAATCTATATTACCAAATCCATATAAACCAACTTAAATCCTTTATGTTATCTTTTTATTAGGTTTTATAATATTTATTCATAAAATTATTTTCTCATTAAATCATGTACTATGATAATGAAACCACAATGATGGAACTCCGAAAATATATTCATCATAGAGAAATAAAAATATTAATTATAAATTATCCTTGTAACATCAAATTCATTGATCATATTTTATATTTAATTTTATTACATAGAAAAAAATTCAATGTTAATAACATCAATCTATGTTTAAAGATGTGTTTTATAATCATTATTTACATAGTACAAGTAGAAAAATCTATCATAACTTTTCTACTTCAATATTAAGCTTGGGTTCTACTTCCAATATTTAAATGTATATCTTTTTGTCAATTATTCATCTATATTTTGACATTAAACTTATTTGATACATTAAAAATAGAGAAAAAAAATACAATTGAAACAGAGAGGGACCAGAAAACTCTAACTTTATATTTGTTTTCAATTCCAACTTAATTGATATTCCCCCATGTTATATTTATTTTTCAATCATCTTTACTTATCCAACCCATTTTCATTCACCATTTATTTTTTATTTTCGTCTCTATGAATTGTGGATAAAAAAATATTACCCATTTTAGGATATCACTAAACTTAATAAAGTCTTATGAACCATTCTAATTTAAAACTATCTTACACTATTTTAATGTTGAAAAAAATATTGATTTACACAAAAAAGTGGTCTACTATAAAAAAAATTGATCCCACCTAAAATGAAATCCTCATTAGCTTTAAAAAAAGTAATCCAACTATTTAATACTATGATAATTTATTAATACCATTTGTAATATAAATTATTTGGAAATATTTTAACTATTATTCCTGCAGAAACTATAATACATAGATAAAAAAAATAAAACACAAGTAGTATTTTTTTAAACATCATAAAATACCCCTGAATCATCTTCAATTAATCCCACTAATTTAATTGTAAAAAATTATCCCCCATAATATAAATTTTTTTTTCAACCAATTATTAGTCAACAATCATTAATAATATTCCAATGAAACCCTTTATCTATCACTTTAATGAAAATAATGTTTTTTATGATATAATTAATTATGAAAACATATCAAATCCTTATTGAATTTTCTCCACCTATAAGAGATACACAAAATTGTATTTATTAAGGTGGATATATTCAATAAAATGTTTTCATGATGTCCAAGTTATGAAACACACCAAAATGGGTCACTTAAATTTGCGGTACAATCTTTAAAACGTTCATTACATCCATTATGATATCCTGTTTTGATAGTATTCACATCATCTAATGTTATCCCCCTGAGAATTAGCTTCACTTATAATTCCACTAATGGTTAACAAAAAATAAAACAAAAATTATAGAAAGTAAGTTTGTTATTTTATATCCGTAATGTGAAAAATAAATATGAGCATATTTTCTCAAATAATTAACTCTATTCTTCAAGATTACACATATATTTTTCAGATCGGTCTTGTCTATGGGAAGACTAGAATTCTTTAATTATTTAAAATTTTTGTGTGGGATACTTCTATTGATTTTGTAAATAAATAATTAAGTTTCATGTGGTTAAAATATCATATTCATTATAGTATATTTTTATATTGGAAATGGTGGTAAGAAATATTTATCAATTTGTTCAACATTGTCAAACCACTCATATAGAACTTTTCAAAATCATACATTGTTAGTTTTGGAAAACCATTCTTGAAAATTTACATCATTTCAAGGAATTTATTCCCTTCCTTTAGTAAAATATTTTACTATGATCCATTTTCTTCCACTCTATAAATATAATTAAAAATTTACTATACACTCATTGAGTATATTTAAAAAATAATTGGAGTTCCTAAATGGATTCTTATGGGTTGTTTTAACATAATCCTTCCATTTCAAAATTACGTGATTTGCCTTTCCATTTTTCTCGTTATTTCATCCATAAGTTCATATATAGTATAACTTTTTACATGAATCTATAGTATATACCCTTTTAACCTAATATTGATGAATTTTTATCCATTAAATAATATTCCTCTAGGAACTGTTAATTCTTCTATGAAAATATTCATCCTTTCTATTGTTATCAAATGATGAATCACTCTTCTGTTTTAAATTCTAATGAATATTAGGGTTTGGTACCTTTATTCGAAATGCTAGATTTACATATTTCATTATTTTTTATTGTTTTAGTTATCCTTTTGTTTTGGATAAATTCTTTTTTTTCGCATACCATCTATTTAAACACAAACATTATAATAACCATCAAACATCAAAACTTTTCGAATCTATTTTTAGTAAAAAATATTTTTTACTTTGATAGTTGGAAATGGATTAATCTGAGGATTTAACCCCCCCCCCTTGAAAAGTGATTCCATTGAACTCAATCATATAATTTATTTTCTCAAACATATAATGTTTTTCCCAAATCTTTCACAACACCCAAAATTACCCATAAACTTGATCGCTTTTTATGAAATTAAATATGTCTACAATTTTTTTTAAAAACATATAGTTTTTAGGCATTCCCCTACACTTGTTAGGATACTTTTTATGGAAAAATATATTATAAAAATTATTCTATCAAACAAATATATGGTGTAAGGATTATTATAAATTATCAGCATCGATATTTAATTAGATTTTATCTTTAAACATACACATTTTTAAAAAATTATATTTATAAGAATATTTTTAAATTGCAATTGGTGGTAAATATTCCCACAAAACTACCCGAAAAAGATCATCAGATGATATTATGATCTTCTCAACACATTAAAGAAGTCATTTATAATTTCAATCCTCCATAGATCTATATTTTAATGAAACTCCAATATATGTTTTCTATGATGATACAACATGTGTCTATTCCTGGATGGATTAATTGATCTTGATTTAGGATATATAATATTGAGCATGCTCTTTAGATCATTAATCTACAAAATGTTCTCTTCACTATATTTTCTCATATTATGAATATTATCTTCAAGAATAATATTATTTTCATGTATCAATGTATCAATAACCTTTATCTAATTTTCTTCAACTTTATGTTGGTAATTTCTAACCTCAATAAAATACTCCAAATATTTCTCAAATAAATGGGTCTTATTTTCAATTGTATTCATTGCTTGTCTTTTCTATTGAATTTATTTACCATTCACTCTAAATTTTTTACAATAATTCAATATGTTATATATTATGTTCTTATAGGGATCTAACTTGTTGTAATGTTTATATAAACATAAGAAAAACAAATTTTAAATAATTTACTAACATCTCTAGATATTCTTCATGATGAGTTATTTATTCATGCATGCATTCAAAAATCCAAAAAAATAAGTTATTCTGATTCTTTTGTTATAAAATGTAGTATATCTATTAATTCATTAATTGATATATATATTGAAATGTAATCACATCCTCTAGTTTATGGATATTCTTACCTAAAAGTTAAGAAAATGTTTTCTGATGCCACATGATCACATAAATTCTATGATCTTTTCTGAGGAAGTTGGATTATTCATCACTATAGTTGTAGGATGAACCCACAATTATATTTTATTTATATAAAAAATATATTCTTTATCATTATTATATTAAGTCACTAGAACTTATTACTTTTTAAATAAATGGAACCCCAACTTCAATCCTCTCTATTCATTCATTTTCCAATTCATCATGTTGTAAGAACCTAATTTTTCAATGTTATATGGATCATTTAAATTTTAATATATTTTATATATAAATGAAAGTGTATATAAAGGCCCTCTTGGTTTTGAGAGAATTGGAGATTAATTTTGGGCTCAGAGATCAAGTTTTTTGATGAAAGGGGGATGTGCATGTTTAGCTCATATTATGTGCTAACTGTGAACTACAGCCATGAAACCATAGAATAGTTGGAATATATTATCACACCATGAAATAAATGATTCATTGTCATCCAAATCTTAAAAGTAACTCTATATGAACCATTGAAATCATTTGAATGGAATTTATAACTCTGTACCTAGACTGGGAGGGGTGTGGGCATTGAGATAGATCCAATAATATAGTTTATGGATGATCTTTCTGACCATATAGATACAAAATTTTAGGGGTGTGAATTATAATTGTTTGTTTAATGGTTGGAATGAAATTTGTAAAATAATGATTCCAAAACATGAAAATATTTAAATGTGATGAAATAACCTTTTCTACTAATATCACCCTTAAAAAAATACCACCTTCTCCTCCTTAATTCTCAAGCACCAACTGAAAAATCTCACGGTTTTCCCTCATCCCAGACTCTATGATATCACATTCATCTAAGATCTGATAATAATGTCTTTAGTTACATTGGATACCCCTAGAAGTCATTTCATTCCTATTGATTATTTTCTCTATATCTATCACCAACATTATTATTATATCTGTGAAACCTAAAATAATATATTTTTAGGTTGTTGTTATATTTTTTTTATTTCCTCTCACTCCAACCATATTTTATGCTAGATACTTTATGAGGATTATACTACTGAGGTATGGTATGTGGTGTAATAATTTACTTAAAAGTATAATTGTTTATAATTTTTCTATGTTTTTTCACATGTTGAAATTTTTATGTGTTTTTTCTAAAATGAGTAGTATCTTAAAAAAAATTATACTATAACATTGATTATGTTAAACCCCTTTTACCTAGAGGTAGGTTTACAATCCATACATAAACTACTCCTTATGGTCACTTTGATTAAGTTCCCTTGACTATCATTTTTGACTTGTGACTAAATCCCCCCTTGGGTGTGTTGAGATTTAGAATATCCAGTAGAAGATATATATGAAATTAAATGAATTTTGGAATAGAAGGGATAAAACACTTGGTAATTTTATAACTTTTGGGTGGAATAACTAATAAATATAAGGATTTTTTAAATGGTATGAATATCTCCCTTGGCTCTTTTTCTGTTATAAATAAAAATATTAACTCAATAGACTAAATTTAAATTATGAATAAGTTGGATAGTTTCAAATTTTATACTAAATTATAAAATTAAATGCATCAACTGTTATGAATATGGATTTATTTAAAGGCATGACCTACCTTGACGAAGGCTTGGATTCCAGACATGGAATTCTTCTAGAAGACTCAATGGATTATAGATTATACATTAATGTGACCACTAAGTCAGATACCACACCAGGGTTTGGTTAATGTGTTATATTAGTGAATTATTCAGAATATCATCTACGATTCACCTTTATCTTCAGAAAATATAATTTTAAAATTATCTCATTTATTTCATCTTAATGTCCTTACACGTGTGATGTTATGGATTACATCCTTGGCATCTAAACCATTCTTAGCTCATGATTATCATTGAATTCTTACATAAACTCAGTTAAAAATATTTATAGTGGAAGACCAAGGGTTCATCCATTGGATTATACTCAGACACATATAGCCATTCTATATTATTATTACAATTAGTTGGGTCGACCACCTAAGGTCAGAGATGCATGGTTTATTCTTGGATCACGCCTAATTATTTTATATGTCCATTTTCACTATTTTTCATTGTTCCTAAGATAATCTAAAATGATATTATTGTTAGATAAATATAGATTAGTTTGATAGAGGTTTCGTCAGATAGGTCCCCAATGAGGACCTTGATCATGGTTGAGTTATTATTTATTTACTTCTTTAATATTATACCTACACACAATTAAAATTTATAATCATCAGTTTGATTTTTAATAGAAACCATTAATGGTGTCTAATTATATGTACTAAAAAAATGTTTGGTCCACCAATTATTACCTTAAAATATTTCATGGATGTAGCTCAAGATTAGTGGATCCAACTAATATGGATTCTTGATTACTTTAATATGGATGACTGGTAACCGATGATTGAGCCATTTTTAACGATTCTCATGGTGGAAGTTTATGAAATTTATGTTCCTTTAATATATATTTATTTTATGTATTCCTTATCCCATGCATGCATGGTAATTTTTAAATACATTAAATTATATATACAATACTAATAATTTATTCTATCTATTTATTCTTATGTGTATTATTATTTATATTATCCAATATTATTTTGATTATTAAATTATATTGTTCCACTATGTTATTTACTATTATCACCATTGCTCTCCACATTGATTAAAATGATATCGTCGTCTAACCAATATACCTTATACCCACACTACAATCTGCCACATTTTGAAAAAAGGGTGGTATGCTTCAGTCTATGGGTCCAACTGAGTTCTCTTAATTATGATGGAACTAGGTTTAGGACATTACAATGTAGTATAAGAGTGTTTTTACCTTTTATTATTTTTTTTAGTTTAATATAATGGAGAACAGGACATGTCAAAACACAGTAATAAGCTTCAAATTGTAGTAAAAATCCCTCAATCAAGGGAAAATCCATGTTTTAATGGGTGAAATTTTTTAATCAAATTTTTTTCAATAATTGTTTTACTATTTCCCAAATGGGGTAAAAACATATTTTATCATGTTAAATGGTGTATTTTTACCATTGTTCCAAAATTAATAGGGAGCATCACATCATGCATCATTATAGTAATGTAATGATTATATTTCATGTATGTGCCATGTCATGTTTATTTTTTTAATTGATATTATATTTCACATATGATGTTTTTTAATTACTATTGTTCTAAATGTTCTATCATTTCATATAGGATATATGAGATGATAATTAGTTAATTAAAGTGTTTTAATCAATATATATGGATATTTCCCTCACATCTTAATGGTTGCTCATTAAAGGGACAACTATGACCTGTTTATGCTATTGAATATAAGTTACATGGGCTAGAATGTTAGTTTTTATGATAAATGTATATCCATCCTAAATTAGGATGTTTTTGACCATATAAATTGCGAATGGTGATCCACATAAAAAAATAATTTTATATTGACTCGTTATGTCATGAGGCTGAATTTGAAGGTCTGGTTTCTGTTAAATTAGGATGTTAATTAAAATATATAAGGGATTTATTTCTATATATTTCAATTGACACTCTATACAACATTATCTATATAATTCAAACATGGAATATTTCCAAATTCCTAACCCTATATTTTGAACATTAGATTTGTATGCTAAAGGTAGTGAGAATATATATATATATATATATATATATTTCTTATAAATAATAATATATATCATTTTTTAATGTCAATTCTTGAAAATTTAGATATACGCCTCCACCACGGCCTCAGGTCAAGTGACTAGAACATTGAGACAACCATGCTCTTGAGATTGTGGGAACTGAACCACCTACAGTGCCACTAAAAGCACCGAAAATGTCACCACCTGTAAAATATGGACATGGAAGTAAATCTTATCATCCAAAGGGTTTCATGCAGTTTGTTCAGTTTATAGAGGGATCTCTATGACATGCACTGACAATGTCAAAGTGGAAGATAGATTTCTAGAAGTAGCATCCAACTGTTTTTATGGGGGAGGTTTTTTTACAAAATATGAAGTCATGGATGAAATCTAATCTAGATATCATTGATAATTTATATATTCATTCAGAGAGGATAGTTAATCTGATGACTAAAATTATTTGGGGTTCCACCAAAGGATATTGGGATTTTTTAAATCAGATAGATGAGTATCAATGAATTATCTAGTGGGATTTCTAGATAAAATTTTGTGATTAAATTTTCTAAAAAACACAAATAGGTGAATAATATATGGAATTTATGAACCTATATTATTGTTTTATATCTTTCATATACTATTCATATCTCCTCATTGTACTCTTGTACTTCATATAGACACATACTAGAGATGAGAAATCCAATGTAAGAGGCTTCGAGGATATGTTTAGTTGTTCCATCAGATCACAGGTGAATTTCTTCTAATTATCTATTAATTACAAAATATAAAATCAAACCCATATCAATGTGTTCTACTTGAGGCATGATGAAGGTAAATGGACTTGTGTTTCATCCCATTGTTGGAAACTTCTTCCTCCTTTGGTAGGAAGAATCACCTTGAAGTTTCATAATATAGAAGTTCTAGTATGTGTGTACACAATTAGAAATATATAATCTTCCATAAGTGTAGCAGAAAGGTAAAATAAAGACTTAGTGTGAGAGAAACACAATTGTGTGATGAGACTATAGATTAATAAATCACAATCATATGTTTTTTAATACATTTCCATCTATCCCTGATGGTTTCAGCTTCATAGAAGATTTGAAATTTGGAGAAATATTAGAAGATCTTTCCAAATTTATATTTGGAGTATCACTGGATGATTAGGGAGAGGAGGAAGATATGGATAAGGAATCCAGACATATTATTTTTATCACTAGAATAGTATAAATCCTTAGGGAGGTTAGGATGAAGCTTAGGGTCATGGATGTTGATAATTAAATGAAGTGAAACCTAACGATAAGGAGTAGAGTTTTTGGCTATCTATAGTGTATTGTATGATCATAAAATATCATATTTACTATCTTATTTATTTTAGACTATATCTTCACCCCCATTATTTTTTTTTTCATTTTTTATAAGGTTGACTATTCTTTGATGTAATGACTAATGATACCTTTTAAGGAGTTGTTTCATAGATTTCACACAAATTAAAGGAATTACCCCTCAGTAACTAAAGATATTATTTATTATGAAACCTTCCTATCAATAAGATGATATCATTTGATGTAATTCCCATGATAGAATTATTATTACATTATCGAGGTCATATTGATTGTTATTGATAAAGGATTATATTTTTATCTCGTTGGGGGTAGCTATATTCATAAGGGGAAATGGGATTTCTAGGAAGTTCGAGATGGACCTTAGAATCAAGGGATGAGATGGGTGTTGACCAATATTTCCATTGTTTTTCTTGATTATCAAGGAATAAAATATTCTCTTTTCCCTCTTATAGTGGACTAATATATATATATTTTCCTGAATCACTTTTTTGGGTATCCTCTATAGTGAAAGGTGGGGTTAACTTTTGATATTGTTCTAGGAGTGTGACCAGTGTCTATAGCTCCATAGAAGATGAAATATACTAATAATCAGGAACTCAAGGGGCCATAAAAGGGAATTGATGCCAAAGGGTGTATATGACCTAGAACTTCTCCTTGGGGTTCACTAATGATTTTTAATAATAACGATGATTGAACCTTATATCTTTGTGTGAATTACTAGAGGTTAAATTTTATTACAATTAAGAACTAGAACCCAATATCTCATATAGAAAATATCTCTAAGTATCTCTGATGAGATGGGGTCCTCTTAAAAATTTATTTCAGATCAGTCTACCATCAGGTGAAAGATAGTACCCTGATATAACATTTTCTAATCCTGATGTTTGTATAACTTGTATAAGTATGTGGTTATGAAATTTAGTCTAACTAATAAAATTAAATTTTAAGGGCCATAATAAACACAATTTTCCACCCAGACATGGATTATTTATTGGTCGTTTTTGTAAATGATATCTTAGTGTATTATCAAAATCAAAAAAATCATGAGAAACACCTTTAAATTATATAGATTTTACTATGATATCCCATGTTATAATATAAGACAAAAAATCACTTTTTCTTTGATAAGAATGATGTACTAGGTCACATTATATCAGAATAATATGTTTATTTTGATCTAGAGATAGTGAGATCCATTTTTTCTTATGTGTATCCAATGAATATATTTTATACACAATGTTTCATATAGAAATATAGTTAATATCTATGTTTTATTCCTAAATTTCCCCACCGAGCTATACCACTTATAGTATTGAAGATGAAATTTATAATATTTAAAAGGTAAAAAGTTTGTGGGGTCTTCTTTCAGGAGTTAAAAGGAAGTATAACCTCAACATCATTCTAGATTCTACCTGAGCCTGGTTGAGGTTATACTCTATATTGTGACAAATCAGGATTTTGGAAAAGATTTATTTTGACACATGGGGATCAGTTCATAGTTTATAAGCTTCATTTTTTGATACATGATTAGCCTAATTACCTGATACACAATCTTTAGTCAGTAGTAGTTATTCATGCTTAAGATTTTTGGATACATTACATTATAGTAGAATGTTTCAAGGTATTCATGAAATATAATAGTATGAGATATATATTCACTCAGTAAAAATTGATCCTTTAACAGTTAATATGGGTTGAATATATTTTTCCTTCTACTTTGATCATACTTAAATTCTTGGTAAGGTAAATTTAGATGTCGATGCCCTGAGATGGAAAAATCATATGCATGTTGTTCATGAGTCCTATTGTGACTAGAAGTTGATTGATATTATTTATAAGTTGCAGATAGTTTTTTAAAAGGGTCATAATAATCCTAACAATGGGGATTTATTAGTGAATTATTCATTTATAAATAATATTGAATGGATACAAATTACATATAAAAAGGATTAGTCCTAAGGGAGAGTGTTTCATTTAATGAATTGTAGTCTGGTTATTTTGTCAATGAGGATGAGATCCCACATATACACAGACTTGTCTGGGTGGCTAAATAAATTATAGAGAAGTTTAATGTGAATATAATTCTTCTTTATGGGAATTATATCCTAGACTCACCATGATATACCTTGAATTATGATTCCAGTGTTGGTAGCATGGATAAAAATAGTCACATCAGGTTTTGTTACTTGGTATTCCATATGTCCGTTGGTGAAGGTAGAACATGAGTGACCTATTATTCCATTAAAATTGATACCATATATGGAGTGTAAAGGTGATTTTTCCTCTATGGATTTCATGAAAAGGTTTATAAATTCACCATGAGGCATGGCACCACCTGGGTGATCATAGACAAGATGATGAATCTCTCCCATTTATTGCCTATCATGGTGACCATTTAGTGGATGAAGTCGAGATGATTTATGTTCATGAGATTATACACCTTCATGAGGATACAAATACCATCATATTAGATATAGAAGCATGGTTCTCTTTTCAGTTCTGCTAGGGGTTGTAGAAATCTCTCAGTTCAAAGGTGATTCTAAGTACAACATACCACCCTCAAACTGATGGTCAGTCTGAGCATACTATTCAAGAATTAGAGCCCATGCTTTAGTAATAAGACCTTGTTTTTTTGTTGTGAATATAACATACCTAAATAATGGTTTACATGTAATGATATCTTTCAGGTCACTATCCATATGGCGCTATATAAGTAACTCTACAACAAGATTTTACATTCAACTATATACTTGTTAATGGTAGGGGAGACAAGAATATTTCAACCTCATCTCTTTCAGGATCCACAAGATAAGGTATAGTTAATTATAAAACATAAGGATATAGTTTAGTTTAAGAATAAGTCATATATCAATCATTTTCACCAACCAATAGTGTTCTAGGTGGGATACCAGGACTTTTTTATTTTTCACTTAGATTAGGTCATAAAAAAATTGAATTGATGGGAATTTATCAACTAGTTTTGTTATACCTTTTGAGATATTGGAGAGAATAAGCTATGTACCCTATCAGATTAAACATTCGCATGTGTATCTGTCCATGCACGATGTCTTCATTTTTTCTCCGTTTCACCAGAGTTTCTCTAACTAATATCATGTATTTGTTTATACTGATTTTGAGTTAGAGGATAGTTCTTATTTTAAATAGTATATAGGTCATATCGTTGATTATTGTATGAATTAAATACAAGGTAGGAATGTTTCTCTAGTTCAGTTTCTATGGAATCCTAAACATGTAATATATGAGAAATGGGTGTTAGAGTCTATTATATATGATTTTTGGCAAGATTTGTTCTTGGATTATTTTCAAAAACCCTAAGAGGGGAAACTCATGGATGAGTTGTTTAAAAGAGGGGAGGTTTTATGAACATAGATTCTTCATTATTTAATGTATGATTTCATTTTTTTATAATGATTTGGTTTTATCTAAAGGGATATGTCTAAGGAGTTCATCGATTTTTTGGGAATGTTTAGGTTTGTTTCAAGACCTATGGTTTTAATTTTTTAAAGAAAGAGGGAGGTGAATATTTAGAAATAGACTAGGGATAACCATATACCTCAACCATATGTCCCTATCAGTTGTAATCATGGTTTGTCAATCTATATATGAGAGACCACATTGTAGTTCGAATCCTTCAATTAAATAAAAAGTCACTATGATTGGTTTTTACCATAATTTTCTAACCATATGCATGAATTATGACAGAGGTGTGCACCAAGACCATAGGTGATGAAATTTAGAACATTGTTCGAAAAAACCAATATCCAAATCATGCACCCCATTAGAACTACTAAAATTAAAATTTCCACTATTTCAACCCCAAAACATTACATTCTTCTTCACTTTCATCATTCCCACCTAAAATCCAACCAATTATTCCCCATTTTCCTTCCTCCTAGGCTTTGGGTATATCTATTAATTACAAGGTTCAAATTTATTTTTTTAATCACATTGATGCCCCCTTGACATTTCTATCCCCCCTTTCTCAATTTCTCAGTTACTATCACAATATTATATATAATATTCATGCATCCTAATAAACCAAATTTTTAGGGATTTTTTTTGTTTCACTATTTCCTCTTATTCTAACCTGAGTCTGAGTTAGATAATCAATAAAGAGTCTACTAAAAATTCTGGGTATGTGGTTTACTTATTTTCACTAAAATTATAGTTGTTTTTAATTTTTCACTTTGCTGAAGAATTCCTTATTTTTAGCATATTGATGATTAATGAAGTAATAAATTAAATTAATTTTATAGAGAATAATATTGAGGTTATTTATCCCCATTTTCATTGATAGAGATTGAAAAACCATAAACCAAAACACCCCTTAATGTGGGTCCAATTAAATAGCATTTACTATCTTTATTTATTTATGAAAAAAGCACCCCTTAGGTATGTTGATATTTCAACTTTCTAGTGGATTCCATAAATTAAATTAAATGAATTATTAAATTGAAAGGATAAAGATCTGGACCCTTTTAGCAGATGTGTGTTAAATTAATAATGGGATTAATGATTTGTTAAATTATATGAATACCACACCTTTCTAATTATCTATTATAAATGGAAATGATAAGGGAATTGACTAAATGGAAATTGTGAACAATATGAATTATCTCTTGCATTATTCTTACTTTTAAAATGATTTTTTTGGTTATATACCGAAATCAATTTAATGGTGTGGCCTTCCATGAGTAAGACCTAGATTCTCAACGTAGAATCCATTGGTCTAACTATATGGAAGACAACCGATTCATTTGTAAAACCGCTAAATGAGATAACCCACTAGGGTTGGGCCAGGGTCATATATTTTTGAATGCCTAAGTTTATCAATAATGATTCACCATCAAATATTCAAGACACAAGAGCCTAGAAAATCTTCAAGAGTATGGATGGTTCGCTCTGTCTGACCATCGGTTTAAGGAATATTAGTAGTGGTAAGGAATTTTTGAGAACCAAAAGCTTACAAGAGACCTCTCTACTCCCTTTAGGTAAAATGAAGATTTAGATCAGAAATGTTTTTACTTGGGACTCCATGATGTCTTACCACCACCTCTAGATACTGCCTCGATAAAACTTCCACTGAGCTTGACTCTTTGATAGCTATGAAGTGGGCCGATTTTGTTAAATGATCCACTACCACCAAAATAGCATCATGTCCTCCCTGATCTTGAGGTAAATCTGTATCAATTTCCATTGAGATGCTCTCCCACTTCCATCGAGGAACATCTAATGGCTAGAGAAAACAACCAAGAACACAGTGTTTGGCCTTCACCTTTTGGAAGACCAAAAATTGAGACACAAACTCCACAACCACATGCTTTATCCAAGGCCACCAAAACTGGATCCTCCTAGCTCGGTACATCATTATCAAACCCGGATGCACCGCTAAAGGAGAACTATGGAACTCCATAAGAACTGACGCGTGCATCATCAATGGTACAAAATGCCTTCCATGACACAACACTTGGTGTTGTTTATCATGAAACCCACCATTTGGGGCCTCACCACAATCAACATGGTCTATCCAGGCCACCACCTCTAGATCCCCTAACTATGACTCTTAGACCTTCTACAACAGATATGACTGCATCATCATTTGAAAAAGACAACCTCTACCCACAACATCTCCCATATCTAGATACAATGCTGACAGTTCTTCCATTACTCTCTAGGAGTCACCAGCTTCATGCACTACATCACTACGTGACTTTCAACTCAGTGAATCTGCTACAATATTACCCTTTCCAGGTGTATAAGATATTTCAAAGTCATATTCTTATAATAACTCCATCAATCTATGCTATCGTAAATCATGTCACATTGGGAGAATACATACCTCAGGCTCTTATGATATTTGAAATCCACAAAGCACTCACCAATGAGTTAATGTCTCAACAAATTCAGAGAAAATACCACAACTACTAAATCAAGATCACCGGTGGAATAGTTAAATTATTGAGGATGCGACTAACAAGACCCATAAGAAACAACTAATATCTGCTGGATTAGGACAAAACCAAACCCCCAATGTGAAGCATCGCAGAAAACATCAAACTGAACTCGCTCTGCTAGAAAACAATGAACTGAAGCACATACTAAATTTTCATTTAGATAATCGAAAGCTTCCTAACACTGATCAGTCCATATGAATTCCTAATCCCTCATAGTAAATGATTTCAAAAGAGTCACAACATGAGAGAAAATGTCTAAAAACCTTTTATAGTAGCCTGCTAGAATAAGGAAACTTCACACCTCTGACACAGTCTAGGGGGCTACCCAAGAAACAACCGCTTCTATCTTCGATGGATCCATAGAAACTACAATATGGGAGACCGCATTCCCTATGAAATGGATTTATCGAGCCCAAATCTCACACATCGACAACTTCCCAAACAACTGATGTTGACAACGAACTCTCAAAACGGCATGTAGATGCTCTGCATGCTCTTCTTCAAACATGGAGTACACACAGATGTTATCGATGAAAACTACAACAAATTTTTTCAGGAACTCACAAAACACAGTATTAAATAATCCCATGAACATGGATGGAGAATTTTTCATTCCAAACAACATTAAAAAGAACTCATAATGCTCATTAAGATAAATAAAAGTAGTCATTAGGATATCATCATTATTCACACGCATCTGACGATATCTTGACCACAAGTTGATCTTTCAGAACCAAATATCACCATAAATTTGATCTAATAAATAATCAATCATTGGAAGAGGATAGTGATTCTTTATTGTCACTTTGTTCAACCGACGAAAATAAACACACAAATGCAAAATGTCGTCATCCTTCTATAGGAACAAAACGGGTTCACCCCATGGTGACACACTCTGCGGAACAAAACCGCACTATAATAGACCATCAAGCTATATACGTAGCTATAGTAACTCATAAGGGGACATCCTATATGGAGATATAGATATAAGAGATGCTCCGAGTTTTAGCTTAATCCAAAAAATGATCTCTCATCGAGGGGGTAATGTTACAACCTCTTCTGTAATGACATCAGATTAATATTCAACCACCCAAGGAAACACCATCTAGTGAACCTTTGATGAACTCAACGTTATCTCACCCATCATGTATGATAAGGATGGAACTCGCATATGACCTATATAAGGATCTTGATCGCCAATAAACACCACCGAATCTCTTTCTGAATTGAAGAAAATGTACTTATTCCTGAAGCAATCAACAATAGCCCGAACTGAATACAACCAATAGCTGCATAGGATGACATCATATGGTTGTATTCGTTAACATATAAAATCACTCCAAGAGTGGTGCGTCCCCAAAACTAGCTCATAGTCTCTACATACCTCAAATAGGTCATTTCAGCCTCCAAATGGCATAGTCAATGCCAAGGGCACTGGAAACCTCTCTACCTCAGGTCCAATGTCATGGAAAAGGGTGGGTGACATAAAGGAGTGTTTCACTCCTAAATCAGACAAAGAATACACCAAGGTTAAAAATAAGAAAAGGGTACCTCGAATAACATCTGGCCCGCTTGGATCTAGCAATGCTAAAGGATGAACCTGACCACGAGCACTTCCATGACCTATCTGACCGTGAAGACGTCCACAAACATGGATGCACTCTGCTCTCTCTAAGGATGAGGATCATTACAAGGATGTCGTCTGCCTTCTCCATCTACACTATGGTGATCTAAAACTGGTGCAACCTACTGATTCTGCCATTACTGGAACTAAATCAATGGAGGAACCTAGAGTGGAACACCTGGTGCACGATGACTACTCTAAATGTTTGGGAACACTCATTTCTTATGAACCGGACCAGCATAAGAAAAATAGGCACCTAATCCCTTGGAATAGGCCTATGAGCCACTGACTCTAGAGAATGAGAAGAGGAGGGATGGGACCTACCCCTAGCTGATCGAAAACTCTTTTTCCCTGAATATCGGGAACCTCGGTCCCCAAACCTGCTTCCTGAAGAATCATGATGACTTCCCTCTCGTGATGATCTGGTTATGGCCTATGTCCTTTTGATGACCTCTTCCATTCCCAGCACCACATGATATGTCTTCAGCATAAATGGGATGACATGGCACTAGATCTCTGGATGAAAATCCTCATAGAAATGTCTTAATCTGGCCTCCTCATATAGAAACAGGTCCGAATCATATTGGAAAATGATCCAGAAATGGATTCCAAACTCTCACACATTGGAGCTCCCCTATCGAAGGGTAAGAAGATTTTGTCGACTGGAAACCTTCACGGTTGAGGAAAGAAACTCGACTCTAAACCTATCTAATAACTCCTCCAACGAGATAGTTAACTCCTCGCGATCCCTGAGGAACAAGAGCCACCACTGCCTCGCTACTCCACATAGCATCCTCACATCCAAGTTAACCCAATGCTCATTCAGAGCACATATTTAAATGAATCCTATCTCAACCTCCTCCAACCAATCTTCTGTGACTCCATATGAAATGAATCTCTCGTACTTCTATAGGCTCTGGCATTGAATCTCTTGGAATGTCCTCCTCTATGTGTTTTCGTCGTCAACCTCTATGCTGCAATAATCTGCTATCAAAAACAGTTGTACATCTTCTACTCAAACATGATGAGGATGTCGACCTAGAGCCATACCTATAAAATAAAAACAGTTAGAGCTCCTATACATGGATTATGTAAGACTCAACATTAATTGATTAATGGTATTTTTATGTTACATTATCCCAAGGTATACCCAGTCAAAAACATGAACAAAGAAGAATGATGCATGATCCTTTCTTAGGACTCTGCCCTGCAACTATAATCACCTCATTTAGTAGACAATGTAAATATAATGGTTTGTACATCATATCGTACGGGGCCCTAAACGTACATATCTCCGCTGGTCACCAATGGTTAGATAACTTGTTAAACATGACTAACACTATTTCCCTACCAACCCATTCAACCTCACATGTGTCTAACTCTAAACTCCATCCTATCCCTCAACTATCCCCTAATACCACACTGTCATGACCCCCAACCCACAAGGTGTACCCCTTCTGGGCCGAAATTGTGAGAAGGGAGATAATGACCTCTTAGTCCCACCTCCAGTAGGCCCTGGGATGGAGACAAGAATTTATTGTATAGTAAACACATAGATGGGAGGAATTACCCTCTAAGAGAACACATTCAAAAAAGATAGATAAGATAGACCCCAACCAACTCCAACTCAAACTGAAATATAAATAAAACCCCAATTCAAAATATTTAATTTCATGAAAAAATATTACAAATAGAAGGGGAAAATTGCAAGTACCCAAAAGAAAGTAAAAAAATAGAAACCACAAGCCCGAACAGCTCCTACAACCCAAGATAGTAGAATGCATCTTTATCTCCAACCTGCTTCAAGTGACATAAAAAAATTTATATATACATTGGGTGAGTAAATCAATATACTCAATAGGATACTCCGCAGAGTCTCTCGTGCAGATTTAAACAAAGCATGCAAAAGGACAGTGAACAACAAGTGAAACTAACTCATCACTGAAACAGGTATACTATGTTCCCAGCCTTACCATGGCTACTCTCACTAAGTAACACATAAAAGAGTATATAATATAATAAATAATATCAAGGGTACTCCGCTACTACTCCCCCACTAGTTTGATGCTTTTCCCCAATGTCGCACATCCTAAAAATATCTTTCCAAAAAGGCTTCCTGCGGATACCTAGGTGAAGCACCACAACATACACCTCGTGCAACCACACCACCACCTACACACAAGAACGAAACTAGGTAGTTTTCGTGAGCCACCACAACTCACATAACGTGTATCATATGTCTTGTATTAAACATCAAGACATTATAGCCCATACATAGAGTAAGGATCCTCAAGCCATCATAGCCTATACACATTACACATATAGTAGTCCATAGGATACTATATCTAGAATATATGTGTGCGAATAAACACAAGACATTAAAACCCTCAAAAAATATATATTGGGAAAAGTAAAAATTGTTTCTACCATCATAAGTAACTACCAATAAAAAAGAGCAGGGCCAAAGGGTTCATTCAGTCATCCATCCTCCCATTGGAATGTTGGGGAAAACACCCCCAGGGCTCAGGTTCCCTGGGGTCCCAGTTGCTCCAACTGACAGGGTGGAGTAGCATATAGAAACACAAAAAGTAAAGAATATACTATATATCACAACCACACTATAGGCATAACCTAGTCTTAGACTCAACTAAAAAAAACATATATCAGAATCCCGACTTCCACTTCTAAGACTTGGTATCCTATATGCCCACAACAATTTAAAGAGAATTATTTCCTTACTTAATTCCATTTTTATAAGTTAAACATTAAGATAATTAATTCTTTATAAATTAATTAACCATTAATAATTACACAATAAATTTCATTAGAACCACACCGAAAGTACACTTTCCCATTGAAAATTGCAACCTCAATATTTCGTTCCAGCAAGCCCCAACCTGATGGGTTAACATCATTTATTCAAATATTAATTTACAGCTTTACTTTCCCATATTCCTATGAATTTTAGAATAACATTATATTATACTAAACTCAATGGGGCTCAACATGGTGAGTAGATAACTACATGTCGAGTCTTTGCCTATTATAACAAGAGCGTAGACCCATCCAATATTGAGAAGCTAGAAACGGAAATCACTTGGCATACCCTACGTGTCTTCAACCCTTTCAGAATAAGGGTAAGAAAGAACAGATGCCTTGAGTCATGGAGAATGTAAAGCAGATAAAAAACTAATAAGAATCAGTATGATTCCAAACATTTACATCCAACCCATTTCATCATCCCTGGTATCCTCCCCATCACCCACATGTATAACCCGATGCATATCACCACTCTAGGCATCAACTGCTGGCACAACCAATAGGTCTCCATGCCCCCACATATCATAACAACCATCTAGGCACACATCTTAACAAAAGAAGTAGGAAAACAAACATCATATTAATTGGGCTCGTGACCCTCAAAATAGAAATAATGTAACTCAGAACCCTACAAGTTTTATCTTTTATCAAACAACTGTTTTTTTAATCCATCTTAGATTAATTGATTTATTATTCTTCAGTTCCAAAATTGTCAAACATATATAGTAATCTATAACAAATAATTAAACATGATTACTGCACCAATTTGATTGACATAAAATTCCTACAACATCAATCAGATTCATTCACATGCCTCTTTATCTCTAGCCAAGCATTTATCAATTAATTCTGGCTTTACATTCTTTACCAATTTCCATCAAGAATGAAAATCCTAACAAGAAAGATATGATATCACACTATATAGAAAAACAATAGGCAACATCATATGATCGATATCAATTTATTTATCAGCTTCAAATATTTATTATGGCAATTCCATTGTGATCTAGTGGGATAAAACATGCAAACAATATAGTTGCACGCAAAAGAAGAGAGAAGCAACGAATCCACTACCTCAAATAGGTTTTGGTGTTATTTATATGAGAACAAGCCACACAACAGGTTATAATCTTCTCCCTTGTGATAACTGTATCCACCTAAGGATGCAGAGACACCACCACATCGACCAACACCCATGAATAGCCAATTTAAAACATGGGTGTACAATTATATAAAAAGGGGAGAAGAGAAAGAAGGAGATCATCCCAAAATAATGAAGATAGATCATACATTATATCAAATACTGATCGATTTTTCTTGGTTTCATGAAAACAAAGTGGAACAAATCCTATGAGGAATGTTTGATTGAACAAATTTTATGGGAAGCAATGGGATGTTCGAGTATCTCACACCAGGGAACAAGGAGGAAGAACTAGGGAGGAAGATATATCATCCCTTTAGATGATTTCAAGGTGTAGGGGTTTAAGAAACACTATGTTTTCAATTAAAATATGATAGAATTATACCACGTGGTTGGACCAAGAAAAAACATATCAAGACTTAAGAAAAGTTAATATAGGAGTTACAACCTCTGAATCATCCGCAGTGTTCTTAAATTAAGTCTTTAAATACATTTTATGTCCAAGGAAATGCTAAAGGGGTGAAACTGTAGGAATCATCTTACACTATTCACGAATTAAAAATTTGGAAAAGGAAAAACATTTTTCATGAACCTAACCTTTGTAACCTCACAGTTGGAACCACACCATTTTGGAAACACCATTCATGAACCCCAACGTTGGATACTCACCGTTCTGGAATTACATTTCATGAAACTCGCCGTTGGAACCTTACAGTTCTGGAAACACAATTCATGAACCTCACCATTGGGACCTCACCATTCTAGGAACAATGTTCATGAACTCAAAATTTGGCCTAGGAAAATAGGTAACTGTTGGAACCTCACCATTCACAAAATGTTACCGGTGAGACTGTTCAAAGAATGTTACTGATGCTCTGTTCATAGCGGTCAACCATGGGAACTATTTACATAATGTCACCATTGCACTGTTCAAATAAGGTTACTGGTGAAACTGTTCACAGAAGATCACCAATGACACTGTTCACATAAGGCCACCAATGTCACTATTTACATAAGGTCACTATTTCACTATTCACATATGGGTACTGATGACACTGTTCACAGAAGGTTACCTATGAAATCTTCACAATGGCCTACCATTAGAACAATTCACCGAAATAAAAATTTGGCAAGGTGTTGGGGATAAGTCACCTTGACCTCCCGAAACTGATCATACACCTAATTTTTACAAAGTTATAGACCAGAGATGTTTGGGCCATTACAATACATTTAAAATATCATTGGAAAAATTTTGTAATAAAAATGCAATTTCTATTTTTAAATAACAAATTTAAAATAAAAAAAATAAAAAAAATGTTAAATAAATTATTTTATATAAAAATGACTCTATTAAATTGTTAATTATGATTATTTATTGTGTGGATATGAGAACAATATATTTTTTACATGTTTTTATGTTAATGGAAAGAATCTATTCACATTTGTGGTAAATAGTCAAAAGTAACTCAGTTGGAAAATGACATGAATATTTTTTTAGGATTTTATATAGAATGAGAAAAATTGTTATAAATTAATTTACAAATTTATAGTAAAATAATAAATATATTTTTGAAATATTTTATTGAAAATGTATATAAAGATGAAAAATATTCATGTCGGACTTGTAAAACAATGTTGGTTTAATTAAAAACATTATTTCAATATAATATATTGCGTACATAGAGAGAAGATAATTAAATTTAAAAAATATAATATCCATAAATAAACAGAGGATATGAATATAAATATTATTTTTAGAGAATGATTATATAATTTCATCATGTTAAATTAAACCATAAACAGTCCTAATAAAAATGATATTTTATCATAAATCCCTTAAGGCTTTTGAATCTATAGAATCATAAGACCCCTGAAAGGTTAAATTAAAATTAAATATTAAATATCAATAAAATAGTTATAATCAGGAAAGAAAATTTAAAATGGGTAGTATATACACATCAAAAACATTAATAGGTGAATAACATCAAATGTGTCTCAAAAAGATAATATTGAGATGAAAAACTATTACAGCATACGTAATATCTAAAGAAACAACTCATGAAAATAAGAAAAAATATTTGGATATGTAAATAAATATATTTGTTATTAAAATAATCATAACATAAGTTCATTCTTATTATTTACACAAAAAATAAGATACATGTTGTGAATATAACATATGTCTAACTGAAATAAAAGTGAGACGAGCGCCTTTTACATCAAGTCTTATCTTACTTCATGAATATCTAAAACTCTTACATAATAAGAATATATTCATTATAAAGTTTTTTTATAAATATATTCATGAATAATAAAAAATTTACTATTCTTTTATAATTTCCAATTATAATTTAATAATTCTTTCTAAAAATGGACATTTTAGTGAAAACATACCCATTTTCCATTCATGTTTTTGTTAGATGGTTACTGTAAATTTATTATGGAATTGATTTTTTAACATCCAAAATATTAATAATAATATGAGTATAATATTTATTTATAATATAAAATTTATATGTATTCATATAATAATGTGATGAAAAATAAAATACATCACATTATGCAGATTATAGTCTGTACGTATGCACTGGTGTTGTTTTCACATTTCACATTATGGAATGAAAAAATTGTAAATAATGATTAACCTTTCTAGGACCATGATAATATCACAAATACCATATATATTAATTAATCTAATCTTTATAAATATTCACATCAGGTGGTGATGGAAAACGAATCATATTTCTTTGTGGAGGTGGAAGTCAACACGTACCCATGGGTGATACATTCATTTCTATTTTGATGGAAAAGGGAGATGAATAAGGATATTTCGTTGTCATCGTAAACTATAATGATATGGTAAACACATGTGTTATTATTTCTTAATGGTTAATATACATTTCAATGAGTTATAAGTTGAAGAAAAATGAAAATATATGTTAAAGTACTATCATAAAAAATATAATGATATGTTTCAGTGATATTATAAACATCATCTCTAAGTTTCTACACCCATTATCCATTTTTTTATTACCATGATATAAATATTTTTTACTCTTTAGGGGTGAATATAATTACAATAAAAGATAAATTAATTTAGAGAATGTTGGTGGAAGATGAATTTTAAGATTACAGAAGAATTTGTTTCTGAGTGTTTTTTTATTTTACTTTCATTTAAGAAATAACCTTACATTGTAGGTTTGGATGTCGTGTGAAGTTGTACCAGATGTGTAAGACCAGAAGAAAAATTCATAAGAAAGTTCATCATATTCAAATTTTTTTTCTGAAGATATTTTTTGAATGAATATTTTCAATAAATCATATTTTGAGTAGAATGATGTATGTAGTATAGTTTAATAAGTTTTATTAGATAAATATTCTCTTTAGAGTTGTTTTAAATGACATATGATGATTCTTTTCTTGTAATAAAGTTATCAAAATCAGAATTTAGATGAAAAATTGAGATCCAAGATCGTTGAAAGAAAGAGGGAGAATTTTTTTTGTTATAATTAGTAATTTTATTCTATTCCAATATTTGGTTTTTAAAATAAAAAAATAAGTCACGATATAAGAGGATATGTGTGATAGAATATAAAAATTGAAGTTTCTAGTTTTCTCGTATTAGTTCATTGAATATAGATTTTTTTTGATACAGAAGTTGTTTGGTGTAGATAGAATCTGAATTGGATGAGGTCAGAAGTTTTCTATAAGTACTGATAAGACAACCCATTAGATGTAACAACCCATGAAAAGAAACTATTAATTGAATTCACCATAAGTATTTGATTTTATAGAAGATGTTGTTGTTTATTTTGGCCAATAAAACTCATCATGACACCAACATATCATATAGGTTCTATCATTAATCCATCAGATTAGTTTCTAACACCGATCCTTCATACAACATAATAGTAGTTATATAGAATCATAAGGATAAATTATTTTAGGGAATATGATGATTTTATTGTGATTATTTTCACAACAATAAATAATTTGGAGTTTCTAGGACCGATGAATGAAATTAAATTCATATAAAGATCAATTGGATGGGATTTGAGACGGATTAATCAGATGAATGACAAAAATGTAATGAAAAATTTTCATAGAGAATTTTTTTAAATTTTTGCAATTGGGTCAAGAAATATCATATGGGAGTTGACGTTAATAATTCATCCTCAACTAGACATAATCAGACACAAATTTTCATCAGTGTGAGACATTATTAAACATATGAATAAAAGGTGAAACATTTTTAAGTTTATAATAAATTTTTTCTGAGGGTTTTCAAGGTCTATATAATTTTATATGATGTTTATAGAAGAATAGGTTTAATTAGAGAAATATAATAGGAATAATTATGTTTAAATTATTAACAATTCTAGTTGAAAACTCTTCTTTAATTACAAATTGCATTGAACTAAATAATTTTTTGTTAATAAAAATATGGATGATGTTGTTGGAAGATTAAAGATGTCTTTAGAAGAATATATAAGAGTTGAGAAGTGCCTAATTGGTCAAACCATAGCGCAAATGAAAATAATTTTTTTTGATTTAGATATTTAATTGGGTGGGAAAATTATTTTGGAATCCTGCCATTTCTATTTATAGGGAACCTATAAATAGTGGTGAATGTAAAATGTAGTCTGCCACTGTTTATTTGTGTGGGAGAGTGAAAGAATGGATGTTACTATTTGGAAGAGGAATGTTTCCAAACATGTTTCTTGAATAATAATTTTCTGAAAAATAAAGAGTTAAGAAGATGTTCATATCAAAAATTTATGCATTAGACTAAGGAATCAGACTGACCATTTATGAAAAAAATAGAAAATGAGATTAGTTTCCATACTATCGTTTGTATTTGCATCTTTACTGAGTAATCGAACTGAAGAATCATAATGAGACATTAATGTGAGTTTTCATAATAATTCTAGATAATATTTACCAACTAGATACTCTGTAATAAAGTGAATAATGTTTTTCTAAAGATCTAAAAAATTTGAATTTATTGAAGCATCATAGTAACATCTTCATACAAAAATTTATAAGGTTCCAAAAAGGATAAAAAATAATTTTAAATTATTAATACTAGAAGAAGGGTAAGGATTTCCATATTGATCATATTTCTAAATAAGTGTATGTGTATTTCCAACTTGTTTTATCTACACTAAAGGATTGTTTTATATTTGATTGTTTAGCGTTTGATTATTGATAGACTATTCCAAGGACTAGATACTCTTATTGTATAGTCAACCTTATTAATACTTTTGTTCCATTGGATGGGTGATTGTATTTTTAGAAATGTGGGAATTATTTAATTGGAGTAAAAGGTTATTATGAAATAATGTTAACCTAAAATAACCCTATATCACTGACTCACACCATCCCCCTCTCTGTGATTAAACTAATTCTCATTAGGCCTTTTCAATTGGTATCAGAGAAAATGTTCAAATAATTTTATATTTTATGATATTATTTAAGAAAATATGTTCTGGAGAATTTGAAATGTGTGAATTGTAACGGGATTTTAATATTTGATGGAATGAAATATTATATCTAGAAATATTTAAAGATTTCATATCTTATTTCTGTTGGATATAATGTTCTGTAAGAAACTACAAATGGATTTATTCTACATGTTGTAAATGATCCTCTTACATCTTTGGAAAATAAAATAATGTAGAATTATGTAAGAGATAATATTTATTTTCTATCATCACTTTCTAAATGTTAATTCATTAGTGTGAAGGGGTTGGAACTACTAATGTAATTTGAGTAACGCTAAAAACAATTATAAAGGAAATATGAATGTGAAGAATGAAGGATTATAAATTTGGAATCTCATGTATGAAGATCTATAAATGAGTGATGTTTAATCTATTAGTGACATGTTTACAATGTTGAATGATATTTTTTAGCACCACAAGATGACTTAAATAGAATATATAATATTCTACTGTTGTTCAAATGATTATACAAATTCACCGTGATATGTTCGATGCTATTGTGTCATTCTTAGAAGATAGAGATCCCAAAACACTATCATTGGTGGACCTTTATAAAACTCTTGATAACTACTAAATGAGAATGGATATTATTTTTTAATGTAATTAAAAGGATTATTGATAAATCTCATTCAAGGCTGCAAAGATTGGAAAATACTAGAATATTCTCAAAGATAAATAATTTGGTGATTTAGAGAATGAAAAGGAAGATTGTTACATTATTGATAAATTTATATCCTTGTTTAATATGAATGAAAATGGTGGTAAAATATAGTACCAAAAAACTCTACCTATAAATTTTTTAATGTGGACTTATTGGGAACTTTATAAGGAATTGAACCCAATTAAATAATGAATACGAAACTGATGAATATAACAGAATTCTAAGAATATAATGGAAGAAAGGGGTTCCAAATCAAAATTTTATTCCAAGGGAAATGATAAAAATTTCTCCAAATCCAAATAGAGGTGTTTTTTTTGTCTAAATATAGTGAAGATGAGGACATTGATGTTGAAGCTGAAAAATTAATGGATTTTATTAAGAAAAATAAATTTATTTCCATAGTTAATAATGAAAATTTTAATAATTTTCGTTCATAATTAAACAAGTCTGAGTTATAATTTTATTTGAAAAGAGGTGAAATAATGTCATGGAAATACTGTAAGGATTGAATGAGAACCCAAGATATTGAATAAGGAAAGATATACAACAAATAATTTGTAGACATTTCTTTGAGAGAATTCTCAATTTTGAGGCGTGATTTATTTTTTGTATAAATAACATGAAAAATAAAATAATCGAAATGAACATCATGAAGTAATGATAATAAAAAAGGAAGTATCATTTGAACTATTTTAACAAAATATTTCAAAATCTGATATGTGAGTTACAAGTATCAATAATTCCATATATGATGTAATTGAACATTAAAAAAATTTAAATATAATAAATATTAACAAAATTTATCTTCAATGGTTGAAAATAATATTGATTAATTTTTCATCAAGAATCCTATGAAATTAATGTATATTTCCCCAGCCAACGATGTTAAAAATTTAAAATTTTGAATAATTTATATTGTCTGAAAAAGTAGTTGTTACTAATTTAAATTATGATAATATTGTGGTGAAATACGAATATAAGAATAACATTCTATAAAATCATAGAATGTGTGGGGATCAACAATGTTCCAGTTTCTACAACATGAAATTATTTTTAAAAACATCTAAAAAAATTATGAAATATGGATGTTATAGTGGAATATATTATTTTTATGTATAATTCTGGTAATGTAGTGGATTAAGGATTACAAAAAATATATGTTTGATAAATAAAAAACAGTAAAATTATCTTATGATAAATAGTAAGAAATGTTTGAGGGGGAGAAAATCCTCTCAAGGAAATTATTATGAGAATGATGTTACGAAATTTTAAAATTGATTCCATACATTGTAAACTATTTATGAATGATTTAAAAAAATTTAAAATTGCTTTAAAAGTTGTAATGTTTTGTTTCCATCAAAATAAAATGATTTTAAGAGTTCTCAAAAGATAAATGTGAAGTTTGATAAAGGTACTGAAAAATATATTTTTGTATAATCTTCTCACAACAATACAAATGTAGAATAATACTATATTTTGGGAAGTGGTCATTCTTCCCATATAACAAGAGTTCTGAAATTTTTGGAGGTTTTTTACGATTTAAAAGAAGAAATAATGAATTTCGGCATTGATGAATCTCTCAAAATCCATGGTTGTGAATATACTATTATTGGGGAAGAAAATATGAAATCCATGTAAGGATACTATTTTAATAGGTTGAAAAAATATCAATCATGTGTTTCAAAATTTTTTGATGAAGGTGACAATGGTTTTTCCCGAAATTATGGTTTTTTATTAAAAGAGTTGATGATGGAAAAGTTTTTAAAGGAGGAAAAATCACAAATAAAAACTTGTATCTTGGTGGGTATGTACAAAATTATTGTTACCTAAACATGATTTGAGAAAAGTAGTTATTTATTGAATGGTAGGAAATATTTTTCATGGAAATATAAACAAGATATCAGTGTGAAAATTTTTCCATGATATTTATAACATGTGATCAATAAGAGCTTGGGGATCTTAAATTTAACATAAAAGAAATATTACCAATTCAGTGAATAATAATGATTAATTTTTTTCAACTCTTCCATTAGAACTAGTTCATTAAGATATTTCGTGGCCAATGAGAAAATCATCAACATTCGGATATAAGTACTTAATTTCTATAACTTAAGATTTTAGTCTCATTAATTGTATTATGTATTTGAAACCTATGTTATAAACCCGAATAATCATTTAGAGTTTCACGACAAGATATGAGAAAGAATATGGGAATTTTATGAATATGTTAATAACATATAATTGTGGTGAAAATAATAATGAAGTGTTTAGTAGTTATCTAAAAAACATGGAATTTGGAATGAGTTTAGTGAATTATATACACTAGAAAATGGTTTAATTGAATGGAATAATATAAGTTTAGCAAATTTAATCAGTACAATGTTAATTTAATATTGACTTTCTCACTACATATATAGGTTGTATGTGAGAAAAACTATTTATAATTAGAATTAGGGTTTTTATTTTCCATGTTATGATATGAATCCTTATGAAATGAACTATAGTGAAACTCAATTTTTGAAAAAATAAGTGTTTTAGATACTATTCCTTTTAAATAACAAATATATATATCATGTAATGTTTGATCAAACAATTTAATATGGAATATTTCATGGAAATGATATAAATAGTAGTGGTTATAGATGTTTCAAAAATGAAACATGAAGAATAATTCATTATATTTATGTAAATATTCATGAATGAGAGGATGAATATTTTTCAGAAATTCTTATAGATAAGGATGTTGATGTGGTTGAAATATATTTTGTTAATTAATATTAAGTTATTCAAAAAATTATGATTCCTTGATGAAGTAAAAAACTACACTCAGATATTTCCAATGATGAGGATGAATTTCATAAATTGCATCCTAGGGTGAGGAATAAGGGGATGTTAAGAACAATGTTGGTGATTAAAGGAAAAAATTTCAAACAAGAAGAAAATGAAAACTTTTTACATGTACTACTTTGTATTAAATATTTTAACAAAAATATGTTATTGATGATTTTTAAAATCATGAGTGGATTCATGATATAAATAATGCGTTAGACCATATTGATATGAATGATACTTGGGAACATATACCTATAACATATAACTGAAATAGTATTAGTACAAAATGGCTATTTCAAAAATAATTTAATGAATATAGATAAGTAATAACAAAAAAATCAATATTATTTTGAAAATGTTAAAAATATATTTGATGGAATTTTGTTTAGGAGACCTTTTCATCAATTTCATGGTTAGAAACAAAATCAAAATATTTTATTCAATTGTGCACAATGAAGTTAGTGTTTTCTTTAGATGGATATAAAATCAATATTTTCTAATGGATATCATTTTTAATATGTATATATTGAAAAAAATGTGGTTTTTTAAATTTAATACATATATGATAAATTTTTAAGTTAATGAATGATTTTTATGGAATAAAAAAAGATTATAAGGATTTTTATTTCATGTTAGTTACATTCTTAAGAATGACAATCATTAAGAAAGTATGAGTTCATAATAATATCTACATAAAATAAAGTTAGGAGATTTCTATTATTTTGATTTGATATGCTGATGATATTTTAATTATTGGGAACGATGAAGGAACTTATGAAAATATTTCTACAGTGATTTTTAAGTTTTTTTAATGTAATTTCTCAGTGAAATGAATTTCATCCATGGAATAGAAATCTCACCAAATAAGAGTTAATTTTTTCTATCTTAAGATAATTATGATATATAAATTTTTAAAAATTATTTCGTTGAAAATAAAAAACAAGTTTCCATACAAATTGTATAGGTTACTATGTTGTCTAAAGATAATGAAAGAAATAAAGTTGATTTTAAATAATATTTAAAGTTTATTTGATGTTAGTTATTTCTAAAAAATTCTAGATAATATATTTTTTATTATTAATTTATCCGAAATATTCCATTGTTCTCTAAATAATGCTAATATCAATACAGTTATATAGTACGTTCATATATAAAAGGAAGTATATACTTTGGAATCACTTATGAAAGATCATAAATACTTGACTTGTTTGGATATTGTTATGGTGACTGGGAAGGTTGCATGGATAAAAAAATATCTATATATGGTGGTGTATTTTTTCTTAGGGATTGTTTTGTAAGTTATCATTCTAAGAAATAGAATTTAGTACCACATAAAAAATAGAAGAAGAATATGTTTCCACTTCTAAAGATGCAACCCGACTTATATAGATAATGAATAAATTGGAATACTAACTTAAAGAAGTGAAGTTTACACCTATGTTGGGTTGTGATAATTAGAGTGATATAAACCATACCATAAATCCATTAGAACATTGTAACTCAAAACATATTGCAATCAAATATCACTTAATTTAAGAGAATGTCGAGAAGAATGAACTCGTGATGGAGTATGTGCCTACAGTTGAACAAGTTGCTAAAATTTTCACAAAACCATAATCAATGGATGCATTTTTTAAACATAAGTAGATCATGGGAAATAAGCCTCTTACTCTCTAAGGATGAGGTATTTGTTTCTTTTTCATCTTTTATCCTATAATTGGATAGTGTTTTAAAAGGGGATAAAATGATGATTCATAAATCTATCTATTGGTATGTGAAAAACAATTTAAAGAATGAGGTATTTTGGGGGAGTTGTGTGTAATAAATGAAATCTTAATGTAAGTGTGAGAACTATTCTAATAGTTTATTGATGTGGTTATCGGAAATTTTCTTTGAAGGGATAGTGAAAGAAGTTGTGAAAATGTGTAATTTTTTAAAATTTCATATGTCTTTATAAGTCACTATTTATGGACAACATGGTTTATCGATATATAATTATTTTTTACTACAATGACTTTTATAACATAGTATTAGAATTATTTATTGGTGATATATGGCTTGACCTAAAAAATTTAAATGTTTTATGAATCTTGTTTAACAAAAAAATCCATACGTGGAGATTGTTCTGACCAAGTTGACTAGAAATTATTTTTTAGATGATGAAAGAAGTGGTTATTGATTTTTTTTTTCAATTTTGTTTCCATTTCATGAAATCACCTTACTATGTATATTTATCAGTTGGATGAAGCTATAACAAAACCAAAATTTTGGAAACAAAATTTATAATAATGATCATCATTTTTAGATTTATGTTTTGATGATTTTTTGTGAGTGACGTTAATTTTTTAAGCACATTATTTCAAGAATGATGTTTTAGTTGAAATTGATATACTTAATGGGATACAGAATGTATTTGTATATATTTTAGACATGAAATATGATGATTACATATAGTGAAAAAATTTGTAAACATAAAAATTTATCTGAAAATGTGTGGTCCAATATTTGTGAAAGAAGGAGTTATAATATCTGTTTGGTATATTATGTCAAATTTTTCTATGACAATCCCAATGTTTTTAACATCATGAATACATCGTGATAAAATAATAAGTGTCTAGAGGAAATGAAAAATGGGAGTTCATTATTTTTCGGTATCAAATCATTATATCCAAAAAAATTAAAATGAGATTTTTTTGGTGTGGGTGAATTTGAAATGGATAAAGTCTTAGGTTTTTCAGAAGTGCTAATAGACTGATAAATCAAATTTAGAATCCCATTGGATGAACCAATTATTTAAATTCTACATCTGTTGTTGTAGTTTTGAAATAATCCACTATATATGTTAGACCACCAGACTCATTGTTCAATTGAACCATCTGACGGGTTCTGACTCTGATCCATTAAATGATTTTTATGTACCCATAGTTAAGAAAATTTATTGGTACAATACAACATTAGATTCATAATTTATTTAAAATATGATTATAAATATTTCTTGAATTTTTGGATATTTTTCAATCAGATAGAGTTTTTAGGACCAATGAAGGAAATGATATTCAAAGACCAATTCATAATATGGGAACATAGAATGATCAATCATGTGAAGAAAAAAATAACTCAACCATTTTCTATGAGATAAATTAATAAATTGATGAAATTAGGACTAGACATATCAAACAAAAGTTGACACCAATAATTCATCATCTTCTGAACATCATCAGATTTAGTTTTTCATCAGTCTATGAAATTGTTGAACAAATGAAAAAAATGAAACATTTTTCTGCTACTAATAACATCTTGTTGGAGTTTTTTAAAATCTATAAATGTTTCAATAATTATTATTAAAGAAAATTTTTATTTTGAAAAATGGAATGGAGAGTATTCACTTTTATTTAAGTTCAATTAGAATGGAAAACATTATAGGAAGAATAATTTTTATCAGAATAAATAATTGTTTGTTAATAGGAAAAAAGATATATTCGTAAGATGTTTCATGAATGTTAGATAATATTATAGATAATATGATAAGTGATGATTTGGTAAAAATATATGGAAATGGAAATTAAAATCATGATTATAAAATTTTATTGAGAGGGGAAAATATTTTCAGATCTTACAATTTCTGTTTCCAGGGAACCAATATATACAAGTCTATTTATAATGTACTATGAAAATATTCATGTGTAGGTGAGAGGAAGAACACTGAATTTTTGCTTTGGAAGATGATTTATTCTTGATATAGTTCATTACAAACAGTTTTATGGATATAATATTAGTTCAGAAGATGTTGTGATCCTTATTTTCAAAATTGGACCGACGAAGCAGTCTAAGAGATATAGGAAAAGAATGATGAAAATAAAATTATTTTCTGAATTTTCATTAAGAATTGTTTTTAGAATGATTATTTGAACTGAATATTTTGAACAATACATCGAAAGGGTTTTTTAAAATACTGGAGAAGTTTTTCCTACCTTCAACTGTGTAATAATGTGTATAATTTTTCTATGGAACTAAAATTTATGGATGTAAAAAATGAAATGTTAAAAATATTGGTGAATGATTTTAAAAATTATAGAAAAATTATATTACATAATTAATTATAGAAAAATCACATGCACTTTTTTATTGATCATATAACTACACACGCATAAGGGTATTTCTTACTTGTTGTATCCACATAAAAGTATTTTTCTTATAATGGATTGTGTGGTATAAAATTATATCACTAACATGAAGAGGACTAGATGCTCTGATTGGGTAATGAACCATGAAAATAATTATGTTCCAAAGGATTTGTGAATGTTTTTTTTAAAAAAAAATTATAAATAATTAATAGGAGGCAATGGTTGTCATACATGAATGATAATATAAAATAAAAAGATATCACTAATTCACCCATCCCCCTATTAGTGATTATATTAATCTTAGGTGGTCCTTTTCAAAAGTGACCTAGAAGTTGAAAATATATAATATTATTGACCATATTCCGTTATATTTAATGAATATACGATTTTAAAAATTTTCATTCATTTAAAAAATAATTATTTTATAGACCACACAACTAAAAGCATTTTGAGGGCTATTTACACTATTTGAATTTAAACACAACATGACAGAAATGTAATTATAATAAAAAAAATTAGAAAACCAATGATATCGTTATATTTTTCTTCATTATTTTTCGAAGATAATAAATAATCCAAATTCTATAAATTTTTTATATTTTGAAAATAATTTTTCTGATTTGTAATGATTTATTTCAAGCACTGTGTCGGGGTAGTATAATCATTTAAAGTAATTATTTCATATATAAAAATTCCAAATAAATAAAAAACATAAAAAATTAATTAGAATCAAAATAAAATTTTGTAAACATTAATAACTTTATTATACCTATAAAAATTTTTATAGTTATTAAAATTAAAAAGGGAATTTTTCAAATTTCCCGTTACGTAAACTATTATAAAGGTGTCCATAATATTTTAATGATATCAAAATTATATAACTTAAAATATTTTATGGGTGTTGTCAAATTTAACTCATAAAATTAAATATAATTAACTTTATGTTTTTTAAGTCATATCTCACAATTTTATCCACATTAATCTCATTTTACCCTTACTACAGTGATAAAATTTGTACCATAGTGACTATTCATTATGAAAAAAAATACTATTAAAATGATCACCAAATTAGAATAAGATGATTAAAAATATGAAATATATATTATAAAATTAAATCCATATATTTTTTATATTTAAATATAATATAAACCTAAAATGAGATGAATTTTTTTTATAAAAAAAAAATTTCTAAGTAAAAAAATTGATTTTATACCAAAATTAATCATAATTTAGATTAAAATGATATTAATTTTATTATTTTTAGTCAAAAGGAAAAAATGTAATATTAAAATATATTTTAAAAAATTAATATTTATAAATACTTTAATGAAAATGCATTTGTTTCTTATAAAATCAGTAATTTTTCACAATTTATAGAAAAATAAATATTTTTAAAAATTCAAAAAATATTAAAATAAGATAATTTTTTTATGATGATTTAAAAACAGTTAAAAATTCAATTAAACATAATTTATAAATTTTTCATATATTGATTAAAATATTTACTCCCAATATTTAAAAAAAACATTTTTTTGAAGAAAAAATATTTATAAATCATAAAATGACTCCACTAAAAAAATGATGCCTATTTTATAAGAAATAATAAATAAATTTTTATTTATTTGGACTATTATATATATATATATCATTTTTTGTTTTTTGATATTCACACCCTCTATTTCAAAGGAATGGTTATAGTATCCAGATCAAAGTAATAACATTTTTCATGTATATCAAAATTCACTTAAAGATCAATGTTATGTATTAATAATGGTATTAAATTTATTATTATTTTAAACATAATTTCTTTAATGTTAAATTATACAAATTAAAGAAAATAATATCATTTAAATTTTATCTTACGCATAAAGGGTTCAATATTTGAAAATACATTTGTGGGAAACCCAAATCATATAAAGTGATAATTAAAAGTCCTTTTAAAAAGGGGATATGTAAACATAATGGTTACATGAACTAAAAAATAATCAGGTTCCCATATAATTTTACCATTACTGGTATGTAAAAATACATACACAGGGGAGAAAAATTATTTCCTAGGGCTAATATGGAGTTAAAGAGAACATGGTTGTTAGAATGTTAATGACCAATAAACCACAAATTATTGAGGATTTTAATGTAAAAAAATTAATTAGATCTATGGGTAAAATAATCACATTTTTATATTCATATCCTCCTATTATATTGGAATAATGATTTTAATATCATTATAATGAACACAAAAAGTAACATTACTTGATTTATTTAGATAACATAAGAACAATTTCATCCTTTTGTTGTGTTTTGATCAATTTCAACTGCATCTATTACTTTAGAAAACAAATATTAATGATGAAATTAACATACATTAAGTATTAAAAATTACATTAAATGTATCATAATATACATAATTTAATTAAGAAATTCTATTAATAGATAAGCATATGATTCCTCCACATTAAAAATGAAAAAAATTAATTCCCAAAAATTCAAGAAAAAAGGTAACTAAATTTCAAAAAACATCTTAACTTTATTCCGAAAACAATATAATGTAACTCATTATGTTACAAAAAAAATTAAAACCTTCATCATAGATTATCTTTAAACATGATAATTATTTCGACAAATAATATAAATCACTATAAAACATAAACTATAACATAATTGCAATCGAATACTAACTATCTCATTATTCATTAAATATAGTCCCATACTATTAAATATATTTCATAAATCATAAAATTTATTAAAATTCATCAATGAAAACATAAAAAACATTGTAATAATATCACTATCCATTTCTATGGTCATTAAAAATATCCAATTTACCTTATCAATAAAAAAAATTTCAGTATACCATCAGAACATTATTATAATATAATTATGAACATAATAAGGGTTATTAATACCCAAATCATGTGTTTTCCAAATAAATATCACCTTTATATTAATTTATTTTTAGTATTTTTAGTATCATTCCACACATTCTAAAATAAATTAAAAATACCTTAAAAATCCTTAAATGTTTCATAATTAATATAATAAGAATATCATTTATAAAAGAGTTTGACAAACTACTTATTGGATCTGAATAACTAATCACTTCCATCATTCCACCATAATGATTATAATACCATAAAAAATTAATTGTCGTAGTAATTAATCCTTGGATTAGGACATTTAATTAGACAATGACCATGTTTCCCACATATACAAAATTTAATTATAATTTGTAACATAGGATGAAATTCATTTTCCACCATTAGATTCTTCATTTTCAAACAAAAATTACTTTCTTTGAAGAATTTTTTTCCCCATATAAAAAATCATATATTTCCTTTGGGATATTAATCTAGGTACATATTCCCACATAAAGAATATATAGGAAGCTAAATCTTCTTCTCTCCATGGTGTTCATGAACTAAACTCCAAAAAACACACCATTTTTCTTTTATTTGGTGTATTTCAAACTCAAACAAGTTGACATTTTTAATCATATAATGTTATAAATGCTTAGGAATAATCAATAGTTTTTATATTAAAATTAATATTTCATTTGATTTATTATAATGACAATAATTACATTATCCATAACATTAATCATTAATACTATTACATCTCATTCTAACCACAAAAGTATACCATAAAATGTTGTTTAAGAAATAATTATCATAGTGATAAAGCATATATTCATGGAAAATAATTTATAGGATTTCCAAATTAAGAAACCTTCATTTTCATTCTAGGATTATTATATTTCTCCATATAAATTCATTATCATCATATATTCAAATCTATCATAATGTTTCATAAAGAAAACACTAATAAACCCCAATATATCCTACGAGGGTGTTTATTTATATGTGTAGTATTACGGTTAATATTCATGTACCAGTGGTGATTAAATTAATTACCAATACTCTGCATTCATGTTTTTACCCCTAGGTTCCCCTATGACACATTTTTTTTCCACTTTCACGTTTCATGGTAGGGATGCATATTCTAGGAAAACAACACTCCTCTAATTATTATAAATTTGGATGTTCCCATAAAATATGCTTAACATAAATTTTCTCACTAAAAATTTCTCATCATTGTATAAAAAAAAACTAAACCATACACTGATACTATATATATAAAACAAATAATTTCATTAATAAATATTACATATAATTAGATTAATATTTATTACATCATGTTATAATCAATGAATTAATAAAAATGTTTCAATGTATTTTGAAACATGGATTCATAAAAAAATAGTACATAGATTATCCATGTGATCTACCACTTAGTTATTCATATAAATAACTATTCATACATATAATAAACTTAATATAATGCCCCAACCTGATATCCACTAAAACGGTGCAACAAGCGAGTTCACCATATGGCATTAAGCGTGCCTCCCCATACACCATTGGATGTCAACTAGTAGTGATTTTATAATGATGTTATTCTATGGATATTATACCTTATTAGTTAGTATCAAATATAGAGAACCCATAAATATAAGAATCATATTATAGCAATGATATCTGAAAATTAATAATAAATATGCATCTGGGTGGTATCAAATAAATATCCATTCATGAACATGGAATGTTGTAAATAAAAGTAGTATAAATATAATAAACACATACATATGGTTAAATTAATAAAATAAATAGATAAATAAATGGAAACAAGTATCAGAGAAATATCATGTACATGTAGTGTTGATAATATATTTTTTCCATATCTAGTTTGAATCCTTAATGAAAAATAACACAAGTCATTGTCCAGTTACAAACATAAAATAAGGAACATATATTCAAGTAACAATCATGATACTGAATGGTTTATGATATATAGTCAGAAGACAGTCACCAATGACTTTTAATGAAATTTGGTTCAGGGGTATATAATAAATTAGTGCGTAGTTATAATAAATAACACAATAAATATTAAATTTAATCAAGTTGGTTTAGGTT
The DNA here is from genome assembly GCA_963277665.1 of Viscum album. Taxonomy (NCBI): domain Eukaryota; kingdom Viridiplantae; phylum Streptophyta; class Magnoliopsida; order Santalales; family Viscaceae; genus Viscum; species Viscum album. Next base: position 1,153,022,705 of record OY728126.1, read on the forward strand.
CTTCAGAGAACATATTTTCAACCTTACTTTTTTATGCCTAGGATGGAATGTCTCTGAAAATGTTGCATCTTAAATATATATTTATATATAAAAATTTATATATATGAAGAGATATATATGGACTAGATACAATTCAAAGAGTAAGACCATGAAATCTACATTATAATAATATATTGAGTATCATATTTTTAATAATTGATGTCATGCCTAATGATCTAAATGTAATCGATAAGTGTCTCAAATTTTATAAAGGAGCATTAGATGAAGAATCTAAATAGGGGATGATGAGTTCCATTCTTGAAAATACATATATTGGATGTGATACATCATATCAAACATATTAATCATTGGGCATGAAATTTAATATCTAATAACCCTAAATGTTGTGAAAATAATTATTCAACTTCCTATTTAATAGGTCTGAAACATAATTCCCAATAACTCAAAATGATGTGAAACACGTCTTCTAATATCAAAGGCCAATTTCTATTAGTAAAAATCAACTAAATTGTCATCCCACCTGTCCATGAGCTTGTGACTAAGGTGTTCTATAATATAGAGCCCATGTATCACAAATGGTGTAATATAAATTCATTATATATTTAATTTAATATCAAATTATGACTATAAGAACATGTATTCCATAAGATAAGTCAAAAAAATATAATTATACCATTTCAATTACTCATATGAATAATTCAATGGGAAGAAATCATGAATCAACAAAATTGAAAAAATCTTTTAGTTATTTCATTTAATCAATCACACAAAAGTGATGTTGATGAAAAAGTATAGAATACATCCCACACTACAATTAAATTCATTTAATTTCAAACGAATAGATCCATCATGAACATCAAGTATAAGTTTTGTGATCTAGGAAAAAGTAGTTATCCAAACCATTTAATTCATTAATGCATTTCAGTATAGAGGGTCTTGATTAACACATCTATTAGGGTGGTTTGGATAAAAGAAACAACAATAATTGTAAATAGTTAAACCAACCTCACCATACATGGCGGTTTATGTTGAGGTAATTCACCTCCAAACATGTTATGTGGTGTAATTCCATGGATATACAATGAATGAGTGATTAATTTCAAAAATAAAATTACTTAATTTCCATATATATGTAGTCTTATGTGCAGTACAACGACACATTTTATAAATGATGAAACATTAACGGAAATTCACATAGACCACCTACCTAATGAATAGTAATATTTACTCATATATTATTTTTATTTGATTCAATTCAGAATAATTGAAATCAGAATAATAAAACATCCTTGAAAATAGGGTATATTAGCACATGGGTATAACATCCAATATTGAAAGACATATAGAGAAAGGAGGGACGAGGAATCATTGACTAACTAAAATAAATAAAACAGGACTATTGAAACCAGATTCCCACTTTATACAACAAGAAAGCATCATTTCCTAAGAGGAGGCCAAGGGGTGATCAATCATATCCTCCTGGAATGGGATAATAATGGGAAGAATGTGAGGAGAGAATGATTAGTGAGAAATGGGTAAAATAGTAATTTCTAGGGCCTTTTATGGGAGGCACTATTTTTCCACATGGTTTGGAAAACTATGAACCAACCATGAAATATCACTATCCAACTTCTCCAACATCACATGACTAGTTTAACACCCTGAACATATTTTCCCTGAGTGGAACTAAAATATATTGTGTTTTTAAAAAAAATAAACAGAATAATTACACATCACATTACTCAATAGAGGATCTTTAGTGATCTTGGTTTGGGAAAATTAGATTAAACTAACAATTTTCCTCAAAATACAACCAAAATAAACATCAACGTGGTACCTCTACAATGAAATTTATACCACTTGTAAGTCTTCTAAACCCGAAATAATTAATTTATAAAGTATGGTGATCATTCAAATTTCTCAGTAAGGGTTTTCAATAAATTCATATAAAACATTCATTTAATTTATACTTATGTACATAAAAATAGATTTTCATAATGTGTATTTTATAAATAAATAATTTAGAAAATCGTCATTTCCCAAAAATATTTATAGTTGAAAAGATCAATGGGATTTATCCTATGAAAATAATAATATTCTAGTGGATTATACTCGAATAATTGATAGAATATGATTAAAAATCCTAACGTAAGTAATATAGACATAAACCAGGTAGAATAATGTTCCATTAATTCTAATGGGTTCACTGCCCATATCATAATATTCTTCACACGAGTTCCAGTTTGAAATTTTTTTTCTATAGAACTTCCTTTCTATGGATTTGACCAAAAACATTTTAAAATCACATATATATGATTAATTTAATTTCAATAATTTAATTTATCCTATAACATGTCATAAAATTGGACATTAAAATAATTTTCTAAAACCATTATATATAATCCTATTATTTTAATAACTATTACTATTTGAAGACTTTAATTGTATCATCAATGAAAAAAATGTGAGCATGATCTAATAATACATGGAATGTCCTATGTGAGTTATATGATTTACATACATATCCTTTCACGAAATTTCAGGGGATGCAGATTCATGTTTTCAAATAAAATAATCGATTGACTTATAATTACACAAAAAATGATAAATATTATCATTTAGAAACAAGGCTACACATAAACATAAAACATTATATATAATTCTTTGAAATAAGGATTAACCCTCTAATAAATAAATTGAAATTATTATGAGTACATTTATATATATATATATGTATGTATGTATTTATACCATAATCATAATATAATATTTTTTAAAACACAATAAAACCCTTTAATAAACATAAATCATTTCCCTAGAAAGTATATGTATAGAAAAAAAAATTTCATAAACACACTTAACTTAAATATATTCCTAATATATATAATTTCACATAGATACATGTATATATATGTAATTTTTTAAAAAAACATAATTTTGATTGAACTGATTAATTAAATCCTCACATAAATCTTTTGTAGTGATCGTTTTATTAATAATTCCATAAAAATAAATTTAAACAAAATATTTAACATAAAAAATTCATAAAATGAAATATATATATATATATATTTATTTATATTCATGTATACTCTTATACATTCATATATATAAGTATTCATGAAATCAAATATAAACAAATTAAATCCCTTAAAACATGAATTTAAAACAAATATCATTCCTATAAAATTCTTAAAAAAAACAAGATATATATATATATATATATATAATTATTGACAAATCAAGCACAAAATAATAGGAACGATTAAAAATTAATTTGAAAATAGTTATTCCATTACAGGATTTGAGAATAGAGAGAAAGCTTCTTGACATGGCAAGGAGGAAGGTGGTGTTCTTCATATGTCTCACATATTTATATAAAATATATTGTATCGGCCTTATCTTCTATGTGACTTTGAGTTTTTTTAAACCAAAATAACGACCAAAAAAGCCTACGCTTAAACAAGATAATGACATGAGTCCCCATTTATTCCAATCATGTTTATTATTATTATTATTATTATTATTATTATATTTATTATTTTTCTTATTTGGTTTTACATTTTTTTTAAACAACCTACATTCACATTTCCTTTTCTTATTCATGTGTTATTTTTTCATGAAACTATTTCTATTATATTAATAAATTCAAAATCACATTTATTTGTTTTTTAATCATTTTATATTTTTATATATAACGTTTTATGACTTTCTATTTCTCTTCTTTCTTATTTTCATATTAGGTTTTATTATAAAGGTACATTTTTTAAAAATGATATATATATATTAAAGTTTTTAATTTTTAAATTTTATTATTTGAAACATATATATATATAATGCTTTTTTTAATAATAATATATTTATAATTTTTAAGATTTTAAAAAAATATGCCATAAATATAATTTCATATATCAATAAAAAATATTACTTTCAATATAATAATAATTATCTAAAAATATGTGGATTCCATAAAATAATAATAATAATAATAATATAACAACTTATATATTTCAAAAAAAATTCCATAATAATGATAAAATATTGATTATAATTTATATCATAAATAATAATTTAGGTATATATATATATATACATACATTTCATTAAAAATGTGTAAAATTTAATCATTTTAAATTTTCAAAAAAGTTAATTATTCAAATGTATATTTTTTCATAAATGAGAAAGTAAATATATTTATATTAAAATAAACTATTATATAATTTAATACCACATTAAAAAAATAGTATATTGTGTATAATAATTATATATTCATTATAATAATTATTATAAAATTCTTTTATATAATGATTATAATGTGATGAATAAAAATAAATTTATTCAAGGAAAAAAATGTTTTCTGAAAAAAATATTTTTTATATTTTGAATAAAAATTTAATTTTTATTACACAAAATATTTTATTCTTATAAATTTAATAATTAATAATATTTTATTTAAATTATAATCAAAATAAATATTTAATTAAAATAAATGTATTATTTGAATTTATTGGGGTGTTACATTATTCCCCAATTATATAAATTTCTCCCTTGTAATTAGTTCATTGATCATATGAAAATTATGAATTAATAAACAAAAAAACTGAAAATATACAATATTCTATTAACATAATATAATCTCTAATGTTTTCTAGACTGTTACTTTGATAAAAATTATTACACCCCAACCCCAGTTTCCCGTATCTAGTGGAAAAATATGTGGTTTTTTATATATAGAATAAACCAAATAATTTACTAATCACATTACCCAACAAAAGAATATTTACTAGTCTATGTTCTGGATAACTAGATACAAGTATCACATTTCATCAAAACTACAAAAAAATAAATTTCAATGTGCTACATTTATAAAGAAAAGCACATCACAGGTAAATATACTAAACCTGTAAAATTTAATTTCAAACATAAGGAGAGCCTTTAAAATGGTTAGTATGGATATTTTAAAAAAATTCTAAACAATTTCATTCAATTATACATACATGTCTAAAAACATATTTTCTTGATAAGAATATAGAAAAAATATAATTCAGAAAAAATTAATTTTTCAAAATATTTATTGTTGAAAAGATCATATGTAAAGACCCAGAAATCCCGTGGAATTTTTTTTAAATACATGGGAATTTTAGAAGTCCACAAATATTTACGGCACTTGATTATGAGGCCCAGTGTTCCCAAAATCAATTTAAGAAGTTTTGTTCGTGTATGTTCCGTAAACGTACAAGCGTGATTTTATAACTTCTGAACCGGTTCACGAAATTCATATATGAGGGCACCGTTGAACTCGAACTTTCGGTATTCTCTTAATAAGACTTTCACCTCGACGGTAGATGGTCAAAAATAAAAGTTAGTTTTTGGATTTTTAAAAAAAATAATAAAATAAAGTGTACACTGCTTTATTTTATTTTAAGCTACCATGTGTGTGTTTGTTGGTTAGATCCTCAACTTGGGAGTTAGTGGTGAGACCGCCACACCCTAAACTCCCATGAGAGATAGCAGTGGTGGGGTACATAAGAGCATAACCTCCCTTAAGAGGTTATGACATGGGGACCACACGAAACTTACACCCCCACCCCAATTAATGGGGAGGGAAAGAAAACCTCTCCACCCCCTCAATTAAGTTTATGTTTTGATGTAAAATTAATTGCATCCATTTTAATTTAATGTTTCAACCTTAAATTAATTACTATCAGATTATTTTTATACGTTGACGTAATAATTAATTGCTTCCAATTTTTTTTATGTGTCAAAATAAAATTAATTGATGTCAAATTAATTTTATGTGTCAACGTTAAATTAAATACTTACAAATAATATTATTTGTCAACATAAAATTAATTGCTATCAAATTAATTTTATGTGTCAAAATAAAATTAAATCTTATATTTTGTTTTGATGTAAACTATGTGGGGGAAACATCTTGGAATCCTCCCAATAATTAATCCAACGCACCTCTTAAATCGTACCAATGCTTTTTAATTCACTTGACCCCTTTTTTTAAATTATGTTACCGCATCGTTAGAATTTAGGAAGGTTCCTAATAATTGAACTGTCATAAATTCCTTGATGGTTACATACCTATCCCCCTCTTCTATATATAGGGAGCTTGGGAGGAGGATTTGGGATGGCTTCACGAAGCGACGAAGCGCTGATAAAGTGACGTGATGACCAGCCCTTGGAGGATTACACTCTCCAACGAAGAATACTCCACCGATGAAGAACGTCGAACTCAACTTCGACCAACTTCCTCGGAACTCCTGATGATGTGGGATGCCCTCATCTTTAATGAATCGATGCATGCCATCTTGCGCCAACTTCAACCAACTATGATAAAGGTAGGGGGTTTATTGCTTGATATTATTATACCCTCTTCTTATCTTCTTCATCGGATAAAAAGAGATTGTTGATGATGTGTTATTGATCATCTACTTTTCTTGATGAGACAAATGATACCTCCCTAAACACAAAGGGTGCGGGCCAACCAAACATGGGATGACACCCTTTGTCAGTTTTCTTCCTTGTGGTGATGTTCTACAGCAAGGCAATGAAGCGATGACGACAAAGTCAGCAATAAAGAAGGTCGCACTACCCGCGGCCTCTGTGAATCACACCACCCCCACAGCGTATCGGTGCTCCCGACCGATCACCGTCGAGCGAGCAGCGCCCCACCCGCCTACCCAAAGCCTCCCAGTGCCCTGCCCGACGCGTTCCCCTACTGAACCTGTGGCCTTCCCTACGGCCTACCCGACCCTACGGACGTCCTACCCGATGCCCACACGCCCTGCCCGCACCCCCGCGCGCTGCCCTACTCCCCCCCCCCCCACGCTGCCCAGCGCCCCCGGTGCCCTGTCCAGTGCCCCCATGCATAGACCGGCCCTCCCAGAGCCTTGTTATTCCCTGCTCAGTGCCCTTACGTGGCCGACCCAGCCACTACCACTGCCTACCATAGCCCCCGCGGCCTGCTCGGCGCCCCTGCAACGTCCTCGATCCCTCGCGGCCACTCAACCGAGCCAGTGTCCTGGCCCCCCTCGTGATGCCCTGGACGAACCAGCCTTGACATGCCATCCATGCCGATCCATGTAGGGTTTTCCCTCGCAATGCTCAGGGATGAACTGGCCCCGAGCCCGGGCCGAACCTTCCCCGCAGTTGGTTGGGCCAGGCCCAACGGACCGGGATGAACATAACAGGCTTCCCCACCTAACGGGATAGGTCAAACTCAACTAGTCTATCTGGGATGACTTAGAAAGGGTCAAGCCAGACTGGGAAGGGCCAAGACGGTTCGACCGGGTCAGACCGGTCCGAGGCCCATTACTGCCCCATTACCTTATTAGGCCAAAAATTGGCACCAACATCCATTTGATGAACCATCAGTGGCGCCAGTATTCATGGAGCGTAGCCATCCCTTTTCATATATCCCACTAAAGTCCAAGGAATTGTTAAGTTATGGTTAGGTTGGATCGTACATGAATCCAACCGGGCCCCCGTGATAAAAGGCTAATAACTAACAGACCGAGCGTCCGACTGACGCGCCTTGTATTGTGTTGAGACCCATATGACATGGTGCAACATTGAGATGCTTCTTCATGGGACACAGTGAATGTTGCGGTATTTCATAGTAACTCGTGGATCGAATCCTTCCATAGAAAAGTAGAAATAGTGCAACGACCTAGTTGCTGGCAGACCTGACAATTGGTTGACCGTTTCGACTCGTATTGATTCGACTAGCCCGTTTTGGAGTGACTGGTAGTTGGCGACAGACCCATAGAGGAGGATCTCCTGGTAGTTGGCGGAAGAACCCTGATACATGATAGGAGGAGTACCTCAGTATTCTATTAGGGGGAGTGCCTGGTATTTGGAGAAAAACCCACAGAAGAGGAGCACCTGGTAGTTGGCAGTAGACCTGCAGTACTCAATAGGATAAGTACCTCAGCAGTCCAAGGTTACTGAGAAGCACCTCAGTGTCACGATAGGCCCACTACACTCAACAGAGTAGGAGTTCTCCAGTAGCTATGGTTTCAATAACAAAAATCATGGTTTGATCTTAGTTAATGACTTTTTTGTTTTCCTCATGATTGAGATGGGTTACTAGATAACTTAGGTATAAGTATGGTCATATACCTAAGTAATGGTTATCCGTTGATTTCATACTCTGTGGTTTATCCTTGTTGGATTTTGTGAGATATTGAGGGTCTCTGAGTTCCTACAGAGTATCATTATACTCACCCCTGCATGGACTATTCCTACACCATGTTGTGTTGGTTGCAGACGACTGACAGTGCTGACTAAGGCCGAGAGTTGTAGGACTGGATGGTACACGGAGGTGGATCACTCATTGTGATGGTGCATGGAAGAGAGGAATAGATGTGGAGTGTTGAAGAGGCCATCTATACCTACCCATTAGGCAGGAACCCCAGAGGATGACCCAGTAGATGCTTTACTTTTATTCAGTTGTACTTGTACTTTCCGGTTGGGTTTGTATTTCCGTCCCCTTTTACTTTCCATTACTCCTTTTGTATACAGTTTTACTTATCGTTTTGCTTTCAATTGAGTACTATATTATGTTCGCATACAGTTATAAAGGCAATGCCTTCCCATTTTAGGTATTTACGCCTTTTCTTCTAGTCTCCAGCCCCTGGCTTATTGCAGGCAGGTTTCGAGTAGTCACAATACGGGCCCCGGGGGACGGGTCATGAAAAATTGGTATCATTGGAATCAGTTCAACCGTAGAACATAGAACTCTGATATTTCTTTTCTCTGAAGCAATATTGATAAGGGTAATAAGTGTGGTTTTCAGTTTAGGGAGTCCAATGTTGGTGGGGGCGGCTGACGTATCAATACACCAGGACCCTGACTTCTGATTTCAAACTCAGTGCAATAAAACACTAATTCCGTGTGTGTTTTCAAAAGTTTTGTTTATTTCAGATCAACCAGGTCAGCTCACTCGGTATAAATCTTTTGACCATGTCACATATATTTTTTTTAGGATGCCTCCCTGTGGACGACCAGTTAGAGCCCCAAAAGTCGTATGTGCTAACAACCCACCGAGTGATGAGGCCTCACTGCAGGGCCCTCTTCTAGCAGAGGCACCATCGGTACAACTTCCCTTTGGTCAATCAATGCCCCCAGACCTAGTAGTAGATGATTCACCACACTTGAGCATGTTTTACGTGTTCTAGTGCAAGTGGCCACCGAGGTTCAAGGGAGAGACAGACCCACATGCGGCTGAGGATTGGTAGGAGGTTGTTGTGAGAGTTTTCAGGATAGTAGGGATACCAGTAAACTTTATTTTGATCCTTGTTTCCATCCTCCTTCGGGAAGCAACAGGAATGTGGTGGAGACTGATGCTCTAGTAGCATGACATGGTGACCCTACTCTTGGAAGAATTTGAGAGCCTGTTCTGGGTGGAGTTTGTACCAGCCACTCTTTGTGCAGTGCAGATATATGAGATATTGTATCTACAATAGGGTAGCATGACTGTAGCATAGTACTCAGTGAGGTTCTCTGACCTCTCATGCTACTCCATAGATATGATGTGGGACCCATTCTTTAGGGCCTGAACCTTCGAGCAGGGGATCAGGTGAGAGATCAGAGCTCTGATGGTCTCACTCAACATCTCGACACAGAAAAGGTTGCTAAAGAGATCCCTCTTGGTTGAGAGTTTCCTTGCTGATCAGTCTCCAGCAGCGAGACCCACTACTAGCCTACACATGGTGGATTCTTCTGTAGGTGGCAGTAGACAGATGTCACAGAGGTCCAAGAGGACCAGACCTATAGGTGTTTGACCGCATGACTCTGGATTACATTTGTGGTGAACTCGAAGTGGAGACAGGGCAATTCATGCCAGGACCGAACAATGTTACTCATGTGCCAGGCTTGGTCACATGGCTCATGACTGTCCGACCCTCCATTCTGATGATCAGAAGACAGTTGAGGGACCTCTCAGGTAGTGGTAGATGTTTGATTGAGGTGGTCCGCAGGGAGAAGGCAGACGTTGCAGAGGATCTGGACGTGCAACCTGGGGTGGACGACATTTCGAGGTGATATCGCCATAACCACTAGAAGGTCCACCCAGACCGCATGGAGCAGGTGGACAGGAGGGAGCTCAACTTCAGGAAGCTATGGCATATGATCATGACACTCTAATGATGATTTGAGATATGATATGTGTCTACTCCACCTTAGTTTTTGTTCTTATAGACACAAGTTCTAGTCACTCTTTCATTGCCACTACACTCGTTCAGAGCTCAGAGATTCTGACGAAGCCGTTGGCTCGATCCTTATAGCTAGAGACTCATATAAGAGAAAACTCAATGATTTCACACGGGAACAGGTAGCGTGAGCTTACTCTAGGAGGTGAGAGCTTCGGCTGGGATATCCTCATAGCGGCGTCGAGGCCTTACGATGTAATATTGGGTATGAACTGGATATTTACAGTCCATGTTTAGATTGAATGTATTAGGGAAAAAGTGTAGTTTTTTTTGTAAGGATGAGACCATTTTTACCTTCATCGGTGAGAAGGGAACCATTGCAGGACATGAAAAACTTAATCCGAGGAGGGTGTAGTTGATCACTCACCATTTAGCTTGCCTTACCCACGAAGCAATTGATGTGGAGAGTCAAACTTATCTTGTAGTGGTGGACCAGTATGCGAATATTTTCCTTGACAATGTTCCAAGATTACCTCATTGTAGAGAGGTGGACTGGCAGGGAAAGGGATTTATCCATCCTAGAGTATCTCCCTGGGCAGCCCTGATTCAATTCACCAAGAAGGTGGATGGGAGCAAGAGGATTTTTGTTGACTACTATCACCTAAACCAGGTGACCGTGAAGAAAAATTATCCACTTTCGAGGATTAATGACCTCTTTGATCAGCTGAAGGGATCACGATGGTTCTCAAAGATAGAACTCAGATCAGGCTATCACCAGCTCAGAGTTCGAGGTGAGGATGTATAGAAGATGACCATCATGTGTCAGTATAGTCTACAAGAGTTCATGGTTATGCCCATCAGTGCAACCGATGCTCTATCAGTGTTCATGAGTCTCACAAATAGGATCTTCCAGCCTTACCTCGATTGATTTGTCATAGTCTACATCGACAATATTCTGATCTACTTGACTACTAAGGAGAAGCATGTCTACTATTATCAGGTAGTACTGGACACACTCTGAGAGCAGCAACATTATGGTAAGTTCTTGAAGTGTCAGTTTTGGATTAAAGAGGTTCAATTCTTGGGTCACGTCATCTCGAAGGCTATAGTTGTAGTTGATCCAATGGATATTGATGCGATAATTGCTTGGGTTCCACCCAGGAGTGTGACCGAGGTACGAAGTTTCTTGGGTTTGGATGGGTACTATCGGAGGTTTATTCCAGACTTCTCCAGAGTTGCAGCACCACTCTCATCCTTGATGATGAAGTGGAACCCTTCATGTGTTCGGAGAGATTCCAGCAGAGCTTTCAAGAGATAAGGCAGAGGCTAACTAGTACCCCCATCTTGAGGCTTCCATAGGAATGCGTAGGTTACATAGTTTACTACGACACATTAGGGACCGGACTTGGGTGTGTCATGATGTTGTAGCAAGCAGTGACTGCTTATGGTTCTTAGTAGTTGAGACAGCACATGAAGAACTACGCTACCCATGACCTGGTGTTAGAAGTAGTGTTCTTCGCCTTGAATATGTGGTGACACTATCTGAAGGGCGAGCGTTTTACCTTGTACTCTGATCATAAGAGTCATAGGTATATCTTCTCTTAGAAGGACCTGAACCTGAGACAACGGTGATGTCTTGAGTTCCACTAGGGCTATGACTTCAAGATTGTATATACTCTTATGAAGGGGAACATTGTAGAAGATGGTCTCAGCAAGAGATCTGGTATAAAACTTCTAGGAGAGGCGACATAGCAGCTAGCTGCCTTATAGATATCCTTTGTGGATAGAGATGGAGCAGCCTATCTACAGTCTCATGCGGTCACACCCCCACATCTTCGGCAAGTCATGGAGGCACAACATGGGAATGATGACTACGAGACATGACCTGCTCAGATACCCACAGGGTAGACATCTGATGGATTTTCTAAAGGTTGGGAGCACATCATCCTCTTCAGAGGACGTACCTTGGTACCAGTGGAACTTCATGAGGAAGTGTTGAGGGAGTTCTACTCATCCCCTCTAGTGTTACATCTAGGAGTGGTGAAGATGTACTAGGACCTTTGATGACAACACTGGTGGATAGGTATCAAGAATTCAGTATCAGAGTGTCTATCACGGTGCCTCAGTTATCAGCAAGTGAAGGTAGAGCACTAGGTACTAGCAGGATTGGTTCAACCTTTAGAAATCCCAGAGTGGAAGTGGGATGGTATATCCATGGACATCATGATGGGTCATCCACATATATCTAGGGGTCACGACTCAAGATGGGTGATCATCGACCGACTCAACATGTCGGCCCACTTCTTACTGATCAGAGAGAAGGGTTCAGTAGATAGCTTGGGACACCTCAATGTGTAGAATATTGTGTGACTACATGGAGTAACATCCTCTATTTTTTCCGATCGTGACTCAAAATTTACTTCCCAGCTATGGAAGGGGTTGCAGGTTGCTTTCGAGACACAACTTCACTTGATTACCACATTCCATCCTCAGATTTATGGTCAGATCTAGAGGACCATCCAGACCCTCGATTACATTCAACGTGCATGTGTCCTCGACTTTGGTTGCAACCCTGAGGATCACTTGTTTTTGGGGGAGTTTTATTACAACAAAAGTTATCACTCCACCATAGGGATGACAACTTTTTAGGCATTGTACGAGAGACCTTGCAGATCACCCTTTTGATGGACTATCCTTGGAGAGTCAGCACTAGTGGGATTAAAGATGGTACGAGCTACTACAATGAAGGTGCAGATCATCCAGGAGCGGATGATGACTGCACAGAGTAGGTAGAAGTCATATGCTGACAAGAGACGGAGACCTCCGAAGTTCGAGGATGGTGGCCACGTCTTTCTACGTGCCTCACCTCGATGTGGTCTATGAGGTTTTGGCCGAGGCGGAAAGTTATCTCTGAGATAAATCAGACATCTACTTTTCCTCATTAGATTAGGCAATGTGGCTTACCTTTTAGCTCTTCCAACTCAATTTCACTGGTCTACAAAGTCTTCCACATATCTCAGCAAAGGAGATACATGCACGACCCTTCCCACATCATCAACCATGGAGAGGTGGACATTGACAGTGGGGAGACCTTTACAAAGGTTACAGTGGAGATTGACGATCGATAGGAGCGGGTCCTACATGGATGGTCGATACCTCTGGTGCGCGTTCGTTGGCAGTATGGGAACCTCCCAGAGAGCACATGGCAGCAGGAGGCTCTACTGCATTCTCGGTACCCCCATTTTTTCCTTAGTTTGAGTTCTAGCTTATGGGGATGTAAATCCATGAGGTGTGGATAATGTAAAGAATCGAAAATCCTATTGAATTTTTATTAAAAACATTGGATTTTTTTAGTAAGAAAAAATTTATGGCACTTGATTATGAGGCTCGGTGTTCCTGGAATATATTTATGAAGTTTTTTTGGGTAAATTCAGTAAACATAAGAGCGGGATTTTTTAACATTTGAACTGGTGCTCAGAATTGAAATCTGATGGTACCGTTGAACTCGTAGTTCCGGTATTCACTTAATAAAACTTTCACCTCGACGACATATTGTAATGGCACGGACCTCTCCGGCCCATTCCTTTGACAAAAATAAGGCCACAAAGTGTTTTGGAGGGTAAAATCGACTTTTCCCACACTTTCCAAAATTTTGAAACTACATGCCATGTAGTTTGAGTACACGCCGTGTACCCTCTTACCGGGTATAACTCGTGTGGATGTCCGTGTCTTTGCCGCATGAAGAAAATGGGTACACACCATGTGTCCAGTACTACACACCGCGTAGTCCCTCCCCGCGTACGCGTTACCGTGTGTTGACCAGTCGTCGGTTGTGTGCCGCATTGGAGTCGTGTCCCTACCGAGTTCAAAAAATGGGTACATGCCGTGTGTCCAATCTGCACGCCGTGTAGTCCTTCCCCGCATATGTGTTACCTTCAAACTGTGTGTTGACCAGTCAACAGCCGCTGAAGCGTGTTGGAGGCCGCGTGGAGACCATGTGAAAACGGCTGCGTACATGCCATGTACCATAAGTACACGCCGTGTACTTTTTCTTTTTACGTCTATAAAAGGAGGGGTCCCCTCCTCCTTTGAACTCACACCTCTCCTCCCCTCTCCTCTGATCAGAGCTCTCTCAAGAGACTCGAAGGCTCTTTCTTCCATAACTTTTTCGTCCGAGCTCCGATTAACGATCCGTCAGCGGCCACGGGATCGTAACGATGAGGTGGAACTTCGGAGATTGGATCCGTTGTCTTTACTTCGACTTTTCCTCTCCGAATTCCACCCGAGGAGGTTTTACCGGGACGCCAACAAAATTATTCTAAAGTTGATCCGAGGGAGCGTTGTGACCAGAACCTGCTGAGGTAGGGGTTTTACCTTCGTCTCTCTAATTTGTGCATCATGCGGGGAGGGTATCCTTTTTGTTTTCATGAGAAATGGTTGAACCTTTAAATAAAGATAATAACTTGTTAAAGAATGGGGATGGGAAGATTGTGATTTCTGTTACTTTACCTTTTATATCATGTGATATTATGTTGTGAAATTAATAGGCTTATGTCTACTGAAAATCACAGTCGTTGGGGGCCTTTGCTTGCGCAATTAAATGTTTCCCTATCTTTCTAGAACATTTTTGTGAGTGGAACTTTGTTAAATGTGGAAATTGGTTAATCACGTAATGTTGACTGTTTAAATGAAAATGTGGAACCCTTGTGTGGTCACCCCGGTTGAACCAAAATGGAATAATGAACATGTGGGTGTTGTCTTGGTTACGTGGCATGTCATGGGGGTGTTTTGTTGGATGTTGTGGTTTGGGTGAGTAGTGGGGCTGCGGTTGACTTGGTTGTGGGATGGTGTGAATGTTTAATGGTGATGGGCAGCGGGGTTGCGATAAATGGTATTAAAGGTATAATGATGTATGGCGTGGTTATGGTGGTTTGCAGTGGGGCTGTAGGGATGGGTTTAAATGTGAACGGAAAATGGGCTGTGTTTAATAAATAATAAATGTTGAAGAGTTAATGAATGATGGTGCTTGGTAATGAAACGAAATAATAATCAATGGTTTGGTTGGTTGTTAAGAAGGGTTTTGTTGTGCTTCTTGTGTTTCCCTAACATGTTTTGTGGATGGCAGGGATATGTTTTACGAACGATTGAAGTGGTTGGTTGTGGATAGTTTCCTAGTAGTTAAAGAACTAAATAAGCTAATTTCGGATAAAAAGTGAAAACCTTAATGGGGTTGAGGTTGTTTGTTGGGTGCATGCTTCGTGGTATTAGTTCTGAGGCACGTGCTCAGTTTCCCTTTTTAGAAGCCATAGTTGGGCTGAGTGGTTGCTACATATATATCTAAATATCTGTATCTTTTGTGTTTTATCGCACCACACCCATGTTGAGCACTTCATGCCAAACACTCCCATTTCATGGGAGAGGGTGTTTCCCCATATTTACTAGCTCCTTCCTGGTCCTTCTCCCCTAGGTTGTGATGGCATGAGGCGACCTTACACCCAAGAATCTTCGGGTAGGTTTCGATTGGGGTTGTTAGGCCCAAGACTCTTTGGGAAGGCTTATAGGTTTTGATGGCTTGACGTGACCTTACACCTATGACTCTTCAGGTAGGTTTCGATTTCAGGCCTAGGGGTCTTCGGGTGAGAGTTCTGTTACTATTACTGTTCCCAAGAATCTTCAGGATGAGTTCCAGGTGTCTTCGGGCAGTGATGTGGTTGTGGTTGTGAGGCCCAGGTCTGTGCGAGCGGGATACGTGGTGGTGAGGCCCAGGTGTGTGAGGGCGGGATGTGTGGTTCTGAGGCCCAGGTGTGTGCGGGCGGGGAGAGTGTGACAGTGTCAGGACGTTCAGCTAACTATTGGGAAATGGTGCGGGGTACCCAATACTCTTGTTCTTATACTACTACTACCTGTTGTGATTGTGTTTTGGTGAGTGTGGCTAGTGAGGTTGGGTGGATAGATTTCCTTGTTAGGTTTCTTTTGTTGTTCTCACGGGACATTAGGATGTCTCCCCACTTGTGCATGAGAGCTTTAGGGTTCCCTACTGAGTATACTTGTATGCTCACCCTACGTTTAATTTTAGGATTCCAGGAGGACTACCTGGGCCGTGTAGGACCCTAGTAGTCAGATAGTTGGAGTTTTTGCAGTTGTTGTTTTCTTGTTTTCTTTTGGTATTGTACTTTTGATCTTTCTTGTACTTGTACATTGTTATAAAATTGTTTAAACATGCATGTGGGATTGGTTTGGGTTTATTTATATACACTTGTTTTTTTCATTTTTGGTGGTTGACTTGTCCTATTTCCCGATCCTAAAAATAATAAAAACGGTAATGCCTCCCATACAAACACATACCCTTGATGCTAGTGGCCAACTCGGGGCCTACTGGAGGTAGGACTCGGGGTGTCATTATCTCCCTTTCACCATTGCCAGCTCAAGAGCGGCATCATTGGTGGGAGGGGGTCATGACAGAATGGTATCAGAGGTGATGTTTGAGAGATAGGATGGAGTCTGGAGTTAGGAACAGTGAGGATTTCATGGGATGGTAGGGCATCAGTGTTAGTTAATCTTGGTGCGTGACATAGGCCAGGGAAGACCGACTAGGACACAGGATTTTAGGCCCCCCTGTGATCCGATGCAAGGAATCTGAGCCTACCGAACGACCAAGTGAGACTACATTGATTACAGGGTAGAGACCCTAGGGAAGGTAGATTCATCATCATGATTGTGTTTTACTCGATTTTGGTGTTCTGGGAAAGAAATTGAAATAAAATTATAATTAAAACTTTGAGAAAAATCCTTGCTACTTGGGATTAGGCGATCATTGTTTACCATACAGCTATGTCACCTGGAAATCGTCCCTAGGTGGCTCAGACGGCTGAGGCCCAGCAGATTCAGGCAGTCGATCAGTTTAGGATTGACCAAGAGGAGGAAGATAGCAAGTGGCAGAAGACTCTCCGTTCCTTCCAGCGGCAGACCCTCAAGAAGTACGAGGGTAGTACTTTGGATACAGAGATGGAGGGGTGGATTGAGGATCAAGGGATCACTTTAACCTTGATCCATGCTCCGATGGAGTACTGGGTTCCCCTAGCAGTCAGTCAGCTGAGAGGTGCGGCGCGATAGTGGTGGACGCTCTACCTCGGAGAGAGGATAGAGGCAGAGGATCCATGGGCTGACTTTGAGAAGGAATTCTGAGAGGAATTCCTTTATTCCATGATCAAGGTGGAGAAGTGGCAGGAGTTACTCTCCCTTAAACATGGGAGTATGTCCATACGAGAGTTGGGGATCGTGTTCAAGGATCTCCTGTGCTTTTCTCCGGATCTCTTTCCGGATGAGGAGTCTCTGGAAAGACGTTTGGAGGAGGCGCTCCTTCCTTAACTCCAGTATGCTATCACCCCCTTTACCCTTCCGACGTACTTGGCAGTGTTGAAGAAGGCAGCGGTTGTAGAGAGGATGCACTCGCTGGGAGGTGCACCGCGTGAGGTGTTTCAGCTAGGTTCGTCGAAGGGGAAGGTAGTCAGCAACAGGACTCCTGCGACAGGACCTTCCAGGTTCAGGCCTGTGGGGAGCAGGCCCCAGCAGTTCCAGTTCAGATCTTCAGGTCCTCGTCCCTTTTCCATGTTCCCAGGACCAAGGTGTTTTTCTTGTGGATGTTGCAGGCACGTTTAGAGTAGGTGCCCGACCTGAGCTCTATACAGTGGAGGTGGGCAGGTTTAGCACCCACCGCAGTAGCACCAGTTGCAGGTGAGGCCCTTCAAGTAGCAGCAGGACCATGCTCCTCCGAGGGCAGACTTTGCGGGAGGAGGCCGACCTCAGGGTGCTCCTCAGGGACCTCGACTAGGGCGTGGTCGGGGAAGTGGATGACATCAGAGAGGCAGAGGATATGGGCGTGGACAGTTGCACGCAGCAGAGTTGGAAGCTCTAGCAGGACCAGAAGTGGTGCGAGGTAGGATTTGTTTGTTCAGCACTCTTGTTTCTGCTTTGTTCCATTTGGGATCTCCGCACTCCTTTGTTACACTTGTTCTAGCCCATGCTTTGGGACTAGACGTATAGAGACTTTCCATACCACTGGTGATGAGAACACCAGTTGGAGGCCAGACCAGCGTATCTTTTGTTTTCTGGGGATGTGGGCTGACGTTGGGACCACATCGATCTAGTGGGGACCTTCTTCTGAAACAGATGCAGCCATACGATTTCATCCTAGGCATCGACTGGTTGTTTTATATTGGTGTCGTTATCAACTGCTTCCGTAGAAGAGTCATGTTCTCCGACGTGGATGGGAAGTGCATATCTTTTGTTGGCGAGAGGAGCTATCAGGAAGGAAGCCGGCGTGTGGAGCCTCTCCTTTCTTTGTTGGGTGGGTTGTCAGTGGTTCCAGCCGATACAGAGATGTTGGATGTCCCAAAGGTTGTTGGGGAGTTCCTCGATGGTTTTCCTGAGGAGGTTGTAACTCTACCCCCCCCCCTGACGTGACGTTGAGTTTGGGATAGACTTACAACCTGGTGCCCTACCGATTTCGATAGACCCTTATCGAATGGCACCTTCGGAGTTGCGGGAGTTGCGGATTCAGATTGACGATCTGATGGAGAAGGGTTTGGTTTGACCCAGCGTGTCACCATGGGGTGCTCCAGTTTTGTTCATGAAGAAGGCAGATGGTGGTCTCAGGATATGCATAGACTAACGAAGGCTGAACCAGGTAATGGTCCAGAACCGTTACCCCCTTCCAAGGATAGATGATCTCTTTGACCAGCTGAGGGGAGCAGGTTGGTTTTCCAAGATTGATCTACGATCTGGATATCACCAGCTGAGGGTAAAGGATAGTGACATCTCGAAGATGGCTTTCAGGTGCAGGTATGGCCACTGCGAGTTTGTAGTGATGCCGTTTGGAGTTACGAATGCACCAGATATTTTCATGGGACTTATGAACTTTATCTTCTGAGAGTTTCTAGACCGGTTTGTCATTGCGTTTATCGATGACATCCTGATCTACTCAAGATCAGAGGAGGAGCACGTTGAGCACCTCAGGGCAGTCTTGGAAGTCCTTCGACACCACCAGCTTTACATGAAATTGTCGAAGTGTATTTTCTTGACACAAGAAGTACACTTCCTTGGGCATGTGTTATCTCAGCATGGAGTATCGGTGGACCCATCGAAGGTGGAGGAAGTTGTTTCTTGGGAAGCACCCAAGAGCATGGCAGAAGATCATAGTTTCCTGGGGTTAACAGGTTACTATCAGAGGTTCGTTTCGGACTTCTCTCGAGTTGCTGCTCCAATGACAGCTTTGACTAGGAAGAATCAGGTCTTCCCATGGAGCGATCAGTGCCATAAAGCTTTTGACTACCCGAAGGAGAAGTTGGTTAGTGCTCCTGATCTCAGGTTTCCAGAGGAGGGGTTGTTGTATGAAGTGTTTTGTGATGCTCCTGGCCTTGGTCTGGGGTGCGTGATGATGCAGAAGAAGGGCGTGATTTGTTATGGGTCTAGGCAGTTGCGCCCGCACGAGCGTAACAATGCCACCCATGACCTGGAGCTTGCAGCAGTAGTGTTCGCATTGAAGTTGTGGCGACATTACCTCTTTGGGGAGTGTCTTGTGGTCTTCTCAGATCACAAGATCCTGCATTATATATTCTCCCAGCATGACCTGAACTTACGGCAATGGGGATGGGTCAAGTCTCTCCAAGACTATGACATCAAGATCTCTTACATTGAAGGTAAGGGCAATGTTGTGGCTGAGGCCCTGAGCAGGAAGTCACATAAGGAAGTGGTTCGGGAATCCGCTGATGCTTGGAAAGTGATGGGAGAGTTGGCTGCTCTGCACTTAGATGCAAGGGAAGAAGGTGTTA
Organism: Viscum album; assembly: GCA_963277665.1. Lineage (NCBI taxonomy): Eukaryota > Viridiplantae > Streptophyta > Magnoliopsida > Santalales > Viscaceae > Viscum > Viscum album. The sequence goes on from OY728126.1 coordinate 1,153,042,698, forward strand.
GAGGTTGTTTTTTATAGATGATGGTGCAATCCTCCTTGTCACAGAAGGTGGAGGAGTTTCAGTGGGGGGACTCTAAGGCAGAGGTGATGCGGGATCGTGTCGATCAGGGGAATGCTCCAGTGGGATGGTCAGAGGATAGCCGACATCAGATTCTTTTCCCTATAAGTTTGTTTGTCCCAGAGGCGATGCGTGAGGGACTTCTCCGTGAGTTCCATAGCTCAGCCTTGGAGGTACATCCAGGTGTTTCAAAAATGTACTGAGGCCTGAGGGGTCAGTTTTGGTGGCCCGGGGTGAAATGATCAGTGGAAGTGTTTCTGGCTAAGTGCCCAGTGTGTCAGCAAGTGAAGGCTGAACACCGTGTTCCCGGTGGTTTGTTGCATCCTTTAGATGTCCCCGAGTGGAAGTGGGATGACATATCAATGGACTTCGTCACAGGACTACCCAGAGCTCAGGGTGGTTATGATGCTATCTGGGTAGTGGTAGATCGTCTGATGAAATCAGCTCACTTCTTAGCAATCAAGGAGTCGGGCCCAGTGATTACCTTAACATAGAAGTACATAGACGAGGTGGTGTGTTTGCATGGAGTTACAAGGACCATCGTCTCAGACTGGGATACTCGGTTTACCTCACAAGTCTGGAGGGGGTTACAACATGATTTTGGAACCCAGCTACGCCTTAGCACTGCTTTCCACCCCCAGACCGACGGGCAGACAGAGCGGACTATCCTGACGCTGGAGGACATGCTGCGATCATGCATTCTGGATTTCAAAGGATCATGGGTACGACACTTTCCTTCAGTAGAGTTTTCCTTCAACAATAGCTTCCACTCTACTATTGGCATGGCACGATTTGCGGTTTTTTATGGAAGGCCATGCCGTTCACCCATTTTCTGGGAAGAGGTTGGTGAGACAGGTGCTCTTGGACCAGAGGTAGTGCAGAGCACCACGAAGAAATTCCAGCTTGTAAATGAGAGGATGAAGGCGACTCATGACTGACAAAAGTCTTATGCTGGTCGTCAGAGGAGGCCCATGGAGTTTGAGGTGGGAAATCATGTGTTCTTGAAGGTTTCCCCTCAACGGGGGCAACAGAGGTTTGGGAAGGGAGCAAGCTCTCACCTAGGTTCATCAGACCTTTTGAGGTGCTGAGGTGAGTCGGCGAGGTGGAATATCAGCTGGCCATGCCACCTTAGATGGAGAAAGTCCATGACGTCTTCCATGTCTCCCAGCTTCATCGATACTTACACGATGACTCTCACGTTATCGACTGGGGAGAGTTAGATATGGGAGATGACGCGACCTTCGAGGAACGGCCAGTCAGAATCGAGGATTGTAAAGAGAAGGTTCTCCATGGACGAACCATTCCCTTGGTTCGTGTGTTGTGGAGGCATGAAGGTATCGAGGAGAGCACTTGGGAGCGGGAGACCTAGATGCACGCTCAGTACCCGGAGTTGTTTTGACTAGTATTTTTCCCTTGTTATTATGAGCTTGTGTTGATGTTGTACTTTGTACCTTTGATATATGGAATGTTTGGCTTGTCAGTTGTGAGACCTTTTGATCCCTTGTTCTCTGGTAATGTGTAACATTTCCGGATGTGTGGGAAGGGGGAAAACTTGACCCTTAATCGAGACGCATTAATGCAGATGCGATTGAACCTGTGCGGGCGAGTCAGTGCCGCCTAAAGCAGATAATATCTCGACATAGGAGAAGGATTTTCCCAAAACCACGTGTTCAGGCAGTGTGTTGTTTGTGTGGTGTTGGGGGGTAGTTCGAGTTGAAAATCCTAATTTATGGAAGTTGGAAGACCCAATCCTTAATCGAGACACATTAATGAGGATGCGATTAAACCCGTGCAGGCGATTCAGTGCCGCCTAAAGTGGATAATATCTCGACATAGGAGAAGGAATTCCTAACACCTATAATTAGGATTGCTGGTTGGGTTCCTGTTATAACAAGAACCCTAAGAGGTATCTGGTTGGGTTCCCCTGAGTTTGTTTTTGAATTATTGGGGACGAGAATGTTTTAAGAGGTATCTGATGTAATGGCTCGGACCTCTCCGATGCATTCCTTTGTCAAAAATAAGGCCACAAAGTGTTTTGGAGGGTAAAATGGACTTTTCCCACACTTTCCAAAATTTTGAAACTAAACGCCGTGTAGTTTGAGTACACATTGTGTACCCTATTGCTGGGTATACCCCGTGTGGATGGCCGTGTCTTTGTCCCGTGAAGAAAATGGGTACACACCGTGTGTCCAGTACTACAGGCCATATAGTCCCTCCCCGCGTACGCGTTACCGTGTGTTGACCAGTCGTCCGTCGTGTGCCGCGTTGGAGTTGTGTCCCTATCGAGTGCCATAAATGGGTACATGTCGTGTGTCCAATCTGCACGCCGTGTAGTCCTTCCCTGCATATGCGTTACCTTCAAACCGTGTGTTGACCAGTCAACGACCGCAGAACCGTGTTGGAGGTCGCGTGGAGACCGTGTGAAAACGGTCGAGTACATGCCGTGTATCATAAGTACACGCCGTGTACTTTTGCTTTTCATGCCTATAAAAGGAGGGGTCCCTTCCTCCATTCAAATCACACCTCTCCTCCCCTCTCCTCAAAGCAGAGCTCTCTCAAGAGACTCGAAGGCTCTTTCTTCCATAATTTTTTCGTCTGAGCTCCGATTTACGATCCGTCAGCGGCCATCGGATCATAATGACAAGGCGAAACTTCCGAGATTGGAGCTGTTGTCCTTACTTTGGATTTTCCTCTCTGACTTCCACCCGAGGAGGTTTTGCCGTGATGCCGATGAACGTCTTCTATAGTTGATCCAGGGGAGCATTGTGACCAGAACCTATTGAGGTAGGGGTTTTACCTTCGTCTCTCTAATTTCTGCATCATGAGGGGTGGTTATCCTTTTTTTTTCATGAGAAATAGTTGAACCTTTAAATAAAGATAATAACTAGTTAAAGAACAGGGATGGGAAGATTGTGATTTCTGTTACTTTACATTTTATATCATGTGATATTATGTTGTGAAATGAAAGGTTATGCCTACTGAAAATCACAGTCGTTGGGGGCCATTGCTTGCGCAATTAAATGTTGCCCTATCTTTCTAGACTGTTTTTGGGAGTGGAACATTGTTGAATGTGGAAATTGGTTAATCACGTAAAGTTGACTGTTTAAATGAAAATCTAGAACCCTTGTGTGGTCACCCTAGTTGAACCAAAATGGAATAATGAACATGTGGGTATTGGCTTGGTTACGTGGCATGTGATGGGGGTGTTTTGTGGGCTGTTGTGGTTTGGGTGAGCAGCGGGGTTGCGGTTGACTTGGTTGTGGGAAGGTGTGAATGTTTAATGGTGATGGGCAGCAAGGCTACGATAAATGGCATTAAAGGGATAATGATGTATGGCGTGGTTATGGTGGTTGGCAGCGGGGCTGCAGGGATGGGTTTAAATGTGAACGGACTATGGGTTGTGTTTAATAAATAATAAACGTGGAAGAGTTAATGAATGATGGGGCTAGGTAATGAAACAGAAATAATAGTCAATGGGTTGGTTGGTTGTTAAGAAGGGTTTTGTTGTGCTGCTTGTGTTTCCCTAACATGTTTTGTGGATGTCAGGGATATGTTTTACGAACTATTGAAGTGGTTGGTTGTGGAGAGTTTCCCAGTAGTTAAGGAACTAAAAAAGCTAATTTCAACTGAAACGTGAAATCCTTAATGGGGTTGGGGTTGTTTGTTGGGTGCATGCTTTGTGGTAGTAGTGCTGAGGCACGTGCTCAGTTTCTCTTTTTAGAAGCCATAGGTTGGGCTGAGTGGTTGCTAAATATATATATATATATATATATATATATATAATATATATATATCTTTTTTGTTTTATCACACCACACCCATGTTGAGAACTTAGTGCCGAACACTCAAATTTCATGGGAGAGGGTTTTTTCCCATAGTTACTAGATCCTTCCTGCTCCTTCTCCCCTAGGCTGTGATGGCTTGAGGCGACCTTACACCCAAGAATTTTTGGGTAGGTTTCGATTGGGGTGGTTAGGCCCAAGACTCTTTGGGCATGCTTATAGGTTGTGATGGCTTGAGGAGACCTTACACCTAAGACTCTTCAGGTAGGTTTCGATTTCAGACCCAGGTGTCTTTGGGCGAGAGTTCTGTTACTATTACTGTTCCCAATAATCTTCGGGATGAGGCCCAGGTGTCTTCGGGTGGGGATGTGGTTGTGGTTGTGAGGCCCAGGTGTGTGCGGGCGGGGAGTGTGTGACAGTGTCAGGATGTTCAGCTAACTATTGGAAAATGGTGGGGGGTACCCAATACTCTTGTTCTTATACTACTACTACCTGTTGTGATTGTGTTTTGTTGAGTGTGGCTGGTGAGGTTGGGTGGATAGATTTTCTTGTTAGGTTTCTTCTGTTGTTCTCACGAGACATTAGGATGTCTCCCCACTTGTGCATGAGAGCTTTAGGGTTCTCTACTCAGTATACTTGTATGCTCACCCTACGTTTTCTTTCAGGTTTCTAGGAGGACTACCAGGGCTGTGCGGGACCCTACTAGTCAGACAGTTGGAGTTGTTGCAGTTGCTGTTTTCTTGTTTTCTTTTGGTATTGTACTTTTGAGCCTTCTTGTACTTGTAACTTGTTATAAAAATTTTTAAACATGCATGTGGGATTGGTTTGGGTTTATTTATATACACTTGTTATTTTTCCTTTTTAGTGGTTGACTTTTGATATTTCCCGATCCTAAAAATAATAAAAAGGGTAATGCCTCCCATAGAAACTCATACCATTGGTGCTAGTCGCCAACCCCGGGCCTACTGGAGGCGGGACTCAGGGGTCATTATCTCCCTTTCACCATTGCCAGCTCATGAGGGGCATCTTTGGTGGGAGGGGGTCGTGACACAGATGGTCAAAAATAAAAGTTAGTTTTTGGATTTAAAAACAAATAATAAAGTGTAGAAGACTTAATTTTATTTTAAGATTCCATGTGAGTGTTTGTTGGTCAGAACCTACAATTCGGAGTTGGAGGTGGGACAACCACACCCTAACCTCCTATGAGAGGTTATGGTGGTGGGGCCCACCTGAGCATAACCTCCCGTGAAAGGTTATGATGTGGGGACCACACAACACATAATCCCCCAATTAATGGGGAGGGAGAGGAAACCTCCCAACCCCCTCAATTAATTTTATGTGTCGACGTAAAATTAATTGCTTAAAATTTAATTTTATGTGTCAAAATAAAATTAATTGCTGTCAAATTAATTTTATGTATCGACATATAAATTAATTGCTTCCAATTTAATTTTATGTGTCAACATATAATTAATAGATGTCAAATTAATTTTTTGTGTCAGCATGAAATTAATTGCTTCCAATTAATTTTATGTGTCAACATAAATATAATTTTTGCCAAAATAATTTTATGTGGCGATATAAAATTAAATCCTATATTTTGTTTTGATGCAGTCTATATGGGGGAAACCTCTTGGAATCCTCCAAATAAATAAGCCAACACACCTCTTAAATTGCACCAACAATTTTTAATTTTCTTTCCCCCTTTTTTAAATTATGTAACCGCATCGTTGGAATTTAGGAAGGTTCCTAATAATTGAACTGTCATAAATTCCATGATGGTTACATAACTCTCCCCCTATCCTATATATTCGGTGCGTGGGAGGAGGATTTGGGATGGCGTCACCATGCGACGAAGCGCTGGTAATGTGACGCGACACCCAACACTTGGAGGATTACAATCTATAATGAGGAATGCTCCACCGATGAAGAACATTGACCTCAACTATGACAATCTTCCACGAAACTCCTTTCGAAATGAGACGTCCTCGTCTACAACGAATCGGTGCCTGCCTTCTTGCACAGATGTCAACCAGCTACCGGCAAGGTAGGGGGTTTATTTCTTGATATTATTATACCCTCTTATTATCTTCTTCATCGGATAAAAATATATTGTTGAGGATGTGTTATTAACCATCTACGTTTCTTGATGAGCCAAATGATACCTCCCTAAACGTGGAGGGTGCAGTACAACCTAACATGGAATGACACCCTCTGTTGGTTTTCTTCTATGTGGTGATGTTCTACGACAAGGTGATGAAGTGACGATGATGAAGGCGGTAATAACGAAGAACGCGCTACCTGCGGCCTCTACGAATCTCACCACACCCGCGACGCACTGGTTCTCCTCACTGAATATCACCGGTCGAACGACGCCCAACCCACCTACATGTGGCCTCCCGGCACACTGACTATGTGTGCCCCAGCCGAACCCGCGACCTGACTGACGGCCTACCCGGCCCCATCGACTCCCTTCCTGGTACCCCCGCCTGCTGCCCGACTCCCCCTGCGCCCTGATGTGCCCTGCCCGGTGACCTGCGGTGGCCTGACTGACCCCTACCGTGGCCTTCTAGGCACCCCCACAGCCTACTCGGTGCCCTAGTGACGTCTTGTCTCCCTCACGGCCACCCGGCAGAGCCGGTGTCCTGCCCCCTCGTGGTGCCTTGGCCAAACTAGCCTAGCCGTGCTCTCTAGGCTGCGTCGTGTTAGGCCACGCCCTCACAATGCTCTGGCCCGAACTGGCCCCCAGCCCAGGCTGAACCACCCCCACAATCCGCTGGGCTGGGTCAAGCCCAATGGGTCTATTCGGGTTGACCTAGATAGGGTTGGCCCAGAATATGTTGGGCCGAGTCAGTCCAACCGGGTCATACCAGACTCGGGCCTATTACTGTCCCATTACCTTCTTGGCCCATATCATTGGCACCGGACATACATTTGACGAACCATCAACGACACTGATATTCATGGAGCGTAGCCATCCCTTTGAGTAAATCCCACTATAGTTTGAGGTATAGTTGTGTTACGGTCAGGTTGGATCATACACGAATCCAACCGGACCCCCCAGGACTAAAAGGCTAATAACTAACAGACCATGCATCTGATTGACGCGTCGCCTATTTCGTTGAGACCCCTATGACATGGCAGACCATTGAGATACTTCTTCATGGCACTTCGTGATAGTTGGAGTACTGCCTAGTTGCTCGTGGAGCGGATCCTTCCACTGACAAGCAGACTGAGTGCAATGACCTAGTATCTATCATACATGACGACTGCTTGACCGTTTCGACTCAAAGTGATTCAACTAGCCCAGTGGGGAGCACCTGGTAGTTGGCATCAGACCCATGACAGAGGAGTGCCTGGTAGTTGGCAGCAGACCCGCAACACTCAATAGGAGGAGTACATCTGTAGGATCTTAGGGGGAGCTTGTGGTAGTTGGCGGCAGACCCACAGAGGAGGAGCGTATGGTTATTCGCAGCAGACACGTGGTACTCGACAGGAGGAGTACCTCATCAATACATGGTTAGTGAGAAGTGCCTCGATGTTGCGACAGACCCACTATACTTGATAGAGGAAGAATTCTCCAGCAGCACTTGTTTCGATAATGAAAATCCTAGTTTGAGCTGAGTTAATGACTTTTGTATTTTCCTCATTATTGAGATGGGTTATTAGATAACACAGATATATGTATGGGAATATACCTATGTGATGGTTATCCATTGATTTCATACTTTTTGGTTTATCCTTGTTGGATTTTGTGAGACCTTGAGGGTCTTGAGGTCTCTACTGAGTATCGTTAAACTCACCCCTGCACGGGCTGTGCCCGCACCTCGTTGTGTTGGTTGCAGACGACATACAACGCTGACTGAGGCAGAGAGTAGTAGGACTGGACGGTACCTGGAGGTGTATCACTCGGTGTGATGGTGCATGGAGGAGATAGATGGACGTGGAGTGCTGAGGAGGCCATTTGTACCTACCCTTCAGGTAGGAACCCCAGAGGACAACTCAGTACCAGCTTTAGTTTTCTTCAGTTGTACTTGCTTTCAATTATACATGTACTTTCCTATTGGGCTTGTATTTCTGGCCCCTTTTACTTTCCATTAGTCCGTTTGTATACAGTTTTATTAGTGTTTTGCTTTTATTAGTTTACTCTGTTGTGATTGTTTACAGTTATAAAGGCAAAACCTTCCAAATTTAGGAATTTATGCCATTGGTGCTAGTCGCTAGCCCCTGACCTATGGAAGGCGGGCTTGGGGTAGTCACGACACTGGCCCTGAGGGACAGGTCGTGACATCATAGGTATTTCTCCATCTAAAATAATAATTTTTTAGTGGACTATTCCCTGATACATGAAAAAACAAGACTAAAAACTATACTATAAGTACAATAGACATAACTCATATGGCACAATGCTCCCTTAGATCTTATGGGATCCATCCCCATATCATAACATACACCATACTAGTGCCAGTTTGAAAAAAAAATTCTATGGAACTGCCTTTCTCTGGATTTAACACAAAAAATTTCTAAATCACATAAATATAATTTATTTTTTTCTATAAAATAATTTTTTGTATAACATGTCTTAAAAAATTCCATAAAAATAGTTTTCTAAGGAAATTTTATAGAATCCCTTTCTTTTAATAACTAATACTATATGATGAATTTAGTTTTATGATAAATGTACTAAGTGTGTTCGTAATCCAGTAATGTGTGGAATGTGATATGCGAGCTAGATGACGAACATACATATAGATGTGTGACATGTTAGGGGATGCATATGAATGTTTTTACATAAAATAATTGCTTGACTTAGAATTTCACATAAAATGATAACTATTATCATTTAGAAATAAGGCTATACACAAATGTGAACCATTGTATAATTTTTTTTGAAATAATGATTAATCCTTTTAATAAATTAATTAGAATTGAAATGTGCAAATTCATATATATATATATATTCCATATGGATAAAATGTCTTTTTTGAAAATATAACAAATCCCTTTGATAAACATAAATAATTCCATTATAAAGTATATATTTGGAAATAAAATTTATAACAAAACACTTATCTTATTTATATTTTAAAAATAGATAATTGCACATACATGATTATATATATGTATATAATTTTAAAACAACCATAAATTTGATTGCATAAATTTATCAATTATTGAGATGAATACTTAGGATCGATGGTTTTATTAATAATTTCAAAAAACAAACATTTAAAACAAATATTTATCAGTAATATTTTTTGAAGAGAAATAGGAATATATATATTTGGTTATATTCTTATATATATATATATAATTATTGATGATGTCAAACATAAAAAATTTGAATACCATAAAAAATGAATTTAAAATAATGATCTTTCATCAAAATTTAATAAAACAAAACAAGATATATATATATATATATATAAATTCTTTTATAAAAGCATATATATATATATATATACATATAAGTATTGAAAAATGGACCAACCAAAAAAAATGGACATGTACAAAATAAATTTTTATATAATTATTTTGTTACCATATTTGAGAATGGAATGCTAGCTACTGGACAAAGAAAAGAGGAATGTGGGGTTCTTCAGGTGTCTCATATATTTATATAAAAAATTTATATGCCTTAGCTTCTTTGAGAAGCTATCTTTTTAAACCAAAACAAAGACACAAAATTCCCTATTCTTAAACAGTACAATGATATCAGTCCCCCTTTTTTTAATCACGTTTTTTATTATTTATATATTTATTCCTTTTTTCATTTGGTATCTGCACTTTTTTAAACCCAAATTAATGATTCACATTATTTTGAATCTTGTGTTACTTTTTTGAAGAAACAATTCCTATAATATTACTATATTCTAAATTACAATTTTTTTATCATTTCACATTTTTATATATAACAGTTTTTTACTTTTTATTTCTTTTTTTTATTTTCATATTTTTTTAACATAAAATTTTTAATATATATATATATTTATATTAAAATTTTTAGTTTATTAAATGTAGTTTTCTTAATCATATAAATATATATGAAATTAGCTTTTTAAAAATTATATATTTATATTTTTCATTCATTTAAAAGAAAGTCAAAAATTAAATTTCATTTATCTATAAAATATATTATGAAAAAATTAAAAAATATTATCTAAAATCATTGTGTTGACCTTAATAATAAAAATAATTATTATTAATATCATTAATGTATTATAAGACATTTTAATTTTAATATTTTATTTGTTTGAAAATAATTGTAAAATTTTAATTATAATTTGTATCATTAATATTCAATTAGGTATATATATGTATATATACGTTTCAGTACAAGTATGTAAATCCTAATCCTTTTAAATTTTCAAAAAATATAGTTATTCAAACTTATATATTTATAAAAATGATCAAGTGAATATATTTATATTAAAATACTCTTTTATAAAAACTAATACAACATAAAAATAGGAATATATTTTGTATAATAATAATATATTGAAAACATTAAATATTAAACTATAATTTTAAATAAAGAATAAATTTTGACATAAAAATTAAATTTATTTAATGAAAATAATTTTTCATGAGAAAATTTTATTTTAAAGTTTTGAATAAAATATTATTTTGATTAACCCAAATAATTTAGTATCATAGAAAACATATTAAATATTTTTTATTTTAAATTAAAATAAAAATAAATATTCAATTAAAATAAAATTATCATTTTAATTTATTATGCTGTTACATATTGGTTCATGTTTAACTAAACCATTCATAGACTATAAATGATGACCAGCAGAAGCTCCATCCCACCTACCCGATTAAAACACATAGATAAAAAAAACCATGCACAAACAGAACACATATCCTTTTTCTTTTTCACTATTTCATATGTTTCGATGGGTTGACACACAATTTCTTCAAACTATTCCCTTATACGTACAAGACATAATGTTTGGGCCACTTGGTTAGCTATAATTGTGCACCATTCATGTGCCCCTATCAATTTTACTTGAAATTGAGTTTTAAGAGTATGATTCCTTTAAAATTAATCTGAAATCATGATCTTCAACATGGTACCTAAATATCATAAAAAATTACACATTAATGTGTTAAATAAATCAAAATTATATTTTTAAAATTGTTCCATTCTTTTTTCCCATCCCCTAAACAAAATATCATATTGATATGTAATTTTAAAATAGTCCAAAACACATCACTTTACAACATCCTCACCATAGATCTTATCATCCCCAAGAATCCGTGAAGAATAAATGAAAAAATCACCTAAAATACTCAGGTCAATTTTTTTTTACTCAATATTCATGTTTAATTTTCAAATTCACAATGCACTAGCAGACATCACTTTTTTTATATGGACCATAATCTTTGAAAACTCTTTCCTACACTAGTAACCACTAATAAAAATCAATATGGTGCTTACCTAAGCCCATATAATACTTATAAAGATCAAATAATTATATCATTAATCAAAAAACCCATTGTTATCCCCACTTTAGGTTCTGGCCAATATCAAAACACATCTAGTCATGATATATCAACCATCAAAATTCACCACTAAATCACATCTACAGTGTTTTAGCGATAATCCCATCCTTTTTAAAAAATTACACCCCATGAAACTACCAAAGGACCCTGATTGTATCATACGGGTAAAATTATAAACAAAAAATCTCATAATAGTTGATTCAGAATTTTATTGAAAAACAATTATCTACTTATAAAACACACCTATCTCATTCCAATGACATACTCAATATGCTTCATCACTAACCTCATCCAACTAAATGTGGAAAATTATGTATGACCACCTATGAATGACTATTATAACATCCTTTTACTATTTATAGGTATTCATAAACCACACTTTTTAGCATGATTTAGTTTTGTTTTGTTTGGGGTGGTTTGGGGTGGAAACATTGGAAATTTTGATGTTTTATAGGTTGTGCATGGTTTGTGCATAGTTTCCCCAAATCGTGTTCCCTCTCAAGTAAATCCATGAAAACCCAAAAAGTGGGGTTTCAAATAGTTGATGAATGGTTTTTTTTAGTCGGAGTAGATTACTCAAGAAGGGGTTTAATTGAGTAGCTATAAAAATTTCGATTAAAATTGGTCTTTAAATAATTTCCACCTATTAAATATATAATACAAGTAAATTAGTAGTGAATTTGAAGAGTCATTAATTTTAAATTAATTTCTCAATATATTGATTAGTTCTCACCTATACTAATCTAAATATTAATGTTCCTTTTGAGATTAACCTACTAGTTCAAAAAAGTTATAAACACATGATAAACTAACTATCAGAGTTCAATTCAATTTTATGAAATATGTGACAAAAATAAGGTAAAAACTAAAAGGTAAAAATAGAGCGGATAAAAACAAGGGGTTTACTCTCAAGATGACACTTTTTCCTCTCTAATTGGTGGTTCTCTACCACCAGGAAATTTATATTAATAAACAGTTCAATCCACACCCTGTATCGGGGTTCTTAATAGCACAAAAAGATGTCCAGGTTACACATGACACCTACCATAATTATTATTGGGGAAAACAATAATCATGTCACAGATGACCTCTTCCACTATTCTATGTGGGATACAAAGAATAAAATGAGAGTGATTTTGAGGATATAAAGTATCCTCCACTTATGCAATGAATTCAATGTGTGTAACTTATAAAAATGCACACTACTCATAAATATAAATAAATAAACACAATATATCTAAAGATGTATAGACATATTCAGATATCTATGTGTGTTAAGAAAAGAAGCTATAGAATCATTTGATGTAGTGAAAATTATTTTTGAGTCCTCTTATAATTGTTGGATCAAAAACAAAGTGTTGTAGTCTATATGATTTGGCTTCTAGGAGTGTGAAATGTTCAGCTTCATCTTCAAAATATTTTTTGGGTTGCTCAAAATGTTTATTTTCACTTCTTGATCTATCTATATGTTATTCATTTTAGTTCTTGGGTTTTGGAAATATTATTTGATAGTCATGATAATTATGGAATTTTCTCTTATTTATGCATTTCATGAATGATCCAATATGTAATTCTTTTATACTTGGTGGACTAGCAGCCACAAGGTTCTCCCCACGAGCATGTACCCCGTACTATCTCTAGAATATCCCACAAAAAACATAAAACAAGTTAGAAAAATTAATTTATCTAAATATTACCATTGGATATAAATTTTAATTAATAAATTAAAAATAGTTTTTTATTAAGACCAGTGAGTCATAAGAATAAGTGAGTCATTATCATCATTATGTCATCATCAAGGACTTTTTGTATCGTTGAGTCCTTTTCATGGGTATCAGCGACTCTCGTCATCGGTGAGTCCCTTCCATCGGTGTCAGAGTCTCTTTGTATATGTGAGTCCTTTCCATCAGTGTCAGTGACTCTCAATATCAGTGAGTCTGTTCCATCAGTGTTAGTGACTCTAGGAATCAGTGATTCAATTGTGCTATAAGTTGGTTTGGACATTGATGAGTCATTATCAATGAATCACTTTGAACAATCGGTGTGTTTCCTATCTATGATTTTTCCATCAATAAGTCTCCTGATCTATCAGTGAGTCATGTATCAATGTCTTCTTGGATCAATGATTTCTTTATCAAAGATTCAGCAATACTGTCTTCATCTATTGGTGACTTCTTTATTAATGACTTCTTCATTGGAGTGCCATCTTTTCTATTGTCTAGTCCTCATCGGTGAGTCTCCAATCATAAATCCATTGAACTATCAGTGTCCATGAAAAAGAAAAAAATCCAATTTATCTATCTAATATAGAACAATACCAGACCAGGTGAAATTCTCAATTATTTGTAAAATACATTTTTAAATATATTAAAAAACAAATATCTATATTATATTGATTCATTGAAATGTATTATACAATGATACATAAATTATTTAGAAATAAATATTTATAGTCATTGTTATGTTGAGTTATAACTTAATATAATAACTAATAGGATTTCAATATTGGCATCATTTGTGATTATGACAACAATTATCTCACAAAGGGTCCAAAAATCTCCCCCATTTGGGTAATCAAAAATCATGGAATTAATGAGTTAAACAAACAATTAAGGAATATAAATAACATCACATATAATACCTGTAGTGAATATAAATTATCAATATAATAATGGTTTTTTATTTTAAATCTCCCCATAAATAATGTGTCAGAGGAAATATACATATGGTTTCTTTTTATCAGAGCATTATCATGCTCCACCTTTGTATTAGAACAGTCTGACGGATTTGTATTAGTGGTGAGATGTATATATATATACTACTAATTAGATGTCGTCTTTCCAATTCTAGTGTTTCCACCCTTATATTATGAATTTATGCAATCCAAATATTTCTCCCCCTTTTGGGTTTAAAAAAAATGTTAAATGAAAAAGAATAAATTAAAATAACACAATGAAATATGGGAACATGGGGAAGGAAAAATTGACATTCATTAATGTACAAAGAGTACAATCATAAAAAAAAGTACAAATCTCAATCAAATAATAAATCCACATCTATGGTTGGGGAATTTGAGGGGCTTTTCCTTTGACTGGAGGGCCAATTGGAGGTATAGTATAGAGTGTTATTGAAATAGGATGGGCTAATCCAATATTTACATGAGGTAAAGAAAAACTGGTAGAAACTTTTGATGCAAGTCTTGGTCTCCATTCTGATAGAAAAGGAATTTTATGTATATCTTGAATCACTATCCAAATCCGAGATAAGGCTTGAGGTACTATCCTCATAGAAGATGGTAGAAAACAAGGTCCAATGGAAGCAGATGCTTGAACCACTATTGCATTATCTGATATAAGCAAGTAAGGCTTCAATATCTAGTTGAAATAATTTATTATTTCACCACCATATCACATTTAATTCTCAATAAATCCAATATTCTCTATGAACATTTCCAAGGTGGGTGTAAAATCCCTCAACTAACCCACTTGCCTCTTAAAAGCCACTTTCACTGGTGGTATCTTATGATTCTCATCCATTTACTTGCAGTAGTTGATCAGATCATGCTTGGTATTTATTTTGGAAAATTACATATCCACTTTTTATCTTATCTATTTTTGGAGTAGTATAGGCTTCATTGGTACACTATCTCCACATTTTATAATCAAGATAGGTGTTTCTATGAACTTTTGAAGGAGTCTCCCTATCATAAAAACTCTAACACCTCTTGAGATATTCTCTTACCACAGTGTTGAGGGACTCCATATCACCTGTAGGTCTGGTACATTTAGAACTAGATGCACGAGAGATAATTTTCCAAAGAAACTCTTTCAACTTCCTCAAATCATCACTGAAAATATGTGTAACCTGATTCCTAAGAACCATTATAACACCACCATGTGTGGTCTTGAAATTAGGGGGTTAGAGATTCCCACTCATTACACATTCTCTTCAGATATTCTCTCAGCATGTTATTGTGTATAATGATGTAATTTGTTATATTTATTAGGTTAGGATGAATATCCTAAATTAATATCCATGTGATCCTAGTAGCACCAGATTCTAAAATATCCATAAATGTAGATGCTTCATTTCTGACACCAATAGTAGATCTCACCGACTCAAATATATTATCCTTGAATTTCTCTAGATCATCCTTAGTTACATTTTTACCATGAACTATCTATCCAATTTGATCATTAGTAGTAGGTACCATTGGAAAAGATGGAGTAATTTGTTTCACATCACATGGTTGTCGAGTAGGAGGAGGAGGAGCTACCGTCACTTCATTTGAGTCATAGTTCAACCCAAACTGAACATATATGGTATTCCGATTCAACTCACCAGAACATATTCAGTCATTGGGATCCACATTAACAATCCAAACTCTTCTTCCTTGAGTCTATATCTCTTCCTCATCTTCATCATAATCTTCTTCTTCCTACCCTCTATCCAAAAAAAATATTTCTAGGAACTGGAACTAACTAATATTGATGTTCTACTTGAACTCCAGCAACTACAGCCCATGGAGGCTCTTCCTCAATCTGAAGCATTTATGCAATTTGATCCTCATCCTCTTCCTCTTATCCTCTATCCATTCTTTCATTAATCTCTTAATTGATTACTAGAGCGTCATCTCGAGGGTGTTCCTTCCAATCCATATTTCTAACATCTCCATCATCATCATGACTAATAGCATCATGTTCAACATGATTAGAATCCTCCTATCTATCAGCCCCATCATCAACTCTATATACAGATTCCTCACCAGAACTAGCTCCATTTTTTCTAGATTTTAGTGGCTTACTCACATTCTCACCTTCAACATCCTCATCATCCCCATCATCATCCACATCATCACCATGAGTTGTTTTTACATATCCTTCTATTGGGAAAAAATTTCTCAAGGTATCATTGAAACATTTTTGAGGTGATTGTGTTTGTTGACAAAGTGGACATCTGTGTAGTGATTGTTGACAAAGAAAAACAATGGCATTAATATTTGTTGAAAAAGAGGATTTCATGGTGGAATGTCGAGTTCAAGAGTTGTGGTCAACAATCCATGTTTGATTCAAGAATGTCGACAAAGGAATGGATGATCTGGAGTCGGTACAAAAATAACAGATACAAGATGGTGTCATTTTCCAGTGTTTGCAAATTTTTGGGCCTGAAAATCGAAAAATGGAGAAAAATGGTTTTGGAAAAGGTACATGCACACCATGTACTTTAGGGAGAGGAAAAATGTGCGCCTAATGTTTTTAAGGATAAGAAATTCAAAATATGGAAATGGAAAGAGGGTCATGCATGTATTGGTGTTGTCGCGCAGGTGACATGCACACCGTGAAGAAACATGCACACTAATACCTAGGAGGCTTGGAAACTTGTGCACCTATTACTTTTCAGGATCAGAAGCTGAAAATATGGAAAAGGAAGGAGGGTCGCACATGTATTGTGTCGGTCATGCAGATGACTTGCAAGTACAGAGACCTGCATGCCAAAACTTGTGTGATGAGGGGAGACTTGCACGCCATCATGCAGGGTTACCAAAGTTTTATAAATACTGGACCACCCCTCCTCATTTTCATTGGAGTTCAACAATTAGAAAATTCAGAGCTCTTGTCACGTAGGTGTGGTGGTCTCACAACTGGTGGTGTTTCACTCAAGTGGGACTTGCGCGCTATATTTGAAGAAGGGCGACTGTGGTTTCTTAGACGCCAATATTGGTTTGGGAGTAATGGGAAGTGCGTCACGCAATTTTAGCATTGAAGAAGATTGTGTCGCTCAAGTGTCTGAGGTGGACTTGCGCACCAGTTGTGACATGCACACCGAGACTTGCATGCCAGTTTTGACTTGCACTCCATGTAAGGTTGATTCATGGTAGTGTTTCTGGGCTGCGTGAAAGCTGAATGATTGTCTGATACCTTCAGTGCAAAGTGAGATTCATCTACGGGTGAAAGTTGAACATCAATAGAGAATCCACATACAATATAGGATGTATTAATTAGTGATATTGAAGAGACCTACAAGTCTATAAACTGTGAGTAGATCCTTTCTGGAGTAGTGAGAAAAGGAAGAGGAAGAAGGTGATCCTCTCCACCGGTAGTGAGCCAGAGAGATAGAAACAGGGAGTGACCCTTGGGAAAGTAGTGATCTGACCCTAATCCTTTTAAAGACAGTGAGCCTAGGATATAGTGACTGTTCCCGAACCCTTGTATCTATATCTAGTGATGAATAGTGGAATTTGGTATGACCAGAAACTTGTCAGCGTATGCTCCTTGGATGTAGCCCAGTGAGGGTGAACCAAGTAAAAATCTATGTGTCTGCCTGCTTACATCCATGCATTGCATTTAAATAATCATCATCAGATAAAGAAGAAAGTAAGTGATCATAATAAACAAAAAAGTGCAAACAAAGTGACCCTTGTAATAAAGAGGTCAAGATCCAGTGGGGCAGGAAGAATTTTGAAAAAGAATTTCCATAACCTGATTTACCCCCCCTCTCAAGGTATATAGTCCCCTATTGGTCCTAACACCTTCCACTTCCAGGACTTCAGTATCTTCCTCTTCCTTATCACTTAACAAAGTTTATCAAGATAGTAATTATAAATGGGGACTGGAAGGTCTGTATGACATAACCTTTGAACATTTAGAAATATTTGGGTCACTTCTATCATTTATAAGAGACTCCTCTTATCTTGGAATCTAAGGCTCTACTCTCTCATCATCTGAATAAACTACTTCCCCACTAGGTTTAAGACCTTGATCCGCTATATCCCTTGGTCTGGTAAAAAGATATATGGGATTATAATCCACATATATTTTCTCCACATATTCTACCCAACAACTCTTCCATGGGTTCCAAAATTTCTCCTCTCTCTTACATATGTCCATGTGTAGGAAAATATACTACAGGATGTGATTAACTCATCTTCAACCTCTACCCATCCCAACCTCTTCAGCATCACAGAAATCATCCTACGGTAGTACAAACAAGGTGATTTTATAGAGGGTTTGATCATCTCATAACTTTATACCATAAGTTACATATATAAGTTCACATTAACCCCATTTTTCAATAAATAAATCTGGTAAAAATCCAGATACTTCACAGTAGAAAAATCTCACTTCCTTGGGAAGATTTGGTATTGAATAAATTTAAAAAGTAGATTGGCTTCTCAATCTAACTCTATAGTTGTTACAATTCAAGACTCTTCATTCCTAGTCAATTACATCAATTATTTTTCATTAGAAAATACGTCTTTTGTTAGAGTATTGTTACACTGATAATTAGCATTGATGCCCTCATGTGGAATCTTTAAACACAAAGGCCATTATTTTGACGAAAAATAAATATCGTTGCCTTTTACCAAGGAATTCATCATGGCCTCCTCATCTTCTATCAAAGATACTTTCTAATGGAGATATAATTGATGAACAATATAAGGATAATAGTCTCTCTCATTAGTTTTAAGCCCGGTGATCCACCCTGGAAAATATATCACTTTCAGTAAAATACAATTTCTCAATAATAGCCACTTGGTAGACACGTCATTCATAGAAGTCACTATAAGGCTTCCCAATCCTGGCTTTCCAGAATTTTCAGTATTACTAGATTAACCATTCTAATTCATAGATGAGGGTGATTCAATCGGTAATTCTATTGCACACTTTGTTATTTCTATTCAAAATTTTGGGTTCAAAGAGGCTGTTCAATGGTCAAGGGTAGAGAAGTAGAGTGTCGAATGGTAGAAGATTCAAAGGTTGTGAAGATAGTGATGCGTCATGGATGGAATCAATTTTTTCATTTAGGGAATACACTTTTTATAATATAAAATATAATAATGGTAAAATAAGAAACATGAAACTGTGTTTTTTATTTAAAATATGAAAATTAATATATTTAAAGAAAATTGGTATCAATTTCACTCAATCGGTATTACATGATGATCTTTGTGTGATCAGATTCATCTTATCGGTTTCATGTGATTAGTTTTATAGATAGGTTTCACATATTGGTTTCATAGATTTATTTTATAGATCAATTTGACATATCAGTTTCAAATATCGGTTTTAAATATTAGTTTCATATATCATTTTCATTGATAAAAAGATTATTCTAAGGCGATATGATCAGATTGTCTTTATAGATTTCTCATTCCCATTTCATGTTTGATGTTTCTCATTCTCTCAGAGTTTAAGGGTGTAGTGAAAATGATAGCAAGTTGATGCTCTGTCCCAATAAAATCAAGAGTTTAATCAACTTTCTAGTAATGATCTTTCAAAAAATGATGTCCTACATCAATATGTATTCTTCTAGAATGAGAAATAGGATTTTTGAAATATTAATAGCACTTGTATTGTCACAGGTTAAGGGGATATGTTTTAATTGAAATACATAGTCTAATAAAGTGTGTTTTATCAAAAAAAATTGGGCATAAAAACTATATGAAACAATTTACACTACATAAGTTGTTGATAATGCAATCAAATTTTCATTTTTAGTACACCTTGAAATAATATACTTCCCAAAAAGTGACATATTAAATATGTGCCTTTTCTATCTAACATACACCCACTAGATTCATCATCAGAATAACAAATCAAAATCAAATGGTTGTCCTATTTGGTAGAACATTCTCAAATTAGTTATATATTTTAGGTATTTGAAGACACTTTTAACAGCATTTAAATTTGACTATTTTGGGTTAGTTGGAAATCAGGCACAAATACACACACTAAACATGATATCTAGCATGCAAAAAGTCAAGTAAAGCAAACTCCCAATCATACCTCTATATGTAGTTTGACTAATAGATTTCCCATTTTCACCACAATTTAACCACTACTGGAATTCGTTGTAATTACGATGGCCTATTTGCGATGGGATCCTGTCACAAATAGGCTTTAGCGATGGGGCCCCATCACAAATAGAAAGTTGCCGAAAACGGTGTCGCAAATAAAATTATTTGTGGCGGGCCCATTACAAAAAATGATATTTGCGAAGGGAAACATTGCCATCAAAAATAAGATTCCGATTATATGTGTTATATATACATAAACATTTTCGCGACGGGCTCGTCGCAAAAACTATTTGTGATGGGCTCTTGTCCTGGTGAAATATATAAATATATATATATATATAACTTTATGTGCTGGGCTAGTCGCAAAAAATTATTTGTGACGAGACTACTTGCTTGTCGTAAATATGGTTTTAAAAATATTTAGTTAGACTATTTGCGATGGGGTCCCGTCGAAAAAGGTCATGTCGCAAATAATAAATTAATTTAAAAAAAATATTAATAAAATTAATATTAATGAAAAAATAATATTACTATTATTAAAACAATAAAATAAATATTTTTTTTTAAAATTCTCAATATTCAAAAAAAAATACAAAAATACAAAAATATTAAAAATTAAATTCTGTAATAGTTTCACCGATATAAAAGACAGAAGTTGTAAATAATTCATATTGCAGTGTTATATTCAAATGTTTGTAACATAAAAAAATCACTGGAGGTTATCTTCTAGAGTAGGTGGAGGAGATGAAGGAGGTGGTGGAGGAAACTTCATCCCTAAACTACGAGTTAGACAGTGCATGTACACTATCTGCTTGTGATACTGCTACTGCAATCGACGCATCTGATCCTCATAATGCTACTCCTGCTGCTGCTGCCGCTGACACATCTCTTCTTGCTACTTCTACAAAGTCTATATATGCTCAGCCCGAGCTTGCAACTACTCCTGATACTGTGAGCCAGAAGATGATGCCTCTCCACGAGCTCCTCTCTAGTTGGATGCCGACATCACATTAGTACCATAATAAGTACCTAGAGTCAAATGAGAGCTGATGCAATCTACTCTACCCTTCTCAAAGCCATACAGAGTCTCCTGCATCCATGCCGCCTCATCGAACTGGTGAGAACTGGTCTGCTCAGCCGTCTCGTCCTGACCCTCATCCTGTCTCTGAGAGGACACAACCTCATATGACTCCTTCAATTCCAATTTAAAATTAAAATTGAAAAAATATTATATACAGTTAATTGTTAAACTTAAAAAAATACTAAACACAATCTGACGCTGGCGATCACCTCTAATCTCTCTAGTGGCTGGATCACTGTACATCCTCTGATAAACATCGAACTCCATAATATCAGGATACTCGACTGCCTACATAAATGTAAAATAAACTATTTATATTTAAATTTATATAAAATATTAAAAAAAATATACTTACCATATACTCTCTATGCGAACTGAATGTATGGCTACCAGCTCGATGTGTCACCTCATGTCTCCCCCGGTTCTGTCTTCCTAATGAAGATCTCCTCTGAAATCCACCTCCCAACCAGTGTAGACATAATCAATCCCAAAAATTAGATGAAATGTACTCTAGTCGGTGGGCTCTACATGAATCATCAAATTCTGTCACCCCTGCTTTCTTAATGGTTGTCCTTCTCAAATTGTGCAAAAACTAACGGAAACAGTCACTCATAGAAACCTGCCATGCTGTGTGGATAACATCGCGCATGCTGTCATCGATAGGGTACCATAAAACCACAAATAATTTATAATATCAAGTTCATAATAATATAAATTTCAAAATAAATATTATTTATTTACATACCAGCAAATGATGGAACATGTCGCGTCGCACATCAACGAGAATCTATTCCCATGTGATCCATGGCTGAGAAAAATAATTGCGCAAGATAGAGACTCCCTGTCCAATAGATACTTGTGAAAAACTCTGAAAAATGAATAAATAATAAAACAATTAGTATATATATAAATAAATTAATGAAATATAACTAAAATATACAGGTTACCATACCTTTTGGTGCGTGGATTGAAACCATGATGTGGGTGTCGCTCGGGGATATGGTCATGAATAATCATTTGTGCAAGACCGTTCCCCATACGTGTACCCTCTGAACTGCTAGTAGGCTAATGGTTAGATAATCCAAAATCCCCCTCATCCAACAGTAGGTCAGCCACCTGCAACTCAAGAAATAGCTCAGGGTCCATCTGAAACACAAAATGATTGTTGTTAGCAGATAGTTGAAAATAAATATTATATATAGATATATATTAGTTAGGATTATAATCAGCATTTAACTGTGTCAATGTTCATCTTCATCCTCTTCTCCATTGCTCTCAATGTCAATGTCTTCATCTTCCTCAGCATCATCCATATCCATAAGAGTTTCAGTTTTAGCATCTCTTATCATTTCAAATTCATTTGTAACATCATTAACATCTTCATCACCATCAATCCTTAATTGTGGGGTGTCATCATCGATATTTACATCTCTTTGTGAATCAAATTGATATTGATAAATCTCTTGAATAATTTCAATTCCTTTCACTTCAGTGGAACCACATTCATTTTGAGTAAACAGATTTTCCCAAGATTTTATTTTTATTATGCTCCACCAATCGATCAAGTTTCTTGAAGTAGCACAATACATTCAAAATAAATTTGATGTGGCAGTTGAGCTAGTAAAAATGTTTCATTTACTTCAATAACACTCTTATATTTAATATCGTTGATCCCATGAGTCAGATGAACACAAAAGCCTCTCTCAGTATCCAACCACCGACATTTAAACATTGTTATGTAATTCTTTCCTAGATAACACAACTCAATAATTTCATCTAAAATTCCATAAAAGTTAACTTCAGTTTCTCTGTGATGTGATCCTCTAAAGAAAACTCCACTTTTCATTTTTTTTTGACTCCCCCATATGCATGTGTATGAAATCAAAAACCATTCACCACATCTTCATTATATGATTTAACCATTTTGGATGTTGGGTTTCTCAATATACATAGTATCTTATCGATTTTAACAGCATATTGAGACACCTGAATTTTTTTAAAACAATTATCAATATAATAAATAATAAAGAGAATTTATAGTAAACCATCAATAATTAATGTTACCTATTTTTGAAACCATTGATAAAAAATTTTCGTCTGCGTTCTTCAAGAGTAGCTGCTGTAATTTTTGGAAGTTGTTTCTTGATATGATTATCATATAACCTATAAATAAAATAAGTATAAATACTATAACATAATTTATAGAATAAGAATAGAAGCACTCACAGGACAAATGATGTCATTTCATCAGGTAACAATGATTTAACAAAAGAAAATATCTGATCAAAACAGTTGTTTGACATTACATTATCTGATTTAATAGCCATGAATTTTGCAACTGGTTCTAATTTTCTTATCTTGAAACAAGGATATAATGCATCCTTATCGGACCTTAACAACTCATAAAATTCGGATGGTGCCAACTCAGGAGTTAAATCAATATCATCATGAGTTTCATTTTGTTGCACAGATTGACCTGCAACATCATGTACTAAATTTTGAAACCGTGATGGATCCGAAATCAAGTTATTAGGATCTTCACTTGAACTGCGTTCACCGTGTTGATACCAAAAAACAAAATCTGGTTGAAAACCAAACCGCAAGAGATGTCCTCCAACCTTGTCAAATGTGTCAAACATTCTCAAAGCACATTTTTTACAAGTACACTTAATGGTCCCTTCTGAAACATATTCTAGTTTTGATGATGCAAATGCTAAGAAAGCTTCAACACCCTCAATTTATATAGGATTTAAACCAGAAACATTTTGATTTCTGCGCGGATTTATCCAAGATCGAAAATTTAATAATGACTGATGTCAACATCCTTGTTCCATATTTTTTGACACAAAATATAAAATCCTAACTAATTTTGAACAGTTAGAAATTATAAAAACACTATCTAAAAAATAAGATAAATAATTACAACTACTTAATAATTATCATTAATTAAGGGCGACACAATTTCCAGTGGATTGATGGCTACTCTTTTGTCCGACAACTCTTTTAATTACATCTTTCTCACACTTATTATTGCTAATTATTGCTAATTATTGCAAATTATTCCAAATTATTGCTAATTATTACAAATTATTACCAATTATTACAAATTGTTACAAATTATTACAATTTATTAATATTTACTAATATTTATTACTAATTTATCAATACTTAGAAATACTTAGCAAAAAGAAAATTGCTTCAATAATGAAAGGAAATTTGGTAATCATCTTTGTGAGGATGATTAAAATTTTCCCTTTATTATCCAAACAGATTTCATTTATTAATTATTTGTAATAAGAAAAATTATATTATGCATAATTATTAAAAAAAATATTATTATTATTAAAATAATAAATAATTTATAAAATATTAAAATTATCAATATTCACAACAGACATTGTTATATTCTTAATATGTTCAAATCCCAAAGGATCGTCAATTGTCAAGTCATGCACAATAAAATGTTTGTGTCAGTCATGTCCAATGTAAACTCTATAATTGTACATGCATGGTTGATCACCTCGCAAGTAGTGTTGCAATAGGACGACCAATGTAATGACATTTACATCTCTAAGAATCATCTCACATGACACATTACATAGATCATTCTTCCTTAAAAATTTGAGGGGATATCATTATCTTTCCCTTAAATTTTCAAGGAAGAATGATCTGTGTAATAGTTCATGTGAGATAATTCTTATAGATAAGAAGTTCATGACTTGGTTTGTCTGATTGCAGCACTGCTTGCAAGGTGATCAACCATACAAGGACAATTATAGAGTTTACATTGGACATGGCTGACACGAACTTTTTATTCAGCATGACCTGACCATTGGTGACCCTTTGAGATTTGAACATGTTAAGAATAGAGAAAAGCCTGTTGTGAATATTGATAATTTTAATATTTTATAATTTTTTGTTATTTTAATAATATTAATATTTTTTTTCATAAATATTGATATTATAATTTTATTTATTACTAATTTTTTCTAATTTTTTCTAATTATTATTAATTATATCAAATTATATCAAATTATATAAAATTATTACTAATTATTACTAATTTTCTTAATTATAGATAAGTATATCTAATTATAGCTAATTATTCCTAATTATTACTAATTATAGCTAATGAGAGCTAATTATAGAGAATTATAGCTATTTATAGCTATTTATAGTTAATTATAGCTAATTATTGCTAATAATAGCTAATAATAGCTAATTATTCCTAATTATAACTAATTTTCTTAATTATAGCTAGTTATTGCTAATTATTGTTAATTGTTTCTAATTATTGCTAATTATTGCTACTTATTTCTAATTATAGCTAATTATAGATAATTATATCTAATTATAGCTAATTATAGCTAATTATAGCTAATTATAGCTAATTATAGGTACTTATAGCTAATTATCGCTATTTATTACTAATTATAGCTCTTTATTACAAATTACAAATATTTATTTCTAATTATAGATATTTATTACTAATTATAGCTAATTATTATTAATTATAGCTAATTATTCCTAATTATTTCTAATGATCTAATTATTAGTAATTATTTATATTTATTACTAATTACTTCTAATTATTACTAATTATTTCCAATTATTACTAATTATTTCTAATTATTACTATTTATAGCGAATTAGAACTAATTATAGCTAATTATATATAATTATTGCTAATTTTAGCTAATCATAGCTAATGATAGCTAATTATATCTAATTATAGCTAATTATAGCTATTTATAGGTAATTATATCTATTTATATCTAATTATAGCTATTTATTTCTAATTATTTCTTATTATTCCTAATTATTCTTAATTATTCCTAATTATTCCCAATTATTACTAATTATAGCTAATTATTACTAATTATTCCTAATTATATCTAATTATTTCTAATTATATCTAATTATACCTAATTATAGCTAATTATAGCTAATTAAATCAAATTATATCTAATTATAGCTAATTATTTCTATTTATTGCTAATTATATCTAATTATTGCTAATTGCTGTTAATTATTGCTAATTACTGCTAATTATTGCTTATTATTGCTAATTATTGCTAAATATTGCTAAATATTGCTAAATATTGCTATTTTTTTTCTAATTATTGCTAATTATTGCAAATTATTGCTAATTATTTCTAATTATTTCTAATTATTGCTAATTATTCGAAATTATTACTAATTATTACTAATTATTACTAATTATTACTAATTTTTCCTAATTATTACTAATTATTACTAATTTCTACTAATTTTTAGTAATTAATACTAATTAATACTAATTAATACTAATTATTACTAATTATTACTAATTATTACTAATTATTACAAATTACTACTAGTTGTTACAAATTATTACAAATTATTATTAATTACATCTATTTATTGCTAATTATTAATAATTAAATCTATTTATTACTAATTATATCTATTTATTACTAATTATATCTAATTATATCTAATTATAGCTATTTATATCTAATTATAGCTAATTATAGCTACTTATAGCTAATTATAGGTAATTATTGATAATTATAGCTATTTATAGCTAACTATAGCTCATTATTCGTAATTAATTACTAATTATAGCTATTTATTACCAATTACAGCTATTTATTACTAATTATATCTATTTATTACTAATTATATCTATTTATTACAAATTATAGCTATTTATTACTATTTATTACTATTTATATCTATTTATTACTATTTATATCTAATTATTTCTTATTATATATAAATATTTCTAAATTTACAAATTATAGAAAATTATTAATAATTATATCTAATAATTACTAATTATATCTATTTATTACTAATTATATCTAATTATTACTAATTATTTGTAATTATTATTAATTATATCTAATTATTACTAATTATATCTAATTATTACTAATTATATCTAATTATTACTAATTATATCTAATTATTACTAATTATATCTAGTTATTACTAATCATATCCAATTATTAATAATTATTCTTAATTATATCTAATTATTCCTAATTATATCTACTTATTTCTAATTATATCTATTTATTCCTATTTATATCTATTTAATCCTAATTATATTTACTTATTGCTAATTATATCTATTTATTGCTAATTATATCAATTTATTGCTAATTATAACTATTTATTGCTAATTATATATATTTATTCCTAATTATATATAATTAATATTAATTATAACTAATTATTTATAATTATAACTAACAATATCAATTTATTAGTAAAAGTAAATATAAATAAAAATCAATTGAAATCTAATTAAAATAGAACTAATAAACAAAAATAAAAATAAAAATAAAAAAATAAAAAAAATAAAAAATATATATATAAATACATTAAACTTTGATATTATGAAGATATTGTAGCCCTCCGATTGCTCTTGTATAAAAAATTTCAACTAAAAGAAAATTTCTCTTTGAAACTGAATAATGAAGAGAGAGAGAAGATGATCTGAACGATTTGGGAAAACAGATGGGGGTACATATAGGTTAGATTAGTTGCGGTGAGATTATTAGCGACGGGCTTCCCGTCGCAAATGGTGGTATATGCGATGGGGCCCATTGCAATTACCCTCGCCCGCATTAATTACAGTTGGCGGTTAAAAGGTTATTTGCGACAGGACCTGTCGCAAATAGTCTATGCCGACAGTCATTTTGCTACGTGATGACATCCCGTCACAAAAAGGTATTGACCTCCGCCGGATATTGGAAAAGGGACCCGTCACAAATACCCCTGCGCGGTTTGGCGTGCTAGATGAGCGGTTTGGTGCGCAAGTCGCGCAACACTACTTGCGACGGGAGACAAAATCCCTTCACAAATAATTGGTTATTTGCGACGGGCAACTTTCCCCGTCGCAAATAGTGATTTTTCCTGTAGTGAACATACATGTAGAGCTCAATGGAGTTTCACTACTCTTAATTCTATCAAAGCAATAACTTTTCAAAAGATATTTATATTATATACTTTTATTTATAGTAATACAATCTTTGTTTTTGAAATATTTGATATCCAAGAAAATATTTATGTTCACCCATCTATCTAATTTCAAATTCATTTTTCATTATTTTTGAAAAATCATTACATAAATAATTTTTAGAAAAACAAAAGATAATATCATCTATATATATTTGAGGTATTAAATCTTATTTAAGAATTTTTTTTATAAATAATGTAGGATCTGAAACTCCTTTGAAAAAACCCTTATAAATGAAAACGTTACTCAATTTATCAAACCACGATCTTGGAGATTGTTTCAACCCATATAAAGAATTAGATAATGTAAGAACCCGGTTATTCTCATTGAGGTATGGGCTTCTTCTTTTCCCTTTTCCTTAAGTGTTTTTAATAAAATATGGAAAATAGGGAAAAATCCTAAATTTTGGAACTACACGCCGTGTACTTTTTCCACACGCGGTGTACTTCTGGCCGTGTTAGGATGAGTACACATGGCGTGTAGCCATGTCTACGACAAAGGGTGTAGGAACCGACTACATGTCGTGTAGTGGTCCTTTACATGCCGTGTAGTCAGTCGGCAGGCCAAAATAGTAAGGCAGTGGAAGAGCAGCCAGCTCGGCGACAGTACACGCCGTGTACTAAAGAGTACATACCGTGTACTCATGTCGGCAAGTGAACTGTGCCACGCTGGCGGGAAGCCGCCATCTGAACAGTTAAATGAAGCGAGTACACGCCGTGTACTTTGGATGCACACACCGTGTACTTTGTTCATTCGGCTTAAAACAGGAAGTAGCCTCCTCATTTTGCAGAGGAGGCATTTGAGCCGTTTTGGAGCCAAAGGAGGATGCTACACCTTTGGAGATCCGTTGGGTGTTCGTCTGGAATCTGTTTCTACATCGGGCGATCTCGTTGGAACCGCATGGGTAAGCCCTCTCTTCCCCTAGCATGTTGCTTACACATTCTTCTCCTAAAGTATGTTATTTACATTTGATTTGGTCTCGTTCTTCGTCATATCTACGCCATTATTTGTCATTTCTGGAGCCGTCGTTCGGGTATAACGTTCGTTGGTGTACAATGTAGGTGTCTTGGTGTTCAGTTTTCCAACTACTGTGTGTTTTGTGCGTTTTTATGCCACGAACCCATGTTAGGATGTCGTACGGCTGAGGTCATTGCTATATTAAACACCTAGAATTGACTAGGTATTTAATTATGATATTAAAATGATGGTTGGGATCGTTGCTTGGATCCGGAACCACCCTGGGGGTGTGTTCCACTGTTTAGTCGTTTGGCCAGGACACAAAAGGGTATGCATTTAAAGTAGTAATTGTAGAATTTCCTTGAGAGAAATTGCATGTTACTGCTTGTTTACCTATTGGGCATGGACGAGTTACCTATTTATCCTGTGGGAACTGTACTGTATTAGCCTGAGGGCGTGTCTATATTAACCTGAGGGCGATGTTCTATTTCCGCCTGAGGGAAACTATTCTACCTGAGGTCTTGATTTCTGTTCTTGAGGGCATCACTTCGTATGCCTGAGGGCGAGAATTATGTTACAATGCCTGAGGGAGAGATTTTGTATAGCCCGAGGGCGTGGTTCACTATATTAGCATGAGGGTGAGATACTGGTTGGCCTGAGGGCTTGGTGCTGTTGAGCACAAAATGATAATAAATTAAATGGATTAAATAAATAATAAAATGGCAATATAACTGGTATGTTAGTTACTTTTGGGCACTGCTTGGTTTATTACATTTTACTAATGCGCTGTAGTTGAATGTTTACACATGATTGGGCATGGGCCTTTGGTGGGCTCCTACTGAGATATATTTCTCACACCATGTTTGGGTAACACTTTTCGGCCCAAACAGATTAGGTTTCTGTAGGTGTGGATAGGGGCAAGAGTCCATATACAGGTACTTGACGGTTGCTAAGGAGTAGGAGGGCATGAGACCGATCCTAGGCTCGTGATACCGCTGCCATCTGTTTTGTTTTGTATTTTTGTACTATGCTTTTGTTGTACTGCATAGATTTATAACATGTTATGGTTGTTTTCTTAGAACATGAGACATGTCGCATCATCATTTATATATTGTTGGTTATATCTACTACTGCTGTTTATTTCTGTTGTGTATGTTTTACTGCTTCCACTGTTTGTTGTATGTTTTATTTCATTCCACTGTGCTACACTTTGACAAATGAAGGCATAGTTTCCCCACTATCATACCTGGGTCCTCGCTGCTAGTCGACAGCCTCTGGCGTTTGGGGAAATGCGCTTGAGGTCACATGGCGAACCGGGTTCGGGGAACCCATTGAGTAACACCCAGAGCCGGGACGTTACAAAGTGGTATCAGAGGGAAGGTTCTTTTCACTTTTACTTACTATTTGGAGCCTTAGTCAGGGATAGGACGAATCGGTAGTTGGTAATAAGCTGTGATCGGGCATAGCTAACCCGTGTACAGGGAAAAGCCAGTCTACCTCATCTTTTTGCAATAATTTCGGTTTTTAAAGTTTTACAGTTGATATGATTTCACCGTTGGGTGACGCACTTGTATTGTGCTGTTTATATTTTATCTGTGGGTTCTATTTAGTTGAAATCAGATGAGATGAGGGTATGCCATCACATGCATCATTTAGGCACATTCTAGAATCACATGCCATGCATAGTTTCTATGCCATGTAGGAGCATTAGAAAATTACGTGTTGTTGTGATAATTTTTTGTGCTAGAAAAGCATGTTATAGTGATAGCTACACTGATAAAACACATGCTGTTTGATTGGGTAATTTTTGTGCGAGTTATCCATAGAATGGATGCCAAACTTTGGTTTTTGGGGAGTATGGGCCCCTATTTACTAGAATTTGGTGGATCATTGACTGTTTATTATGTTTTAACACAGATAAAATATCAAACTTTGATTCGTGGGGAGTATGGACCCTCACGGATTAGAATTTGACAGTAAGGTGTTGTTTTTATGTATTTTCTGGGTTCCAGAGAAGTTTCGGAGGCATAATATCTAGAAAACCCAGTATACACACCGTGTAGTATTTTTATACATGTCGTGTATGGCCTTCTGTTCGGGAAGAAAAATAAGCTTTTTAAGTACACGCCGTGTAGTTTGAGTACACGCCATGTAGTCTCTTCTCATGTCATAAACCGTGTGGGTGGCGACATGGGGTAGGGAATAGCTTGGGTAAAACACGCCGTGTACCAGATATACACACCCTGTAGTTTTTACCCAGAGTTTGGCTGTGTAAATAACAACACGGGTTGGTGATCTCCGGTACACAACATGCCTTGTCAATGATGAACACGCCGTGTAGTGTGACATGGGGAATCAGTCATGTAACTAACTACACGGGTCGATGTCACCGTTCATTGAACATGTCGTGAACCTTCAAGGACATGCCGTGTAGTCTTGTTCGAGGACAGACCGTGTGGACTTAGCTGAGTGGCTGGGAAATGGGGTGGTGTACATGCCGTGTACGAGTGTAACACACCGTGTAGTTTTAAGCCGGGTAGTCGGTTGTGTCACAAATGACACGGGCAGTTGGAAAATAACACCATACACGCCGTGTATATTAAGTAAACGCGGATTAGTTTTGTTTAATGGGAGCCGTGTGGCTTAGTCGTGTCGAAGGACTCAGGTAAGGGAAGGGAAGTCAAGTACACATCGTGTAGTCAGTGTACACGCCATGTATTCTTGTTTTGAAAATTTTGAGATGCCTTCTTCCTCTTCTTCCCTTTGTGGTTTCTTCATTTAATCCTTAATAATATTGAATCTAAGGAGTGCTTTTGACCTTGTAGTGGCATGTCTCCTAGACGACCGTGCGTTGTTCGCTAGGAGAGAAGTGACGACTATACTCCGGAGATAGTGGGCCACGATCTACCAGTTGATCCTCCAGTAGGGCCAGATGCTGCACCAGCTGCTACACATTACATAGGCGTGGAGGCGTAGTTCTGTGAAGGATTATTGCAGTTCATTCATACCTTTCAGGGAGCACCGCAGGTTGCCATATCTATGGCTGAGCTGACACATATCTTCCAGCTGCAGCGTCTGCCTACATTTTCAGGGGATGACGGACCACAGGATGCCGAGTCTTGGCTGGGGTTGATGCAGACTATTTTCGAGCATCTTGAGACACCTCCAGGGCGGAGGGTCAAGCTCACGACATACATGCTATGTGATTCCGCCAAGAGGTGGTGGGATGTTACAACCCAGTCAGAGCATCACAAAGGCATGGCATGGGAAGACTTTCAGGCAGTCTTCTAGGAGTTTTTCATCCCGAAGATGCTGAGAGAAGATAGAGCTCGAGAGTTCATGAATCGGCAGCGGGGCGCTATGTTAGTGATGGACTATTCTGCTCGTTTTACGGAGCTTCAGCACTTTTCACCCATGCTGGTGGGAGATGAGATGCTGAGAGCCAGAAGTTTTGAGGATGGTCTTCAGTATGAAATCCGAGTGCTGGTGAATGTCTTAAGGTTTCCTACAGTACACGCCATTGTGAACCAGGTGCTGATTACGAAGAGGAACCTACGGGAAGCTGCTGGTGTGGGCCAGGGTGGTTCATCACCAATTACTGGTACTATTTCTACTGGAAAGAGGAATAGACAGATGGACTTCTCTTAGGGTGGCTGTACCATCCAGGCAGTCTATTCAGGTGCCCTGATCAGGTGCTACCAGTGTGGTAGAGAGGGACACAAGTGACCACAGTGTCCACAAGACCCAGTGGAGTGACGATCTTGTGGCAATATGGGTCATCTACAACCTTTATATTGGGCGTATCCACTAGTGGCTAGTGAGAGGGGTTCTGTGCAGACTCCGCGTGCGGGAGCAGGACCAGTGGCTTCTTACCAGACAAGGAACTGGAATGATTCAATGCCTGTAGGTAGAGATGGTGGTCGTGGCTGTGGTAGCCAGACACTAGGATCTTAGAGGCAGCAGGGCGGGATAGCTCAGGGCTGGTAGGCTGTGTCGCAGGGCCACGACACTGGGTAGACATATGCAGTGCAACAGACCCAACAGGAGCAGGATCACGGACCTTCTACAGTCATAGGTACTATGTTAGTAGCATCTGTCTTATCTTCAGTACTTTTTGACACGGGTGATACACATAGTTTCATATCTGTACCTGTTGTGGAGAGCCTTGGGCTCCGTGTTTCTACTTGTTCTGATATCATGACGCTAGACATTCCGTTGGGGACTAGAACGACTGGTGTGTGTCAGTGCAAGGAGTTCCCCCTTGAGGTTGGTGGGTGTCACTTTCATTGGGTCCTCTATGTCCTAGAGATGGAAGCTTATGACGTCATTATCGAGATGGACTGGTTGGTTCCCATTCGAGCCTTCATAGACTGCTATTGTCATAGGGTGTGTTTCACGTCACCAGGGGAAAAGAGTTTCTATACAAGGGAGAATGGGATGTTCAGGCAAGTCGAGCTGGACCAGAGCATCGTGGGTGAGGTGGAGTTACAACCCAGATTGCGAGCTTATATCTAGATGACCAGGGGACTTTTTAGACGGATTTCCCTCCAGTGGTTGATCATTTTAGGGATGTCTTCCTGAACGACTTTTTAGGTCTACCTCCGGAGCGTGAGGTGGATTTCTCTATCAAGCTAGTGCCAGGAGCAGCACCAGTGTCCATTCCTTCTTATAGGATGCCTACACCAGAGTTTCAGGAGCTCAAGAGGCAGTTAGAGGAGTTACATGCAAAGGGATTTATATGACCCAGTACTTCT
This sequence comes from Viscum album, assembly GCA_963277665.1. Lineage (NCBI taxonomy): Eukaryota > Viridiplantae > Streptophyta > Magnoliopsida > Santalales > Viscaceae > Viscum > Viscum album. The sequence goes on from OY728126.1 coordinate 1,153,076,647, forward strand.
CCATGGGGTTCTCCTTTCCTTCTCGCGAAGAAGGCGGACGGTACACTCAGACTTTGCATGGATTATCAGAAGCTGAACCAGTTGACGGTTAAGAACCGATATCCCGTACCAAGGATTGATGATACGTTTTATCAGCTTCGTATAGCATGAGTGTTCTTGAAGATTGACCTGAGATCAGGATATCATAAGCTGCACGTTAGACCATATGATATACCTCTCACGGATTTCAGGAGTAGGTATGGTCTCTATGAGTATACAGTTATGCCGTTCAGACTCACAAACACGCCAGCAGTCTTCATGGCTCTGATGAATCGTGTGTTCCATCCATATCTTGATTCTTTTGTGGTAGTATTCGTGGATGACATCTTGGTGTACTCACACACTCGACATGACCATGCCACCCATCTTGAGATCATATTGAGTACATTGAGAGAGCATCGGCTATATACTAAGCTCGCAAAGTGCTACTTTTGGATGGACAAGATTCACTTCCTAGGTCATATCCTCTCAGAGGTTGGAGTTTATGTAGTCCCAGAGAAGGTGAGAGAAGTAGTTTCCTAGGAGCAGCCTAAAAACATGTTTGAGATACGAAGTTACTTAGGGATAGGTGGTTACTACATGAATTTTATACAGGACTTATCCCGCTTAGCATCACTGTTGACGGGCTTGACTAGAAGGGTGTGAATTTCGTATGGCCAGAAGCTTGTGAGGCAGCATTTTAGGACCTGAAGGGAAGGTTGAAATCAGCACTGATCCTGATACTCCCAGAGCTGGGGAAGATCTATACTGTTTACTGTGATGCATCAGGTATTGGGCTAGGAGTAGTGTTGATGCAGAGTGATCGAGTTGTTGCGTACGGTTCTCAGCAGTTGAGGCCACATGAGAGGAATTACCCAACACGTGATCTCGAGTTATTAGAAGTTGTACATGCATTGCGTTGTTGGAGAATTATCTACTAGGGGACCATTTTTTGTTTTTCACTGACTACAAAAGCCTCAAGTATATCATTACTCAGCATGACTTGAATCTGGGGTAGCGAAGGTGGGTCGAGTACCTACAGTCCTTCGATTTTGAGCTTGCCTATACACCTAATAAAGGTAATTCAGTAGATGATGCACTGAGCATGAAGACTCAGATACAGGTAGTGTAGTAGGCCAGTGGTGAGTGGGAGCTCATGGATTTATTCTCTGAGATTTATCTGGAGGTGCACAACAGTCAGGGGAAGACTCAACTTTCATCTATATCTATGACTTTTACCCTCTTGGGAAGAGTGAGGATAAGACAGCTATCTGATTTAGAAGGCCTAGTTCTACGGGAGTCAGTGGAAAGTGAGGACCCTCCTCCTGGTTGGACGATAGGCGATGCTGAGGTTTTATGTTTCCATATACGAGTGTGGTTTCCAGGGGATATACGCGAGGAGCTGATGTGGGAGTTTCATTCTTCAGCTTGGGAAGTTCATCCCAGGGTTACCAAGATGTACCGTGACCTGAGATGTCAGTACTAGTGGCTGAGTATGAAGAGAGATGTAGCTGGTTTTGTTTCGAGGTGTTCCACCTGTCAGCAGGTGAAGGCGGAGCACTAGAGACCATCTGGGCTGTTACAGCTGTTACCCATTCCAGAGTGGAAATGGGACGATGTCGTGATGGATTTTGTGATGGGTTTGTCGAGGTCACCTTGTTGCAATGATACCGTGTGGGTTGTTGTGGACAGACTCATGAAGGTAGAACACTTTTTGCTGAACAAGGAGACCTTCGGTGTTGACGAGCTCAAAAGGCTGTATATCTGAGAGATTGTACGTCTTCATGGGGTCCCTCGTTCTATCATTTCTGATTGGGATTCCCGCTTTACGTCTCATTTCTGATAGATTTTTCAGAGGGCACTGGGTACACAGGTGCTTATGAGCACATCATACCACCCTTAGACAGATGGCCAATCAGAGCGTATGATACATGTGCTAGAGGACATGTTGCGTGCATGCGTCCTGGACTTTGGGGGCTCTTGGGAGAAGCATATACCCTTAGTTGAGTTTGCCTATAATAATAGCTTCTAGGAGACCATTGAGATGGCACCATATGAGGCTTTATACGGTAGGTCGTGCCGATCACCTTTGTGCTGGTTAGTGGAAGGTGAGGCAGCTTTACTGGGGCCACAGCTCATGTAGGAGACATCTGAGCAGGTCCAGTTGATTCAGAAGCGGATTTTTACCTCACAGTCTTGTCAGATGTCATATGCTGATCGCCGCAGACGGCCCTTGGAATTCGTGGTCGGGGATCAGGTTTTTCTATGTGTTTCGCTGAAGCTGGGACACAAGCGGATCAAGAGATAGGGTAAACTTTCACCGCGGTATGTGGGGCCATTTGAGATTCTGGAGAGGGTCGGGCTGGTTGCTTATCGATTGAGGTTTCCACAATGGTACCGATCCATGCACGACGTCTTCCATGTATCACAGTTGTGTCGCTATCATTAAAACTCATCTCACGCCCTTCAGCCCGAGGAGGTTGAGCTGGAGGTAGATGTGTCCTTTGAGGAGCATCCAATTCGTATCATTGAGAGGTGGACAAAGGTTCTATGAGGCCGGTCAGTTCCTCTCGTACAGGTGCTATGGCAGCATGGCCGAGTGCAAGAAGAGACCTGGGAGCGGGAGGCCGATGTACGTGCTCAGTGGCCAGAGTTAGTCAAGGCTATATCTTCTCCCCCCCTTGGAAGGGAAATTCGGGGATGAATTGCTATAAGGGGGGAAGATTGTAAGAACCTGATTCTTCTCTTTGAGGTACATGATTCTTTTTTCCCTTTTCCTTAATTGTTTTTTATAAAATATGTAAAATGTAGAAAAATCCTAAATTTTGGAACTACACGCCGTGTACTTTTTCCACACACCGTGTACTTCTGGCCGTGTTGGTATGAGTACACAGAGCATGTAGCCAAGTTGGCGACAAAGGGTGTAGGAACCGACTATACGCCGTGTAGTGGTCCTTTACACGCCGTGAAGTCAGTCGGCATGCCAAAATAGTAAGGCGGTGGAAAAGATGCCAGCTGGGCAAAAGTACAAACCGTGTACTCAGGAGTACATGTCGTGTACTCATGTCGGTAAGTGAAAAGTGCCACGCTGGCAGGAAGCCGCCAGGTGAATAGTTAAATGAAGGGAGTACACACCGTGTACTTTGGAAGTACACATTGTGTACTTTGTTCTTTTAGCTTAAAACAGACAGTAGCCTCCTCATTTGGCAGAGGAGGCATTTGAGCCGTTTTGGAGCCAAATGAGGAGGCCAGACCTTTGGAGATCCACCGGGTGTTCATCTGCAATTTTTTTCTGCATCGGACATTCTCGTTGGAACTACACAGGTAAGCCCTCTCTTCTCCTAGAATTTTTCTTACCAATTCTTCTGCTAATGTAAGTTATTTACATTTGAGTGGGTTTCATTCTTCGTCATATCTATGCCATTCTTGGGCATTTCTGGAGTCGATGTTCGGGTATAATGTTTGTTGGCGTATAAGGTAGGTGGCTTGGTGTTTAGTTTTCCAACTTCTATGTGTTTTGTGAGTTTTTGTGCCACAAACCCATGTTAGGGTGTCGTGTGGCTGAGGTTGTTGCTGTATTAAACACCTATAATTGGTTAGGTATTTAATTATGATATTAAAATGCTGGTTGGGATCGTTGCTTGGATCCGGAACCACCCCGGGGGTGTGTTCCACTGTTTAGCCGTTTGGCCGGGATACCCGAGGGTATGCCTTTAAAGTAGTAATTGTAGAATTGCCTTGAGAGAAATTTCTTGTTACTACTTGTTTACCTATTGCGCATGGCCCAGTTTCCTGTTTAGCATATGGGCACTGTACTGTATTAACCTGAGGGTATGACTATATTAGCTTGAGGGCGATGTTCTATTTCCACCTGAGGGAAACCTTTTGTGCCTGAGGGCTTGACTTCTGTGCCTGAGGGCGACACTTCGTATTCCTGAGGGCGAGAATTCTGTTACAATACCTGAGGGCAATATTCTGTATATCCTGAGGGCGTGGTTCACTATATTAGCCAGAGGGCGAGATACTGGTTGGCCTGAGGGCTTGGTGCTGTTGAGCAGAAAATGATAATAAATTAAATAGATTAAAAAAATAATTAAATGGAAATATAACAGGTAATTTATTTACTTTTGGGCACTGCTTGGTTAATTGCATTTTACTATTGCACTGTTGTTGCATGTTTACACACAGTTGGGCATGGGCCTTTGGTGGGTTCCTACTAAGATATATTTCTCACACCCTGTTTGGGTTATGCTTTTCTGCCCAAATAGATTACGTTTTTGTAGGTGTGGATAGGGGAAAGAGTCCTTATACAGGTACTTGACTATTGCTGAGGAGTAGGAGGGCATGGGACAGAGCCTAGGCTCACGATGCCACTACCAGCTGTTTTTCTTTGTATTGCTGTACTCTTCTTTTGTTGTACTTCATAGATGAATAACATGTTCTGGATGTTTTTTTAGAACTTGAGACATGTAGCATCATAATTTATATATTTTTGGTTATATCTATTACCGCTGTTTATTTCAGTTGTGTATGGGTTACTTCTTCTGTTCTTTTTTATATGTTTTATTTCATTTCGCTACGCTACACTTTGTCAAATGAGGGAATTGTTTCCCCACTATTAGACCTGGGCCCTCGTTGCTAGTCGGCAGCCTCTGGCGTTTGGGGAAATGTGCTTGAGGTCACGTGCCGAACAGGGTTCGGGGCACCCATTGAGTGGTACCTAGATCAAGGATGTTACAGATAATTTTAAAATATCATTTGGAAAATTTGGATTTTTATATCATAGGGGTTGTTCAACAAAAACTTGCTCAATTTTATAACCACTTAAGAAATCACTTTTGACATCGATTTCAGAGATTTTAAAATCCATTTGTGCGACATATGAAAGTAGAATTATAATGGCTTCAAACCTAGATACTAGTGCAATGGTCTATTCAAAATCAATTCTTTATTATTTTTTATAGTATTTTGCAACCAATATATCATTGTAACGAATAATATTTCTTGTATTATCTAATTTATTTCAAAACACCAATTTTGATCCTATGGTCAAGGTTTCTTTTAGTCTATCAAAAATCTTCAATACTTTATTTCTCTCATACTGACTAAGTTATACTTGCATATCCGTCACCAAAAATTTATAATTGATTGCATCATTAGTATTTTTATGTTAATGTTGTGATGAGAATACTTGATGTCAAACCATATTTCTCAAGAAGCTCTAGTTTTTGTTCGTTTGTCTAAATGTACACCTACAACATCTAAGGGATTGTTTTTAAGGGTTCTAATTAGTCTGGTAAAATTAGGGATAGTTATTTCATGTTCATCACTTGGTTCTGTTTTATTATGGTTAGATTCTAGAGAATTTCTAGAACTAGAAATTTTTACTGATTCCTTTTTAAGATGGTTATAGAGTTTATCATTAATGTCCAAATTTGATAAATCCTCTTCATGATTTCCTAGTAAAATATTTGGTTCATATGGATATGTTTCATCAATATTGACATGTAAAAATTTTTCCACACATTTTCTTTTCTTATTTATGATTCTATAATATTATCTTGATGTTGAATATTCAAGGAATATTCCATCATTGCTTTTAGAGAAAAATTCAAATAGATTACCTTTAGTGTTAAGAATATAAACATTACATACATACAGTATATAATAATTTATCATGGGTTTCCTATTGTTCCAAAACTCATAATGATTTTTCTTAAGGATAGGTCAGATTAAGACTCTATTTATTTTGTGACAAGCCATATTAACAACATCAACCAAAAAATATACCAGTAGGTCATATTCAATGAGCATAGTTCAAGATATCTCTTGTATGGTTATATTCTTTCGTTTTACAACTCCATTTTAACTGGGTTTCCTAGGGGATGAAAATTTAAGACTATTTCCAATTTGTGAGATAAAAGATTAAAAGTCTTGATTTTCAAACTCACAACCATTATCAAATCTTAAAGATTTAATTTTATGTCCACTATGATTTTCTACATTCCTAGAATACTTGGTAAAATGGGAGCTATCTTCATTTTTTTAGCTAAGAAAATGTTCATGTATACTAATAGAAGAACTCTACAAGAACATAATGATAGTGCTTCCCATTGAGACATGAAACTCTAGATGGTCTAAACAATTCAATGTGAAATAACTCAAGAGGTTGAGAACCCGTATCTTCATTATTTGGTTTGAAAGAGATTTTTTTGTAGCTTTCACTTTTGAAAAGTATTGCACACTTTATTGTCTGGAAACTCTAGTTTGGGAAGGTCTTTAACTAAACATTTTATGGTTAATTTCTCAAGGTTGTGTACATTTCAGTGTCCTCATATTCTATACAAGATCCATGAAACATTGAGAAAGGCAGTTAGGTAGGAAACATTATGTGATGCTACTATGTCTAAGATTACGACATATACCTTTTCATTTCAAAGATAATTAAATACTATGTTATTAATGGAATAAAAAACATTGAATAAATAATTTTTTAATTTGACATTGAAACCATCATCATATAGTTGGGATATTCTAAGAATGTTATTATTTAATCCATCAAGATAATGTACTTTTAAAATTGAATGTGTTAGGGTTACTAATCATGCCTTTGTTGATGATTTTTCCTTTACCATGCATTTTCACCAAATGTGAAACATCCTCCATCAATGATAATAATATTATTGAAGCATGAGTATTTTCCTATCAGGTTTCTTGAACATCAACTGTACATGTTTCAAAAATTTCTATAGAAAATAATTAAGGAGTTTACCTACAAAACATTTTATAAAACAAATGATTTTGGTACCCATATTTGGCTGGGTCTAGAAACATTAAATATAATATATTTAGGAATATACACTTGTCTTTTGGGTTTACTATATTTAGAATATATAGAATTTGAAAAAAATACTTTGTTTGTTCCAAAAAACTCAATGCGGTAAAAGAATATTTTGAACTGGAACTGGCAGTGAAATCATGATTTTGGGGAAAAAAGCAGATTTTCTAATTTTAGCCAAAACATGTGTTTTTGATAAATATAATTATCCAGGGATGATATCCAAATATATTTGTATACATAGAAGCTATCTATTTAGAATGTAACAATGTTAGTGTGTTTTTCCTATTAGTAAACTTTTCACTATCCTTCTTTATATGGTCATTAGATAACTTTAGATCAATATTTTCCTTTATTAGTTAGGAATTTTTATCTCTCTAAAGAGTATATTGATATTTAATATTTGGTTAAAGTGAATTTTGTTTCTTTAATGAATTCTAATTATCCTTTAATTCATTGAAGGTTTCTTATAACATACTATAATATTCAAAAAATTCCTTATTTGACATATTTTCATATTTGGAGTCACCTCTATAATAATAGACATTAATTACATGAGTGCTTAAGAGTACCTCTAAGGTATTATTCATAATGAACATGTTTTCCATATCTCTATTCTCATTCTGGGAGGAAGAATATTCCCCGGAGATGTCCTTGGATGCACTCCATGTGGCCTTCACAGCTTTCTTATATTTCCTAGCTTTATTTTCATATTTCTTATTATATTTTAATTTAGGAAATGCAGATTTGGAATGACCTCTTCTTTTTCATTCCTATCAAACTATCCCTTCTGATTTGTCATGTTTCTTCAAATCCTTTTTCCAATTTCCATTATTTTAATATTTTACTTTAAGATTTTATCAAATAAAGAAAAAAAAATTTCTATAAAATATTATAAATCTCTCAGCCAGCTGGGCCATTTCCTCACCCCATAAGAAACTTATTATTCACTACCCTTACTCTCAACAACGACTTGAACACTCTCATTGTATTTACTATTGGAAGTGGTAGTCATTAAGGATACAAATTTTTATTTTTGCTTCATCCACCTCTTCTTTGTTGAATTTCATCTCTTCTTCAGTCATCATCAGTTTTCCAATAATTTAATTGATAGGTAATTTGATTATGTCACATGATTCTCTAATTAAGATATATTTTCTTCTCCATCTATCACGTAAGCATATGAGAATCCTCATGATTTGTTCTTTGGAAGTAAAAACACTCCACAAAGAGATCATAGTGTTCAGTATTTCATTAAAACTGAAATAAATGTCATAAATAAGCTCATTTGGCTTCATTGTAAAATTATCATATTTAATAGTATATGTATTTAATCTCATTTCTTTCATAGTAGATGTTCCCTCACAGAAAAGAGCCAAACTGTCCGAAATCTCATGGATGTTTTACAAGAAATAATGCAATTAAAATCTTAATATCCTAGTGCACAATATAGTGCATTCATTACATTAATGTTATTTTATTATTTAATCTGGGAAGGTTCGTCCCATGTATTCAAAGAAGTTTTAGGGATTGTGTATTTACATTCATTATTAGTCCAGCTTTCAAATCACATTATTTCTAAATGTAATTACATTTTAAGCTTCCATTGAGAATAATTTTTTCCATTGAAAAAATATTGTCTATTTGAAGCATCTCATTAAAATTTATTGTCCATAATAAATTTTTTGAAAATATTTCAAAGAGTAAACAATTTAGAGATAACCTAAATTTTAAAATCTTTGAAATACAGCTACAATCATAGTTGAAAAGGGTTTCAAAAAATAATTGCAAACTAAAAAATTACAAAATACCTTTGATACCAAATTTTGTTTAGAGTAGTTTACTCAAGAGTGCGGTGAATTGACCAGAAATAAAAATTTCTATTAAAATTTGTCTTTAAAAATTTATCCTTAATTAAAATATAGTAAATGTCAATTTGTAGTGAATTTATAAGTTTCCTGAATGTTCTATTAATATCTCAAGAGATTGATTTTTTTCTCATCTAAACTAATTTATAGATTAATATACCTTTTGCAATTAACCTACTAGTTTGAAATACTTATATACACTTTCTACAATAACTATTAGAGTTTAATTAAGATTTATGAAATAAGTGATAAAAATTGAGTAAAAACTAAAAAGTAAAAACATAATGGATAAAGACAAGAGGTTCAATATCATGCTGAGATTTAGTCCTCTATACTTGGTGATCAACTACCACCATGTAGTTTAATTTAATCAAAATTTTGATCCACACCCTAGATCTGGGATCTCAACATCCCACAAGGGTTTCCAGGTTACACATATCCTCTACCATGATTTTTCGTGGTAACAACAATGAACATGTCACACTTGACCACATCCAATATAATACATGGGATACAAAGAATAAAATGAGAGTGAGTTTGAGAATATAAAGTATCCTCCAGTTATGCATAGAATTTAGTGTGTGTGTGACATATAGAAACACACATTGGTCAGAAATGTAAATAAATAAACACAAAAAAGTTGAAGATGTATGGAATAGTTTAGAAGTCACTGTGTGGGATTTAGAAAATATTTGGACTCGTTTGATGTAGTGTAAATGATTTTTGAGTCCTCTTTTGGAAGAAGGATCCAAAAAAGTGTGTTGTAGTCTCTATGCTTTGTATTCCAAAAATGGGAAATGTTTAGAATCTTGTTTGAAAGATGTTCATGGTTTCTCTATAGGTTTTTCATCACTTATTATTGTCCCAGTATGTTCTTCCTTTGATTTATTGACTTTTTGAAGTATTCTTTGAGTGTTTCATGTGTTTTAGATTGTTCTCTTATGTATGAATGTATGGAATGATCCATCTTATAATTATTTTATACATAGTGGTCCAAAAAACACTAGGATCTCCCCATGTTCATGTACCATGTACTGCGTCTATAGTATCCTACAGACAACGTTAAATAATGTCAGAAACATTAATTTATCTAAATATTACTGATAGAAATAAATATGAATTAATAAATTAAAAATAGTTTTTTATGAATATTAGTGAGACATAAGTATCAGTGAGTCATTGGTAATGGCATTTTAGCATTAGTGACTCTCTGTGTTAGTGATTCCATTCCATCAGTATTAGCGACTCTCTTTATCATTGATTCCTTTCCATCGATGTCACTGCCTCTCTGTATCGGTGAGTCCTTTACACCGTTGTGACTGACTCTATATATCTACGAGTCCATTCCATTAGAGTCAGTGACTCTAGGAATTAGTGATTCATTTGTTATATTTGTCTTTATGGGCCTCGGCGAGTCATCATCGATGACTCATTTAGAACTATCAGTGTGTCTCCAATTAGTGACTCATCCGTTAGTAAGTCGCTCAAACTATCGGTGAATCATAAATCAATGTCTTATTTGATTAGTGACTTCTTCACCATTGACTTTTTCATTAGTGTTTCCATTGTCCTATCAGTGAGTCCTCATCAGTGAGTCAACCAACAATGACTCCTTTTAACTATCAATGTCAGGGAATTTAGAAAACATCCAAAGTGTATATATTATGATGAATAATAACAAATAAATTAAATTTCATAATTATATGTAAAATATATCTTAAAATATATTAAAATAAAAATATCCATAATATATTGACTCATTTAAATGTATTATACAATGTGACACAATTTATATAGTTATAAATATTATTAAACATGATTAATATCAGTTGTAACATAATATATAAATTAATAGGATTTATTGATTGGCATTATTTGTGATTATGAAATAAATTATCTCATAAAGTGTCCACACATGTTTTAAAAACTGTGTGCACTCATCAGAGAAGTTTTTCAATCCATTAAAATGGGCATACAATTAGGGGAACATGTTTGTCCAAATAGAACAGCTCTGCCTAGCTAACTATATGTTTGAGTTTTTCTAATCTGAAATTTAGTTTTAAAATACCAAACCCTCCATTTGAGATCCACTATATGTCGATACGACCCTCCGTGTGGTTTTTTCTTCCCTATAAGGTCCCAAGAGCATTTATTTTCCCCTCTACACCCATCAAAAATAAAACTGAAGCATGTCGAATGACGTTCAATCATCTCTTGGTTATTTTCTTCTTCCTGTTATCTTCCTCCAACTATCACCCTTATCTTCCCTAGATTTTTATAAATCTCCATGCTATTTTAAGATCCAATAACCATTGTTTCAGATCTTTGATTTGGGTTTGATTCAAGGATTCTATTATCGTCATTCATTATTAAATAATCCTGATTAGGGTTTTGTGTTTTCAGATCTAGAAAACCCGAGGTAGGTGGTTCCATTACAATTCCAAATTTTTATTTACCAAAAATTAATTAATTTAAATTAATTTTTTATTCATATTCAATTTCATGAAAGTTGTTTCAATTGTATTATTTAAATCAAAACTCAATCTTATTTATGGATTTGTTTTGGAAATTTGATTTTCGATATAAAATTAGAAACCCACCCCCAAATCAATTTAATTGGTGTGTATTTGTGAAATTGTTTGAAATTGTGGAAAATAAATTGCGAAATTAAAATATATGAAATTGATTTGATGGAATTGATTTCAATTTTTTATTTTCCAAAAATTATGTAAAATGATTTAAATAGAATCCTTCAGGGTCTATCATATAAGAATTTAGTTTTTATTTACACCCATTTAGTGTTTTAGAAAGAAAATAGGAGTATTTGAAATATAGAATTAGATGAATAGTATTTTAAGAAGACCCTAAAGTAAATTTCTCATCAGTAATTTTTTATTTGAGAACATGAATGAATTGGTTTGTTAGAAAGTTATTTGAACATCACTCTATGATTTGAAACATTCCAAAACATAAATTAAACACGCCACATCCTTGGAGATATGGTGTTGAGTCTCCTTTGATCATAAAAATGGTATGTGTGTATACACAAATTAACATGAAACATTGAGTGTATGATGTACCTTAGTCTAGAAATATCATACCTTTAGGAATATGATCATGTTGTTCACTTATTGTATATGAAATGAATATATGATATTATAGTAAACAATTTCACATTATTTGAGAAGTTCCAAGTCAGAATCCAAGTATCACTGAGAGGGGGTGTGGGTGAATTAGTGATATCTTTTTTCTTTTTATGTTTCCTTCTTTTTGAAAAAACCTTCTCCTTCTGTTAAAGAGTATCTTCCCTACTGAACACACACAACCAGAAGAACAAAATATTTACAAGGTTCACCACTCAACAAGAGTAGCTATGTCCTTTGTATGATACATAAATAATCAAATACCACACAATACACTAGAAAATAATCCTTTGATGAGAAATACAACGTGTAGGATATGACCTTACACTCTTTTAGAAATTGGAAAACAATCCGCAAGTTTGTGTTCACCCTCATAGAAAAAATAAGAAATTACAGAAAATCATGGCTTCCTTAAAATTGAACAGGTGTATTCTTTGAAGAAAAACACTTCACCTTCCTACCTAGAAGCTAGTAGAGACTCCCATATTCCCAACTGAATACATGCGAAGACCACAAATTTTTTACGCAGCCTTTTAGGTGGCATGCGCATAAAATTATAACCTTGCATGAAAAAACACAATTTGGTGTGAATTAGTTTTTTCAAGCAACTATTCTTTTTCGTACATCACTTCCTTTTTCGCACAAAACATCACTTTTTTTTTGTAACACGACGTTTTCACGCAATACTTAACTTTTTCACACAAAAAATTATTTTTCATGTAGCACAACACTTTTTTGTGCATCACTTTCTTTTTCACCTAACACTTTACATTTTTGTAAAACACATTTTTTTTGCAGCACATCATCTTTTCAGGAACTACTCAACACTAAAATATTTTCCACGTTTCAAAGCTTGACATTTTCTAAGTGTCATTCCCTAACAAATGAGAGGGGTTCAACTCATATTTATAGTCATTTTGGACCCTGTACGTAGAAACACATACTGCACGTAAAGCTCCTTCTAGCGTGTATAATTGTCTCTCACTTATTTATATTACATGCACCATCCTTTATTTCTGATCACCACCTGGATTTTTTTGCGCACATCATGAATTTGACATTTTCTATAATTAAAAACATAAAGCATCTCTTGCGCATAGAACATCAAACCAAAATTTTGTGCACAACAAATTTATACACGTACAAGTCTGATGTTCTTCGCAAATTTCATGAACATTTCCAAATTATAACTCACCTTCTACCTTTTTCATTTTTAGACTATATATTTACAATAAACCAATTTTATGAAAAATTCCACACCACATTCCATATTGCGCACAAAACAAATTTTTCACGCAACCTATTTTTCACACACTCGCCCCAATTTTTACCACAATTCAAACCTTCACCATATTATCCATTTCAGATATGGAACTCCACTTTCACATAAAATTATAAACCATTTTCAATCTTGCATACAAAAAAACCTTTCACATGGCATCTTTTTCGCCAACTTTGCCCAATTTTTCATGCACTGTAGGCCTTTTCCAACTTTTGATGTTCTGACCATGAATCATGCCTTGAACGAAAAATTATAAGCCATCTTAAAACTTGCACCCATCATCTTTTGAAAAAAGCACATTTCTCAATCTCCCAATTTTTTCCCCAACAATTTGAAAAACACTAGGAAATGGCACCACCTTAAAATCTGCTTCAGCAAGAACAAAAATGCTACTTCACTATGATCTATCATATTAAACACACAAATTCTTTTATCACGAACCATATCAATCGTGATATATAGTCCTTGATAGAACACATTTAGCATCGTCATATATTCCATGGAAAGGACAATAAATTTCCATATCTTCCACTAGAATCTTTCCATCAAGTCAAAACAGAATATGGTTGGAAATATCATTTTCCACCTATCATTCATAAGTCATCCATCACAAGTTATCCTAAATAATGATATTTGTGAAATAAAAATCAGCACAACATCATCTCATTTATCAATCCTTTAAAATGTGAATAGATATATATTCCTTGACAACAAAAGACAACACTTAGAAACAACTAACTCTTCTCACTTCCTTATCCATCCAACTTGGTCCCAAAAATCACCCCCATTGGATTTTTCTATCAACAAAGATTCATAAATCACTGAATATTGTAACCTCATGCATTGTATTAATTATCAACAATTATAAACCTACATGAGCAATAGTATTATAGGAATCAAGAATTATTTACAGTAAAACCGTGATTTCCAAGAATAGTGACTATGGAATTTCTTCCTCATTCTTCTCCAAAACATAGAATAAATTCTTCAAATCCTTCTCCCTCAAAATTCTTCCCCTGGTTCTTTTTCACTTATTCATCTTTCTTGGAATACCAAATTTTTTTTCCTACAACCATCCAACAAATAGTTAGAATAGTTCACACACATACAAGATGGACTCACATGTTACCCACAACTACCCCTTTATGCCTTCTTTCGTAAGGATTGATTATAAAACCATTATCCCACTTGAAAACACTATCCAATTGTGAGATGATAAATGTGATAGAAACACGCATCTCAACCATGATAATAAGAAGTTTAGACACCCATGTTCAACCTTAATTTTTCAAATGGTTCATTTGATAAAGTCTTTGTGAATATATCAACAACTTTATCATATGTATAAATGTATTCAAGAATCAATTCATTATTCTCCACATGCTCTTTGAGGAATTTATGTCATTGTGTTTTGAATGAGAATGTTGTACCTAATTCCAAGTATGATTGATCACACTCTGATTATCATATCCCAAAATCAATGGTAGCTACACTTAAACAAGTAGATCATACAACTGTGTCTCTATCCACATGAGTTGGGTAGCATATTGAGTCGTAGAAACATACTAATCTTCATCCTTGATAAGAGTTACTAAAAGTTATTTCTTTGTATGACAACTATCACAACATTTTACCATAATGAAAACTCCACTAGAGGTGGATCTTCTATCATCAGCATTTCCTTCCCAATATGCATCTAAATATATGTACAAAACAATATTTTCTATGGCATCACACCTGATTCCAAAATTTTTGTGCCTTTCATATATCGGAGAATCATATTAGCAGAAATCAAATGGGAATCTTTAGGAGTGGACTGAAAACATGCAAAAAAGGTGATAGCATATACAATGTTAGGTCTTGAGGTAATCAAATGTAACAGACTTCCAATCAGCTTTCCAAAATCATTCTAATCAACTTCCTTGCCTTCTACACCATTAGACAACTTGGTTCCCACAAAATTTCATGTCCAAACTAGTTTCTAAATTTTCATGCCAAACTTCTTCAGAAGTTCCATAACATATTTTTCATGAGATAGAAAAACATGATATTTCTTCTATGAAATTTGTATCCCAAGAAAGTATTTCATTTCCCCCAGCATTGACATCTCAAATAACTTCCTCATCTCCTTAGAAAATCATTGACATGATATTTCATCATTCCTAGTAAAGATAGTGTCATTGACAAAAACAATAATGATCAGTGAAAAGTCCAGACTGACCATGATGTAAAGATTTTTGTCAACTCCACCTTTCATAAAATTCATCTTCCTCATGAATGTATCTAATTTAGAATACCGATCACTTAGTGCCTATTTTATCTCATACAAATCCTTCATCAACATACATATATAACTTTCATCATTTCTAAAAACAAATCCACAAGTTGGATAAATTTAATCTTCCCCATCAAGGTCACCATTCTAGAATGCAATTTTTACATCCATGTGAATGATTTTCCAACCTCATTGTACAAAAATTGCAAGAAAGATTCTGATTTTTCTAATATTGCCACCAGAGTAAAAGTTTCATCAATGTCAATGCCATCAATTTGGGAATACTTTTTGAAAACCAATAATTTTTTTCTTATTTCTTTACCTTCTTTATTCATCTTGTTCCAAAAAACCTACTTGGTACCAATAATGTTATTGTTGTCTGGATTAGGTACAAGTTCCTATGTATAATTATTCTCTATCTGATCAAGCTCTTCACTAAAAGAGAGAACCCATTCTGGATGCTAAAATGATTCATTTATATATCATTGGGTTCAAATTTCGAATAAAGAGAAGTATGTGTTATAGAATTAATTGTTATTCTTGTTTCAACCCTCTGATGTTGATCTCCAATAATGTTATGATCCTCCTCTTGTTTCATCAGCATTGGACGAGTTGTTCGAACTTCATCATCGTCACTTGAGATTTCTGAGACTGATTCCTCTTCTTGAGTAGGATTAATAGAGTCTACAACATTATCAGAATCGTTAACAAAATAATTTTTTATCCTACTCAACTTCCGTATCAACATATGAATTCTTTTCTTTCTCATCATTTTTAACAAATTTTAATTCTGAAGAATCAATATTTCTTTATCTTTCATTGGTGATAATTCTTTATCCTCTTACCTCTAGATTATAGAAAATAAAAATTCCATCATCCTCTCTTTTCTCAAACATTACAACGTTTCCACATTTCTTCTTTATAATGAATGAAATCCCAAAAACACTAAAGTGTTTCAGACATGGAGTTTTTCCATAAAATACCTCACATGGAGTCATATCTGAGTTTTTTCATATAGAAAAATCTGTTCAAAATATACACAGCAGTGGTCATGGCATTCCTAAAATAATAATGAGAAATAATATGTTCAACTAACATATTTCTCCCCATTTCCAACATAGTTCGATTATTTGTTTCAACAACCCCATTTTGTTGAGGTGCATATGGTGAACTAAACTCATTCCAAATTCTAATTTTCATGAGGTAACATTCAAACTCTTCATTCATATACTCTCCACCATTATCAGTTCTCAACTTCATCACTGAATACACAAATTCCTTATCTTATTTCCTCCTAAAACTCTTATCATTTTCAGAGCATCTGACTTATGTCTTATGTACATAACACAAGTAATGGGAGTAAATTCGTCAATGAAAATAATGAATTACTTATCTCTATTTGTAAATTTCTTGCTCATTTGTCCATAGATATCCAAGGGTATGAGTTCAAAGGGTCTTTTTGAGCGTATTTCAACTCTTTTATGAATAGACTTTACAATCTTCCCTTTCTCACAAATACTCCAAAACCAACCTCTTCATCTTGATAAATCAGGAATATCTTAAACACAATCTATCATTGATAACTTTCACATATTTCTCCGACACAAATGTCCCAAAATTTTATGGCATCGCTAATATTCATCCACCACACCCATGCAACAAGATATTTTAACTTCACTAACTTGGACAAATTCTTTCTTGTACGTTGGCTCATGAAACTATATTTACATCATTTTCAATTTTCACAACACATCCATACTTTCTGAAGATAACATGGTTTACCTCATCACAGATTAGTGACACACTAATTAGGTTATGTTTCAACCCAACAAAATGTAGTGTTTTCCTGGATTTCATCTTTTCTTTTCCAATGATGGCTGATACAACACCTTTGATCATTAGAGTAACATCATTTCCAATTGTGATTATTCTTTCATTGAAGTCTTTCACATTCTTCAGCAGCTTTATGTTTCCTGTTATATGATAGGAACACCCACTATCAAAAATCCAGGGATGTTCTACTTTTGTAGTGGTCAAATAATTTTTGACAATGAGAGATTTTTGTTCTTCCTCTTCTTCGACTTTCAATTGAGTTTCCTCCAATTTCCTAGCCAAGTAAATGTGTTCTGTCTATACAACCATGCACTCATTCCTTTTAGACTTATCAGACCTATCCCTTTTATATTTTAAAAACTCTAGCTTCTACGGATTATTAAGAAACTTTTGTTGCTCTGATAACACACTAAGAAAACCCTTAGCATGATGTCCAGGTTGATCCCAACTTTTACAAATAGTCTCTAGTGGTTGGAACCTATTCACAACTTTTACAGTAACCTTATAAGATATCTTTTGAAATTTATTTGGATAATTTATCATTTGAAAGGATTGACTCCCCCTCAATCCATGTCTTTAAAGACATGTGGAATAGTTGAAATATTGCTCGTTGAACCAACACATATTTTCCATGTATCCAAATCCTCCAAAATATCTGCAGTAGCCATAGAATGAATATTTTCCTCGAAAACATCCACACTGACCGGAGTTCTGAACATGCTTCTCAATAAGCTTCCTACCAGAATTCTGCGGAACATCAACCTTCGTATTTTTCAAATGTAAGTTCTTTCCTCATCTCATATTTCTCTTCAGATTTACTAAAAACCGAAGTGGTAGACATCTTTTTGGACTCAATATTTTTAGATGCATCTGATTTTTTAGTATTTATAACTTTGACCACAGACATAGCTTTTACCACATTTCTTTTATCAGAACCCATTCTATCCTTCTTTTCAACTTTTGAAAATAACTTTTATTGATACTTATTAGGATTATTCATAGAAGAACATTCACCAAATTTTGTAACAGAATTTTTGAACCTTGTGTTCATTTCCATAGCTTTTGAATATTTATATTGGAAAAGTTCCAACTCATCAAATTTTTACTTCACCATTACTTCCATATGATCATTACGATTGTTTTATCTCTCAAGAGAATTTTTTAGATTATCAATTTAATTTTCATATTTTTATTTCTTGTCACCAATACATCTTTGGTCATAAAATGAAGGGTTTTTATTTTTTAATTTTTTGTTTTCTTATTCAAGTCTTCTGATATTCCATAAACATTCCCTCAACTATTCTTTCAGATACTTTTCAACTAGATATTCTTCTTCATCTTCAGTACTACTACTCTCATAGTCATCATTATTCACTGTTACAAAAAAGGTACCCTATCTAGATATCTCTGTAACTGATTTTTTAGATTCATTCTCACTATTGTCATCGTCTTTATCTTTTGAAAAAAAAAATATTCTTCCTTTTGATTTGAAGAACATTTTATTCTTACCTCATCCAGAATATTTATCGTTTCCACCCTATTTTTTCCATGTCCTTATTGTTCATCCATATTCTTCATCATTGTCTACATATTTCCTTTTTTGAGGTCAATTAGCTAAAATATGGCCAACAACTCCATATTAAAAACATTTCAAATGGAGTGTCCCTTTTTATTTCCTGGTGCCTCTTTTAAATTTTTTTTAAAACAAGGATAAAATTTCATCAAAATTTTTACGTACCTCATTTTCAGAGTCAGATTCACCAACTTCTTCATTAATATTAATTTTTTCGACTTCTCTTTCATTATAGCCTTGAAAGAGAGTTCTCCATCAGCCTTTTCTTTTCTCTTCATAGTCTTCTCCCTTATCAATTCATCTGTTATAAGAGTGCTATTAAAATCATCTCGAGATAATGTTTTAGGGTCTCAGTCGTCTAGTGATTAAAAATTAGCTTTAAATTTGTTTGAAATAATTCTCAATATATTTTCAATAACTGTATAATCTTCCAAATTTTCACCAAAACTTCTGATTGTACTAGAAATATCATTGACCATAGTAAATAAGTCTCCAACATATTTAGACTCTCCCATTTTAAACTCGTCATATATTAGCTTCCATATTTGTTGTTTTTCCTTCGTCAGTTTTTTATTTACTTTATAGATGTTCTCCAGCTTATCCCATATTCATTTAGCAGTAGAGACACCGTTAACTCTCAAAAAATCACTCTCAGAAAGAGATGAGTGAAATGAATTTTTCTCTCTTACATCATTATCTAGATTCATCATATCAAAAAATGTATGAGTAACCTTATTAACAAAAGGAGGATATCGGCCTGTTTTTGATTCAAGAACAGCATACTCATGAAAAATAATATAAGGCATCATTTTAGATTTCTAGATATAGAAATTCTTGTGATCAAATATTAGAATCACATTACTGTTCATGAAATTCAGATTCTCAATCACAACTTCTCTTTAAATCTTTATAAATGAACAAACGAAGGGAACCACAACCTCTAATACCAGTTGAAGTTCCAAGTAAGGATCCAAGTATCACTGAGAGGGGGTGGGGTGAATCAGTGATATCTTTTATCTTTTTATGTTTCCTTCTCTTTTGAAACTTCCTTCACCTCCTATTAAAGAGTTTCATCCCTGTTGAACACACACAACCACAGGAACAGAAGATTTACTTGGTTCACCACTCAACAAGAGTAGATACGTCCTTGGTATGAAACATTAACAATACAATACCACAAAATCCACTTGAAAACAATTATTTTATGTGGAATACAATGAGTAGTATATACCCTTTCAATCATGTAGAACTTGGAAAAAAATCCACAAGTGCATGTGAACCCTTTTAGGAGAAATTAAGAATTAGATTAAATCAACGCTTCTTTACAAATGACCAGGTGTATTATTTAAAGTTAAACTCCTCACATTCCTATGAAAATGTTGGTTGGAACTCCCATATGCACAACTGAATACGTGCAAAGATGCCATATTTTATGTGAAACCTTCTAGGTAGATTGCTCAAAAGAATCCAACCCTTCATGAAAAAACACATTTTTGGTGCAGATATTTTTTCACAAAACTCTACTTTTTCTCACGTCACTTCTTTTTTCGCCCAAAACTTCACTTTTTTGTGCAACGCGCCTCTTTCAGGAAACACTTCACTTTTTTGGCAGCACATTCTTTTTTGTGAAACACTTCACTTTTTCACACAACTCTTTATTTTTCACGCAACACTTCATGTTTTCATACATCAATTTCATTGTTTTTGCAGCACTTTTTTTCGCATTCTATACATCAAATTTTCGACACTTCAGAGCTCAAGAATTATCTAAGTGTCGAGTCCAAAAAAATGAGAGGGGTTAACCTCATATTTATAAGAATTTTTGAACCTATGTGTAAAACCCCTTCCTTCACGTAAAACACCTTCTTGTGCGTAAAACTGTCTCTCACTTCTTTATATTATGCGTATGTTCCTTTATTTTAGTGCACCACATGGATTTTTCTCCCAACTCATGAAATTGACATTTATCATCATTCTAAACAATAATACTATCTTTCTCATAAAACATCAAACCCACAGTTTTCATGCAACCAATTTTTATGCGCACAACTATGATGTTCTTCACACATTGTGCGAACACCTACAATTGTTCACCCACCTCCATCCATTGTCATTTTTTGACTATCTAATGACAATACACAAAGTGCACAAAAAATTCTACAGAAGGATCCATATGGAACACAAAAGAAATCTTTGGCACAACCTCTTTTTCGCACACTCGGGCCAATTTTTTGCATAGTCCATGCCTCTTCCATACTTTCCTTTGTCGGACATGGAACTCCACTTGCAAACTGAATTCTAAAAAACGTACCATATTGTATGAAAAACCACCTTTCGTGCAACATATTTTTCACGCACATTACCAAATATTTTCATAAAATTTATGCCTTTCCCAAATATCTATGTTCTGAACATAAATCAATCCTTGTATGAAAAAATTTATGCCACCTTCATACATTCCCACAACATTCCTTTTACAAGTGCACATTTATCCATCTCCTGATTTTTAGCCCAAAAAAGTTCGAAAACACTATGAAATGGAGCCACCTTAAAATCTACCTCATAAAGAACAGCAATAATGCTTCATTAGAATCTATTTTATTCAACAAACAACTTCATTAATCATGAACCATATCTATCATGATATACAGTCCTTTATTGAACTCCTTTAGCATCATCATATTTTCCATGGAAAGTACTATAATTTTCCCTGTCTTCTACCAGCATCATTCCTTCCAATAAAAAATGAATATGACTGGAATCATTGATTATCCCCCTCTCTTTCATAAAGCATGAATCACATGTTTTCCTAACTTATGATATTTTTAAAATAAAAAATTGCAATGATTCGCCTGATTAATTAAGCCTTCACAAAGTGAATAGATTTGTCTTCTTTGACAACAAAAGAGCACACTATGTAACTACAAACTCTTCTCACTTCCTTTTCCATCTAACATGGTCCCAAAAGTATCTCCCATTTTATTTTTATGTTAAACAACATTCATAAAACACTGAACTTTGTAACCTAATAGATTAGATTACTTATCAACAATTGTAAGCCTACACGAGCTGACACATTGTTGGAAACAAGAATTATTGATAGAAAAACCATGTTGTCCAAGAGTAGTGACTACAAAATTTATTCCTCTTACTTCACTAAAACATAGAAAAATTTCTTCAAATACTTCTCCATCATCATTCATCCTCAACATCTTTTTCACTTCTTCAACTATCTTGGAATAAAAAAAATCTTTCTACAATCACTCCAACAAACAGTTAGAATAGTTCACACACATACATATTGGACTCACAGCTTACCAACTACTCCCTTTTATGAATGCTTCCATAAGGATAGAGTTATGAATCAATTATCCCTCTTGACAACACTACCCAATGGGAATATGAGAGAGGTGACAAAAAAACATACCTCAACCTTGATAATAAGAAGGTTGGACACCCATGTTCAACCTCAATTTTGAAAATGGTTCCTTCGGTAAAAGTTTTGTGAATATATCAACAACTTGTTCAGATGTAGGAATATACTCCTGTATCAATACATTCTTCTCCATAATCACTTTAATGAAGTGTTACTTTATGTTGATGTGTTTTCAATGATAATTTTGTAGCGGATTCCTTGTAAGATTGATCACACTCTGATTATCACATTACAAAAGCAATGGTAGCTTTACTTCATCAAGTAGATATTCCAACCGAGTCATCATTCACAGGATTTGGGTAGATGCTTGGGACAAAACAACATACTCGGCTTCAGTAGTGATAAGAGTTACATTAATTCTATTTCTTTGTATGTCGACTAACATAAATTTCTTCTAGAAAGGAAACTCTACCAGATGTGGATCTTCTATCATTAATATTTCTTTCCCAATCTGTATCTGAATATCCAAACAGGTCAATATTTTCTGAGACATCATACCTAATTCAAAAATTTGTTATGCCTTCTATATATATGAGAATTAATTTTCCATCAATCAAATGGGACTATTTAGGAGTTCTCTAAAGTCATGAAAATAAGGTGACATCATATACGATGTTAGGTCTTGAGGTAGTCATATATAACAAACTTATAATCATCTTTCTAAACTCTTTCTGATCAACATCCTTACCATATCAATCTACAGAAAACTTGGATTCCCGCTAAAATTGATGTGGACCCTAGTTTCCAATTTTCCATGGAAAACTTTTTCAGAGGATGCATAGAATACTTTTCTGGAGACAGAATAACATTATTCTTCTTCTGTGAACTTTCTAGCCAATAACTTTTTCATTTTCCCCAACATCGACATCTCAAATAAATCATTCATCTATATAGAAATTCATTCACACGATATTTCATCATTCCTTGCAAATAAAATGTCATCGACATTAACAATAATAATCAGTAAAAACACTGGAAACTCCTTGATGTAATGATTTATGTCAAATCTACCTTTATTAAAATTCATCTTCTTCAAGAAAGTATCTAATTTAGTATACCAAGCCCTCAAAGCATATTTTGGACCATAAAAATCATTCTTCAACCTTAAAACTTAATTTTCATCCTTTCCTATAACAAATACACATGTTTGATTAATGTAAACTTTCTCTTCAATGTCACCATTAAAGAATGAAAATTTTACATCCATTTAAATGATTTTGTATCCTCATTGAACAACAATAATAAGAGTGATTCTGATTGTTTCTAATATTTCTACCAGTGAAATGGTTTCATCAAAATCAGTGCATTCAATTTGTGAATAACCATTGTAAACCAATATTTATTTGTATCTTATTACTTTAACTTATTCATTCAACTTGTTCGGGAAAACCCACATTGTACCAATAATGTTCTTATAGTCTAGATTATGTTCAAGTTCCCAAGTATCATTCTTCTCTATCTCATCAAGCACGTCACTCATAGCCTTAACCCATTATGGATGCTCAAATGCTTCATTTACAAAATACAGTTCAACTTTCGAATAAAGCGAATTATTTGTTACAACATTCGACGTTATTCTTGTTTGAACCCTCTGATGTTGATATCCAGTAATGTTCTGAGCCTCCACTTGTTTCCTCTTCCTTGGATGAGTTGTTCTACCTTCATCCTCATCACTCGAGATTTATGATTCAGATTCCTCTTCTTGAGTAGGATTAACGTAGTCTGCATCATTATCAATATCGTTAACAAAATATTCTCTATCTTGATCAACATCCACATCAACATATGAATTATTTTATTTCACAATAGATTCAAAAAAATTTACATCTGGATAATCAATAATTACTCGTATTTCATTGTTTGACATATCGATATTCTCTTCCTTCTAGAACATTTCCATGATTAATTCCAAAATCTCAGTTTACACCTCTCTTCTTTTTAATGCATGGACTCCAAAGAAATCTTTAGAATTTCAAACTTTGTTTTTTTTCATAGAACATTTCTTATGGAATAATAGTTGAGATTGTCCTGTTGAATCATCGGTTCTGAATATACACAGTAGTTCTCATGGATTTCCCCCTATAATAATGAGAAAGACTATGTTCATGTAACATAGTTCTCCCCACATCCACAAGTGTTCCATTCTTTCATTTAGAAACCCGATTTTATTGAGGTGTGTATGGTGAAATGAACTGATGCGAAAATTCATTTTTCTTGAGGTAACTTTCAAACTATTTATTATTATAGTCTACACCATTATATGTTCTCAACTTCATCAAGGAATACTCACATTTCTTCTCTGCTTTCCTCCTTAATCTCTTAAACATTTTCAAAGCATCTGACATATGTCTCAGGTACATAACACATGTAATGTGAGTAAAGTTGTCAATAAAAATAATTAATTACTTATCTCCATTTGTAAATTTCTTTCTCATTGGTCCAAAAATATCAGAGTGTATATGTTCCAATGACCGTTTTGAGCGTATTTCAAATCTCTTATGAATAAGGTTTTCAATCTTCCATTTCTCACAAATTGTGCAACACTAATCTCTTATTCTTGATAAATCATGCATATCTCGAACACTATCTCTCTTTGATAACTTGAACATATTTCTTGGACACATAGGTTCAGTAATTTTATGCCATAAATGATTTTCATCCACCAAACCCATGAAACAAATTTTTTTCACTTCACCAACTTGGAACAAATTCCATATTATACATTGGCCTCTTGTAACTATATTTCCACAATTTTCGGTTATCACAACAAATCGATCCTTTTTTAAAGAGAGCATTGTTTCCCTCACCACATTGTTGTGACAGACTATGCAGGTTATGTTTCAGCCAACAACATAGAGTGTTTTCTTGGATTTCATCTTTTCATTTCCAATAATGTCTTATCGAACACATTTCATCCTTAGAGATTCATCATTTCCAAATGTCAGTCTTCATTATTTGAAGCCTTTCACATTACTCAACATTTTTATTTGTCCTGTTATTTGAGAGGAACACCCACTATCATGAATCCATGGACATTATCATTTTGTAGATTTTAAAGCAGTTTTTCCAATGAGAAATTTTTGTTCTTCCTTTTCATCCAATTTCTGTGGTGCTTCCTCCAATTTTTAATCCATGTCAACATATTTTGGAAAGACAACCATGAACTCTTTATTTTCAGACTTAACTGACATGTATCTTTTAGCTTTTAATAGCACTAGCTTTTGTAGATTATTAAGAAACTTTTGTTGCTCTTCTAACACACTATGGAAGCCCTTTAAAAGATTCCTAGGTCGATCACATCCTTCACAAATAGTTTCTAGTGGTTGGAACCTATTATCAAATTTTACACCAACCTTATAACATATCTTTTGAGATTTCTTGGGAAATTTTCTCTCTATAAAAGATTGACACACCCTTAATAAATGTCTTTCTAGACATGTGGAATATTTGTAATTTTTTGGTTAAAACAACACATATTTTCCATGTGTTCAAATCCACATACCAACAGTATCAATAGAATGAATATGCTCCTCAGAAACATTTATAATTACTGGAGTTCTGAACATGATTATAAATAATTTTCTTTAGAGAATTCTACTGAACATCAACCCTTATATTTTCAAATGTAACTTCCTTCTTTAGCTCAATTTTCTGTAGAGTTTTAATGGAACCAGAAGTGGTAGTCATCTTTCTAAACTCAATATTTTTAGATGATTTTTATTTTTCAATATGTCTAACTTTGACCACATAAGTATCCTTTCAAACATTTCTTTTGTTATTACCCATTCTATATTTTTTTTAACTTTTGAAGGAAACTTTGTTGATCCTTATTAGTCTCATTACTAGAAGAAGAATCACCAACTTCGGTAATATAATTTTGAACCTTTTGTTAATTTCCTCAGCTTTTGAAAGTTTATGTTGGAAAATTTCCAACTCATCCTCTTTTACCTTCTACTTTACTTCCTGATGATCATTATGATTCTTTTCACTCTCAAGGGAATTTTTTAGATCACAAATCTCATTTTAATATTTGTGTTTCTTATCATAAAATATTTTCTGGTCATATGATGAAGATTTTTCATTTTTCATTTTTATGTTTTCTATTTCAAGCCTTATGATCTTCCTCAAAAATTTCTTCATCTCTTCTTTCATAAGTTGTTCAAGTTGTGTTTCTTCATCTTCTTCAGTACTACTGCTCTGATAATCATCAAAATTAAATATTGAAAAAGTGGTAAACTATCTAGCTTTCCCAGTAATAGATTTTTCTAATTTAGTCTTTATATCTTCATCTTCTTCATCTTTTGAAAAAAATATTCTTCCTTTTGATTTGAATAAATTTGTATTCTTACCTCTGCCAAAATATTTATCTTTTCCACACTGTTTCTTCCTTGAAAATATTATTCTTCCATTTCTTCATCACTATATTCATATTTTCTTTTCTAGGGAAATTAGATGGAATTTGGCCAAAAAACTCCACATTCAAAATATTGAAAAGAGTGTTTTCCTTTGAATTTCCCTGTGCCTATTTTATCTTTTTTTTGTAAACAAGGATAAAATTTCATCAAAATTTTGGTATATCTCATTTTTCGAGTCAGATTCACATGCTTTTTCTCCAATATGACATTTCTTCGACTTACATTTCATTAAACACTTGAAAGAAAATTATCTATCCACTTTTGAATTTCTCTTCATAGTCTTCTTTCTTCTCATTTCATATGTTATATGTGTGATGTGTTAATCATCCAGAGATAATGTTTCAGTGTCTTTATATTCTAGTGATGATACTTTAACATCAAATTTGTCAGGAAGAATTCTCATGATCATTTCAACAACTATAGAATCATCCAAATTTTCATAGAGACTTCAAATTATACTGAAAGTATCATTGACCCTTGTAAATAAGTGTCCAACAGATTTAGACTCTCCCTTTTTCAAGTCTTCATACATCAGCCTCCATATTTCTAGTTTTGTCTTATTCACTTTTGTATTTCCTTCAAAGATGTACTTCAGCTTATCCCATATTACCTTAGCTGTAGAAACATATGTGACCCTCAATATCTCACTCTTAGAAAGAGATTAGATTAATGTATTTTTATCTCTTCTATCATTCTAAAGATTCTTCTTATCAACTGGTGTAAGAGGAACATTATCATCAATAGGAGGAAATCCTTATGATGTTATTTCAAGAACTTCATACCCAAGAGACACAAAATAAGGAATCATTATATCTTTCTAGATTTGATAATTCATGCCATCAAGTATCAGAATCCCCTTACTATTCACACAATCTATATTCTCCATCACAACTTCTCTTCAGAACTTTAGTAAATAACAAACTAAGGGAGACTCCACCTCTGATTCCAATTGATGTTACCAGTCAGGATCCATGTATCACTGAGAGGGGGATGGGATGAATCAGTGATATCTATTTTCATTTAATGTTTCCTTATTTTTGAAACATCTTTTTCCTCCTATTAAATAGGTTCTTCCCTTCTAAACACACACAACCATAAGAACACAAGATTTAAAATGTTCACCACTCGACAAGAGTAGCTACGTCCTTCGAAGGGTATGGAAACAATCCAATAGCACACAATCCACTAGAAAACAATACTTTGATGTATAATAAAATGAGTAGGATATGCCCTTTCACTTGTGTAGCACTTGGAAAAAAATCATAAAGCGTGTGTGCATCCTCTTAACATAAACAAGGAATTATATTAAATCAACGCTTCTTTACAATTGAACAGTTGTATGATTTGAAATACAACTCTTACCTTTCCTACCCAGTAGCTGCTAGGAACCCCCATACACACAACTAAATACGTGTGATGACCCCAAATATTTTGTATATCGTTATCGGTGGACTGTGCGTAAAATTTAAACCTTGTGGGAAAAACACCTTTTGGCAAGAATTTATTTTTTCGCGCAACTCATATTGTTCATGCATCACATCCTTTTTCATGAAACACTTCACTTTTTCATGAAACATGTCTTTTTTTACTTAGCACTTCAATTTTTCATGCAACACATTATTTTTCACACAACACTTCACATTTTTGCGCATAACTTTCTTTTTCACACAACACGTCAATTTTTTGCGAAGCACATTCATTTTTCATAAAACTATATCTTCTCGAACACTACTCAATTTTTGAATTTTTTTTGCGTGTCAGAGCTCTCAATTTGTCTAAGTGTTGAGCCCTAACAAATGAGAGGGGTTCACCTCATATTTATAGGCTTTTTTGACCATGCACATAAAAACCACTTCTTGCATGTAAAGCTCCGTACATCACGTAAAACTGTCTCTCACATATTTATATTATGCAAACATTACTTTATTTCTACACACCACCTGGATTTTTCATGCATCTCTTGAATTTTCTATTTTTCATCATTATAAAAATTAAGAATCTATTGTTCATAAAACATAAAACCCACATTTTGTACATAGACAATTTTTACACGCTCTAGTATGATGTTCCGTGTAAATTACACGCACATCTCCAATATTTTTCACACTTCCTTCCTTTATAATTTTTAGACTGTTTAAGCAGAATACACTAATTGCATGAAAATTTCCACACCACATTCCATATTGCACACAAAATCAATAGTTTTCACAACCTCATTTTCGGGCACTCGGCCCAATTTTTCATGCAGTTCATGCCTTTTCCATATTTTCCTTATCTGGGCCTGGAACTCCACTTCCACAAAAAAATTCTAAACTGCGTTCCATATTTCTTGAAAAACCACCTTCCACGCAGCCTCTTGTTCATGCACTTTTCCCATTTATTCATGCATTGTATGCCTTTTCCAAATATCAATGTTCTGACCTATAATAACACCTTTCACGTAAAATTTCGTGCCATCTTCAAACATGCACACAACATCCATTTCCAAAGTCCCATTTCTCCATCTCCAGATTTTTAGCCAAAAATATTTGGCAAAACTAGGAAATGGAACCACTTTGAAATATGCTTCAGTAAGAACACCAATATGGCTTCACTAACATCTATCATATTCAACAAACAACAACTTTCATCATGAACCAAATCTATTATGATATATAGTCCTTGATCAAACACCATTATCATCGTCAAATCTTCCATGGAAAGTACAATAACATTCCCTGTATTTTACTAGCATCTTTCCTTCCAATCAAATATGAATATTATTGGCATCCAAGTTTCTAAAAATTTAATTTATAAGGAATACATCAAAAGTTCTCCTAACTTATGATATTTGTGGAATAGAAATCAGAAAAGCATCATCTGATTTATCAATCCATTACACAGTTAATATATATATCTTTTTTGAAAACAAAAGACAACCCTCTGTAAAAAAATTATTCTCACCTCTTCGTCCATCCAACATGGTCCCAAAAATCTCCCAGATTTATAGAATCAAATTTATATTAAATATTTATTAAGAATTTTTTTAATGTATTTCCATCATTTAAAATTTAAATAATGATTTTTTAAACATGATTCGGATATTCAAAACCAATTTCTTTAAAATTAAAATTTTAATATGTTTAAATAATGATGGAATCATTATATAATTATTTGTCTTACCATACCAGTCCTTTATCTCACACTCTACCCATGCCTCAAGGGGTTTCTGGATTATCTTATTATAAGATTGAGAAGGTTAAAATCACCACATGGAGGAGGTTAAAGCTATTTATCTTTGGGATAAGAGATTTTATTTCTATGCATATTTGATTGTCAATTTAATTTAATGGTACTGTGGTGTTTTTTACAAGTTTAAATCATGTTACAGTTTTCCTAGCGGATTTTTCATGTATGAATGATGACTATATTATCTTGTATATGTTGTGTTTATGGAAAATTCATTCCAAAGGTGGTAGCCTCCAACCCATGGGGATTGGAAATTACCATTGGGCCATGTCTAAACTGGCTATTTTATCTAGTTACTAGGGTAACTGGGTTGGTTTGTGAGAAAGTGGTATCCATGGTGCAAATTTTCATCAATCCTTGATGTCGTTATATTTTTTTTCTTTTCAGGTCTTAGGGGTTGTTGTGCTATAGTTTCTAGAAAACTCTCTCTACAATGATCCTTATATACCAAGGGGTGGTTAGGGAAATACATCTTGAGGATTAGTTCTAGTATTTTCCTTGATTTTTATTTCAACAGATTAAAATCGAAATCTCGTTGTCTATATTTTAGGATTAATTTCCCTCCGTTTCTCTGTTTGTGCATTAATCTGATGTCTTTTTAGGTGTCTCATGATGTTTTGTAGTATCATTCCTTTGAGAGGATGCAAAAATCAGATCTAATAGGTTTTTGTTGATGAAACATAGTGGTAAAATCCTCTTCTAGACTTTAATTAGATTTCGTTAATAATGCATACATTCCATGCTCTTGGAAAGGCACTAACACGAATTACTATTTGGGTTCCAATTGTTGAGGATTATATAGAAGACCTACAGAATTATCCTCACAAGTTCATTCTTTAGAATCCACAAGAATTAAAAATCATAAATGATCCTCAAGAGGCTATGAAATGGTAGAGTAGAATCAATCATCAATTATGAATTTTTATGGCCCCAGATGTAATAAAGGTGAGGTGTTCCACCTTTGTACTTGAAAGACCGAGATGGATATGGTGGGACAAGATTGTGAAAGCGAGTAAGCATGATTAATTAGTGTAAAAACATTAAATTTATTTTAAATGACTTGTTTTATCTAAATTTGATGTTATGAGATAAGGATATACAGTTATTCAAACATGAGTTGGATGAAATGACAATGAAAGTGTATGTAAACAACTTTTTGGAGATTGTAACATTCACACATGAGATAGTATCTAATAAGAAGATGAAAAATTAATTTTTTTAGTAGGTACATTGATCAGATATTAATTAATAGGTTTTATTTCTAATGTTTCCTTCTTATGTGGATGTTCTTGATAGAGTGTAGTTGGTATAAATGAACATGGTATGAATGTTAGGGTTGTTTATGGGCTGTTTCTCTCCATGTGTCTACACACATTCTATCATAGTAAATAATATTCACGATGACTAATATGGTGGCTCTTGATATCACATTGTTTATAGACCTCAAGCAGTTCCAGGAATAGGTCCTTTGATTTGTTAGCAGTGTGGAATGCCAAGGCATTACAAGCTGGTTTTCACTTAGGCTCCAAAGTTATGAGGCTCTTACAGATTCACAGGTCACCTAAAATATATATTCTATGTTTATTAAGCTCTACATAGTGTATTGGGTTCATTAATACCTTCCAAAAAAATGGATCAATTAGATACTTCACATATAATAGGGTTCTAGCCACAAGCATCTAAAATGAAGCTTCATTACGTAGTGGAAGAGTATCTAGAGAAAGAAGATATGGGTCCAACAACTGTGATAAATACCATTAATATATCATCATTATTAGTGACTATTCTATTTGATAATGGTTCATACAATTTATTTATTTACACTTATAATACTACTTAGCTAAACAATCTAATTGAGATTTTAACATATGTGATGGATATTACTAAACACCTTAGAACAAAGAGAGTGAATAGTATCTATAGTTATACTTGTGTATTCTCTTTATCAGATTTTGATATTTTCTGAATATTTTTATTTGTCAACATCAAAAACATTGAAATAATCTAAGGGATGTATTTTATGTTTTCCAATAAATCCAGAATTGATTGATATGTTCGAAAAGACTCCTTTATTACATAATATGTTTCATTTCGTATCATTCAAGTAAAACGGGACCCAAGGATGAATTGGACTGAAATACTTATCTGGAGTTGGGTAAAGTGATATTTTTATTATCCTTTGATCTGGATAAAGAATCTTTGAGTGGTGATCTTCCTACAGTTGTCATCGATTTTACCACTATTTTCACATCTGACTTCATTAGGTTTCCACCAATAAGAGTGGTGGTGTTTTCTATCAACATAGTACCTAATACTCAACCAATTAATATTCCATATTACCACCTGAAACCAAATAAAATTAAGGAGTTGAAGACCAATTTGGAATATATTCCAGAGAAAGGATTTATATGAATGACTGTGTGAACATGGGTGGTGCTAGTCCTCTTTGTTAAGAAGGGTGATGGTTTACTTCACCTTTGTGAGGATTACTGAAAAATCAATTGAGTTACAATTAAAAATATATATTTGTTTCCATGGATTTATGATCTATTTGACAATATCAGTGGGGAAATTGATTTTTGATGATTTATCTTCATTCTGGTTAGTATCCATTGATAATATATTAATCTTGTATGAACCTGGATCTTGTTTTTAGGTGTGTTTTTTCATTTCTAATCATTTTTGAGAAATAGAGGAAATTATGGAAATTTTCAAAGTACATGCCATGTACATTATGAATACACATTGTGTACTTCCTTGCCATAGGAGGACATGTAGTAGCCACACACATGGCCATGTTGGAGTGACTTAGAGGAGGCCTAATGTGGAGTACATATACAGTAAGTACAC
This sequence comes from Viscum album, assembly GCA_963277665.1. Taxonomy (NCBI): domain Eukaryota; kingdom Viridiplantae; phylum Streptophyta; class Magnoliopsida; order Santalales; family Viscaceae; genus Viscum; species Viscum album. The sequence goes on from OY728126.1 coordinate 1,153,109,406, forward strand.
ACCCTGTACTCCAAAAGTACACACCGCGATTTTTTTTACTAAAAGAATCGAGGTTGCGTCAGAAATACAGAACAAACCTCTTCTAGGACTTTTTCATCTGTGAGAGTCCGTACGACCATATATCTTCGATGAGCCCCCTCACCTCCATCTGTCCTCCGAATAGAACAACGTCGGTTGCATTGGAATTGCATCGCCGAGTTCTCTCTTCTCGTTGAGCCTTTTTTCGCGTTTCCTCTTCTTTATCATGTTAACATGGGTTGATTGTTTTAGATGATTTTGTATATCTACAATGTTCAATAGATATTAAATCCTTGAGGTTCACTTAATGATATCTCATAACATTGAGGTAGGTGGTTTGTGACTTTCTATTGAAAGTCTTTGAGTATTATGGGAAAATTCCACCAATACCCTTGAATGAGGTATTGTGTGTCTACCATTTTACCCCTGTTGTTTTCCTTCCAGGATTGTATGCCCATGTAGAGGTAATTGGGATATTAATTGGGTTGGTTGCTATACTTTGGATATGTTTGGCCCATGCATGTTTTGTTTACGACTGTTTGGTCCTGTTTAGCCTTTGGCTGCTTTACCTGTTTTCCATGCCTGTTGCTGTAGGATGGAGAGTATGTGTTTTGATATGATTGATATGTTTTAGACTATTTATCCAAGTAGTTCTGTAGGTTTACATAGGCCATATTACCCTGTTATGATCTTTGACCTACATAAGGCCTTGAGAAACAGTTGTAGAAGACTATAAGGGGAATTGACTGGGTGAGCTTCTGCAGAGAGTCTTTGAGCACTTTGGGATATAAGGGGGATTCACCAACTGAGCATCCTCAGGGAGCCTAAAACCACTTCGAGATATAAGGGGAATTGACCGGGTGAGATTCCATTAAGAGTCCTTGATTACTTTAGATTATAAATGGATTAACTACGTGACCTTCCTCATAGAGTATTTGTCTTTATTCCTGAGTTGAACAGACTATAAGGGTAATTGACAGTGAGTGCTTCCTTGGAGTGTCTATGAATAACCTGGTATATAAGGGAAATTGACCGGGTGAGCTTCCTCATAGATTCCATGACTTTGGGACTATAAGAGGAATTGGTTGTTTGAGCATCCTCAGAGTGTTCATGACTACTATAAACTATAAGGGGAATTGATTGTAAGTTCATCCCTAGAGAGTATTCATATACTGAAATAGAGAGGATAGGTTGTGTGCAATTCCTTGAGGTTTACTATTCTTGATTGATTATTTGACATGAAGAATTATTTACTGCTTAGTACTTTCCGGTTTACTGTTTCCTATAATTTTACCTGCCATATATTCACTGACTATTAGACACAAATCATCTAGTGGTTTTCTACCTGGATTTTGTCTCACACCCTATTTGGGTCATGATTTTGGGAGAAAATAGATAATATTACTGTAGGTATAGATAAGGGAAAGCACCCTTCTACATCAGGTACTTGACTTTCTATAGAGGTGGATAGCGTGGGGCCAAGAATATGCATGCGATGCTGAGGAGCTATTTATCTTTAATTTTGTACATTGGATTGGTACTATTTGTACTCCAGCATTGTGACTTGTTTTTCTTCTTTCCTATACATATGTATCATGCATCATTTATGTATGTGCTCATGTAGTTTTATTAGTCCAGTCTTCCACTGTTTACTCCTGCATGGATGTTTATTGCTTCCACTTTTTCTTTTTTATTCATCTTCAATGTACTCGACCAATGATGGAATAGTTTCCCCACTATCACACCCAAGGCCCTCGCTGCTAGTCAACAACCTTTAGCTTTTGGGGAAATGTGCTTGAGGCCATGTGACTAACTGGGTAATGGGTGCCTCTAGTTGACTTCCAGAATTGGGATGTTACAAAGTGGTATCAGAGGAATTCATTTCTCTTGACTTATTATTTAGAGCCTATAGCCAGGGATAAAAAAGAATTGGTACTTGGTAATAAGATATTACTAGGAGTAGCTAACCTGTGTACAGGGAAAAGCCATCATACCTATTTTATTGCAGTTTTCTGGTTTTGCAATATTACTGTTGATTTGATTTTACCTTGGGTAGTTCACATGATTTGTGCTATTATTTTTTATGTTACTGAGGTTCTATTTTAGTCCCAACCCAATGATATGAGGGTAAGGCATCTCATTCATCATATAAGAACATTCTAGAAACCAGTTTCCATTCATTATTTCCTTGTCCTCTTGGATACATTAGTGATTACATGTTGTTGAGATAGACATTGTGTATAATATTCATGTTTTTGTGATATATGCCTTAATAAAAATACATGTTGTTCGATAGGGTATTGTTTTGTCTAATGTTTTTTTAATGGATGCCAAATTTTCATTATTGAGGTGTCATGGGCCCTCATGGACTGGAATATTGTGGATCATTTCTCTATATTCCTTTTTAAAACATGTAAATGATACAAGAATTTGATTCGAGGGGAGTATGGGCCCTCAAGAATCAAAATTTGGCACATTCAGTGTTTGTTTCAGGGTTTTTTGGGTTCCATAGTAGTTTTTAGGATTACTGTCTAGAAAAAACCAGACTACACGCCCTGTAGTGTTATGTACACACCATGTGTTCTTCTGTTCGAGAAGAAGTTGTTTTTCTTAAGTACACGATGTGTACATTATGTACACTCCATATAGTCTCTAACTATGTCATAGGACATGTGGGAAGAGACAGGGGATAGGTATTTTATTTTAGGAACCTGTCGTGTACCAGTTGTACATTCCCTGTAGTTTGACCTAGGTACCCGACCATGTCACAAACAACATGGGTCGGTGTTATACCTTCTGGTACACGTCGTTTCCACCTGGAACACGCCGTGTATTTTCATCCATGTATCCGACCATGTATCCAACAACACAGTTCAATGTTATCATTTCACATACATGTCGTGTCCACCTTTCACATGCCGTGTAGTTTGAGCAGTGTGTCAGGCCGTGTCTCCAACAATACGGGCCAGTTGGAGCTTGTCTAGTACAAATCGTGTCTATCATGAATATTCTGTATAGTCTTGCTTTAGGAGAGCTGTGTAGATTAACCGTGTAGAAGGACTTGGGGGGTGTTACTTGACCAGTTTAGGCAGGAGTAGACACCCATGTGAATGACTTATGGGAACACGTCGTGTAGGAAATGTACATGTCTTGTAGTAATGTTTTGTAAAACATGAATGATTTATTTCTCATGTTCTTGTCTTACACTCCTTGTTTTAAGTCCATGATAACCTTGATCTAAGGTGTCTACTTGACCATACAGAGTCATGACACCGAGGCGTCCTCCGGTTGTGCACCAGTTTCTAGATGGGGATCAGAAACTGGACATGGCTGATCAGGGGAAACATTCATATCCTCCAGTTGTGCCAGCCTTGGCACCAGCCATTATACCTAAAATAGGTGGGGATGGACAGTTCAGGGAAGGATTTATGAGGATAATGAATACCTTTCAGAGAGTGTAGCCTCCTGCCCCATCGATTACTGATTTGATGCGGGTCTTTTATCAATATCATCCTACTACATTCTCAAGGGATGGAGGACCCCAGGCTGCAGAGTCAGGGCTAGAAGCCACACTGAGGATTTTCAAGCATCTAGAGATACCTATAGAGAAGGGGGTGATGCTTTCTACCTACATGCTCTAAGACTCCGCCAAGTGGTGGTGGGATGTGATCTCACAGGTGTTCCACCACCGAATATGTCTTGGGAAGAGTATTGACACATCTTCTACGATTAAATCTATCCGGAGACCTTGAGGACCGATCGATATCGAGTGTTCACAATTCTAGAGTAGTGTACATTTACTGTTGTGGGGTATTCCTCTCACTTCATAGTGATGCAGCGTTTCACGCCTATTAAAGGTGGGGATGAGTTGTTCCTTGCACGGAATCTTGAGGATGGTTTGAAGAATGAAATGCAATATCATTTGAACATCTTCAGGTTGATTTTGATATCTTCTATCGTCAACCATGAACTGATCATAGGGCACAATATGAGGGATTTTAGAGCTGTGAGACAGGGTGGTTTTACATCCAAGGTTAGTTCTCCGCCATCTAATAGTATGAGGCGCCGCAGGGAGGCTGCATGATGAGATCAGAGAAGGTGGGATGCATCTTCCAGTAGCTAGGTGGTTTGCTACCTGTGTGGAAGAAGTGGGCATCCGAGGCCACGATGCCCGGGGGACCCAGTAAAGTGCTGAACTTACTGCAAGATGAGCCATCTTCAGTGATTTTGTCCTTTTTTTCACCAGCAGTTGGTGATAGGGGTTCTTCTATAACTCCATGTTCAGAAGCACCACCACCAGTTTCTCATCAGTCAGGATATTGGAGTTCTTCTGGCCATTTAGGCTAAGGTGGAGGCCATGGCTGGGGTAGCCAGTCACCCAGTTTTCAGCAACAGTTGTGTGGTGAAACTCAGAGTTGTTAGTTAGGGTCACATGGCTGTGGAGCAGGCCAGACCATTGCAGTGGAGGAGACCCAGCAGAAGAAGGATCCCATACCCTATACAATTTGAGGTATGATCCTAGTTTACTCAGTTTTATCTTCATCTCTTCTCGATATAGGGGCTTCCCATAGCTTTATATATGTTGCTATCGTGGATATCCTTGTTTTCTACATATTTTCGTCTATTGATATCTTGATGCTAGACACACTATTGGGGACTAGAATGGATAGTGTACTTTAGTGCAAGGAGTGTCCTCTAGAGGTTGGTGGGTGTCACTTTCTATGGGACCTCAATGTCCAAGAGATGACAGGATATGATGTCATTCTCAGAAAGGACTGGATAGTTCCCTTCTAGGAAGTAATCGACTGTTATCGTCACAGGGTGTGTCTCATGTCACTATAAGGTGAATATTTTCTTCCTAAGGGAGAATGGGATGTCCATGAGAGAAGAGTGGGTCCAGAGCATCATGGGTTGCGAGGCGTTATAGCCAAGATTGCTAGTATATATCTGGATGACTAGGGGACTTCACAGTTAGACTTTCCACCAGTGGTGGATCGTTTCTGAGACGTCTTTCCAGATGAATTTTCATGTTTGTCTCTTGAGCGAGAGGTATAATTGTTGATCTAGCTTTTGACAAGAGCGGCACTAGTGTCCATTCATCCTTATAGGATGGCTACACCTGAGTTGAAGGATATCAAGAAGCGGTTGGAGGAGTTCCAGGGAATGGGTTTTATCTGACCCAGTTCTTCTCCTTGGGTTTCGCCAGTCCTATTTACGAAGAAGGCAGATAGCACCCTCAGGCATTGTGTGCACTAGCATATGCTGTATCAGTTGACGGTCAATAACCAATATCACTAGCCAAGTAATGATGATCTCTTTGATCAGCTTCGAGGATTCTGGGTGTTCTCAAAGATTGAACTGAGATCCAATTATCATCAGTTGCGTGTTAAACCATATGACATAACTCTTACAGCCTTCTGGAGTAGGTATGGTCTATATGAGTAGATGGTTATGATGTTCGTCCTCACGAACGTGCCTTCTATTTTCATGCTACGGATGAACCGGGTGTCCATCCATACTTGGATTCCTTCATTGTGGTCTTCATGGATGATATCTTTGTGTTCTCTCACACTCGACACGACCATGCCACACGTCTTGAGATCATTTTGATTACATTGAGGGAGCATGAGTTATATTCCTGCTCTCAAAATTCCACATTTGGATGGATCATATTAATTTCCTGGGTCATATTATCTCATAGGTAGGAGTACCGGTAGATCCAAAGAAAGTGAGAGTAGTAGATTCCTGGGAGCAAACGAATAACTTCTTTGAGGTGAGGAGTTTTCTAGCACTGGCTAGATACTACATACATTTCATACATGACTTTTCATGCTTAGCAGCACCATTGATAGGTCTGACTAAGAAGGGTGCGAGGTTCTCATAGTAGGATTCCTGTAGTTTAGCCTTTCAAGAGATGAAAGGGAGGTTGAATCCAGCACCGATACAAGTTTTTCCAGAGCCAGGAAAGAGATACACTATTTAATATGTTGCATTATTTATCAGGTTGGGTGCTTTTCATATGCAGGGAGATGGAGTCGTTGCGTACAGGTCCCAGCGGTTGAGGACACATTAGAGGAATTACCCGACGCATGATCTGGAGTTGGAAGCTATTGTTCATGTCGTATGCTATTGGAGACATTATCTTCTGGGAGAGAATTTTGTGGTTTTCGCCAACCAAAAAAGTCTCAAGTACAAATTCAGTCACCGTGATATGAATTTGAGATAGCATAGGTGAGTTGAGTACCAACATTCCTTTGACATTGAGCTTGCCTATATGCCTAGGTAGGGCAGAGTGGTGACAGATGCGTTGAGCAGGAGGACTCATATATAGGCATTTTAGGAGGTCAGCAGTGAGTGGAAGATTATGGCTCTATTATCTGAGATGCATTTGGATATGCATGAAAGACATGGGAATACCTTTCTATCTTCTATAGTTGTTTCATATACTATTTTTGATCAATTTAGAATGAGGATGCTATCAGATTCTGAAGGCCTAGTCCTAAAGAAGAGTGTGTCAGGAGGGGACCATATTCCTCGATGGACCATAGGAGAGGATGAGATATTGCATTTCCAGGGGAGCATATGGGTGCCAGCAGACAAATTCAAGGAGCTGATGTCGGATTTTCATTCCTCAGTTTTGGGTAGTTTATCTTATCATCACTAAGATGTATCATTATCTACACCACCATTATTGGTGGCCAATTATAAAGATGGACGTTGCTGGTTTCATCATGAGGTGTTCCACTTGTCAACAAGTGAAGGCATAACATCAGCGGCCAGCATGTCTCTTATAGTAGTTACCCATTCCCTAGTTGAAGTGGAATGATGTCGTGATGGACTTTGTGATTGGGTTTTCGAGGTCACCTCGAGGAAATGACATAGTTTGGGTTGTCATTGACAGAGTCACGAAGGTCGGTCACTTCTTGTCGATCAAAGAGACATTCAGTGTTGATGACCTGGGATAGTTGTACATTTGAGATATTGTAGGTCTACATGGAGTTCCACTCTCCATTGTTTCAGATAGGGATGCGCGTTATAATTCTCAGGTCTGGCAGGGGCTTCCAAAGGTTTTGGGTACACATTTACTTTTGAGTAAAACTAACCACCCCCATAAAGATGGCCAGTTTTAGCGTATGATTCAGGTTCTTGAGTGTATTCTCCGGGCGTGTATTCAGGGTTTTAGAGATTCATTGGAGAAGCATTTATCTCTTTTGGTGTTTTCCTAGAGAAATACATTTCAAGAAACTATTCAAATGACACCTTATGAGGATTTGTACAGTAGGCCATTCCAATCACCATTATTTTGGCTGGAAGTAGGAGAGGCAGCTCTGCTGGGACCATGTATTGTTTAGGAGACCAGATAGCAGATAGAGTTGATTCGGAGGAGGATGCCTACTGCAAATTCTTGAAAAAAGTCTTATGCTGATTAGTGGAGACAACCTATGGAGTTCGAGGTCGGGGAATGGGTTTTCCTATGTTCCACACTAGGGAAGGGAAACAATAGGATTAGGAGATAGGTTAATCTTTCACTGAGGTACATCGGGACATTTTAGATGTTGGAGAGAGTTGGTTCTGTTTCCTATCGGTTATAGTTACCTCAGAGGTATTAAGCTATGCACGACATCTTCCACATTTCTCTACTTCGACATTACTCTTCTCATCTGTCTCATGTTTTCCAACCCAAAGAGGTTGAGTAGGATGTGGATGCATCCCTTGAGGAGCATCCTATCCAGATTATGGATCGAAGTACGAAGGTTCATCGTGTTCGGTATGTTCCTCTTGTACGATATCTATGGAAACACGAGTGAGTGTAGGATGAGACTTGGGAGAGGGAAACCAATGTATGGACATAGTGGCAAGGGATGTTCCGGGTTTCTTCTTCTATGCAGCACTTGGGAAATTCGGGGATGAATTTCATTAAGGGGGGAAGTTTGTAAGAACCAAAATATTCTTTTCAGGTGTATTTTTTCTTTTCTGGTCATTTTTTGGGAAAAAGTGGAAATTCTAGAAATTTCATATGTACACGCCATGTACATTATGAGTATACACTGTGTAATTCCTTGCCACAGGAGGCCACATGCTTTTAGTGTAATAGCCACACACATGGCCGTGTGGGAGTGACTTAGAGGCCGCCTAATTTGAAGTACGAAAACAGTAAGTACACGCAATGTAATTCAACTGTATAAGCCATGTATTTTTTTCATTAAACACACCGGGGTTGTGTCTAACTGACAGAACACACCTATTCTAGTTCTCGTTCATCCACAAGAGTCCGTGCGACTACTGATCATTAACGATCCCCCGTGCCATCATCCGTCCTCCGAATCGAACACTATCAGTTGCATTGGAATCACATAGGTGAGTTCTATATTCTCCCTGATCATAGTTTCATGTTTCATATTCTTTCTCTTGTTTTTGTGGTTTGATGGTCTTAGATATTTTCATAGATCTACAACATTCAAATGTGATTCAAGCCTCAAGGTTCACTTATAGTGATCTCCTAATGTCTAGGTAGGTGGTTTGTGCATTTCCGTTGAAATTCTTTGAGTATTATGTTCAAATTACACCCAAACCCCTAAAGATGGTATTCCGTGTTTACCGTTTTTCCCCATTTGTTTTCCTACCATGCTGTTATGCCTATGTGGAAGTAATTTGGATGTTAATAGGGTTTATTTCTATGATTTGGGTGTGTTTTTCCCAAGCACGTTTGGTTTATGACCGTTTGGTCTTGTTTTGCCTTGGGCTTCTTTACTTGCCTTCCATTTCTATTGTTGTAGGATGGAGAGTTTGTGTTTTGACAAGCTTGATTTGCTGTAGCATTTTTAACCAAGTAGTTTTGTAGGTTTACTTTGGCCATATTACACTGCTATGCTCGTTGACCTACATAGGTCCATGAGAACCTGGTGTAGTAGACTAAAAGGGGAATTGACCGGGTGAACTTCCTCAGAGATTCTCTAAGCACTTTTGGCTCTAAAGGGGATTGACCGATTGAGCATCCTCAGAGATCCTAGAACCACTTGGGGATATAAGGGGAATTGATCAAGGGAACATCTTCGGAGATCCCTTTATTGCTTTAGACTATAAGGGGATTGACTGAGTGAGGTTCCTCAAAGAGTCATTGTTTTTATTCCCGAGCTATCTATACTACAAGTGTAATTGACGGTGAGTTCTTCCTCAGAGAGTCTATGAAAGACCTGGGCTATAAGGGGAATTGATCGGGTGAGCATCCTTAGAGAGTCCATGACCATGAGACTATAAGGGGAATTGACTGCGTGAGCTTCCTCAGAGAGTTCCTAACTACCGTAAACTATAAGGGGAATCGACGGTGAGAGCTTCCTCAGGGAGTCTCCATATACTGAAATTGAGAGGATTAGCTCTGTGAACTTTCTTGAGGGTTACTCTGCTTTATTGAATATTTGACTTGTGGAATTGTTTACTTCTTAGTACTTTCCTATTTAATGTTTCCTGTACTTTTACATACCATATATTCACCTTCTGTTAGGCACAAATCTTCTGGTGGTTTCCTAATGGGATTTAGTCTCACACGTTGTTTGGGTCATGCTTTTGGGTACAAAAAGTTTATATTTTTGTAGGTATAGATAAGGGAAAGTTCCCTTCTACTTCAGGTACATGACTTGTTATGGAGCTGGAGAAAATGAGACCAAGCATATGCTTGTGATTTTGAGGAGTTGTTTATCTTTTATTTTGTACTTTGGTTTAGTATTATTTGTATTCGATCATTGTGACATGTTTGGCTGCATTCCTAGACATATGTATCCTGCATTATTTATGTATGTGCTATAGTTGTTTTATTATTCCATTATTCCACTGTATACTCTTGTATGGATGTTTATTGCTTCCAATTTTTCTTTTGTATTATTCCATTGTGTACTCTACCAATGAGGGAACAGTTTCCCCACTATCCCACCCAAGGCCCTCGCTACTAGTTGGAAGCCTCTAGTATTTGGGGAAATATGCTTGAATCCATGTGACCAAGCTGGTAAGGGGATTTTCTAGGTGGCTTTTGGAACCGGGATGTTACATATCTAACATTCAGAAAACCACCTTTTAGACCAGATACAACCATTATGAGTACTTTGTCCCATCCTTTGGTCTAACTAACACTCCTGAAGTTTTAATGGATTTAATGAATAGGATTATCCATTACTACATTGATTCTGTTAATGAAGTATTTCTGGATGACATCCATGATTAATCTAAATTCGAGGAGGATCACGTGGGTCATCTGAGATCTGTTAAACAATTTTTGGGAAAACTTTAACTTTATGAAAAGCATAAAAATGTAATTTATAGATTTGAAAATTGTTGGTATTGGGTCATAGGGTTTCAGAACATGGTATTTCTGTTGACCCTAAAAATTATAATTCTCTTATGACATTGAAAAAATGATGGAATATTTTTAGGATTTGGATTTTCATTAGTCTAGCTGGGTATTGTCGTTGTTTTGTAGCGGACTTCTCAAAGTTTTCTTATTTGATGACTAACCTAACATATAATGCAATAATCTTTTCTCGGTATGATAGATGTTATAATTATTATATTGAGATGAAAATTATTCTAACTAAATCACTAATGTTGACTCTTCTAGTGGCCGGGTAGGGGTATGTGGTCCTCTGTGATGCATCATGTTCAGGTTTGTGATGAATTATTATGAGAGTTGATTATGTCACTTCTTATTACTCTCATCATAATAGGAAATGTGTGAAATATTATTTGACCCCTAACCTTCAACTCACAACTGTGATACACACACTTAAATGTTGGGGGAACTAAATTTTTGGAAAATGGATTACAATTTCTGTAGAGCACAATAGATTAAAGTATATCATCTCTCAAATATATTTGAGTCTACCCAAGAGGAATTTGGTGGAGTTACTTTAATAATTCAACTTTGATATCACCTATACTCCATTGAAAGGAAATTTCATCATAGATACATTGAGTAGAATACATCTGACCCTAGTTGTGAAGTAATCATCAAAAGAGTGGAACTTGATGGATCTCCTTGAACAATTTCATAATGGCGTCAATGAATCAGGGTTCGAGGACTCTTTGTACAATTTTCCATTGACATATTATTTTATCAAGATCAACCATGAGTAACAACATCTTGATGATGAGTTATATAATTTTAGAGACACTATATATTTTATGAAGACCATGACTGAGTGGTAGATCTCCCTAGAAGGAATTCTATGATATCCTAATTGATTATTTGGGATGTTAGCATTAAGGAAATCTATGATAGTGGTTTTCCATAAATCCTAGTGGGAAGTGCACCCATGAACCATAAATATTTTCTATGACATTCATCTTTTATTTTGGGGGTTAGGTATGAGATAAGGAATTGCTGGTATTATCTATCATTATTACACATGTCAATAGGTCAAGGGAAAGAAATAGAAAATTTTATGTTTTCTTTATCCACATCCAATGACTATTTGGATGTGGTATGAGATCTGTATGGACATTGTGTTTGGGTTGTTTCATACTTAGATAATTAAGAATACGATATGGGATGTGATTAATCCGCTGACTATTTAATGTAACATTGTACCCATTCATGTATTTCTAATGTTGATGATTTGGGAAAACAATATGTGAAAGGGATTTTTCATTTTCATGGATTTATATATTCTATTGTCTACAATTAGGATCCTCAGTTTACTTCTCGTTTTTTAAGATTCCTTTAGATGGCACAGGGATCATAGGTAAATTTGAGTATGGCAGATCACCTGTAGTTGGATGGAATGACAAAATGATATATAGAAATTCTGGAGGTTATGTGTCTCTCTTTGGTTTTCAACATTTGTGGGTCATGGAATGATAATTTGGGGGTGATTAATATTTCATATAACAATATAAACCACTCTAGGATTAGAATGGATTCTTTGTGGCCTTGTATGGCTAGCCTTGTAGAAGCCCATTGTGTTGACCTGAGATTGGTGAAATTTTCCTTGTTGGGAAAAGTTTAGTTCAAGAGACAAAGGAAAATATTCATTTGATTTATCAAAGGACGGTGATGCCACAATTCTTGAATAAGTCTAATATAAATCGTTGTCATAGACTATTAGAGTTGTTTGTTGGTGACTAGGTGTTCTTCAGTGTTTCACCTCAGTTGAATCATTACATGTTTGGATGAAATCAAAACATGCTCATCATTTTGTGGGACATTTTGAGGTCGTCAAGAGGGTGGGACAATTTACATACCGATTTTCACTTCCACCACAATTGAAATCAGTATATAATGTGCTCTATATATCAGATATGACAAATTATTTTTTTCATCCATCTGATGTTATGAACTAGGGAGATCTTGAGGTTGAACCTGATTTATCTATTACTAAAAAGAGAATCAAAATAATTGATTCAAAAACAATGGTACATTGTGATAGGATGATAGCTTTAGTCAGAGTGCTGTGGTAGAATAAATCTAGTTCTCATGAGACATTGGAGATTTCAGAACTGATGAGGGAGTAGTGGCCTTATCATTTTTAGGATGGAACCTTCTATGTAGGATTTTTGGTGAATTTTTTTCTATAGTCGGGGGGTTGTACCATTTTTTTACTATTTCAGGTATTTTTAAGCACCTCTTATTCACAAGATTTTTTTGTATTTTGTTTGTGGTTATTTTAGGTGAAAACATTGGACATTTTGAGAGTTTATGGGATTTTCACAATGGGAACATGGATATCCTAAACTATGTTCCCTCTCATGGGAATGAATATAAACCATGATAGTGGGGTTTTTCATGGTCTGTTCATAATTTGAAAAACAATCTTCCCACTTTATAGAAACCACTAAACCCACTAAAATTTGCACACAATTAGGGATCATGGTTTTTCCAACCCATGTGGATCCTCCAATAAAAATGTGTGTACGTGTTTATTTAAAATGAAATTTTGTTTTAAAATCCCAAAACCTCCTTTTATTGTCCCCAACTAGTTGCTTAATCCCCCAAGAGATGTATTCAACCCAAGGATTTCCCTAGACAAGTTCATTGCCCTTCTATACACTTTAAAAAGTGAATCAAATATAGATGGAAGTATTTCAGTCTTCTCTAAGTTAGTTTTCTATTCCCACTCTCTCTACCCCGCTCTCTCTATTTCCTTATCTAGGGATTCAAAGATTGCTATTCTATTGAATGATCTAATAACATTTGTTTTAGCTCATGGATCTAGGAGCGACTTCCCAAATTCTATTTTCATCATTCTTTGTTGGAGAATCCAGATTAGGGTTTGGGGTTTCAAGATATGGATATCTTAAGGTAGGTGGTTCTGTTATAATGCCTATTTGTACCCCTAAATGTATGTATTTTAAATCAATTTGTTGATTGAAATTAAATTTTTTTAAATTTTTTTATATTATATTATTAAAAACCTAAATCTATTTAATATATGCATTCAATTTTGAAAATAATTTTTTTACATGAAATTATGAAAAACCACCAATTCAATTAAATTGTGGTTCATTAGTGAAATTTTTGGAAATTGTAGAGAAAAAAATATATTTAAATTTTTCAAATTTATTTCATGGAATTTATTTAAAATTTTTATTTATAGTAAATTGAATAAAATGTTATTAATATAATCATTTTGGTTTTATCTTGGAAAAATGCATGTTTTGATTAAAAACATGTTTTAATTTTTAAATAGAAAATTATCAGATTATAAATAGATAATTGGATGACTTCTTTTTAAGTAGTCATAATGTAAATTTCTCATCATTGATTTTTAATAGAGACCATCCATGACATAGGACGTTGACGAGTTATTTTGAAATCACTCAATGATTTACAATGTTCCAAAACATAAATGCATCATGTCACATCCCCAAACGGATGATGATGACATTTCCTTTAGCTGTACTAAATCAATGTTTATATAGATATATTATTGTTTCACTCTAACTATATGGATTACCTTATCCAAGAACATTCATATCAAAAAGAATATGACCTTTTTTTTCTATTATAAGGATTTGAAACGAATATATTCCATTATTCTAATCTTTTTTTACATGAATTTTGAATTTATATAAATATTTATTAATCTATTTATTTAATGTATTTTTATAATATTAATTGTAATTAATAATTTTCATAAATATTATTTTGATATTCCAAAAATTTTTATTTAAAATTAAAATATTTTTTCGGTTAATTAAATGTTTTAATATATTATGGAATCCTTGATGAGACCCTACTTGAATTTTAGCCCACACCCTATATGTGCCTTTAAGAGTTTGTAGATTATATCATTCCAGGATTGAGGAGGTGAAATATCCCACTTGGAGGTGGTTATATAAGTTCATCTATAGGATTTGAGAGTTGAGTACATTAGGGTTTGGATTATCCATTAAATTATATGGTACATTTATATAGTACATTTTTTATGTTTAGCTGTCTGAATTTTGGTACAGTTCTCCCAGTGGAGTTTTTGTTATATACATAATTAATTTTTTAACATGCCTCCGTTGTGTTTGTGGAAAATTATTTCACAGTGTTATTTTTTATGATTCTATGTTCTAGTCACCAACCCCTGGGGATTAGTAATTCCCTTGAAGACATGTTCAGACTGGCTCTGTTATCTAGTAACTAATGTACCCTAGATTCTTTGTGCCAACTTTTTTGTTATGGAACATGGCTCTGATAGCCTATGCATTATGAAAAACTAATTGGAAAATTATTTATTTGAAATCCTACCAATATTGTTCTTAATGCTCTCACCAAATACCATACATAACATTTGATGACATCCCATGGAAGAAATTTCCTCAATCAATACCATTACCATGATACAACACAAGATATAGTGAACACATGAGCATAAACCCTTGGATTATAACAACCCATCTCATTTATAATACCTGTATTCAGAATCCATCATGACCGATTTGAAATTACACTTTGTATTTAATATGATAATCCGTCATTAAATTATTCCCTTATACAATGTCATTGAATATCTAAATGGGAATCCATTGACAAGTCATAAGATCCCATAAACCTTTTTATGCCATTCACCAACCAGTGACCGACATCTTCATCCCCACCATAGGTGAATCACCATAGTTACATCAATGAAATGATTTCATGATTATAATATCCCATGAATTATCCATCCTAAAACATAACAAATACAATGGATAAGGATTCCCTCATCCGAATGGATAATGCTAAATATTACCATCACTCACTACCACGTCCCTTGAATGGTTCCCAAAGAAAGACCAAATTTCAAGACATAATGACAGTCACCAACCATAAATGGCCATATATTCACTACACACTATCCCAATAATTTTTAAGCAAATCCTTAAGGAAAAATCCCAAAGTGGATATTCATAAAACTAGAAAAGGTTGATAGGTGAGAACTATGGTGTATTTCTGAAAACACATAGAATGATTTTTATGATGTCAAGATATTAGGAAAGATCATCTCTATACTATGATTCCACTAATAAATACATACCTCTATCTTGATCCATGTTCACCGCAAGAAGGTTGCACTCACCTTAACAAACAAATGACACCAATTTACCCAATAATGTGTATCCCAATCCAAATAGGGGTTAATCATCTAACATCACCATTTTAATTTAATGTTAACAATTATCAACACTAATTTACACAAATTATTTCTGAATAACTAAGATTTTAGGAAATTAATCATCGTAGTTGAAACTGTCAATCCTTTACCCATATTCATCCACCCACTGAAATTATATTTATAATAGTTTCCACACAAAAATATTGTGAAGTAAAATCTCTATATGCAATTGGGTTATATCCCATAACACATGATTCAGGACCCAACCCATTTTCTCACAATTCATATATTAATGCGGTCAAGTTGACCACGCTACACAGAATGTTAGTAGCATTAATTTTAATATTCCCTTGGAAACCCCTTTCAATAGATAGACACTATCTTGTGCCATAATTTATCGAATGACCTCACGCCTCATAATGTTTTAGCTAGAATCAAAGTTTCAACTACTCCACCAGTAGTCAACTAGACCTAGCACGCAAATAGTTATATCCATTGAGTCAAATTTTGACATTAATTTCCCAATGTTATTCTTATTACACCCACACATTACCATTAATATAACAATAAACTAATGATCCTTCATGGAAATCGTTTCTAAATGAGTGTAAAAAAAAATTTCTTCCCTTATGGAAAATGTAAAACCGGATCCAAACGATATTGTAGGTCTACCTTTATTAAATTAAATGAAATGGACCTACCAGTGTCCATATAAAAAGTAAAATAATCATGGTCTCCCACCAATCCCTATTAATATATTCTCAAAACAAGGCCACTAGATCATTCCACCTAGACCTAGAGTAACTCAAAAAATAAATATATCCCATTTAGGACCTCATTTACATGAAATATAGTGTACATGAAGTACTCTTTCTAAAGAGGTAAGAGAATAATCGACATAAAAAGAAAAAAAATTATCATAGGATTCAAGAAATTAATTTCCATGCATCAACCTACTCATATTTTATCCTAACCAACCATCAGAATCAAGAGTACTCCCTCATAAATTACAACTTCAATATAAAATTATTAAAAGATAACACTCACTAGGTATCCATATATGATAAAAAACCCTCTAGTTTCATCAATCCAGATAACCACCCATCTACATGGGAAAATAATTTTATCATTTAAGAGTCCTACCATACTCAAATGGTCTTAGAATGGATTGAAAATTTCTTATGAACATAGTAAAAAAGTCTAATGGTTAATAATATCTATGGGAGCTACCACTACATGGTACCACAACAATTTTACCATCTATAGAGTCATGAATAAAAAATGAGATATGATATACATACCATACTTTATGTTTAATAAATAATATAAATTATCCCAACTATGATCTACGAGTGAAAACAACATTTATATTAGAGCATATTTCAAGTAATATTCTAAAACTCACCCATACAAAAAGGTAAATTCTATAAAAAATGATAAATGGTTTAATTTTGAGGCATTTAATCTATCCTAATTTCTCACAACATATAATGAATCCCATATAAAAGGGATATAATTTTCCAGTTTTAAATGTAACTATACTAGGAACATTACATACCTAACACCATGAATTAATAGTAAAACTATAGCATCATATCCTTTTAAACCATTTATTTATCCATAAAATTATCATAACTTTGATTCATTAATAAAAATTTCAGTGAAAACATATAGTGGAAAAAACTCTCTAAGAGGTAACATGTATTTTAATAAATTTATTCCTTATAATGTTAATAATAAAACGAAAATAAAAAGTCTTATACTAATATATGGGGATTTTTAATTAATATTCCATCAAAAAATTATAGTTTCTTCCCTATATGTGGCCCCTGAAACGTTAAACAACCACCCCATTTACTATAATTGTACCCCTATGGGGTAAAGTACCGATGCATAAAATGAATTACTACAACAAATGAGGTTGAAATCATTCCATTATAAGTTAATTTATTCTAACTTACAATCCCAATTTATGGAGACAAAACTCTACAGATTACATTTGACCTCCCATTTATGTGTAACCCATAATAGTTTAAATTTCAAACAACATTTAGTTGTTTAATGAAATAATCATACAATGTTAATACTTACCTACATGTTTTGATCCATGTAAATAAATATTTTATTAATTGATTCACCATTACCATGTCATATAGTTACTGGACTTCTTGAATTCAATTATTTTAAATATGACTTTGAAATTAGCATATATCTTGATTCAATAAGATTCACTACCATCCCCATATTATAATGTTATTTTCCATTATAAGAAACAATTGGATTTTTGGTAGCACAAACCATGTTTTTTCATTAAGCCTCACAATATAACTAATTTATCAGTGATGGTTCAATTATATGTGGTTTACCACAACACGTTATCAAGGATTATAAACATTATAAACTGATGAATGAACACATTTGTTAACAACCACTACCATTTCAGCCTATGAAACCAATGGTTCAAGTATAAAACATATCAAAATTGGTTAGATAAGGTTCCACCATCTTTCTATGTGGTTAAATTAAATTTAGTTTAATGTAAACACTTTAATAACCAATTCACATATCAAAACTATAACTAATCATGATATCATAGTGAAATAAAAATGGGAATTTATGGATGAAACTAGAGAAATATATCATACATTAAATCATGCTGATAAATTTGTCAAGGAACATCTACTAAGTATCTGGCTGTCATGAAATTCAATCTCATGGCATGTAATATGCATATAATGTGATTTTATGTGTGACTATAATGAAGCTTAAACACACCCCCTCTCTTAACATACTATTTAAAGGTTAAAATTCCATAAATCATAAATCAATAACAAGATAAATTACTCAAATAAACTAATGTGAAATAATGATCAAATATAATGACAAATAATATGAAAATCCTTCACAACCATAAAAACATTATCTCCCACTGGCACATGGGTTGAAATGACCCAAACCAGTTAAAATTACCATTTTTACTGATATTTTTATTCTACTATATTACAAAAAAATATATAATAATATGAAAGGAAAATAAAGCTATGATACCATTATAAGACCCCAGAAAATGGAGTCACTGAGATGGTTCCTTGAGTTGGTTCCCCACCTTGCCACAACACACCTCCCAACATTTTAGAGGATATTACTAGATGATATGGTCTATGGATGGTTTTTTGGGGGTATATATACCCTATGGGAAATCAATAAATACAATAGAAGAATAAATATGAAAAACCATGGAAGTTAATAACAACTTAAAAAAAATAAATTATTATCCTAGAAGTTCCAAATAAATATCAATGCTTGAATATTTGGAGATGTAAGAAAAAAATTCAATATCGAAAAGATACATACATCATAGATAGACTGAATAAATAAATAAATAAATAAAATAATCCAAATACAGTTGGTTTTTGTAGTATATTATCATCTTTTAATGCCAATATACCATGTCTAGTCCTAGTCCACAATAAAAAATGACCAAATTTACCATCCAATTCATAACCTGCAATCAGGATTACTTGTCAGGAACCAATCTATAGCCTAAATAGAGTTTTAATGAATGATATTGGGGAGTAGTGGAAGTGTAAAAAACATAGAATTTAAAATTTTGCGTTATGATTCATATCTGAAATAATAAATCCAAAAAATTCATTTCCCATATTTATTAAGGGTTCATACGTAAATCAATCTAAGAATGAATCATAAAATTGAACCAAAGTGTTAATGGTGCCTTGTTTTTTTTGAAGTTGATAGTTTGATTCACCAACCATCGATGTGTTGTAGCTTAAAGTTGTCAAGATATCTTTACAATAGATTGTAAAAAAATGTACCTCAATTCCAAGATCATCGATCTATGTTTACTATATTATATCATGGAAAATAAAAAAGCATTATTATGCCCATTATATTGTTTGAAGAATGCATACTCGATCAATAAATTGGGATCTATCAATCTGTCTTCTTCCATTGAAATGCCTCTAATAATATAAGAGGAGATGAAAGGATGGACTCACTATATTTTTCAAAATGATGGGTCACACTGTTCAAGAGGGTAAAATGAGATTTTACACATACTTTATACTTTCCAAAAATACTCTTTTTTTCTTGAAATGTAATAACCAAACTTTTTTACTTTTCTACCCACACATTACTTATAAACATGTCATAAAAGTAAAAAATATTTTATCAGTCACCTATGACATTAAAAAGGTTACATGATAAAATAAGAACCACTAACATGGCCAGTAAGATCCTTAAATAATATATAAACCTTGAAAATATCATTTTGTATGAAAAATTACATTTTCTTGTATTTATTGTTATAATCAAACTTCTTGTGGATACATTGAGGAATAAATTCAATCATTATTATTATAAACATTAATAATATTATTGAAATTTTTTATTAAAATCAACAATTCTCAAATGTTCATCAATGCCCTCATGCATGTTTGACTTCATCAAAAATTCCAATATATTATAATATGTGTGACTTTTGGGTGCACATAGTGTGTGCCCCTCTATTTCCTTATCTCAATAGTGGCGAGTCCAACCAATAGATCAAGTGATAATTTTGGAGACCCAGCATGCCCCTAAGGATATAATGAATGAGATATCTATTACGGCATCCTATGAACATGTTCAGTGTAATATAATCTATTTATCTCATGATATCTAACAATGCTGAATGCATACTCGTGTCATCATGCTTTTATTGATTTTTATATTTTAGGAATTTACTAGATGAAATTTCATTTTCATACCATGGACATTGATTTAATTATGGAACTACCATCATGGTAAATTAGCTCCCATGATATATCTCTTCATCAACTCAAAATAGGAAAATTCTATCATGATAATTCAACCAATTCCGTACCACTGATAATCCACCCAACACAAGATACCTATCCATGAATTAAGTTGCATGGATTTTTTTTCTAATGTCAATGTATCTGATCAAATGGTACACATTGATCATGATATAAAATTCCAAGACCAATACACATGTTCATAGAAATGAACAACCGATGATACTAGATACATGTGGTGTTCTTATTGGATGTATATTACACATAATCACCTCTACATGAGATAACCAACTATAATCTACATGAGAAGAAGTCTCTATTCTTATGATATCCAACACATGGTAGTCAAGAATATTCTGTGTCCTGTCAATATAATTTATCTAGAATATATGAAATTTGAATAATATTACTGTCATGGTATTTTTAGTATATCATTATAACTAGAAACTGATAATAAATTTTTATATGCCACATATTCTAAAGACATTACCATGTAAATAGTGGAAAAATAAGTATCAACACAATTATGGAAATAATTTATGGACATATATATATATATATCAAACAACATATATGTAATGGTAATTAATGTACATCAAGGATTTGGGATTAGGGAAACCACCCACAGTACTCCAACTTTCACTACATCAAAATTCTAATAATTATCAACCTCCTAGCTCTCAAATGAATATGTTTCATATACTAAGATATGGATTTTACCTAGGATCTTCAATGATAACCTCTATGGGTACTCTTCTAACAAAAACAACACTTATATTAGTAAAATTACTCAATAGATTTAACAAACAATGTAAATTATTTTTCCTCTTATTTGACCTTGGATACATTGAAAGAAAAACTATAGTAGTTTTATCACAATATTCTATAATAGGTTATGAACTACTGGTACAATTACAAGTTTAAAAAAAATATGTATACCCAAACTATTTCATTATCTAATCAGAATAAAAAACATAATCATATTAAGCAATATAATTTCAAACAATTGACTGATACGAGATCATCTAGTTAATTTCACCACCATTTAGGACAATGATATATCCTAAATTCAATTTCACAACTTTATAATCTATCTGAAATGTAGAACTAGCATATCTACTCACAACTAGCTCATCATATCCACTATAAAAAACATATTGTTTATATATCTCATGTAATTTAGGATTGCTTTTATATCATCCCAATAATTCTCTCCTATATTAGATTTTTAATAACCCGGTTCTTATTTTTGAGGTATGGGTTTCTTATTTTTCCTTTTCCTTGAGTGTTTTTGAGAAAATATAGAAAATGGAAAAGAATGCCAATTTTCGAAACTACACACTGTGTATTGTGTCCACACGCTGTTTACTTTTGGCCATGTTGGGATGAGTTCACGGGACGTGTAGCCTTGTCGTCGACGAGGGGTGTAGGAACCGACTACACGCCGTGTAGTGGTACCTTACACGCCATGTAGTCAGTCGGCAGGCTTTAATAGTAAGGAGGTGGAGTCGCCGCCAGCTGAGCGACAGAACACGCCATGTAATTTGGAGTACATGCCGTGTACTCAGGTCGACGGATGAACAGTGTGGCGGTGCCGCCAAATGAACAGTTAATTGAAAGAAGTACACGTCGTGTACTCAGATGTACACGCCGTGTACTTTGTTTTTTTGGATTAAAATAGGCAGTAGCCTCCTCATTTGGTAGAGGAGGCGTTTGAGCCATTTTGGAGCCAAAGGAGGAGGCCAAATCTTTAAAGATCCACCAGGCGTTCGTCTGGAATCCGTTTAGGCTTCGGACGATTTCGTTGGAACTGTACGGGTAAACCCTCTCCCCTCCTGGTATAGTTCTTACCAATTCTTCTCCTAACGTAAGTTATTCACATTTGAATGGGTTTTGTTCTTCATCAGATCTACTCCGTTCTTGGGCTTTTCTGGAGTCGGCGTTCGGGTATAATGTTCATTGGCGTATAAGGTAGGTGGCTTTGTGTTAATTTTCCACCTTTCATGCTTTTTTTGTGCGTTTTTGTGCCACGAAACCATGTTGGGGTGTCGTGTGGATGAGGTCGTTGCTATATTTAATTCCTAGAATTTCATAGGTGATTAAATCATGATAATAAAATGCTGGTTGGGATCATTTCTTGGATCTGGAACCACCCCCGGGGTGTGTTTCACTGTTTAGCCGTTTGGACAGGATACCCGAGGGTATGCCTTTAAAGTAGTAATTATAGAATTTTTTTGAGAGTAATTGCTTTTTACTGCTTGTTTACCTGTTGGGAATGTCCCGGTTACCTATTTAGCCTGAGGGCGTTGTTGTATTTGGCCTGAGGGCGTTGTTGTGATTAGCCTGTGGGCACTGTACTATATTAGCCTGAGGGCGTGACTGTTTTAGCCCGTGGGATGTCATTATTCCGCCTGAGGGAAACTTTTCGTGCCTGATGGCTTGACTTCTGTGCATGAGGGCGACACTTCCTATGCATGGGGTCAATTTCTGTTGCGCCTGAGGGCAATACCTGTGGGTTGGATTCTATATGGCCTGAGGGCAAGCCTGAGGGCATGGTTACTATTTTATCCTGAGGGCACGGTTCTGGTTGGCCTGAGGGCTTGGTGCTGTTGAGCATAAGAATGTTACTAAATTAAATAAATAAAATGAATAATAAAATGTAAATTTAATTGTTAAGTTAGTTACTTTTTAGTACTGCTTACATTATTTCATTTTATTATTGCACACAATTGTTGCATGCTTATACGCAGTTGGGCACGGCCCTTCAGTGGGTGCCTACTGAGATATATGTCTCACACCCTATTTGGGTCACTCTTTTTGGCCAAAAAAGATTACGTTTCTGCAGGTGTAGATAGGGGAAAGAGTCCCTATACAGGTACTTGACTGTTGCAGAGGAGTAGGGGGGCATGGGACCAAGCCTAGGCTCGCGATGTCGCTGCCCGCTATTTTGCTTTGTTTTGCTGTATTCTGCATTTGGTTGTGTTGTATTGATGTATAAAATGTTCTGGCTGTTTTCGTATAACTTGAGACACATAGCATCATCATTTATATAATGTTTGTTATATCCACTGCTGTAGTTTATTTCAGTTGTGTATGGTACTGCTTCTGCTGTTTGTTGTATGTTTTATTTAAATTCTGCTGCTCTACACTTAGACAAATGAGTGCATTGTTTCCCCACTATCAGACCTGGGCCCTCACTGCTAGTCGGCAGCCTCTGGCGTTTGGGGAAATGTGCTTGAGGTCACGTGGCGAACTGGGTTTGGGGAACCCGTTTTGTGGCACCTGGGTCCGGGACGTTACAATGTGGTATCAGAGCGGTTTCTTTTCTTGAAGTACTATTTGGAGACGTAGTCAGGGATAGGACGGAAAAGTAGTTGGTAATAAGCTATTCCCGGGCATAGCTAACCCATGTACAGGGAAAAGAATGTCTACCTCGTATTATGTATTCTTTGGATTTTTCAATTTTACGGTTGATATGTTTTCACCATTGGGTGTTGCACGTGGATTGTGCTGTTTATATTTTATCGGTGGGTTCTATTTAGTTGAAACCTGATGAGATGAGGGTATGCCGTCTCATGCATCATATAGGCACATGATAGATATCACATACCAGGCATAGTTTCCATGCCATGTAGGTGCATTAGAATTTGCATGTTGTTGTGATAGTTATTGTGCTAATAAAGAATGCTGTTGTGATAGATGCGTGATAAATACCTTCCTTGTGATATGGTATTTTAGTTGAGCTTCTTTATAGAATGGACTCCAAACATTGGTTTTTGTGGAGTATGGGCCCCCATTGACTAGAATTTGGTGGGTCATTGACTGATTGTTGGTTATAAAACATAGAAGATGTCAAAATTTGATTCGGGGGGAGTATGGGCCCCCATGGGTTGGAATTTGACAAGTAGGTGTTGTTTTTCAGTATTTTCTGGGTTCTGGAGAAGTTTCTGAGGCATACTATCTAAAATCCCACTATTCACGCCATGTAGTATTTTTATACACACCGTGTATGTTCTTCTGTTCGGGAAGAAAAATGAACTTTTTGAGTACACGCCGTGTACCTGGAGTACACGCCATGTAGTCTCTTCTCGCGTCACAAATCGTGTGGGTGGCGACACGGGGTAGGGAAGTGCTTGGGTAAAACATGTCGTGTAGGTCTGTGCACGCCGTGTATTGTTTACCCGGAGTTCGACTGTATAACTAACTACACGGGTCAGTAAACTCCTTCACAAAACACGCCGTGTCAATGATGCACATGTCGTGTAGTGTGACCTGGGGACTCAGCCATGTAACTAACAACATGGGTCGGTGTCACCTCTCCTTGAACACGCCGTGTACCTATGGGACATGCCGTGTAGTCTTATCCGAGGACAGACCATGTGGACTTAGCCATGTGGCTGGGAAACGGGGGTGGTATACATGTCGTATGCACGTGTAACACACTGTGTAGTTGTAAGATGAGTAGTTGGTCGTGTCACATACGACACGTTCAATTGGAAAATAACACCGTACACGCCGTGTAGATATTATACACGCTGTGAAGTTTTTTTGAACGTAATCCATGTGGATTAGCTGTGTAAAAGGACTCGGGCAGGGGAAAGGAAGTCAAGTACACATCATGTAGTCATTGTACACTCCGTGTAGTCTTGTTTTTCAAAATTATTAATGCCATCTTCCTCTTGTTCTTTTGTGGTTCCATCGCTTTTCGGTATTCATAATCTTGAATCTGAGGCGTTCTTTAGACCTTCTAGTGTCATGCTGCCGAGACGACTTCGAGTTGTTTTCCAGGAGAGCGGCGACAATTATACTTTGGAGAAGGTGGGCCATGGGTTACCAGTGGATCCACCAGGAGAGCCAGATGCAGCACCATCCGTTATACCGGACACAGGCGAGGAGGCACAGTTCCGTGAATGTTTTATGTGGTTTATGCAGACCTTTCAGGGAGCACCGCAGGCTGCTACATCTATGGATGAGCTGACTCGTATCTTCCAGCAGCAGCATCCGCCTAGGTTTTCCGGGGATGGAAGACCGTAGGATGCAGATTCATGGCTAGGATCGATGCAGACTATTTTCGAGCATCTTGAGATGCCTCCTGGGCGAAGGGTCAAGATAGCAACTTACATGCTACGTGATTCTGCCAAGAGGTGGTGGGATGTTACCACCCAGTCAAAGCATCACATGGACATGGCGTGGTAAGATTTTCAGGTAGTATTCTATGACTTCTTCTTTCCCGAGATGCTGAGGGAAGATAGACCTCGATAGTTCATGAATCTGCAGCAGGGCGCTATGTCAGGGATGGACTATTCTGCTCGTTTTACGGAGCTTCAGCGCTTTTCACCCGTGCTGGTGGGTGATGAGACGCTGAGAGCCAGACGTTTTGAGGATGGTCTTCGGTATGACATCCGAGCGTTGGTGAATGTTGTCAGGTTGCCTACTGTATACTCCATCATGAAACAGCCACTGATCACAGAGAGGAACCTGCGTGAATCTAGTGGTGTGGGTCAGGGCGGTTCAGCACCAGTTACTGGTACTATTTCTGCTGGCAAGAGGAGGAGACAGATGTACATCTCTCAGGGCGGCAGTACCAGCCAGGAAGCTACTTCAGGTGGACCGATCAGGTGCTACCAGTGTGTTAGAGAGGGGCACAAGAGACCACAGTGTCCACGAGACCTAGTGGAGTGCCGAGCTTGCGGCAAGATGGGTCATCTGCAGCTCTTTTGCAGGGCGTTTCTACCAGTGTCTAGTGAGAAGGGTTCTGTGCAGACTCTGCGTGCAGGACCAGGACCAGTGGATTCTTACCAGTCTGGAAATTGGAATACATCAGGGCGTGCAGGAAGAGATTGTGACAAACGGGTCCCGATGACATCACAGACACCCCGCCTTAACATGGTCGTCAGGTCCTTGCCTACCAGGTACCACCAATTGCCCCACAGACACGTGGGGCCCACCCCAGGGTCCACCCACATGCCCGAACGGGTCATCTGATTAATGATTATCCCCACAGGCCAACACATGTCCTTTCTAGTGTACTTTTTCCTCACTCGCACACACCCTGGGAAACTTCCCAGAAGGTCACCCATCCTGATCACTACTCCAGGCCAAACATGCTTAACTGTGAAGTTCTAATCAGACAGGATCTCGAAAAGGAAGATGCACCTTGTTGACATGAGTCATATCATTTAGTCATTTAACCCTGTATCATTTGTGGTGTTACAATCACCCCCCCTTTAGAGCACAACGCCCTCGTTGTGGGCCCTACATATCATCCCAGGCAGTGCACCGCACTTAAGGCTGGGTACCACCTCTGATACCAAATGTGACAAACGGGACCCGATAACAGCACAGACACCCCGCCTTAACATGGCCGTCAGGTCCTGGCCTACCAGGTACCACCAGTTACCCCGCAGACACGTGGGGCCCACCCTAGGGTCCACCCACATGCCTCAACGGGTCATCTGACTAATAATTGTCCTCATAGGCCAACACATGTCCTTTCTAGTGTACGTTTCCCTCACTCGCACACACCCTAAGAAACTTTCCAGAAGGTCACCCATCCTAATCACTACTCCAGGCCAAGCATGCTTAACTGTGGAGTTCTAATCAGACAGGCTCCCGAAAAGGAAGGTGCACCTTGTTGTCATGAGTCATATCATTTAGTCATTTAACCCTGTATCATTTGGGGTGTTACAATCACCCTGAGATTTTATAAAAAAATATTCTTTTTAATGTCTTGTGTTGTACACTACCACAAAATTAGCATGTGAGATACGCAACACCGTATTTCCTTGTAGTATACGCAACACTATTCTTGGCTCACGTTACACACAATTTCAAATACATTTTGTAGAAACACTTTTACGCAACATTATGTATAGATTTTATTTAATGTATAAATGAAATAAGTTTTTATTATGTTATACGCAACAACAAAGGAGTCATTCACTACACACAACCCTGAATTGGCTTGCATTACACGCAATCGCGACCTTCCTCGATAGCGTGTGTTGTACGCAATACCGGGTTTCACAAAACAATGATATATTGTTACAATATTATTATGGACTAGCCGTTATGAATAGTATTAAATACATTTTTAATTTTATAACATTATAATTCATCTTACATATTTTCTAGTACATGGTATGAGAACAAAATAAATTTTTCAGGTAAAATAAGTATATTTCAAAAAATGCAGTTTTGTCGCCTTTTGATGGAACACCCACTTTAAATCTAGTATTTGACATGTTTATAAGTTCAATTTTTAAAAATAAAATTATTATTCGGAATAAGGATATAAAATTTTACTTTGTATAAAATTTTCATATTATTATGATAAATTTCATATTTTAATGAATAGTAACAACACGCTATATTTTAATTAAAAACAACTTTTTTCACTGTAATAATTTATGTGGTTAAATTATAATATTGAATGGTTTTAAATTATAAATATAATATATTTTTATCATTTAATATAATGTATGTAATTATCATTGATTTTACCTTGAATTCGTAGATTAAATGAATTCAATCTTTTGCAATGTTTTAAACAAAAACCCATTTTCTTTCGACAATGAGATTAATTTTAATTTAATTTATACAACTTTTGTGTATTGAATTTGGAAAAATAGATTCCATATTTTGAATCAGTGGGTCCAAATTATGTTAATAATATACTTTTTATTTTTGGGCTTTATGAATAGTTACTACGGTAAATTTTATTTACCATAGTTAAAGGTAAATTGGGTAATTAAGGGTAAATATAAGATTATAAAATTAACCTAACACCTGCCAAAATTCTATTGGATGACTAAAAGTCTACCCATATCAACTAAGGGTCGGATTAGAATCATTTAATGGACATTGGTCCATGAAAATAGCTTAATTATTATTAAAACGAAAGAAAGTGACAACATGTCACTCTCTTAAATCTTAAAAGTATATTAATTTTAATTTAGTGATAAACATCATTAAACATAGAACATGAATTGTCTCCAGAAATATAATGAAATTATCTACATCATATGAATTTATTTATAATTTTTATGGATTAAATAAATATCATTAATTGTGACACAATAGTGATGCAGAAATTGGTTATCTAGTGAAAATCATGAATATAGTTTTTATTAAACTAATATTGACCATAAAAGGCAAAAAAAAACTGAAAAAAACTTATTGGCCATGTAAATTTAAACCATAATCATCGAATGGAAGAATATTTGACCGCTTAGAGTCTTATAAAAGTGATTATGACACTTATATTATTTTATTTTAAATGATGCCAAAGTTTTCACCTTCATAATTTAATAAATATAACAATTTAAATATTGTTATTTTAAGATGATATATTCGAGTAAAAGTATTATTGTGAATGTTAATATATTTATATTCATCATAGGATTTTATTTGTAATTATTATGAAATAAATAAGTATATTAAATAATTACACAAAAATGTTGTAGAAATTATTTTATTATGAGATAAACCAAATAGATGGTTTTGAAAATAATAAAATAAATATTATATGAACTATCTAATGTGCTCCACTAATTTTCTATATACATATGGACTTTTATAAATCTATTAAAGCTTTTAGTTTGAACATATCTTCAGTATATAGTTTATTTAAATTCATATAAATGAATAGTGTCAAAATTGACACTATTGTTATTTTATAAAAAAACATATTATAAAATTGTTTAAAAATCACAAAAATATTTAAAAATTATAAATTTAAATTTATATGGTCTAAAATGTTATAAATTATCCAAATATGGACAATTAACAACAAATAAATAACTATTTGTTATAATTTAAAATTTATAATGTTATTACCCCAAATAAAATAAAATTGATTAAGTAAGGATAAATCAAGTTGATAATGTTTAAAGTAATTTCCTAACATGTCTAAATTTTATTGGATGGTGAGATTACAACCCTATATAATATTATATTCGAATATGAGTCATTTTTTGTGTTTTTTAAGTGGGGTTAGATTTATTATAAATTAATATTTTTAAGTTTTCCAAAGGTGCCCCTCTCCTCCCTTATAAAAGGGGACCTCCTCCCTCTCCTCTTCACACCAATTTGAGCCTTCGAGATCGGACAATCCCTGACCATTTCCCTTATCAGCTTCTCTAGAAACATCCTAGAGGTCCTGGTCTTCTTCAAAGACCAAATTTAGTACCCTAAGAGGAGGATTCAAAGAGGCGTCTCAAAGAAGAGGTAATATCCGTTACCGATTCTTTCAATTTTATTTCTTCTTCAACTTCTTATTCTTTAGATGTTTCATTATGAAGTAATAACATTGGTATCACTCATATACTGATAATTATTATAATTATGAAACAACCATATTTCACCATCTATCCATCCTATGGAAAATGAAATCACTGCGCGTGCGTACGTACGGAATACCTTCTCCACGCCGTAGTGTAATCTATTTTCCACCACCACCTTACTTGGATGGGTATAATGGTCAAAGTAATGAATATATATGATTATTGTAAATTTATATTGATTTTTTAATATTATACATACACTTTAATACAATTCTATGATCATGGGAATGAAATCATCGCTCGTGCGTACGTACGGAATAATGTCTCCACGATGCGATGAGATTCACTCTCCATGATAACCATTCGAGAATGATTATAAAGTATATATAATAAGTAATCATAATATATATTACATAATAATTCTACTGGATTTATATATATATATATATATGTCATATACTTAATTCCATTCAATTAAATAAGGAAACGAAAACAGCGTTCATGCGTATGTACGACCTACCGTCTCCATGAACGGTGTATTTATTTCCATTTATTGATCTATTATATATATATGTATATTTTGAATATATAATATATATATATACATCATGTTTTATATTATGGAATTATGTAATCATGATCTAATTAATCATATGAATAATTACAAGTCAAAACACGGACGACAAATGAAACGATTTTACCCAAAACACATTTTAACATGGAATTTACAAATTAACGGGTAATATAAAGTCATAAGTAAACCATATATGATATCAAAAAAATGAATATGATTCTTTAATAAGTCAATGAATTTATTTAAATCATTAAACAGGAGGTTCGGATACATACGAAGCATATCGGACATAAGGTAAGGGAAAATCTCACAATCTCAATTTTTATCTGAGATTGTTTATAATTCATAATTTACTGGGGAATATTTATCATCCACGTCCATGTTTCCTAAATATGTAATATTTATATCCTTCTACAATATTTTATATCAAATTTTACCCTTCGGTGAGTTTTTAGTAACGATATGAAAGGAATCTTTTTTCATTTTTCATACAAGGTACTTTTTGACTTTTGCAACAAAAGTACGAGATGAATTATTTTTTTAACTTATACAGCATGCATGGATTTTTAAAACACTATTTCCAAGAATCTTCCTTTACAAGTTTTCATTTTTATTTTTAATAAACTTATTTTAGTTTAAAATTTTATGACATGTTAAGAAAGGAAAATGTTTTTGAAGTGGAAATGATATTTTCCTCAAGAATGGAGTTCAAGTGTTTTATCAAAATTATTTTTCATCTAAGATAATAAAGGGTTTTATTTCTATCCCTATTATTAAATTAATTTTATTATGTTGTGATGGAATTATTTTTATGAATTATTTTATCTTATTTGAATTGTTTTATGATGTCATGTTGTTTAATAATCCCATTTTTATTACATGAGTTATGCAATGATGTATGATTTATGATTTTGTGGCACACATAAGAATGGTATCATTATGAGATTGGTGGGACCTATATCTCCCTCCAATGCATTGGGTAATGATTTTATATTTCATGAGATAGAGATGGCTGGAACAGTAATTTAATACGGTTCAATGTTACAGGACTGAAACGAGGGGTGAACTCGATTCAGAAAGGGACTTTGTCCACTAAGATGGTCTGGGCAGCAATGCCTTTGCTACTATGGAAATCATGACATGTGCTGAATGGTTTTCACAATTATATTTTTTATTCCCATACTCTTTTATCATTATTAATGTTTCATTATTATGTATTCCATACGTACTTTAATGTTTTATGTCATTGCTCAAGCTTTTGATGTTTAAACATTATGTTCATGTTTTTAAGTTCAAATGTATATGGTATGTTTTATTTTATCCATGATTACCCTTACTGAGCATTTGAGCTCACACTTTTAATGTTTTCTTTTCCCCAAGATATAAATAAAGGTTTTAGGTATGAAAAAGGGGAATATCTTTATGGGAGATGTTGAAGATCTTTCACCATGATTCGAAGATTATGTTCCAAGTTTCCAAAGACACTAAACTATTATAGTCCTTGTGTGTCTGTTTTTGTTATTTATTAAGTATTCCGCAAAAGTAATGTAATGTTCATGTACACCAAGCTTCGGGTCTCTAAATTTGGTATCAGAGGAAAGGTTTAGTCAACCTTTGGAAACTAGGATGCGAAAACGTTAGTGAGATCCCTAGAGATATTTCTACGGTATGTCTAGGTATATCCCTAAGGATAAGTATACGTATAGGATATAGTCCTAGAACTACGGTAACGATCATAGAATTTAACCTAAGATGTTAGATATTGAGGGTACTCCCCCTTTACTATGTTGTTTTCCCTAGCATGATTTTTGCCTCTCACACTATTCTTTTTGGGTTTTAGAAAATGGGTGGGAACAGGAAGATTCACGATAATAGAGGATATGATGGACAATGGAATGGTATTCTTTATAAGAAACAAAATGAGATTGGATATGGAGGTCCACATATTGTTATTATGAATAATAAAAAATCTCATAATATGATCAATAATCTCAACATTGGTAAGTTTCCTTACTCAACTAATAAGAGAAAGATGGAGTTTCAGGATGATCATAGAGGAAAGAAAGTTTAATTTCCCCTATGTAAATCATGTGGGAAGAGGCATCAAGGAGAATGTTTCAAAGGAATTGGAAGATGTTTTGGGTTTGGAAAAGAAGGACACAAAGCCAGCAAGTGAAAAGGAAAAGGTTCAGTTAACACCATAGATGAAGATAATGGTATTGCTATGACATCAAAAATGGTTAAATGTTTTAAATGCAGAATGTACGGGCATTATGCAAACCAATGACCTAAGGGATGGTCTCATGAAGAGAATCAGTATGGTCGTATGGGTAGTATTTATGTTGATGATGATGAAGATATTACAAATGATCTGTGAGATAAAAGAATTGTTGATGCTCGGTCAATGGTTTAAGAAGGTAGTGGAATGATTACATGTTTATCAAGTGTAATGTTGTATAATTAATCTCATGGTACTATGGAATAAAGAGAAATATAAGGATTATTACACTATTGTCTTTCCTTATGTTTTGAATGTATATGATGAATGGTACTAGTGACCATGAAAGGTTATTCAGATATTTTTGGAAAGTATATGATATGCGCATAATTAGGGGATAAGGGAAAAATTAAATGTTTGATAGTATTCATGAGATCATGACTGATATAAGGAGAAGGTCATGTCATGGTTTGAGTATATAGAATTTTTGGGTTTTGGTATGTGGAAAGAGTTAACTTTTGACAGCATTCATGTTTTCACTATGGTTTAATGGGTATTCATTATTCAAGAGAATACATGATTAAGGTATTCACATGACTGGAATGTGACCAACAAGATATATGGGGGATAAATGATGGTATTCACATTCTTGGTTGATGACATTTCAAGTAATCATTTTCTTTATACTATGAGCTTGGACTGAAGTATTTTAGATAAGCCTAAAGATTTGAACGGATTATGTTGGACATAAGTTAGTATTGTTTAAGGATAGAGATTTTTTTCGATATTATTGAGGGGATGTTATAGTAATGTAGTTTTAGAAAAAGGACAACCTGTAGGACTGGCGACAACCCATCGCGTCGGAAAAGGCTGTGGGAATCAAACCCACAACCGAAGTGCGACTAGCCTTTATCGCCTACCACTAGCCTACAGGATGTCCCTGGTTAGTATAAACTATTTTTATTTTATTAAGCGGTATGATATATGAAGTATAAGTTCATTTTTGGAACCATATCTGATTAATCTAACCATATGATGGACTTATAACTTTTGCTAACCTTTTGTTTGAAACAGATAAAATGACCCATCATTCTATCACATGATCTTCTATCACATCACGAATAACAAATTCAACTTCATTTCATTAAGGGATGAAGTGGAAATTGTTCAATTCATCAACAACAGTGAGATTCTACCAAAAACATGTAAGTATTTCTTTTAATTCATCAAATTTAATGAAATGATCTTGAAAAACAAAAATGTTTTCCTAGTTCTCTTATATCCGATGAATTAGTTGTACCTTAGATCATCACAAATTTATGGCTTTGTTATTGATGGATTTTTCATATCCATGTTCTCTACCACTCTCCATCAGAACATGATGGTTAGATTTCTACTCCATATCCTTATTTTAACCTATGTTCTCCTATGTGGAAACCCAGTGATGAGTTATTTGGGTATCCGTTATGTTTCTAACTTTCCTTTTTTTAAATGAAGTTTTATTATTCATTTTTACGATGTGGGTTTCGATTAAAGAAACTCTAGTGTAATAAACCATTTATAACCCCGACGAATTTCGAGGGCGAAATTCATTTTAAGGGGGGTAGAATGTAACACCCCGAAATTTTATGAAAAATATTTTTTTTAATGTCTTGTGTTGTAGGCTACTCCAAAATTATCTTGTGATATACGCAACACCGTATTTTCTTGTAGTATACGCAACACTATTCTTGGCTCGCATTGCACACAATTTCAAGTTCGTTTGTAGAAACTATTCTATGCAACATTATGTATAGATTTTGTTTAATTTATAAATTAAATAATTTTTGATTATGTTATACGCAACAAAAAAGGAGTCGTGCACTATACGCAACCCTGACTTGGCTTGAATTACACGCAATCACGACCTTCCTCGATAGCGTGTGTTGTACACAATACCACGTTTCACAAAACAACGATATATTGTTACAATATTATTATGGACTAGCCGTTATGAATAGTATTAACTAAATGTTTAATTTTATAACATTATTATTCATCTTACATATTTTATAGAACATGGTATGAGAAAAAAATAATTTTTTCAGGTAAAATAAGTATATTTCAAAAAATGCAATTTTGCCGCCTTTTGATGGCGCACCCACTTTGAATCTAGTTTTTGACATGTTAATAAGTTAAAATTTACAAAATAAAATTATTATTTGGAATAAGGATATAAAAATTTACCTTTTATAAAATTTTCATATTATTATGATAACTTTCATATTTTAATGAATAGTAAAAACACGCTATATTTTAATTAAAAACAGCTTTTTTCACCATAATAATTTATGTGGTTAAATTATAATATTGAGTGGTTTTAAAGTATAAATATAATATATTATTACCATTTAATATAATATATGTCATTATCATTGATTTTACCTTTAATTCGTAGGTTAAATCAATTCAATCTTTTGTAATGTTTTAAACAAAAACCTGTTTTCATTCGACAATGGGATTAATTTTAATTTAATTTCATCAAATTTTGTGTATT
Source organism: Viscum album (assembly GCA_963277665.1). Lineage (NCBI taxonomy): Eukaryota > Viridiplantae > Streptophyta > Magnoliopsida > Santalales > Viscaceae > Viscum > Viscum album. The sequence goes on from OY728126.1 coordinate 1,153,144,422, forward strand.
TAATTTGGAAAAATGGATTCCATATTTGGAATCAGTGTTTTTAAATTATGTTAATAAGCTAATTTTTATTTTTGGGGTTTATGAATAGTAACTACGGTAAATCTTATTTACCGTAGTTAAAGGTTAATCAGGTAATTAAGGGTAAATATAAGTTTATAAAATTAACCTAACACATGAAAAAATCCTATTGGATGATTAAAAGTTTACACATATCACATAAGGGTCAGATTAGAATCATTTAATTGACTTTGGTCCATGAACATAACTTAATTATTATTAAAACCAAAGAAAGTCACAACATGTCACTCTCTTAAATCTTAAAAGTATATTAATTTTAATTTAGTGATAAACTTCATGAAACGTAGAACATGAATATTCTATGGATATCTAAGGAAATTATATACATCATATGAATTTATGTATAATTTTAAGGAATTAAATAATTATCATTAATTGTGACACAATAGGGATGCAGAAATTGTTTATCTAGTGAAAATCAAGAATATAGTTTTTAATAAAATAATATTGACCATAAGAGGAAAAAAAAACCCTGACCAAAACTTATTGGTCATGTAAATTTAAACCATAATAATCCAATGGTCGATTATTTGGCCGTTTCGAGTTTTATAAAAGTGATTATGACATTTATATTATTTTATTTTCATTGATGCCAAAGTTGTCACCTTCATAATTTAATAAATATAACAATTTAAATATTGTGATTTTAAGATGATAAATTAGAGTAAAAGTATTATTGGGAAAGGTAATAGATTTATCTTCATCATATGATTTTATTTTTAATTTTATGCAACAAATAAGTATATTAAATAATTATACAAAAATGTTGTAGAAAATATTTTATTAAGAGATAATCCAAATAAATAGTTTTAAAAATAATAAACTAAATATTAAATGAACTATTTAATGTGCTCCACTAATTTTCTAGATACATATGGAATTTTATGAATCTATTAAGGATTTTAGTTAGAACATATCTTCTGTATATATTTTTTTTAAATTCATATAACTGAATAGTGTCAAAATTGACACTATTGTTATTTTATAAAAATAACATATTATAAAATTGATTAAAAATCACAAAAACATTTAAAAATTACAAATTTCAGTTTATAAGGTCTAAAATGTTATAAGGTATCCAATTATGGACAATTCAAAACAAATAAATAATTTTTTGTTATAATTTAAAATTTATAATGTTATTACCACAAATAAAATAAAATTGATTTAGTAAGGATAAATCAATTTGATAATGTTTAAAATAATTTCCTATCATGTCTAAACCTTATTGGTTGATGTGATTACGACCCTATATCATCTTATATTCGAATATGAGTCATTTTTGGAGGTTTTTATGAGGGGTTAGATTTATTATAAATTAATATTTTTATGATTTCCAAAGGTGCCCCTCTCCTCCCTTTTAAATGGGCACCTCCTCCCTCTCCTCCTCACACAAATTTTAGCCTTCATGCTCGGCCAATCCCTGTCCATTTCCATTCTCAACTTCCCTAGAAACATCCTAGAGGTCATGGTCTTCTTGAAAGAACAATTTTAGTACCCTAAGAGGAGGATTCAAAGAGGCGTGTAAAAAAAGAGGTAATATCTGTTACCGATTCTTTCAATTTTCATTGTTCTTCAACTTCTTCTTCTTTACTTGTTTCATTATGAAGTAATAAAATCAGTATCACTCATATAATGATATGTTATTATAAGTATGAAACAACCATATTTCACCATCTATCTATCCAATGGAAAATGAAATCACCGCGCTTGCGTACGTACGAAATACCGTCTCTATGCAGTGGTGTAATCTATTTTCCACCACCACCTTACATGGATGGGTATAATGGTGAAAGTAATGAATATTTATGATTACTGTAATGTGATATTGATTCTGTAATATTATACATACACATTAAAACAATTCGACGATCATGTGAATGATATCATCGCTCGTGCCTACGTACGGAATACCGTCTCCACGACGCGATGAGATTCACTCTCCATGATAACCATTCAAGAATGATTATAAAGTATATTAAATAAGTAATCATAAAATATATGACATAATAATTCTACTGGATTTATGTATATATATATATATATATATATTTCAGCTACTTAATTCCATTCAATTCAATAAGGAAACGAAAATAGCGTTCATGCGTACGTACGGTCTACCGTCTCCATGAACGGTGTATTTCTTTCCATTTATCTATCTATTATATATATGTATATTTTGAATATATATTATATAAAAATCATGTTTTATATTCTGTAATTATGTAATCATGATCTAAATAATCATATGAATAATTACAAGTCAAAACACATACGACAAATGAAACGATTTTACCCAAAACACTCTTTAACATAGAATTTACAAAAGAACGGGTAATATAAAGTCATAAGTAAACCATATATGATATAAAAAAAATGAATATTATTCTGTAATTAGTCAATGACATTATTTAAATCATTATACAGGAGGTTCGGATACATACGAAGCATATCAGACATAAGGTAAGGGAAAATCTCTCAATCTCAATTTTTATCCGAGATTGTCTATACTTCGGAATTTACTGGGGAATATTTATCATCCACATCCATGTTTCCTCAATATGTAATATTTATATCCTTCTAAAATAGTTTATATCCAATTTTACCTTTCGGTGAGTTTTTATTAAAATATATGAAAGGAATCTTTTGTCGTTTTTCGAACGAGGTACTTTTTTACTTTTCCTACAAAAGTACGACAATAGTTTTTTTTAAATTATACGGCATGAATGGATTTTTAAAACATTATTTCCAAGAATCTTTATTTAAAAGTTTTCAAGTTTATTTCTAATCAAATTCTTTTAGTTTAAAATTGTATGACATGTTAAGAAAGGAAAATTTTTTGAAGTGGAAAGGATATTTTCCTCAAGAATGGAGTTCAAGTGTTTTATCAAAATTATTTTCCATCTAAGATAATATATGGTTCTATTTCTATCCCTATTATTACATTGATTTGATTATGTTGTGATGGAATTATTTTTATGAATTCGTTTATCTTATATGAATTGTATTATGATGCCATGTTGTTTAAGAATCCCATTTTAATTACATGAGTTATGCAATGATGTATAATTTATGATTTTGTGGCACACATAAGAATGGTATCATTATGAGATAGGTGGGACCTATATCTCCCTACAATGCATTGGGTAAAGATTTTATATCTCATTAGATAGACATGGCTGGAATAGTATGTTAATCTGGTTCAGTGTTACAGGACTGAAACGAGGAGTAAACTCGATTCAGAAAGGGACTTTGTCCACTAAGATGGTCTTGGCAGCAATGCCTTGGCTACTATGGAAATCATGACATGTGCTGAATGGTTGCCACAATTACATGTTTTATTCACATTATATTTTATCATTATAAATGTTTCTTTATGATCTATCCCATATATACTTCCTCGTTTTATGTCATCTCTCAAGATTTTGATGTTTAAACATTATGTTCATGTTTTTAAGTTCAAATTTATATGGTATGGTTTATTTTATCCATGATTACCCTTACTGAGCATTTGAGATCACCCTTTTTATGTTTTCTTTTCCCCATGATATAAATAAAGGTTTTAGGTATGAAAAAAAGGGGAAGATCTTTATGGGAGATGTTGAAGATCTTTAACCACGATTAGAAGATTACATTCCATGTTTCCAAAGACACTAAACTATTACGGTACTTGTGTGTCTGTTTTTGTTATGTATTAAGTATTCCGTAAAAGTAATTTAATGTTCATGTATGTCAAGCTTTGGGTCTCTACATTTGGTATCAGAGGAAAGGTTTAGTCAATCTTTGGAAACTAGGATGCGAAAACTTTACTGAGATCCCTAGAGATATTTCTAAGGTATGTCTTGGGATATCCCTAAGGATAAGTATACATATAGGATATAGTCCTAGAACTACGGTAACGTTCTTAGAATTTAACCTAAGATGTTAGATATTGAGGGTACTCCCACTTTACTATGTTGTTTTCCCTATCATGATTTTTTCCTCTCACACTATTCTTTTTGGGTTTTAGAAAATGGCTGGGAACGGGAAGATTCAAGATAATGGAGGACATGATGGACAATGGAATGATATTCTTTATGAGCAACCGAATGAGATTTGATCTGGAGGTCCACATATTGTTATTATGCCTAATCAGAAATCTCATAATATGATCCATAATCTCAACATTGGTAAGTTTCCTTACTCGTCTAATAAGAGAAAGATGGAGTTTCATGATGATCATAGAGGAAAGAAAGTTCAATTTACCCAATGTAAATCATGTGGGAAGAGGCATGAAGGAGAATGTTTCAAAGGAATTGGAAGATGCTTTGGGTGTGGAAAAGAAGGAAACAAAGCCAGTAAGGGTAAAGAAAAGGTTCAGTTAACACCATGGATGAGGATAATGGTATTTCTACGACATCAACAAAGGCTAAATGTTTTAAATGCGGAATGTACGGGAATTATGCAAACCAATGCCTTAAGGGAAAGTCTCATGAAGAGAATCAGTAAGGTCGTATGGGAAGTATTTATGTTGGTGATGATGTAGATACGACAAATGATATGTGAGATAAAAGAATTGTTGAAGCTCGGTCAATGGTTTAAGAAGGTAGTGGAATGATTACATGTTTATCAAGTGTAATGTTGTATAAGTAATCTCATGGTACTATATAATAAAGAGACATATAAGGATTATTAAACTGTTGTATTTACTTATGTTTTGAAAGTATATGATGAATGGTACCAGTGACCATGAAATGTTATTCAGATATTTTTGGAAAGTAGATGATATGTGCATAATGAAGGGATAAGGAGAAAATAAAATGTTTGATAGTATTCATGAGCTCATGAATGATATAAGTATAAAGTCATGTCATGGTTTGACTATATAGAATTTTTGGGTTTTGGTATGTGGAAAGAGTTAACTTTTGACATCATTCATGTTTTCACTAATGTTTAATCGGTATTCATTTTTCAAGAGAATACAAGATTAAGGTATTCACATGATTGGAATGTGACCAACAAGATATATGGGGGATAAATGATGGTATTCACATTCTTGGTTGATGAAATTTCAAGTAATCATTTTCTTTATACTATGAGCTTGGACCGAAGTATTTTAGATAAGCCTAAAGATTGGAATGGATTATGTTGGACATAAGTTAGTATTTTTTAAGGAGAGAAATTTTTTTCGATATTATTGATGGAATGTTATAGTAATGTAGTTTTAGAAAAAGGACAACCTGCAGGACTGGCGACAACCCATCGCGTCGGACAAGGCTATGGGAATCGAACCCAAAACTGAAGTGCGACTGGCCTTTATCGCCTACCACTAGCCTAAAGGAAGTCCCTGGTTAGTATAAACTAGTTTTATTTAATTAGCGGTATGATATATGATGTATAAGTTCATTTTTGGAACCATATACGATTAACCTAACCATATGATGGACTTATAACTTTTTCTACCCTTTTGTTTGAAACAGATGGAATGACCCATCATTCTATCACATGATCTTCTAACACATCATGAATAAAAAATTCAACTTCATTTCATTAATGGATGAAGTGGAAATTGTTCAATTCACGAACAACAGTGAGATTGTACCAAAACCATGTAAGTATTTCTTTTAATTCATCAACTTTAGGGAAATGATCTTGAAAACCAAAAATGTTTTCCTAGTGCTCTTATATCCGATCAATCAAATGGTACCTTAGATCATCACAAATTTATGGCTTTGTGATTGATGGATTTTTCATAGCCATGTTCTCTACCACTCTCCATCAGAACATGATGGTTAAATATCTCCTCCATATCCATATTTTCACTTATGTTCTCTTATGTAGAAACCCAGTAATGAGTTATTTGGGTATCCGTTATGCTTCTAACCTTCCTTTTTTTAAATGAAGTTTTAGTATTCCTTTTTACGATGTTGGTTTCTATGAAAGAATCTCTCGTGTAATAAACCATTTATAACCCCGACGAATTTCGAGGGTGAAATTCATTTTAAGGTGGGTCGAATGTAACACCCCACGATTTTATGAAAATATTCTGTTTAATGTCTTGTGTTGTACGCTACACCAAAATTAGCTTGTGATATACGCAACACAATATTTTTTGTAGTATACGCAACACTATTCTTGGCTCACGTTACACACAATTTCATGTTCGGTTTGTAGAAACTATTATACGCAACATTTTGTGTAGATTTTGTTTAATGTATAAATGAAATAAGTTTTGATTATTTTATATGCAACAACAAAGGAGTCGTGCACTACACGCAACCCTGACTTGGCTTGCATTACATGCAATCACAACCTTCCTCGATAGCGTGTGTTGTACGCAATACTGGGTTTTACAAAACAACGATATATTGTTACAATATTATTATGGAATAGCCATTTTGAATATTATTAACTACATTTTTAATTTTATAACATTATTATTCATCTTTCATATTTTCTAGTACTTGGTATGAGAACAAAATAATTTTTTCAGGTAAAATAAGTATATTTCAAAAAATGCAGTTTTGCCGCCTTTTGATGGCGCACCCAATTTAAATCTAATTTTTTACATGTTTATAAGTTCAATTTTACAAAATAAAATTATTATTTGGAATAAAGATATAAAATTTTACCTTGGATAAAATTTTCATATTATTCTGATAACTTTTATATTTTAATGAATAGTAAAAACACGCTATATTTTAATTAAAAACAACTTTTTTCACCATTATAATTTATGTGGTTAAATTATAATATTGAATGGTTTTAATGTATAAATATAATATAGTTTTACCATTTAATATAATTTAGGTCATTATCATTGATTTTACCTTGAATTCGTAGGTTAAATCAATTCAATCTTTTGCAATGTCTTAAACAAAAACCCGTTTTCTTTCGACAACGGGATTAATTTTAATTTAATTTCTGAAAATTTTGTGTATTGAATTTGGAAAAATGGATTACATATTTGTAATCAGTGGGTCCAAATTATGTTAATAATCAACTTTTTATTTTTGGGCCTTATAAATAGTAACTACGGTAAATTTTATTACCATAGTTAAAGGTAAATCGGGTAATTAAGGGTAAATATAAGATTATAAAATTAACCTAACATCTGCAAAAATCCTATTGTATGACTAAAGGTCGACCCATATCACCTAAGGGTCGGATTAGAATCATTTAATGGACTTTGGTCCATGAAAATAACTTAATTATTATTAAAACCAAAGAAAGTGACAACATGTCACCCTCTTAAATCTTAAAAGTATATTAATTTTAATTTAGTGATAAACTTCATTAAACTTGGACCATGAATAGTCTCTAATAATATAATGAAATTATATACATCATATAAATTTATTTATAATTTTTAGGATTTAAATAATTATCATTAATTGTGACACAATAGTGATGCAGAAAATGTTTATCTATTGAAAATCAAGAATATAGTTTTTATTAAACTAATCTTGACCATAAAAGGAAAAAACCCCTAACCAAAACGTATTTTCCATGTAAATTGAAACCATATTCATCCAATGGTAGAATATTTCACCGTTTGTAGTCTTATAAAAGTGATTATGACACTTATATTATTTTATTTTAAATGTTGCCAAAGTTGTCACCTTCATAATTTAATAAATATAACAATTTAAATATTGTGATTTTAAGATGATAAATTAGTTTAAAAGTATTATTGTGAAAGTTAATAGATTTATCTTTATCATAGGATTTTATTTTTAATTTTTATGCAAAAAATAAGTATATTAAATAATTATACAAAAATGTTGTTCAAATTATTTTATTAAGAGATAAACCAAATAAATGGTTTTAAAAATAATAATAAAAATATTATATGAACTATTTAATGTGATCAAATAATTTTAAAGATAAATATAGACTTTTATGAATCTTTTAAAGATTTTATTTCGAATATATATTCTATATATATTTTATTTAAATTCATATAAATGAATAGTGTCAAAATTGACACTATTGTTATTTTATAAAAATAACATATTATAAAATTGTTTAAAAAACACAAAAATATTTAAAAATTATAAATTTAAATTTATATGGTCTAAAATGCTATAAAGAATCCAATTATGGAAAATTGAAAACAAATAAATAATTTTCTGTTATAATTTAGAATTTATAATTTTATTACCACAAACAAAATAAAATTGATTAAGTAAGGATAAATCAAGTTGATAATGTTTAAAATAATTTCCTAACATGTCTAAATTTTATTTGTTGATGAGATTACAAGACTATCTCATTTTATATTCGCATATGAGTAATTTTTGGTGGTTTTTAGGTGGAGTTAGATTTATTATAAATTAATATTTTTAAGATTTCCAAAGGTGCCCCTCTCCTCCCTTATAAAAGGGAACCTCCTCCCTCTCCTCCTAAAACCAATTTGAGCCTTAAAGCTCGACCAATACATTCCCACATCCCTTATCAACTTCCCTAAAATCATCCTAGTGGTCCTGGTCTTCTTCAAAGACCAATTTTAGTATCCTAAGAGGAGGATACAAAGAGGCGTGTCAAAGAAGAGGTAATATCTGTTACCGATTCTTTCAATTTTCCATCTTCTTCAACTTCTTCTTATTTAGTTGTGTCATTATGAAGTAATAACATAAGTATCACTAATATACTTATATGTTATTATAATTATGAAATAACCATATTTAACCATCTATCCATCCTATGGAAAATGAAATCACCGTGTGTGCGTACGTACGGAATACCGTCTCCACATCGTGGTGTAATCTATTTTCCACCAACACCTTACTTATATGGGTATAATGGTGATAGTAATGAATATATAAGATTATTGTAAAGTGATATTGATTATGTAATATTATACATACCCTTTAATACAATTCGACGATCATGGGAATGATATAATCACTCGTGCGTATTTACGGAATACCGTCTCCACGACGCGATGAGATTCACTCTCCATGATAACCATTCAATAATGATTATAAATTATATATAATAAGTAATAATAAAATATATTAAATAATAATTCTACTGTATTTATGTATATATATATTTATTTAATCTACTGAATTCCATTAAATTCAATAAGGAAACGAAAACAGCATTCATGCGTACGTACAGCCTACCGTCTCTGTGAACGGTGTATTTCTTTCCATTTATAGATCTATTATATATATTTATATTTTGAATATTTATTATATATAAATCATGTTTTATATTCTGGAATTAATTAATCATGATCTAAGTAATCATATGAATAATTACAAGTCAAAACACGGACGACAAATGAAATGATTTTACCCAAAACACTCTTTAACATGGAATTTACAAAAGAACGGGTAATATAAAGTCATAAGTAAACCATATATGATATCAAATAAATTAATATGATTCTTTAATAAGTCAATGACATTATTTAAATCATTATACAGGACGTTCGGATACATAGGAATCATATCAGACATAAGGTAAGGGAAAATCTCGCAATCTCAATTTTTATCCGAGATTGTTTATACTTCAGAATTTACTGGGGAATATTTATCATCCACATCCATGTTTCCTCAATATGTAAAATTTATATCCTTATAAAATAGTTTATATCCAATTTTACACTTCGGTGAGATTTTAGTAAAAGATATGAAAGGAATCTTTTGTCGTTTTTCGTACGAGGTACTTTTTGACTTTTCCGACAAAAGTATGAGAATAATTTTTTTTAACTTATACGGCATGAATGGATTTTTTAAAAATTATTTCCAAGAAGTTTCCTTTAAAAATTTTCAAGTTAATTTTTAATCGACTTCTTTTAGTTTAAAATTGTATGACATGTTAGGAAAGGAAAATGTTTTTGAAGTAGAAAGTATATTTTCCTCAAGAATGGAGTTCAAGTGTTTTATTAAAATTATTTTCCATCTAAGATAATATAGGGTTCTATTTCTATCCCTATTATTATATTGATTTGATTATGTTGTGATGGAATTATTTTTATGAATTCTTTTCTCTTATATGAATTGTTTTATGATGTCATGTTGTTTAAGAATCCCATTTTTATTACATGAGTTATGCAATGATGTATGATTTGTGATTTTGTGGCGCACATAAGAATGGTATCATTATGAGATGGGTGGGACCTATATCTCCCTCCAATTCATTGGGTAAAGATTTTATATCTCATGAGATAGACATGGATGGAACGGTAAGTTAATACGGTTCAGTGTTACAGGACTGAAACGAGGAGTGAACTTGATTCAAAAAGGGACTTTGTCCACTAAGATGGTCTTGGCAGCAATGCCTTGGCTACTATGGAAATCATGAAATGTGCTGAATGGTTGCCACAATTAAATTTTTTATTCCCATGCTATTTTTTCTTTCTTAATGTTTGTTTATGATCTATGCCACACATACATCCATGTTTTATGTCATTGATCAAGCTTTTTATGTTTAAACATTATGTTCATGTTTTTAAGTTCAAATGTATATGGTATGTTTTATTTTATCGATTCTTACCCTTACTGAGCATTTGAGCTCACCCTTTTTATGTTTTCTTTTCCCCATGATATAAATAAAGGTTTTAGGTAAGAAAAAAAGGGAAATATCTTTATGGGTGATGTTGAAGATCTTTCACCACGATTAAAAGATTACGTTCCAAGTTTCCAAATATACTAAACGATTACGGTCCTTGTGTGTCTGTTTTTGTTATGTATTAAATATTATTCCAATGTAATGTAATGTTCATGTACATCAAGGTTCGGGTCTCTACAGAGATGGTGGTCGTGGCCGTGGTAGCCAGACACCAGGATCCCAGAGGCAGCAGGGCGGGACAGCTCAGGGTAGCTAGGCTCTGTCGCAGGGCCGTAGCACTGGGCAGGCATATGCAGTGCAACATACCCAGCAGGAGAAGGATCCCGGACCTTCTACAGTCAGAGGTACTATTCTAGATGCTTCTGTATTGTCTTCAGTACTTTTCGATACGAGTGATACACATAGTTTCATATATTTACCCGTTGTGGTGAGACTTGGGCTAAGTGTTTCTTCTTATTCTTCTGATATCATGATGCTAGACACTCTGTTGGGGACTAGAACGACTGGTGTGCATCAGTGCAAGGAGTGCCCCCTTGAGGTTAGTGGGTTTCACTTCCTTTGGGACCTCTATGTCTTGGAGATGATGAGCTATGACTTCATTCTCGGGATGGACTGGTTGGTCCCCTTCCGAGCCTTTGTAGACTGCATTCGTCGCAGGGTACGTTTCACGTCACCAGAGGGCGGAGAGTTTCTATACAAGGGAGAATGGGATGTTCAGGCGAGTTGAGCTGGACTAGAGCATCATGGGCGAGGTGGAGTCACAGCACAGATTGCGAGCTTATATCTGGATGACCAGGGGACTTGTCAGATGGATTTCCCTCCAATTGTCAATCGTTTCAGGGATGTATTGTCGGACGACTTTTCAGGTCTAACTCTGGTGCGTGAGGTGGACTTCTCTATCGAGCTTGTGCCAGTAGCAGCACTGGTGTCCATTGCTCATTATAGGATGGCCATGCCTTAGTTGCAGGAGCTCAAGAGGCAATTAGATGAGATATAGGCGAAGGGTTTTATCTGACCCAGTACTTCTCCTCGGGGTTCTCAAGTCCTTTTTTCGAAGAAGGAAGATGGTACCCTTAGGCTTTGCGTGGATTATCGGAAGCTAAACCAGTTGATGGTTAAGAACCGATATCCCTTGCCGAGGATAGACGATCTATTTGATCAGCTTCATGGAGCATGAATTTTGTCGAAGATTGACTTGAGATCTGGATATCATCAACTATGTGTTAGACCATCTAATATACCTCTCACAGCTTTCAGGAGTAGGTATGGTCTATATGAGTATACGGTTATGCCGTTCGGACTGACGAATGCGCCAGCAGTTTTCATGGCTCTGATGAATCATTTGTTCCATCCATATCTTGATTATTTTGTGGTAGTATTAGTGGATGACATCTTGGTGTACTCCCACACTCGACACGACCATGACACCCATCTTGAGATCGTATTGAGTACACTGAGAGAGCATCAGATATATACTAAACTCTCAAAGTGCCACTTTTGGATGGACCAGATTCACTTCCTGTGTCACATTATCTTTGAGGCAGGAGTTGCAGTAGACCCAGAAAAGGTGAGAGCAGTAGTTTCCTGGGAGCAGCCTAAGAACGTGTTTGATATACAGAGTTTATTAGGGCTGGCTGGTTACTACAGACGCTTCATACATGACTTCTCCCTCTTAGCAGCACCGTTGACAGGTCTGACTAAGAAGGGTGTGAAGTTCGTTTGGTCGGAAGCTTGCGAGGCATCTTTTCAAGACCTGAAGGGAAGGTTGACATCATCACCGATCCTGATACTCCCAGAGCAGGCGAAGAGCTATACAGTTTACTGTGATGCATCAAGGATTGGTCTGGGAGCCGTTTTGATACAGGGTGACCGAGTTGTCGCGTACGAGTCTCGGCAGTTGAGGCCACATGAGAGGAATTACCTGACACATGATCTTGATTTGGCTGTAGTTGTGCATGCGTTGCGCTATTGGAGACACTATCTATTGGGAGAGTATTTTGTGGTTATCACTGACCACAAAATCCTCTAGTATATCTTTACTCAGCGTGACATGAATTTAAGGAAGAGGAGGTAGGTCGAGTACTTACAGTCCTTCGATTTTGATCTTGCCTATACACCTGGTAAGGGTAATGCAGTAGCTGATGCACTGAGCAGGAAGACTCAGATACAGGCAGTACAGGAGGCCAGTGGTGAGTGGGAGCTCATGGATTTCTTCTCTGAGATGCATCTGGAGGTGCATGACAGACAGGGGAAGACATATCTTTCCTCGTTAGCTGTGACTTCTACCCTCCTAGACAGATTTATGATGAGGCAGCTATCGGTTTTAGAAGGCCTAGTTCTACGGGAGTCAGTGGCCAGTGAGGACCCTCCTCCCGGTTAGACGATAGGCGATGATGAGGTTTTGCGTTTCCATGGACGTGTATGGGTTCTAGGGGACATACATGAGGAGCTGATGAGGGAGTTTCATGCTTCAGCTTGGGCAGTTCATCCTGTGGTTACAAAGATGTACCGAGACTTGAGACGTCAGTACTGGTGGCCGGGTATGAAGAGAGAGATAGCTGGTTTTGTTAAGAGGTGTTCCACCTGTCAGCAGGTGAAGGCGGAGCACCAGAGGCCAGCTGGACTGTTACAACAGCTACCCATTCCATAGTGGAAATGAGATGATGTCATGATGTATTTCATGACGGGTTTTCCAAGGCCACCTCGTGGCAATGACGCCGTGTGGGTTGTTGTGGACAGACTCGTGAAGGTAGATCAATGTTTTCCGATCAAGGTGACCTTCGGTGTGGACGAGCTCAGAAGGATGTATATCCGAGAGATCATACGTCTTCATGGGGTCCCTCATTCTATCATTTCAGATAGGGACGCCCGCTTCACATCTCATTTCTGGAAAAGTTTTTAGAGGGCGCTGGGTACACAAGTGCTTCTTAGCACAGCAAACCACCATCAGACAGATGGCCAGTCAGAGCGGACGATACATGTGCTAGAGGACATGCTACACGCATGCATCCTAGTCTTTGGGGGCTCTTGGGAGAAGCATATACCCATATTTGAGTTTTCCTATAACAATAGTTTTCAGGAAACTATGGACATGGAACCGTATGAGGCTTTATATGGTAGGCCATGCCGATCACCTTTGTGCTGGTTAGAGGCAGGTGAGGCAGCTTTACTGGGGCCACAGCTCGTGCGGGAGACATCCGAGAAGGTCCAGTTGATTCGGAAGCGGATGGCTACCACACAGTCTCGTCAAAAGTCTTATGCTGATCGTCGTAGATGACCTTTGGAGTTCATGGTCGGGGATCAGGTTTTTCTATGTGTTTCGCCGAGGGTGGGACACAAGCCGATCAGGAGACAGGGTAATCTTTCACCGAGGTATGTGGGACCATTCGAGAACCTGGAGAGAGTCAGGCTGGTTGCCTATCAGTTGCAGTTACTGCTGCAGTACCGAGCCATGCACGATGTCTTCCACATGTCTCTATTACATTGCTACCATTCAGACCTGTCTCACATCTTTCAGCCCGAGGAGGTTGAGCTTCAGCATGATGCATCATTTGAGGAGCATCTGATCCGTATCGGTGACAGGAGCACGGAGGTTCTCCAAGGCCGGTCAGTTCCTCACGTACGTGTGCTATAGCTGCATGGCCGAGTGCAGGACGAGACCTGGGAGTGGGAGGCCGACATACGTGCTCAGTGGCCAGATCTTTTCTGAGCTTTATTTTCTCCACCCTTGGAAGGGTAATTTAGGGAAGAATTGCTATAATGGGGGAAGTATGTAAGAACCCGGTTCTTATTTTTGAGGTACACCTTTCTTCCTTTTCCTTTTCCTTAAGTGTTTTTGAGAAAATATGGAAAATGAAAAAGAATGCTAATTTTCGAATCTACACACTGTATAGATTGTCCACACACCGTGTGCTTTTGGCCGTGTTGGGTTGAGTACACGGGGTGTGTAGCCTTGTCGGCGACGAGGGGTGTAGGAACCGACTACAGGCCATGTAGTGGTACCTTACACGCCATGTAGTCAATCAGAAGGCTTGAATAGATAGGCGGTGGAGTCACCGCCAGCTGGGCGACTGTACACGCCGTGTACTTGGGAGTACATGCTGTGTACTCAGGTCGACAGATGAATAGTTTGGCGGTGCCTTCAAGTGAACAGTTAAATGAAAGTAGTACACGCCGTGTACTCAGAAGTACACACAGTGTACTTTTGTTTCGGATTAAAATAGGTAGTAGCCTCCTCATTTGGTAGAGGAGGCGTTTGAGCCAAGTTGGAGCCAAAGGAGGAGGCCAGATCTTTAAAGATCCACCGGGCATTCATCTGGAATTCGTTTCGGCTTCAGATGATTTCGTTGGAACCGTACGGGTGAGCCCTCTCCCCTCTTGGTACCGTTCTTACCAGTTCTTCTCCTAACGTATTTTATTTATGTTTGAATGGGTTTTGTTCTTCGTCAGATCTACGCCATTCTTGGGCATTTCTAGATTCGGCGTTCAGGTATAACGTTCGTTGGTGTATAAGGTAGGTGGCTTTGTGTTCATTTTCCTACTGTCGTTCTTTTTGTGTGTTTTTGTTCCACGAACCCATGTTGGGGTGTCGTGTGGCTGAGGCCGTTGCTATAATTAATGCCTATAATTGTACAGGTGATTAAATCGTGATAATAAAATTCTGTTTGGGATCGTTGCTTGGACCCAGAACCACCCCCGGGGTGTGTTTCACTATTTAGTTGTTTGGCCAGGATACCCGAGGGTATGCCTTTAAAGTAGCAATTGTAGAATTTCCTTGAGAGGAATTTCTTGTTACAGCTTGTTTACATATTGGGCATGGCCCGGTTACGTGTTTAGCCTGAGGGCGTTGTTGTATTTGGTCTCAGGGCATTGTTGTGATTAGCCTGTGGGCACTATACTGTATTAGCCTGAGTGCATGACTGTTTTAGCCTGAGGGCTGTTGTTATTCCTCCTAAGGGAAAACTTTCGTGCCTGAGGGCTTGAATTATAATCCTGAGGGCGACACTTCCTACGCCTGAGGGTAATTTCTATTACGCCTGAGGGAAATACCTGCGGGTTGGATTCTGTATGGCCTGAGGGAAAGCCTGAGGGCGTGGCTACTTTTTTAGCATGAGGGTGTGGTTCTGGTTGGCATGAGGGCTTAGTGTTGTTGAGCACAAGAATGTTACTAAATTAAATAAATTAAATGAATAAAAAACAGAAATTTAATAGTTAAGTTAGTTACTTTTTAGTACTGCTTACTTTATTTCATTTTATTATTGCACATTGTTGTTGCATGGTTATAAGTAGTTGGGAACGGGCCTTCGGTGGGTGCCTACTGAGATATATGTCTCACACCCTGTTTGGGTCACGCTTTTCAGCCCAAACAGTTTACGTTTCTGTAGGTGTAGATAGGGGCAAGAGTCCCTATATAGGTACTTGACTATTGAAGAGGAGTAGGAGGGCATGGGACCATTCCTAAGCTCGCGATGCTGCTTCCAGTTGTTTTGCTTTGATTTTCTATACACTGCTTTTGGTTGTGTTGTATTGATGTATAACATGTTCTGGCTGTTTTCATAGAACTTGAGACATGTAGAATCATCATTTATATAATGTTGGTTATATCCATTTCTGTAGTTTATTTAAGTTGTGTATGGTACTGCTTCCGCTATTTGGTGTATGTTTTATTTAAATTCAACTGTGCTACACTTTGACAAAATGAGGGCATTGTTTTTCCACTATCAGACCTGGGCCCTCGCTGCTAGTCGGCAGCCTCTGGCATTTGGGGAAATGTGCTTGAGGTCACGTGGCGAACCAGGTTCGGGGCACCAGTAGTGTGGCACCAGGGTCTGGGACGTTACAAGATTAATATATTCCAACCATGTTTACGAAAAGGAAACCCCAAACCGATCTTGTATCATGGAATACATGAGAGATCCCACTGCTAAATCATACATGATTATTCTAATTCCTCCATCTCCTCTTGTTCTTGGGTACACATCTACATTGAGAGATTAATTCCATGTGAAACATGAAACACTCCTTCATTAGATTGTTACATATTCATCTTTTTGTGTTCCTTTTGAATATATATATAGACTTTGCTCATGTAACCTATGAGATCTATCTCTCATGCTGTTGATCCCTAGAATATAAGCTATGTCACCAAATTTTCTTATGGAGAATAATTCATTTATCTATATCATCAATGACTACAAGACTTTCAATTATATTTCTCATTAATAATATGTCATCAACATATAAATAATGAAAAACAATATCACATTCAGTAACCTTAATATATACTAATTTCTATATTTCATTCTGAATGAATTTGAATTATCTTATGGTCTAATCAAAATGAATATTCTATGATCATGATTCCTACATCAATCAATAAATGCATATCTAAATTTTTTACACATAATTAGAAGTCTTTGACATAATAAACCCTTTGGGTTTATCATCTCGACATCTTCAACTAACATTCCATTTATAAAATATGTTTTTACATAAATACTCCAAATTTCATAATCATGAATGAATTATATTAGATGTTATATTATTATTTTTAGCATTTAAATTGGAGAGAATTTTTCGTAATTATCCTTTCCTTGATGTTTCCTGAAACCCTTCACTAATTGCAATGTCTTATATGTGGTTACTTTTATATCTATGCCCATTTGTTTCTTGAATACCCATTTATATGGAATTATCATTATATCTATGAGTGGTTCAAAAAATATAATTTTTTGTACATGGACTCCATTTTAGAATTCATGGATACACACTATTAATCATAATCCTTTCCATCTACAGCTTCATTACAGGTTATAGGTTCAACATATACTCGGAGTAATTTGTCATCTAACTTGGTGAAAGGAAAATCAGATCTCTTCGGTAACCTAACCTGTCTACTAGAACTTCTTATTACTTGTTTCTAGGGAACATATCCTTCTCCCACTGTCTCTTTTAGATATTATCCCAAACCAAATCTAATGCATTTTATTTATCAACTTCAACAAAGTAAATCGTTCTCCCACTATTTCCGTTAGAAATTTGTTACCATTCTAGAAATGTATCATTATTTCTTCAATAAACATTATATGTAAAGTTATATATAGGTAATACCATTTTTTTTGCATAACATAACAAATAGTGATAATCTACATGCTCCGTGATTCTAAATTTTGACTAAGTATATTCATGAAAAAATCCTCACATCCCCAAAAACGTTTTTGTTGTATAATATATTTCTTTCCTTACTAAAAATACTATATAATCTCATCTTATATTTTAGTTGCGACCTCATTTAGTTTATATTTTTTAGATTGCACAGATTATCCAAAAATGGATAATGGTAGTGTTTCATGACTCATCATCGACCTGACCATGCCAAGCCTGGTCTAATGCCTCCTTTAAATAATACCATTCCAATTAGGTGTATAAGTAGGAGAACATAAATAAATTTTACAACACACATTTATATGGTCAATTAATTCTTAGATAAGGTGTTATCTACTATGGGATGAGTGGACTGTTGTAATCATCTTATCATGTTATTTATTCACATCATTATGATATTACTTAAACATGCTAAAAGAATATGAAATATACCTCATTGACTAGTTATATCCATATCAATAATATTTTTCAGTGTAACTAATGAATTAATAAGAACCAACACATGAATCTATTTATAATAGAAATAATACATCATTATGAAAAAATTACAATGATTCTTTGGATTTTATTCCTTTCTCAGTGAAGTTTATTTGGCCTTTTTACCTTGAAAGAAAGCATGTAATACATTATAGGGTTTAAAATCATTGGAATCTAAATACCCTTCATGATGTAGTTTTTATAAACACATCTCTTTGACCAAATCTATCCTAATGTTCTATAGGAATGTATGATGTGAGTCATTCTCTCGATATTTTTAATTATGTTTTAGTAATTTATTTTCATGTTCATGTATAAAAAATTCATTCTTATAATGTTCCCTACCATAAAATATGTTATCAATGTACATTAGACAACATGTTATTACACATGAAAACCAGATTGTGACTAAAATCAACATTGATATATGTTTCTCATTATATATTCTACATAATAATAATTATTTAGTTATTTAATGATCCAACTGTGTAATGTAAGATTAGAATCTCTCATAGCTAATGTTTTGAGTCTCGCAACATTTTATACTCAGATATCTACTTCATCCTTTTCAAATAAATTCAATATAATTTTATTCTGTAATTTAATACAAATGTATGAACCACATGCATTATCCAATACCCACCATATAAAAATATACAATTTTCATTAAATGAAAAATATACATGATGCATAATCTTATACAAGATTCTTCTTTTCATCCAAACAATTATTATTATAGTATCGTCTCTTTTAAAATGAAAACTAGACTGCCTCTAACTCATTTATCTCTCAATATATATTTGGATTCTTTAAAGGTTGTTGCATCAGTATCTTTCACATAGAATTATCGCTGGGAACATTAGCCTTTCTTTTCCTCATCTTGATCACTATAAAGACTAAATTGTTGAAATTAATCATTTCCATATATTCTTGGGGAAATTATGTGAAAAAGTATTGGAGTGTTTTATTCATTTTATTCATTTTATAATTAATAATTAATGTCGAGAATCTATATGGTAAAGAGAAAATAATGTGATTAGTTTTTAGATAATGGTTCTATTTGAACACTAGGGCCTCCAGTCTCATAATTTACCAGGTCATATTGAGTTCATGTGGACCTTGTTTATTTATTTCAACTTTCCCAACTCTATAATGACCAGTTGAAATCTCAAATCATTCCATACGTATTGTCTCCTTGCATAAATCTTATATATAAGATGACATAAAGAATGAATCTTTATCTTCCCAATTTTTCTTCAAAACACT
The DNA here is from genome assembly GCA_963277665.1 of Viscum album. Taxonomy (NCBI): domain Eukaryota; kingdom Viridiplantae; phylum Streptophyta; class Magnoliopsida; order Santalales; family Viscaceae; genus Viscum; species Viscum album. The sequence continues at coordinate 1,153,163,970 of OY728126.1, forward strand.
TGAAGTAGATGATAACATAAATCACTCAACATATATCCAATTATCCATATGATTATTTTATTTATCATAATCATCATTTCTCTTTCCTTTAAGCGGATGTTAAGGTAGTGGGGTGTTCATCATATAAACATCATCTCTTAGTGTAATATAATGTACAATCCCATATACTACTTATGAATGTTGTTGATGGTTAAGATATTCTTTTTATCCAACATTGATTATAGTGAAATTGAATTTCTGTAAGATTCTATTAGATCTGAAAAAATAAACTTTACATATTAATACATTATATTTATTACTAGTAGACATTTTAAAATTAGTATTATTAAATGTCTTACACTATTTTATAAATTCCCAGTAACCCTAAACTATTAGATATAGAATAATATTTTTCATGAGTAATCAAATGAAAAATATCCTTGAAACCTCTCTTCACAGTGTACAAAAACTTGATACACCACTACTAAGAGATTTTAATTATAGGAATTTGACTAGAAAAATGAATAAAAATGCTTCTCTTTGATCTGTTGAGTGGAGTCCCATATTCTACAAAGAATTACATTTCATTTCTCAGTGCATTTCTACTATAGTCACAAAAATATATATTCGATTACTCATTTTTGACCAATAATATTTATGTCTTCCCATCACTCTCTTAATAAATACACATTAGTGAGATTCACCATCTAAAAGGGATGATGAAAACAATTAACAATCGACTGTGTACAAATTAAAGGTATAGAAGTCCTTTAATGAAATAATTTTTTCATTGTGGGTTCGGTACGTAAATCTATGTGAATGAAATCCACTTTTCTATTTAAAATTATTTCCCTATGTGATCACACTCACTATATACAAATGATTTTTAGAGAAAAAATTTACCACAAATGTTTTTTTATCTTTTCATTCTTCTGTATTATTATACTATGTGATAACACCTAAAAAATACACATTTAAAAAATAATAAACCATGCGCATGATAAAAATAATGAATATATAATGATGAGATCACGAGCCATTATCTATTTATTTATCCATCAAGTGAATAATGTATTAAACAAATCCCAAGGGGAGTTCCATAGGTCAATACATGATTTATGTTTCAGTGCCCAAAATTTCTGTGCACACCACTCATTTGGTTTACCCCAACTCTTGACTTTAAGAGCTTGGCCACAAACACCTCCAACCATAAAAATGTATTCTCACATAATGTTTAGGGGAACTTAGGTTTATAAATAACATTTTATCACTTAAATGTGGACACATAAGATCTTATAAGAATTAATTATGGTGGGATGATGTTAAAATCATTAAAATAAAATATATATTATATTTAAAACATATTATTAATAATTAAATTAAATAAATAAAAATCCAAGCAATCACGTTCTCGTCTCCACTCATGATCTATCAAGACACAATTATATAGAATAAATAAAATATAATTTTCTAAAATTCAACTTGATAATATTTTAAATTACTTAACTAGAATTAAAAGGATACAATTAATTATTGATAAGTCACACTACATCCAAAATAATTTTATTAAATGTGTTATAAATATTTTTTTAAAATTTTGTCCAAAAAAAATTATTCTACATAGAGAAAAAGTAGATCCTAGAAACTAATTTAGGTATATAGATATGTTAAAAGGTCTAGGTCAGTTGGATAAAAAAAGTAAAAACATGTCATTTTTTATATTTTTCATATATGATTCCCATGCAATCATTGTGTAAGAATCCCATGAGAAATTTGTGTTACCTTGTATTTTTTTATTTTGAAAAAATAAATAACATTCATATGAAGATTATATTAAAAATTTACTACCACAACAGGAATTTAATATATTAAGTGAACACATAATTTACTCACATCATACATTGGAAAAACATCTATCACCCTGATATCCAATAATGTAATGTTGAAAATTTAACATTAATTTTCATCCCAATTTTACACAAAACCCAAGGACATTAAATATGACATATACTAGAACTAGAAACTCATATTGAAGCACTATCCTTTACAATAAGATTTTTATGAATCTGTCTGTTTGAATAGTAACAAATTTCATTGAAATTTTATATATTTTGAATTAAATAATTACAAATCCCCTTGGTAGTCATTGGAAGGAACTTAGGGAACAAATAAAGTGTAAAAACATGAAAATTAAAATTACAGGTTTGGATTAATTTGAAAAACAATGAATATAGAAATCTACATACTAAAGTTTCATAAATGACCATGTGTAATTCAATTTAAACCTAAAAAATAAAGTTAACCTAAATCATAAATGGAAACAATTCTATTTTAAGTTGAGGATGTCATTATATCATTATCAACATGTCATAGCTGAAAGGAAGCATGAATGGAGCCCTATAGATCACAGACAAATGTATCATTGTTCATGTGTTGTATATCTAAATTTCCTTATTTTTAGAATAGGAAATTAATTGTCTTTGAAATGTCCCTTCAACTACATGTAGAGTGTGGGCTCGATTGAGAATGTGGGATTAACCTATCCTCTCTATTCATTATTAATATATCTAATAACTAGATAAGAGAGTCGATGTGATATTATCTAACCAGATTCCTGAAATTCAAAGATATAACTATTAAAGAGGATGAAATGAGCACTTATACCAAATTTATACTTTTCCAAATTTTACACTGGACCCTAGAAAGTAATAACAATGATATTAGTCCGTTACACTCAAAAATGACTTAATAAAAATAGAAAAAATGTCACAAATATTTTACTACTCACATGTAACCTTATAAAAAATTTTCTGGTAAAATAAAAACCATAAACACTTCATGTATGATTGAAAAATTATTTAATCATTCATGAACATCTTATGTTTGATTGAAAAATCATATTTTATCATAATCACTTTTATGATCCAATAACCTTTGAATGCATTTCGAAAAAATTTCAAATTCCATTATTCATGAAATAAATTTATAAATATATTATTTTAATTATTTTTGACGATACTAGGATGTTCACCGACCCTCCCAAGTGGGGTAAAATTTATCTAAAACACATATAGAATATGTGTATCTTATGGTTATTATGAGTGTGTTACACTCTACATCCTTATCTAGTGAAAAGTGATTACAAAACATAAATAAATTGCAGAATCTAGGTACCCATGATGTCCCCTAAAAAGATAGTAAATGTTAAATCTATGACCACCTCTTATGAACATGTTATGTTTAATAAAATATCCTTGCCTCATGATATCTCTTAAAGAAACATTAAAACATTTTTCATCATCATTTTTATTATTTATATATTTCATAACCATAAATAATTAAATAACCTTCTTATATCATGTCCATGTATTTAATTTAGAAACTACCATATAATCCATCCTGGGCCCATGGGTTATCTCTTCTTCATCTCAGAAGTGAAAACATCTATCTTGATCATTACACCAATGCCATATCTCTTAGGATGTACCCAACAGAAGCTACCCCTCCATGACATAAATGTACTTGATTTTTCCTTGAATTAATTCATGCAATAAAATGATACAAATTGATAACATATCAAATCTAGGAAAAATTACTCTTGTTCATAGATAAGAATAATCTGTGGCACCTAAATCATGTCGTGTTCCTATTAGTGGGTATTTCCTCGTGATCTCATTTACTTGATATGGGAATGTGGAAAATTCCTCATAAAAAGTACCAATGAATATGATCACCTATAACCTGATAGGCATACCTCATCTATGTCCTTTCAATAAGATATATATAGAACACATTACATATGTTTACAATTACATTCATAGTATCTCAAGGTTATCATTAGGGATTAGAACTACTATAATATTTTTTTTTACAATGTATTCAAAAGAAATAATCATGTAAAAATTAGATGTAGTAGGATACTTAATTTTATGGTAAAAATAAACACTTATATATATAAATATTTATATATGTGATAAAAATTATGTACAAAATGGAGTGGGGTTTTGGGAACCCACTTTTAACACTCCCATATTCAGTAGAGCCAGGTACTTACAATTACCAACCTGATAGCTCTCACATGTAAAGACCATGAAATTCCATGAATTTTTTTCTTCATAAATTCATTCGATTTTTATGAGTCTACAAAAATTTATGGCACTTGATTCCGAGGCCCGGAGTGCCTGAAAACAATTTCTAAAGTTTTGTTCATGTTCGTTCAGTAAACCTATGAGCGGGATTTTATATATTTTGAACGGGTGCTCGGAACTGAAATCCGAGGGCACATTTGAACTCACAGTGTTGGATATTTGTTAGTGAGACCTTCAATGCAGTTTCATTCTAACGAGAATGGATGTTAGTTTTCGAAGTTTTGAAGTATTGAGTTAAATAAAAATAAGTTTATCTTATTTTTATTTTGGCAGTTAAAATATCTAAGATGATTTTGGAGGTGGGGGCCACCACACCATAACCTCCCATGAATGTTTTTGGTGGTGGGGACCACCTTCACATAACCACCCATGGGAGGATGTCTTGGTGGGGACCACTAGGGGGTTGTAACCCCTTGGAACACCCAATTAAGTAGACAAAACCTTGGGCATCCCCCACAAATTAATTAAGCCAACCCACTGAATTAATTAATTTAATTTTATCAATTAATTTAAATAAAATAATTTTGAATCCATTTAAATTCTTGACAACCATTAAAATAATAGTTAGTCTATTATTTTTGGTTGGCAATTCATTTGGTGGAGCTTGAGAGAGAAATGGAAAAATCCTTCCTTCCAATGAAGAATGTCGTTCGTCACCGAAGAACGACGAACACCTTCATCGATCTTCAACTATGCCAAAATAGATTGAGACGACCAAAAAGAATGCCGATGACGCTTCTTCCTCGATCTCCTGCCCCGGATGATTTCTGACATCAACGAATCGACGTTCGCCATTCTTCCCAAGACTCCATCCACAATCCTCGTCCGATGAGGTTGGAGTTTTGGGTTGAATTTATTTCCAATCTCGTTCATTCAATTTATGGTTTGACAACTGAATGATAACACCATAATGAGGAGGACCCGGACTGTACAGACATGACCCAACCCTCTCCCTTTGATTATCCTTGTTTGATGATGACGGAGGTGAAGCAACGCGACTGATGTCGGACCGACCGCGGGGAAACTGGCGGGGCAAGGTCACCGGGTCACCAAGAAGGCATGACACCATCGTGCTGTGTGGAAAGAGAGTCGTGGCCATGCTGGGCCACGGTGGAGGGGCGCGGTGCCGCCACACTGCGCGGAGGGCATCAGGGGGCCGCGGCCATGCCGGGTTGCGGCGAAGGCGGCATAGCACAGGCGTGCCGCACGGAGGAGCTAGAGGTTGTGTCCAGGTCAGGCCCCAGTGGAGGAGCCACGATGTCGTTGTGCTATGCGGAGTGGGGGAGCCATGGCCAGGGAGGGCCATGGTAGAGTAGGTGGAGCGGCTGGCTGCTTGGCCAACCAAGAGGAGCTGGACTCGTATGGTCCCACGTGTGCTGGACCAGGGCCACCTGGAGATAGTTTCGGTTCACACCCGAATGGCAGAGCCCTTTGGGATCTAGGGGCGCATGGCTTCCCCCCTAGCCGTGGGTAAGGCGGACCCCTGCAGGGCCACCGGGTTTCCAGCCAGTCTAGGCCGATGGGCCAACCGGGCCACCGGGTCAACCAGGCCGCCCCCTCGGGCAGAGCCGCCATTGGGTCGGGCTGCCCACTCCGGTCGGGCCGCCTTCGAGTCGGGCCACCCACATAGGCTGGGCCGACCTCTCGGATTGGGAACCCCCTCGGGTCTGGTTGGACATGAAATCTGGGTCGGGCAGGGCCAGTCTGACTGGGTCAGACCAGACCCGGACCCGTTTGGTCAGTTTACACCTTTTCGCCCATATCTTGGGCTACTGGTGTCTGATCGACGAACCGTATGTGGGAACAAAATGTGTAGAGAGAGATGGTTCTTTTTTTACGTACCACTTGAGGTTTTGACACAGTTGGTCTATGAGAATGTTGGTTTAAACCTAATAACCAATCGGGCCCCCGGGACGAAAATGCCAGTAACTCACAGACCGTGTGTCTGATTGATGCACCGTCTCTTGTGTTGAGACACCTATGACGAGGCAGCCCTTTGAGATACTTCTACATGGGATTTTGGGACAGTTGGAGAATCAACCAGAAGCTTGTGGAGCATATTATCTAGAGACGATCTGACATTTGTGCAGGAAGATAGTAGCTGGCTGAGACTTGACGAATGTTGACTAATTATTTTCGGAGTTATTTGAGTATCCTAGTGGGGAGCACCTTTGTGTGAGTGCGGTAGACCCACGGTGCTTGACATGTGGAGTACCCCATCAGTCTACTAGGGGATTGCCTCAATGTGAGCGTAGTAGACCCCCGATGGAGAGCACCTCTGTGTGACTGTAGCAGATCCACGGTACTCGATAGGAGGAGTTCCTCAGTAGTCCAAGTTAGTGGGAAGCGCCTCTGTGAGACGCAGTAGGACTACTTTACTCGATGGAGAGGGAGTTCTCCAATAGCCGAGGGTATAGATTAATAAAAATCCTGGTTTGAGCTGAGTTAATGTCTTTGTGATTTCCTCATGATTGAGATTGGGTTACTAAATAACTTAGGTATACGTATGGGAATATACCTATGTAATGGCTATTCATTTAATTCATACTTTGTTGTTATCCTTTATAGATTTTGTCAGACCTTGATGGTCTTAGGGTCCCGACTGATTATTGTTATACTCACCCCTGCACAGGCTATGCCCGCACCTCGTTGTCCTGGTTGCAGACGACAGACTTCACTGATCAGGGCAGAGAGTAGCTGTACTGGTTGATACCCAGAGGTGGACCACTCAACAAGACATACATGGATCGGACGGACAGACGTGGAGTGCTGAGGAGGCCATCTATACCTACCCTTCAGGTAGGAACCCCAGAGGGCAATCAAGTAGCTATTTTACTTCTTTTCTTCAATTGTACTAGCATTTCAGTTGTATTGTACCCTACAATTGGGCTTCTATTTCAGGCCATTTACTTTTAGCACTCTCTTTTGTACATAGTTTAACATAGTTTTTTACTTTCAGTTGAATAGTCTGTTGAATTCTTTTTCTATAATAAAGGAAATTCTTTCCTAGATTAGGGATTTAAACCTTTGGTGCTAGTCTCCATCCCATGGCATATGGAAGGTGGGCTTGGGGTAGTCACGATATGGGTCCTGGGGGACGGGTCGTGACAAATTGGTATCATTGGAGTAAGTTCTACTGAAGAACATAGGACTCTAATATTTTCTGTGAAGCAATATTGTTAAGGGTATTGAGTGTGGTTCTCAGTTCAGGGAGTCTAAGTTTGGTGCGGTGGCCGACGTATCCATACACCAGGACCCTGACTTCTGATTTTCCGACTCAGTGTATGAAAACAGTAATTGAGTGTGTGTTTTTAAAAGTTTTCTAAAGTCATCTCACCAGGTCATCTCACCAGGTATATTCTTTTGACCATGTTGCATCTATTTATTTTAGGATTCCTCCTCATGGATGACTAGTTAGTGCCCCAAGAGTGGTACACTCTGACAGCCCACCGAGCGATGATGCCTTAGTGCATGGCCCTTTACCAGCAGAGGTACCAGCGGTATCACATCCTTTTGGGCCACTGATTCCACCAGCCCTTGTAGAAATGAAGAATTCTTCTTGGCGTGTCTCATGAGTTCTAGCACCAAAGGCTACACATGTTCCGGGGAGAGACAAACCCACATGAAGCTGGGGATTGGCTTGAGGCTGTGGTGAGAGTTTTCAGGCTAGTAGGGACACCAGCAGAAGACATGGTGATTATTTTTGCGAGTCATCTGCAACTTGAAGTATACAGATGACAAGGAGGTCCAAAAATACTAGACCCACAGGTGGACAAACGCATGACTCAGGATCTATTGTGCTAGGAACCCGAGGAAGTGACTTACCTTCCAGAAGTAGGTAGTGTTACTCTTGCGGCGGGCAGGGTCACATGGCTCGTGACTATCCAACCCACCATTCAGATGATCAGAAGACAGTTGAGGGACATTCTAGGTAGAGACATAGGTTCGATCGAGGCGGTCTACAGGGCCCAGGAAGATTTGGCAGAGGTGCTGGTCGAGTATCTTGCGTTGGACAATGTTATGAGGTGCTACCACCACCACCACTAGGAGGTCCACCCTGACAGCAAGGAGTGAGTGTATAGGGGATATCTTAGCTTTAGGAAGCTGAGTCTTATAACCATGGTGCTAAGGAGACGATTTGAGGTACTATCTATGTCTACTCCACCTTACCTACAGTTCTTATAGACACAGGTTTCAGTCATTCTTTCTTAGCCACTGCCCTCGTTCAAAGCTCAAAGATTCTGATAGAGCGGTTGGCTCGATACATATGGCTAGATATTCCTATGGGATAAGACTCGACGATTACGCACTGGTGCCGGCAGTGTGAGATTACCTTAGTATTCGAGAGCTTCTGCTCAGATCTCCTCGTAGTGGCATCGAGGCCTTACGACATCATCTTGAGTATGGACTGGTTATCTACAGTCCAAGCTCAGATCGATTGTTTTAGACACAATGTGCAGTGTTTCAACACAAATGGGACTAGGGTCACCTTCTCCGGCGAGAATGGAGCCTTTTCATTGAAGGACATACTTACTCGGTGGAGGGTTCAACCGATCACTCACCAGTTGTCTTTCCATGACCTTGTAGCAGTTGATGTGGAGAGGCCGGCTTATCCGGTAGTGGTGGACCAGTATACAGATGTTTTCCCTGATGATGTCCCAGGACTACATCCTCATAGAGAGGTTTACTTTTACATTGACATGTACCCTATTATGGAAATGATATCTACTCCAGCATATCGGATGACTTCCGCTGAGCTTCATGAGATGTGGGTACATCTAGAGGACTTACAGTGGATGAGATTCATCTGGCCCAGTGTTTCTCCCTGGGCAGCCTTGATTTTGTTTTCCAGAAAGGCAGATGGGTGCTTGAGACTCTGTGTTGACTGCTGTCGCCTGGACCAGGTGACCGTGAATAATAATTACCCACTCTCGAGGATTGACAACCTCCTCGATCATCATAGGGGAGCTCAGTGGTTCTCGAAGATAAAACTCAAATCATGCTATCACCAGCTCAGAGTTCGAGGCGAGGATGTGTAGAAGAAGACATTAAGGTGTCGGTATGGACACTATGAGTTCATGGTTAATCCCTTCATTATAAACAATGATCCAGAAATTTTCATGTGTCTCATGAATAGGATCTTCCAGCCATACATTGATCGCTTTGTTGTAGTCTTCAGCGACGACATTTTGATCTACTCGGCTACAAAGGAGGAGCATACCTACCATTTGCGGGTTGTACTGGACACACTCCGAGGGCATCAACATTATGATAATCTCTTAAAGTGCTACTTTTGGATTCAAGAGGTTCGCTTCATGGGACACGGTATCTCAGAGGTTGGAGTTGTAGTAGATCTAGCTATGATTGAGGCGGTACTTCCTTGGGATCCACCCAGGAGTGTGACAGGGGTATGGATTTTCTTGAGATTGGCTGGATACTACCAATGATTCGTTCCAGACTTTTCTAGAGTTGCAGCACCACTATCAGCCTGACGAAGAAGGGGAAACCCTTCTTTTGGTCAAAGAGATTCCAACAGATCTTTCAAGAGATGAGTTAGAGGGTGACTAGTGCCCCCATATTGAAGCTTCCAGAGTATGGAATAAGGTATGTAGTTTACTGCGATGCATCAGGGATCAGACATGGGTGTGTCCTAATGCAGGACTTAGCAATGATCACATATGGTTATCTTCAGGTGAGATAGCACGAGAAGAACTACGCTACCCATGACACAGAGTTAGCAGCAGTGGTCTTCGCCTTGAAGATGTGGCAGCACTATCCTATTTGTGAACTTTTTACCGTGAAATCTGATCAAAAGTGTTTCAGGTGTATCTTCTCTCAGAAGGACCTGAACGTGAGAAAAAAGTGATGGATTGAGTTCCTCGAGGTCTATGACTTCCAGATAATATATACTACCGAGAAAGGGAATGTTGTAGCATATTATCTCAGCAAGAGATATGGTATACAACTACTAGAAGAAGCGACATAGATGTTGTCCGCCTTACATATATCCTTTTTGGATAAGGATGCAGCAGCCATTTTGCAGTCTCTTACTATCACTCCTCCACTTCTTATGCGAGTGAGGGAGGCACATCATGGAGACGTTGACTGCGAGGCACGACATGCTCATATATCCACAGGGCAAGCACCTGATGGATTTTCTAAAGGTGGGGAGCATGTAATCTTCTTCATAGGACGTACCATGGTACTAGTTGCACTTCAAGAGGATGTTTTGAGGAAGTTCTACACTTCCCCTCTCGTAGTACATCTAGGAGTGGCGAATATGTACCAAGATTTTCGACGATAACACTGGTGGCCAGGCATGAAGAAGGTTGTACCTAAGTTTGTCTCACGATGCCTCAATTGTCAGCAAGTGAAGGTGGAGAACCAGGTACCAGCAGTCTTGGTTCCGCCCTTAGAGGTCCCAAAGTGGATGTTGGATGTGATATCAATTGACTTCGTGATGGGTCTTACATGTACGTCCAAGAGTCACGATTCAATATGGGTGATCGTGGACCGACTCACCAAGTTGTCCCAATTCCTACCGATCAAAGATAAGAGCTCAATAGAGAACCTGGGATGCCTCTATGTGCAGGAGATTGTGAATTTTCATGGAGTACCTTCTTCTATTGTCTCCGACTATGATGCACGGTTTACTTCCAAAATTTTGAAAGGGTTGCCTAAGGCATTCAAGACGTAGCTACGTATGAGCACTGCATTCTGTCCTCAAACAGATGGTCAGACTGAGCAAACCATCTAGACCTTCAAGGACATGGTCCACGCATGTGTCCTCGAATTTGGTCGTAGCTGGGAGGATCACTTGAATTTGGTGGAGTTCTCCTAGAACAACAGCTATCACTCCACCATCAATATGGAACCTTTTGAGGCCTTGTATTGTCGACCTAACGGATTGCCACTATACTGGATAGACCAAGGAGAGTCAACACTAGAGGGACTAGAGATGGTACAGACTACAACAGAGAAGGTGCAGATCATCCAGGAGTAGATGAAGACTGCAAAGAGCAGGTTGAAGTCATATTCTAATAGGAGACAGAGGCCACTAGAGTTCGAGGATGGTGACCACATTTTCCTACGGGTCTCACCTCGACGAGGTATTTAGGGATTTGGATGAGGCGGAAAATTATCTTCAAGGTTCATTGGACCTTTCTAGGTCATCAGCAGAGTTAGCGGGGTGGCTTATCACTTAGCTCTTACACCTCTATTGAACCATGTGCATGACTTCTTCCACGTATCTCAGATGAGGAGATATGTGCATGACCTGTCACACATCATCGACCATGGAGATCTAGACATCGATGATGGGGTGACATTCTCAAAGGTTCTAGTGGATATTGATGATCGATAGGAGTGGTTCCTATGTGAATGGTCAATATTTCTATTGCGTGTTCGCTGGCAGCACGGAAATATCCAAGAGAGCACATGGGAGCGGGAGGATCAGATGCGTGCTTAGTACCCCCATTTGTTCCTTTAGTTCGCGTTGTAGCTTACGGGGACATAAATCTTTGAGGTGGGGAGAATGTAAAGACCCGTAAATTCTAGGATATTTTTTTCTTAAATTCATGGGATTTTTATGAGTCTGAGAAAATTTACGGTGCTTGATTCCAAGGCCCGGTGTGTCCGGAATCACTTTCTGATGTTTTGTTTGGGAACATATAGTAAATGTATGAGCGGGATATTGTAAATTTTGAAACGGTTCTCGGAATTGAAATCCAAGGGCACATGTTAACTCACAACATTGGTGATTTCTTATTGAGACCTTCACCGCAGTTGCGTTCTAAGGAGAATGGAAGTTATTTTTTGGTTTTGTTAAGAATTGAGTTAAAAAAAAATAAGTGTAGCTTATTTTTATTTTGAAGGTTAAAATCTACATGGGGGGGTTGGATGTGGGGGACACCACACCATAACCTCCCATGAGAGGTTATGGTGGTGGGACCCACCAATACATAACCTCCCTTGGGAGGATGTCTTGGTGGGGACCACCCAGGGGTTGTAACCCCTTGGAATACCAAATTAAGTGGAAAAAGCCTTGGACATCCCCCACCAATTAATTATGCCAACCCTCTAAATATATTAATTTAATTTATTCACTCAATTTAGTTAAAATCCTTTTGAATCAATTTGTATTCTTGCTAACCATTTAAATAATAGTTATTCTATTATTTTTTGTTGGAAATTCATTAGGTGGAGCTAAAGATAGAACTTGGAAAACTCTATCCTTCCAACAAAGAACTTAACTCGTCACCAAAGAATGAAGAACTCCTTCATAGATCTTCAACCATGGAAAAAGAGAAGGATATTACCATGAAGAATGCTGACGACACTTCTTCCTCGGTCTCCAACCCTGGACACTTTCTGAAGTCGACGAATCGACATCCGCCATTCTTCCTGCGACTTCGTCAACAATCATCGTCATACGAGGTTGGGTTTTTGAGTTGAATTTATTTTCGATATATGTCATTAAATTTATGTTTTGAGAACCGAATTATAACACCCTAAAAAGGAGGTCTCGGACTGCATGAACATAGCCTGACCCTCCCCCTTTGATTATCCTTGTTTGATGACGACAGAGGCGGAGCAACACGACCAGTGTCGGACCAGCCGTGAAGAAACTAGTGGTGCAAGGCTGTTGGGTCACCAAGAGGGTGCAACACCATCGTGCCACACATCAGGAGAGCTGAGCCAGAGGCACGCGGCGTCGTCTCGCCGCGCTGAGGGCCGCAGAAGGCCGCGACCATGTCGGGCCGCGGTGAAGGGGCCGCGGCGCTGTAGTGCTCCGTAGAGGAGCTTGATGATGTGACCATGTCAGGCCGCGACATAGAAGGCATGACGCCATCGGGCCACGTGGATTAGGGGATCCACGGTCAGGGCAGGCTGCGACAGAGCAGGTGGAGGGGTTGGCCGCTCGGCCAACCTGGAGGAGCGGGACCCTATCGGGTCCCACATGTGCTGGACCGGTGCCACCTGGCGCTGTTTTCAACTACCACACTAATGGAAGATCCGTTTTGGAGCCTGGGGTCCATGGATACCCCCCTGGCTGTGGCTATGGAAGACCCCCACCGGACCGACGGGTCATCGGGCCAACAGGTAAACTGGGCCAACTGGGCTGTCGGGCCAAACGGGCCGTTGGGCTGTCCCCTCGGGCTGGCCACCTTCGGGTCGGGCCGACCACTCAGGCCGGGATGACCACTCAGGTCGAGCTACCCCCTTGGGTGTGGTCGGACCCGCGGACCGGGTTGGTCTGACTGGGTCGGACCGGACCCAGACCAATTTGGTCACTATACACCTTTTCTCCCATATCTTGGGCTACGAGACTCCGATCGACGAACCATCTGCGGCAGCAGAATGATTTGAGTGAGAGGATTCTTTTGTAATTCCCCACTTGATTTTTGGACACAGTTGGAGTATGGGCAGGTTGGTTTGAACCTAAAAACCAACAGGGCCCCCGGGATGGAAATGCCAGTAACTCACAAACTGGGCGTCCGATTGATGCGCTGTCTGTTGTGTTGAGTCCACTATGACGAGGTGGACCATTGAAATATTTCTACATGGTATTTTTTGATAGTTGTAGTATCGACTAAAAGCTTGTGGAGAATATCTTTCAAAGACAAGCTGGAATTTGTGCGGGAACCTAGTAGTTGGCTGAGACTTGTTGACTGCTGACAGATTCGACTCAGAGTGATTCGACTAGCCCAGTGGGGAGTGCCTCTATGTGAGCGCAGTAGACCCATGGTGGGGAGCACCTCTATGTGAGCACGGTGGACCCATGGTACTCGACTCATATATTACCTTAGTAGGATACAAGGGGAGCACCCCTACGTTAGCGTTGTAGACCCACAACGAAGAGTGCCTCTGTGTGGGCGTAGCACATCCACAGTAATCAACTGTAGAAGTACCTCAGCAGTCCATGTTAGTGGGAAGTTCCTATGTGTGATGCATCAGGCCCACTGTACTTGATAGAGAAAGAGTTCTACAGCAGCCGAGGGTTTAGATTAATAAAAATTCTGGTTTGTGCTGAGTCAATGTCTTTGTGATTTCCTAATGATTAAGAAGGGATTACTAAATAACTTATATATATATATGTATGGGAATATACCTATGTAATGGATATCTGTTGAATTCATACTTTTTGATTTTCCTTCACTACTAAAAATACACCTTTTATCCGCGCTAAAAATGACCTTTAACAGTATTACAGAAGTGCTGTTAAAGCCGACATTGATAGGGTGTACCATTTATTAGAACTCCAAAAAGTCCTGATAAAGACCCCTTTTATCAGTGCTAAAAAAGTACTGATAAAAGGGGACTTTTATCAGCGCTAAAAAAAGCACTGAGAAAAGGGTCCTTTATTAGGGATTTTTTTTAGCACTGATAAAAGACCCCGTTTATCAGGGCCTTTTTTAGTGCTGATAAAACTAAAAAATTATAAAAAATTATAAAAAATCATGCCAATCTCAGGGGGAATTTTTATAGCGCTTGATCCCCCCATTTATCAGCGCTTTCCCGCACCTCCAGCACCCGCGTGCACCGCCTACACCCTTTATTAGCATTATAAACCACCTTTATCCGCTCTAGCCCCTTAAATTCACCCTTGCACGTGATCCCCTTCCTCCACCCAGAATTGATCTCGAGACCTCCCCCCTGCGTGCCTGATGCCTTTGCCACTCTTCTATATTGATTTGTTCTCTTATTTATGTTATATATATATATATATATATTTAGTTAAATTTATTGGTATAGTAATATATATTTATTTAAATATATATATAGTTATATTAATATATATATTGTTATATTAATATATATATATAGTAATATTAATATATATATATTAATATTAATATTAATATATATATTTATAGTTATATAGATATAAATATATACATATTAATATATATATATATATAGATATATTAATATATAGTTATATAAATATTCATATATATATATATATATTTTAAATAAAATGGATATTAGTTATTAATTATATAATGCTAATACATTAGAATCAATAATTTCATCTAATCCATCACAACATTTGTTTGGTATACTGGGAGTTGGAGGAAAATTAGAACAAAAATGGTGTTCTCGATGCACCATGATTCGTGGAACCTGATGACCCTCTATCAAGTAAGGGGATCCAATCCTATACTACTCATTGAATATAATAGTACCATGTATCTGTAAATAAATAAATATATATATATATATTAATATATATACTTATAGTTATATTAATATATATATATATATATTAATATATATAGTTATATTAATATATAGTTATATAATTATTCATATATTGTTATTTTAAATAAAATGTATATTAGTTATTATTTAGATAATGCTAATAAATTTTATATGTAAATATTTTTTATTATTTATATTTATAATAAAAATTTTATTTGTGAATATATTATAAATATGT
This sequence comes from Viscum album, assembly GCA_963277665.1. Lineage (NCBI taxonomy): Eukaryota > Viridiplantae > Streptophyta > Magnoliopsida > Santalales > Viscaceae > Viscum > Viscum album. The sequence continues at coordinate 1,153,179,540 of OY728126.1, forward strand.
ATATCTTTTTATATATTTGATTATAAATAGTAGTTCATTATAAAAAAAATATCAAAGACATAATATCAATATGAATGTAATCCCTTGGAATAAATTGACTCCCTTCAAAAAAACCAATAATACCCCCTTAAACGAGGCTGAAAATCCACAAAATGATAAAAAATCGGGGTACCCCAACTAAAAACTCAATTTTTGAGGCCTTCATGGAATATTTTGGTCTCTAAATAACCTTTATTGGGGTTCTCCTAGTCACTGGGGTGTAGAGCTCGTCGCATGCTTCGATTTGATATGTGGTAGAGCTCAAACGAACACCCAGATCAAAAGTAATGGCCGTTTGAAGTTCAGGTTCCGTTTATAACATATTTTGGATCTTTTTTTAATTTTTTTTTTAATTTTTTTACTCTTTAAATTCATATTAAATGAATATTACTCGATAATAGTTAGCAAATAATTACTTAAAAATAGTTTTTTAATTTTTTTATATGCCATTTTCACTAAATATTTTATATATAAATTATATTAAGTGTAAATGTATATTTATACTTGTCAAAAATATATTTAAAAATTAAAAATTATATTTATATCAATATAACAATATTTATATATTTTTGTATTAATATATTAATTTCAATTAAATATTTTTTGAGGTCGACCCCTTATCAGCGCTTTTAAAAAAAGGGTTGATAATGTCCAACTTTATCAGTGCTTTTCTGTTAGCAATAATAAATGCTGGCATCGGGAAAAACTGTTTTTGTGGTAGTCCATGTTAGATTCTGGGAGACCTTGAGGGTATCAGGGCCCCTACTGAGTATCATTATACTCACCGATACACGGGCTATGCCCACATCTCGTTGTGTTGGTTGTAGACGACGAACATCACCGATGGGGGTAGAGAGTAGGAGTGGAGTGCTAAGGAGGCCATATGTACCTACCCTTCTGGTGGGAACCCCATAGGACGATGTAGTAGGTATTTTAAATCTTTTCAAAAGTTGTACTAACATTTTAGTTGAATTGGACTTTACTTTTGGGCCTGTATTTCCGGCCCTTTACTTTCATCACTCTCTTTTGTACACATCTTTACTTAGTGTTTTACTTATAGTTGCATACTCTGTTGTGTTTGATTAATGTTATAAAGGAAATTCCTTCCCATATTAGGGATTTAGGCCTTCGGTTCTAGTCGTCAGCCCCTGGCCTCTGGAAGGCGGGCTTGGGGTAGTCACGATACGGGCCCAAGGGGACAGGTTGTGACATCACATGAGTACTTTGCTTCTTTTGAGATGTAGATTTAGTTATGTTTTATTCCATGCTATCATCTATGATACTCTATTAACCATGACTTCACCTCTTGTTGTAAAATACCTAATGATATGAAATTTTATTGATAATAATTAGACCTTTACTGTTACATGGGATCAATGGAAAGAACCATTACCACAATATGATCATAGTATACTGTAATAAGGTATGATCTTCTAGGTATAATGACAATATTAAAAAGAAATCTACATATTCGAATAGGTTCTTTAACTAAATCATAAAACATTATATATTAAATCATTAAATCCTTTATACCCCAGGAAGAAATCATTTTTACAACCTCTCAATGTAGGCCTCTATGATTTACTTGAAAAAAACATACATTTATTAATGAAAAGGGAACATAAAACCTTTTACATAGAGTGTCATACATGATTGATCCCACTTCTAAATCATAAGGGGTGGTAATCATTCATTCAATATCACCTTGTTTTTGTGGACACATCTTCTTGTATAGATTTATTCTATGTGACAGTAGAAAAGATCCTTCATTTAAGTGTTCCATATTGTAATTTTTGAGTTTCTTTAAAAAATGTGCTCCCCATCTTATCCTATTAATCCTCTATAATCAATCTTGATAGATCTTGATAACTATGACTTAAGCATCTTCACATATATTTCATGGATAATTATTTTTTTAACCAAGTCCTTACTAAATGTATGAATTTAATTTTATTTTCCTTTAATAATATGTTATCAACATATAATACTAGGAAAAAAATGTACCTACCGCTAATGATATTATAGAAACATGGATCAATTTATTTTATAAATAAACTAAAATCATTTATGGCCCAACAAAATCAAATATTTCATGATTATGATGCTTGATTCAATAAATAAATGTATCTCTATAGTAGTCGAACATTATTGGTGCTTTTTAAGCCAATAATCACTTTAGGTTATGTCAAAGAGATGTCATAAACAAATTTACCATTATGAAAATAAGTTTTGACATCTATTTTAAAAATTTCACAATCATGGAAAATTGGAATTCAAATTAATATTCTAATGTATTTTTGTATTTCAACCAGGGAGAAGGTTTTTTATAGTCAATTTCATGAATTTTCCTAAAACCTTTCTGTACCAGCATTTCCTTATAGGTTCATACTGACCAAAAATGTCCAACTATTTATTGAATACCATTTAAAAAATAGTATTTACATCTCATAGTGGGTATACCAAAATCAAAAATATATTTGGGTACATTGAACCCATTTGGGATGCATGGATTCTATCCATGTAGCAGTATCCTTTCCATTTACTACTTCCTTGAAGGTTATAAGTTCATCATTCTCTAGAAATAATCCCCCTCCTATCTTAGTGATAAGAAAACCATGTCTCTCTAGTTTCATAATCTCTATAGTATACCTACATAGTACTTGTGTCCTAGTAATCCATTCATCTCCAAACTATCTCTTGTGAAAATTACCCACATACAAATTGTTCTTCATTTAGAGAATCAATTTAATCAATGTAAATATTTATCCTATAATATCAATTATAAATGTTCTACCTTTTATAAATGAAGTATTTAGTTCTATAATCACCATTCTATGTAAAGGGTAATATAGGTTATATCTTATATTATCCTTAGGATAACATATAAATATACACTTGAAGCTCTGATTTCCACAATTTTCACTAAGTATTTTCTTGAAAAAAATTCTTCAATCCCCATACACATATGTGTGAAAAAAATATAGTCCTTTAAATAAGATAACTCATATGGAATCCCTTATTCTTCCTTTTCTAGTACTCAGTTTAGTGTATGTGTTTAAGTATGTTGTAAATTTCCACAAATGTATAATGGTAGTGTTTAATAACTCGTCATCGATTGGACTATGGTAAGATGGTTGTGATTCCTCATTTCACTAACATCATTTGACATAGGTTTATAAGGAGGAGGGAGTTGGGAAATTATCCCAGACATAAATAAATGACTAATGAAAGCTTTATTAAGATGTTTTAAACCACATTCTATTAAAATATTCTTAATCTAATTACCAATTTGAATCTATAATTTATTCTGATATTCCTAAACATGCTAAAAGAGTAAATAATATACCTCACTAAGAAGATATATCCATATCCACTATAGTAATCTGTAAAAGTTATGAATTAAGAACTAACCAACCCATGAATCTTCTATAAATAGTCCACATAAATTAGTATGAACCAATTCCAAAGGTTCATTGGCTCTTAATCCTTTCTCTCAGAATGGTTATTTAGTCCTTTTACTTTGTAATGAACCACGAAATATATCAATGGGTTTTAACTCCCTCGAGTCTAAATATCTGTCCTGATGTATTTTACTGATATACTTCTCAATTAAGTGGCCTAACCTAATATTCCATTGTTGAGTATGATATAATTGATATCATTTTATTTTTATTGATTTCCAATACTATATTTTCTAATTTAAGTATATATAACCCATAATTAAGAGATTCCATAACATAACATATGTTTTCATTATACATTAGAAAAAATTAATTTATAAACCTAAAAAATACCATAGTGGAAACATTTAACACTAATATTATGTTTCATGTAATATATGGTACATAAGAATAATTATTTAGTACAAGAACGATCTAACTAGGTGATGTGAGATGATAATATCTTAATGTTAATGCTTCCAGTCTTTCAACATTTTCTACTCGAATATCTAATACACATTTTTCAATTTTTATCAATCTACATGGTTCATATATTTTATAAAAATGTGTAAAAAATAAAAAATCCAATAACAAACTTATAAAAATTGAAAAGTCCATTTAATGAAAAATATACCTGAAGATGAAGTCTCAAATTGTTTCTTCTAAGGAGTGAAATTTTAATTCTAGTGTCCTTTTTCCCATATGTAATGAAAACATCCCCCTACTCATCTCCCTACCAATATATATTTTCATTACTCAAACAATTTTTCATCTGTATATTTAACTTATAGTTTGACCTTAATGTTTTATCCTTTACTTTCTTCCTTATTTTCTACACAATGAATGAAGAGTTTGAGTACTTCATATCATTAACTACATAGATAACTATAAAAAATATAGGAGTGATTTATTCATGTTATTTATATTATAAGTTTAAATGAATATTTAAAATCTTTGAGGTAAAGATGGAAGAATGAGATAAAATGCTATATCTTCATTTAGTTTGAACCCAAGGGTCTCTAGTCTCTCAATATACCTGATATTATTATGTACATGATGTCCTGTGTGATATCCTATCCTACATCAATAAAGTTATAGGGAAATATCATATCAGTATTTATGATCTCTCACATAGAATAAAGAATGGAGATAATACAACATTTTGATATAATGTTTATCCTCATGAGTTCTATATAACTCAATGGACATAATTTACAACATGAATCATTAAACATCTAGATAATCATCCACAAGAATATTATATTTTCATTGTCTTCCTTGATTTCCCCTTTTGGGGGGTTTGTATGATGTGGGGATTTAAGAACATATTGTTTTCTATCTTGTAATTGTACTACGCACAAGTACCAATACATCTTGTGAAAGTTATGTCATATCAGTCTGTTCTATTCATCCAATATTGATCACAATAAAATTGAATTGGTGGTGGAATCCGTTCAATCTACAAACAAAATACCGGATTAACACTTTTTCATGATTACCAGTATAAATTTTCAAATTATTAATTTTAAATATCTCCCATTATTTTATAAAATTTTAGTAGAGCATAACTACTAGATTTAATATACTCTTTCACTTGAGTATTCTAGTGGGAAGGATCATTGAAACCGATCCTCATTTTCTACAATCTATAGAAATTCCACATCTCATAGAACTTTATTGTATGATTTTTTTTAAATTGCGTTAACTCATAGATCATTGATCTTTTGCGTGGAGTCCCATCTCATTTGTAGAATTAATTTTAATTGCTCAATTATTTACCACTAAAGTAGAAACAATCTAGCTATGACTATATATTTTCATTGAAATTTAATTAATTCAACCAACCACTCTCATAAGGACACTCTAGATGCAATATAAACCCACAAATACTGATGAAGATAACCTCAAACAATATATAATGTCCATATTCAAGTGATGGAATACATTTAATGAATTAATATTTTCATTGGAGGATATGGTAAGTTAATCATGGAGAAAGAAATCATTATCCAATGAATCATTATTATTATAGATGACCACTATAACAAAATAACCATGATTTTAAAAATAAAACATTAAATATTATATTCATTTTATATATTCAGGTTGGATTATTATTATAAAATGTGATTACATGTAATAAATAAACATTACAAATTTAATAAACCATGCATCCAATAAAATAACTAAATTATGAAGTGATCATGAGATATTAACTATTGGTTAATCCATAGATTGAATAATGGATTAACTAATACCAATGTGAAATCCATAAGTCAATACCTAAAAACAATTGTAGAACCCTCAAATTATGTTAACTTCTTTTATTTGGTTTATACTTGCTCACAAGTCAAACTAATTTTTATGAATACATGTGATCTTGAATGTGGATTTTCACATATAGGTGAGGGTAACTCAAGGTAAAAAATTTTAATTTTTAAATTATATATGGACTCGCGGGACCTTATAAAATTTAAATATGAAGGGATGATGCATATATAATCAAAATAAAATAGTTATTAATGTTTAAAACCTAAATTAAATAATAAATGTAAATAAATGATTACACAAACCTGAATTGTGCAGTCTTGGGTTATGATAGTTCAACAGATAACAATATTGAAAAAGAAAAATTAAATTTTCAAAAATTCAACATGAGTTTATTTTTAACGAGTTTAATAAAATGAAAATTATTAAAATAATTATTGAGAAATTATATAGCATCCAAAATAATTTTTTTATTTTAATTTAATTTCATTTTATTTCAAAAAAAATTCCAAAAACATTTCATGTATATTTGGAGCTAAAGGAAAACCTTATAATTTAATTTAGGCACAAGGTTGAGTTAAATAGGTTAGGATAGTTAAAAACAGAATGAATTGGTCCAGCCTGATATGGGGAATCAATTTAAAGGTAAACATAGACATGAAAATAATGATACAATATATATTATATAATATATAAAATATTGAATACATGTCATGTTTTTTTTATTTTTTATAAGATTTCCATGGAATATTTGTGTAACCATACCATGGAATATTTGTGTAACTTCACCATGGATGTTTTGTGTTATATTATATTATATTTTTTAATTTTTTAAAATTATTTAAGCATGCACAACAATTTTATATTACCAATGGAATTACCCAACTAGATTTCATCTTATCTAGATAACCTGCAACATACTCACATCACACCATGGATAAAAATATATCACACTGATATCCATTAATGTGAAGAAGAAAATAATTCTCTATTTTTATCTTAATTTTATGAACTATGATATAAACAATATTAGTTATATTGGAACCATATTGATACATTTTCTTTGAATCATATGAAATTTATATTTGATGTCGCTAATTTGATTCACTCACCATTGATATGTCATGGATAAATGGTGTTAAGATATCTATCCTATAGATTTATCATTATTGAGCCACTGTTTCTGTATCCATGATCTAAACATCTCAGGCGAAATAACCAAAAATAAAAGGTCTTTACAACATCCCTTCAATCATGTGATGAAGTCGGGCACGATGGAGAAGGTGGGATCGATAAAACCTTATACATCCTTTGTAATCACTCTAAGAACATGATAGGTTATGATATCAGAGATTAACTCACAAAATACATCCAAATGGTTTAGTAAACTATTCATGTGGCCAAAATGAGATTTTATACCAAGGTTATAATATCTAAAATAGCACATTGATCCCTAGAATGTAATAACCATTATTTTACACCTTATTGAAGAGGTATGACCTAATAAATATACCATAAATTTCATAAATATTATATTTATAAATTGAATCATTATCCAATGTTACGTGATAAAATTTGAATCATTATCTTTGTTCAGAAGCTCCATAATTATTTTAACAAACCCTGAACATCCAATGTGCATTCAAAAAAATATATTTTCACTTATTCACATTCATTTTAAAATAACTATTGATTAACTTGAAAAATAAATCCAACCATTATTTTTATAATATTTAATAATATAATTGATTTTTTTCTTGTTATCGATCATACTAGGACATTAACTAACCCCTAAAAATAAGGTCCACTTCTTTCTAAACTCATATTAATTTGAATATGTGTAACATGTGGATACACATATTGTGTGACCGTCGAGGTCCATATCTCAATAGTAGTTAGTCCAATCCACAAATAAAATGTAGAATATAGAAACCAATCCTGGACCCTAAGGAGATAAGGAATGTTGTTTTTTGACTACCTTCTACGAACAAGTTCTTGGTAATTTAATAAATTTGTCATGTGATATCTTAGAAAGAAGGATGAAACATTTTTTCATCAACTTTTTGTTTATTAATATATTTTGTGACCTTAGATGGTATACATACCTTATTATTCCAATTCCATAGTTTTAATGAATGTATTACCATCCTAGTCAACCTAGTACCAAAAGATATCTCTTCCCTAACAAGGAAGTAGAAAATTCTAACTTAGTCATTCAACCAATGGAAAAACAAAAATAAAAAACTCAACACAAACTACCTTACCAAGACTATAATGTCTTTGATTTTTCCATAAATCAATGTAAATGATAGTATGGAGCACATTGATATTTATATAATGTCAATAGAAAAATACACATGTTCATAGATATTAACAACTAATGCAACCAGAATAATGTGGTTTTCTTATTAGTGGTCCACCCTCACGATCTTATCTACTTGTGATCACCAAGTTAGAACTTAATGAGAATAAGACACAGTAATTATGTTCCACAAACACCTAATATTTATATATAATCTGTTTACTATAAATATGATGCATCTTTACGATAGGAAATTGGTTTATGATTACTATCCTAATATCATGAGGTTCTCATAATACATGAAAAATGCTATAAAATTTGGATGACAAACAAATTGTAAGAAAAATACCATATAAATATTATATTTAGAAGTATCATCATTTTTATGGATAGAATAAGCACATTTATATGTAAAATTTTATATAGGTAATGGTAATTAATGCACATTAATGATCTTAGGTCTTGGTCACCACCCACAATAGCAAGATATCCATAGTAGGAAACAACCAATTTGATCTAATGAAATTTGGTTTGAAAGTATAAAATAAATATGTTTCATGGTAAAATAAATAATTTAATAAATAATAAATAATAAATAAAATTAATCTAGCTATGTTTTTTCTAGGGACACCTAGTTTATCATACATTCTTCGGCCAAAGAAGGAATGTGTCTGAACAAGTGATATCATCTATATATTTTCATATATATAAATATATTAATATATATATACATTCATAGGTGAGGATATACGATGTAAGAATAAATAATCCACATAATAATAATATAATAAGTTTCATATTTTTAAAAAGGGACTTCATTTCCTGTGATCTCAAATGATTTGAGAACGGTACCATATTTTAAAAATATGGATGATCCCAAGAATCTGAATGGGGGATGTAGAGATGAATAAAAAAAGACCCAATAAATTATTTAAATGGAGATTTCAAACATCACAATCATGTTCCATGGAATTTCATGTTCCCCAACCTTAAATGTTGTGAATTGATATCTCAGACGACCATGTAAAGAGGTTTGAAACATCATGTCGAAGAACTCTAAAGGATTTGAAATTTAATTTAAAACATCCTATTATAAAGTATTATAGTAATAATATTTTATAAAGTAATCCTTATTTATTATGAGAATGTAACTAAGGTTTTTCATAAATAGGAACCAAAAAATTGCTCAAGGTACATTGTACATTCATTACATATATTATTAAATATCTAATATAGGATATGAGAACATCCATTCGATAATATAAGTCAAACAATTAAATTATAAAACATAATTTAAAACAAATAAGAAGTCCATGGGAAGCACCCATGCCTTAAAATAATTCAAATCCATCTTAACCATTTAATGTAACCAATCACTCAAATTTGAACAAGTGGTCCATGTGAAAAAAACTTTATATACTATTTATTCATTAATTTTTTTTAAAATACTTCACAACCATAAATCATTACATATTTCATCATGGACAAGGTGGGTATCTAATCCATGTAATTAATCAAGATATTTTACTAGTGTGGGGCATGCCCAATACTCCCATTAGGTGGTTGGGTAAAAAATAAAACAAAAATTATTATAAACATTTCAATCCAAATAACCCTTAATGGTTTTTTGGATTTAGGTATTCAAATTAAAACCATGTTAAGGATTTGAATACCTTCTATAAGCAAGTCCTAGAATGTTAATTAAAATCATTAAATAATTAAAGGTAAATTTTTTGAATGTGTGGCGTGCGACAGAATGACACATTTTATAAAAAATGAGAATTAAGTGAAAATATAATAGAAAACAAATATCATTCTTAGTGTTCTTCAACAATAACATATTAGGAGTTGATTAGATCCATAATAATAGAATTAAAAATAATAAATAAACACCTTGGAAATTGTTCTTATGAATTCTCATGGGAATAATATCTGATACAATAAGAAAAAATAATGAAGGAAGAGTAATCGAGCACTAACTAAGTGAAGTAAACCGTTAAAAAAATTATTGATATTGACATTTAATAAACTACAACTTTCAATTCATTTGATGTGTCTAATGGGAGATCGAGTGACTTCATAGCATGAATGAGATGAGCGAATAAGGGAGGAGAAAATGATAATGATTGTAGGGGTAAATTATTAATTTCTAGTTATTTATTGAGCTACATGGTTTGGAAAACCGAGAACCAAATATGCAACTCACAATAATTGTTCCCACATGCCTCACACATCTTAGCACCAGGTTTATGAAACCATGCATTGACCATGAATAGACAATGACAGAACCTCTACCCCTCCTTCATTATTTCAGTCCACTATTAAACAAACCCTGAAACCAGAATTCACATATCCTTTCTCCATTGAACCATTGAAGATGGTTTTCTGGGGTTACACATGGTTTATTAAAACTATTCCTCTATGAAATTTGGATGCATTATTTGGGCCTCACGATTAGACCTAACTATGAAAGAACCATGTCCCCAGTTTGTTTCACCATAAAGTATTCTTGCAGATTGTGATACTTGTGAAAATCATCAAACTATTGAGGAACCGATTAGAGCCTAATCCCCATAAAAAACACATTAATGTGTTCCAAAAATAGGAATTATGTATTTAATCTCATTATATGATTTGGACCATCCACCAGAAGAAACTTATATTTCATTGAAATTTTCCTCCAGTCTAAAATATAAAACATTACACTAAAAACATCTATTCATAACCTAAGTCAAATTAAACATAATAAATTGTGAGATCATATGATAAGTAATGGTAAATAAGGGATATATCAATGATAATTTAATAATAATATGATCATAAATGTTTGAGAACATGTGATTATCAATAGAAAATCATACACATCCATTTAAGTATTATAATCATTTGTTAATTCAAATATAATGGATGTTTATAATACTGAAATCATAAAAATTCGAAGAGTAATATGAATTAGAATGTATCATTTTCGTATGATCACACCATTAAAGTGTTTGAAAAGGTTATTCATAATCATCATCATATTAATCTTATGCCAACGATACACATAATGACATTAATCACATGTAATACTTGGTATAACCACTAATGTATATATTTTTTAGTTGAGATAACCTCTCGTGTACTATATCTCATGTTTGGGATAACTGCCAATATACCCTAGTTTAGGATTGGGATAAGTACATATATCCCCTTGAGTCCAAAAAATATAATCTTTTCCCAATTCATACAATTCCATAATATATACAACCACCACATATTCAAAAATTATTTCATATGTATGAAAAAAGATCATAAATACATTTATCATTTTTTATAACATTCCCTATAGGCAAGAGAGATTTTTAAATTATTGTTTCATCATAAAAATGTAAAAAATTTCCAAGAAAGAATAAATATGTTATCATTTGATCATATCCTGGGTGAATCATATGTAACATCCGTGGATGTTGTCATAGATGAAAATACATTTAAATTATTACAAGAATATTTTTATGAAAATATCATTTTCATTTTAAAATAAATTATATAATACATAACAATATCCCATTTATAAATGAAATTGTTTTCATTGAAATTAAATATCAAATATATTAAAGGAAGATTCAAATTATTATGTGATGGAGTTGGTTGGAAATATAGCTTATTTCGGGAATATAAAAACAATTATTTCATTCACAATGTGGGTAACAATTAAAAAGTACCTCATTCAAAAAATGACTATAATATTCCTCATAAATATTTTAATATAATATAAAACATGGTTAAAAATATTTTTGAGCAATCATAAGTCAATATTAAAAATATTCAGTAGATTTTTCATATAAAATATGATCATGGAATAAAACATTCCTAACATAATCGGAAAACAATGTGGAAGTCCATTAAAAAAATTCTTTTTGTATCATGCATACATAAATAAAAATTAAATAACCTCTAATGGTTTTTTGGATTTAGGTATTCAAATTAAAACCATGTTAAGGATTTGAATACCTTCAATAAGAAAGTCCTAGAATTTTAATTAAAATCATTAAATAATTAAAGGTAAATTTTTTGAATGTGTGGCGTGCGACAGAATGACACATTTTATAAACAATGAAAATTAAGTGAAAATATAATAGAAAACCAATATCATTCTTAGTTTTCTTCAACAATAACATAGTAGGAGTTGATTAGATCCATAATAATAGAATTAAAAATGATAAATAAACACCTTGTAAATAGTTCTTATGAATGCTCATGGGAATAATATCCGATACAATAGGAAAAAATAATGAAGGAAGAGGAATCGAGCACTATCTAAGTGAAGTAAACCGTTAAAAAATTATTGATATTGACATTTAATAAACTACAACTATCAATTCATTTGATGTGTCTAATGGGAGATCGAGTGACTTCATAGCATGAAAGAGATGAGCGAATAAGGGAGGAGAAAATGATAATGATTGTAGGGGTAAATTATTAATTTCTAGTTATTTATTGAGCTACATGGTTTAGAAAACCAAGAACCAAATGTGCAACTAAAAATAATTGTTCCCACATGCCAAACACATCTTAGCACCAGGTTTATGAAACCATGCATTGACCATGAATAGACAATGACAGAACCTCTACCCCTCCTTCACTATTTCAGTCCACTATTAAACAAACCCTGAAACCAGAATTTACATATCCTTTCTCCATTGAACCATTGAAGATGGTTTTCTGGGGTTACAGATGATTTATTAAAACTATTCCTCTATGAAATTTGGATGCATTATTTGGGCCTCACGATTAGACCTAACTATGAAAGAACCATGTCCCCAGTTTCTTTCAATATAATGTATTCTTGCAGATTGTGATACTTGTGAAAATGATCAAACTGTTGAGGAACCGATTAGAGCCTAATCCCCATAAAAAAAACATTAATGTGTTCCAAAAATAGGAATGATGTATTTAATCTCATCTATGATTTGGACCATCCACCAGTAGAAACTTATATTTCATTGAAATTGTCCTCCAGTCTAAAATATGAAACATTGCGCTAAAAACATCTATTCATAACCTAAGTCAAATTAAACATAATAAATTGTGAGATCATATGATAAGTAATGTTAAATAAGGGATATATCAATGATAATTTAATAATAATATGATCATAAATGTTTGAGAACATGTGATTATCAATAGAAAATAATACACAACCATTTAAGTATTATAATCGTTTGTTAATTCAAATATAATGGATGTTTATAATACAGAAATCATAAAAAATCGAAGAGTAATATCAATTAGAATGTATCATTTTCGTATCACCACACCATTAAAGTGTTTGAAAAGGTTATTCATAATCATCATCATATTAATCTAATGCCAAGGATACACATAATGACATTAATCACATGTATGACTTGGGATAACCACTAATGTATATATTCTTTAGTTGAGATAACCTCTCGTATACCATATCTCATGTTTGGGATAACTGCCAGTATACCCTAGTTTAGGATTGGGATAAGTACATATATCCCCTTGAGTGCAAAAAATATAATGTTTTCCCAATTCATACAATTCCATAATATATACAACCACCACATATTCAAAAATTATTTCATATGTATGAAAAAAGATCATAAATACATTTATCATTTTTTATAACATTGCCTATAGGCAAGAGAGATTTTTAAATTATTGTTTCATCATAAAAATGTAAAAAATTTCCAAGAAAGAATAAATATGTTATCATTTGATCATATCCTGGGTGAAGCATATGTAACATCCTTGGCTGTTGTCATAGATGAAAATACCTTTAAAATATTACAAGAATATTTTTATGAAAATATCATTTTCATTTTAAAATAAATTATATAATACATAACAATATCCCATTTATTAATGAAATTATTTTCATTGAAATTAAATATCAAATATATTAAAGGAAGATTCAAATTATTATGTGATGGAGTTGGTTGTAAATATAGCTTATTTCGGGAATATAAAAACAATTATTTCATTCACAATGTGGGTAACAATTAAAAAGTACCTCATTCAAAAAATGACTATAATATTCCTCATAAATATTTTAATATAATATAAAACATGGTTAAAAATATTTTTGAGCAATCATAAGTCAATATTAAAAATATTCAGTAGATTTTTCATATAAAATATGATCATGGAATAAAACATTCCTAACATAATTGGAAAACAATGTGGAAGTCCATTCAAAAAATTCTTTTTGTATCATGCATACATAAATAAAAATTAAATAACCTCTAATGGTTTTTTGGATTTAGGTATTCAAATTAAAACCATTTTAAGGATTTTAATACCTTCTATAAGCAAGTCCTAGAATGTTAATTAAAATCATTAAATAATTAAAGGTAAATTTTTTGAATGTGTGGCGTGCGACAGAATGACACATTTTATAAACAATGAAAATTAAGTGAAAATATAATAAAAAACCAATATCATTCTTAGTTTTCTTCAACAATAACATATTTGGAGTTTATTAGATCCATAATAATATAATTAAAAATAATAAATAAACACCTTGGAAATAGTTCTTATGAATGCTCATGGGAATAATATCTGATACAATAAGAAAAAATAATGAAGGAAGAGGAATCGAGCACTAACTAAGTGAAGTAAACCGTTAAAAAAATTATTGATATTGACATTTAATAAACTACAACTATCAATTCATTTGATGTGTCTAATGGGAGATCCAGTGACTTCATAGCATGAAAGAGATGAGCGAATAAGGGAGGAGAAAATGATAATGATTTTAGGGGTAAATTATTAATTTCTAGTTATTTATTGAGCTACATGGTTTAGAAAACCAAGAACCAAATGTGCAACTAACAATAATTGTTCCCACATGACTCACACATCTTAGCACCAGGTTTATGAAACCATGCATTGACCATGAATAGACAATGACAGAACCTCTACCCCTCCTTCACTATTTCAGTCCACTATTAAACAAACCCTGAAACCAGAATTCACATATACTTTATCCATTGAACCATTGAAGATGGTTTTCTGGGGTTACACATGGTTTATTAAAACTATTCCTCTATGAAATTTTGATTCATTATTTGGGCCTCACGATTAGACCTAACTATGAAAGAACCATGTCCCCAGTTTGTTTCACCATAAAGTATTCTTGCAGATTGTGATACTTGTGAAAATCATCAAACTATTGAGGAACCGATTAGAGCCTAATCCCCATAAAAAACACATTAATGTGTTCCAAAAATAGGAATTATGTATTTAATATCATTCTATGATTTGGACCATCCACCAGAAGAAACTTATATTTCATTGAAATTGTCCTCTAGTCTAAAATATGAAACATTGCACTAAAAACATCTATTCATAACCTAAGTCAAATTAAACATAATAAATTGTGAGATCATATGATAAGTAATGGTAAATAAGGGATATATCAATGATAATTTAATAATAATATGATCATAAATGTTTGAGAACATGTGATTATCAATAGAAAATAATACACATCCATTTAAGTATTATAATCATTTGTTAATTCAAATATAATGGATGTTTATAATACAGAAATCATAAAAAATCGAAGAGTAATATCAATTAGAATGTATCATTTTCGTATGATCACACCATTAAAGTGTTTGAAAAGGTTATTCATAATCATCATCATATTAATCTTATGCCAAGGAATCACATAATGACATTAATCACATGTAAGACTTGGGATAACCACTAATGTATATATTTTTTAGTTGAGATAACCTCTCGTGTACCATATCTCATGTTTTGGATAACTGCCAATATACCCTAGTTTAGGATTGGGATAAGTACATATATCCCCTTGAGTGCAAAAAACATAATGTTTTCCCAATTCATAAAATTCCATAATATATACAACCACCACATATTCAAAAATTATTTCATATGTATGAAAAAAGATCATAAATACATTTATCATTTTTTATAACATTGCCTATAGGCAAGAGAGATTTTTAAATTATTGTTTCATCATAAAAATGTATAAAATTTCCAAGAAAGAATAAATATTTTATCATTTGATCATATCCTGGGTGAAGCATATGTAACATCCTTGGATGTTGTCATAGATGAAAATACCTTTAAAATATTACAAGAATATTTTTATGAAAATATCATTTTCATTTTAAAATCAATTATATAATACATAACAATATCCCATTTATTAATGAAATTATTTTCATAGAAATTAAATATCAAATATATTAAAGGAAGATTCAAATTTTTATGTGATGGAGTTGGTTGGAAATATAGCTTATTTCGGGAATATAAAAACAATTATTTCATTCACAATGTGGGTAACAAGTAAAAAGTACCTCATTCAAAAAATGACTATAATATTCCTCATAAATATTTTAATATAATATAAAACATGGATAAAAATATTTTTGAGCAATCATAAGTCAATATTAAAAATATTCAGTTGATTTTTTATATAAAATATGATAATGGAATAAAACATTCCTAACATAATTGGAAAACAATGTGGAAGTCCATTCAAAAAATTCTTTTTGTATCATGCATACATAAATAAAAATTAATTAATAAAAAACTATTAATATACATATATAATCTTAGTAGAAGAAGATACATAATATTTGGGAGATAAAGATCATATAATTTCATAATTTTAAATTTAATCATAAATAATCATGATATAAATGGTATTTTAATGTAAAGACTTAACATATTTGGTAACTATTAAATAATATGAATCATTAGATAAAAAATAAAATGAAACTTTAAATATAATAAAATTAAATATATTAATGATATAAAATTTCAAAGGTGTATAATATATACCTCAAAAAATAGTTTCACAATATCAAACATTTATTAATGAAAAAATATTTAGATGAAGTATTATACAACATTGATAGTCTCTGAATCAAAACATCATGACATATAGACACATATATACATCTATAATTTAAAGTAATTTTTCTAAAAAATAACCATTAATAAAATTAATTTATATTATATACACTATATGGGGGGAAGTGGTGAATATGGAATATGTCACATATAAATAAAAGTGAGATGAAAAACACCCACCTCAGGTATTGTCTTCCATCATAAATGTTTAATGTTACCACATAATAAATAACGATTTAATATAAATCTATTATATTACACTATTCATTCATAAAATACTATTTACCATACCTTTATAATTTCACAACATACTTTTATTAATAATACTTTTTATATGTACATTTGGGTGAAAACTAGTCATTTTCCTCTTCATGATTCAGTTTGATTATTTTGGTACATGAGACTTCTTCATGGTTCCATATTATGGTTATTAATAATTAGGTAATAAGTATCATGATTAATCATTATATAAACCCTTTAAAAACATTTATATAAAGAAATTATAAATGATGCATTGCATCACTTAATGGAGATGGTAGTCCATACATACGCATGGGTGATGTTTTCAATTTGTAGTGGCTGGAATGATGTAAATGTAAATAATTATTTAAGATTATAGATCCATAATAATATAATATATTTTTATTAATCCATAATTATAATCATCAATGAGATGTGGTGATGGAAAATGCATAATATCACTTCTTGGAGGTGGTAGTACACATTTATGCACAATGAATACTTTTATTTCCCATTTGATGGACAATTGATATGAATAAGGTTATTACATTAATATATTAACCACAACATATATGTAAAATAATTATTTTATTATATATTAATGGATATAATATAATTGAATGAGGAATCAGAAATTGTAAAATGAAAACACTTTGTTAAGTTAATTGACTCATCTTTGAAACACATCATTTGTATCACTTTTTAAGGACCATATAAATAGTCTTTTATAAATAAAAAATATAATTTTTTTTATGAATTCAATAATAGGTTTTGGTACAGTTTTTCCAAAAATGTGGTTTTGTTTTTTTGTGGAAGTGAGAATATGTGGTGTCCTTATATAAGAGTGAAATGGGGACCTCTTGGAATTACATAACGAATTAAATTAATATTAATTAATATTAATTTTCATGTGGACAATTGTTGTTATAATATGAATCAAGTTTTAATATAGGGAAAAATAATCAAATAAAATAATATTTTTATCATTTAATGTGATTTTCGATCCCATATATCATTGTTTTCAACATTGTTTACCTTTTTATGATTAATGTGATATTAATATTTTTTGTTATTTAGGGTTCAATAAACTTAATATAAAAGGGAAATTGAACTATAAGCGTAAAATAATTTAAATTTTCAACTAAATCACATTAAATTTGTAAGTAATATATTTATTATTATTTTTCATTTATTTAATATAATTATATATAACATAAGACATCATTAATCTCATTTCCAAGAATAATACCATTGTATGTTTTTAAGTAAATAACTTAAAAATATACTTAGATTTTTTTAAAACAAAAAAATATATATTGTATTTATATTCTAACACCCCAATGATGTATTTATAAATTTAATATATAATGCATGAAGAAATATATATCTACAATACAACTCATTGCTATAAACTAGCCAATAAACAATGGTTTATTGTTTTTGTGATTAGAATTTTGAAAAACTGACATACACAATTGCGTTTAATAAGATATTTAGATTCTTGTAGAATCAACATAATTTTTTTGGTGAATAGTATATTGAGCCTTATGAATTGTAATGTACCCTTATGAATATTAATGTATCCATTATTAATATTAATATTTCCTTAATTAATAAGTATTCTAACCAATCATTGTATAAATAAAATTTAGGCACGGTTTATATTATATTGAATTAATAATTATGTGTTGTTATTTTTTGGTGAATAATAATTATTTAATAAAAATTTTAAATTTAAAAATAAATTTAAAATAAAATTCAATTTTTTAAAATGTATTCCAAATTAAATATATCTATTTTACTATAATTATAGAATACTTTAATGAAACATTAATTAATCTATGACAATGTTATAATATATGTTTTAAAATGAAAATCAATATTATTTATGTAAATAATTACATGATTTTATAAATAAATTTCACATATTTAGGAAAATATTTTTATCAAATGGAGTCTATTTTATAATTATATAAATCAAAAAATTGTTATGGGGATGTTTCAGAATTTTTCTAAATTACATGAATTTTTTGGAATAGTAAAATACGATAATTTATGACATAAATAAATTGAAAGCTAAAGAAACTATTAAATGATCCATATATGAAGTAATAATACATTTTTTAATTCAAATTCACTTATTAAAATGTTTGGTCTCATGAATGATCAATATTTTTTATCTTGAGAAAAATAAAAAATAAGAATTAAGATATTCAAAAATCACCCATCTCCTTCACTATAAAACCCACCACTCACTCTCTCTTACCATAATTCATCATAACCTTGATGACACTCAATGTTCAAAACAATACTCTTCCCTAGTCTCTACCCACATATAAGAGCTCTTAGTCATTCAAAAAGACAAATACCTTCTTCCTTAATGCAGGTTCTCAATGAGGATATTTGTAGAGGAAAACCCTCTTCATTTTTCTTGTAATTAAATGTTCGATTTGTTTTAGTTTTTATCTTCTCCTAACCTCTTATGTTGAAATAATTAATATAACTCATTTATAACTAATTTAATTTATTTATATAATTTTAATGTAATATTCAGCATCAATCTCTTCGTTCATTCTCTTTTATGTTAAAAATAAAATTATCAACAGAGGGGTGCTGATTTACAACCTTCATGGACAACGAACCATCATTATTCAATTCCACCTTAAAGACTGGTCATGAGAATATATTTATGGTTAGAAAAAACTATAACATATGTATTATATCCTATTTAACAATTTGGAACTAGTATATATACATAATATTAATTCATATGACCAAACTAGTTCATAATAAAGAAAATACCACCAAATTAAACTAAATAATTATCATTAATGTTTAATCTAATAAATCATCCACATTAAATATAAAAAAAATGAATGAAATGAAAATTTAATCTTCTTTATGTTCATTTTTATCATATTCAATAAATTACATGGAATTATATCCATTCCTAAGGAACTCCACTACTTAAAAACAAGAAAACTGATTTGAAAACAAAGAAAACGAACACTCTAGAAAGACATAATTCATTCTTGTAAATTCTCAATAGGGAAATAAAGTAACATAATAAAATTATGGTAAATTAAATATATGTATATAATTTTCTAAATTAATTATTTAATGGATTTAATGAGATTATCCAAGATGTTAAGGGCAATTGAATAATATGTTCGGACATAAGGTAATGGTTTCCTCATCTCACTACCAATTTTTAGATATTCTTTATTTAGAACAATTTCATGTGTGTGGTGTATGAATAATTCCCACTAATATATCATATCATTAATATATTTATTGTCATGATTTTAAATGTATAATTGTATGATTATAAATTTTGGGTAAATGATTTGATTTATTTGAATGTGGTACCACCTGAACCATTGTTTTTTTCTTTCAGGTTATTCCTTCACTATACCCACCCAAATGTAATGATTAATTATTTTTGTGTACATGTTATATTTTATATTTTTATGTCCCAAATTTATATATTCCGATCATTTCATCTTTCTTTTGTGGTGATTATATGTTTTAAAATAGTATCATTCTTATTTATTTGTGATAAACATGCCCGATTCAAAGGAATATCTTAAATTCTTAACCATTTTAAAGTGCACTGTAAAATATATTTTGAGGCATAATTATTTATGAAAAATCCAAAAAATTATCATGGAAAAATATCTTGGTTTTTTCTATTTTAATGAAATACAAACATACCCTTCCACTTTAAAATATCTTTTATATTTTCCTTAAATCGCACTAAATTGTTATTTTTCTAAAGCTTCTTTAAAAAATATTTTTACATAATTTCGCTTATCTTATAGAATAGTTATTCCTAATACATAATTTCAAGGTAATTCCCTTTTATTTATTGTCTTTTAAATTTTTACAATCTGATTTCATGAGAAAAACAACTTATTTTCAAAAGAACACATCTTTATAATGTAAACATGATTTTTCTCGTCTCATATTAAATTTTAAGAGATATATTCCATGTTCACCTCTTATTACAATAATTTCGTTTATGTAATGACCCTTGGTATATCATATCTATAGACTATTTTATCTCATGAAATTTTAAGGAATTATTATTTGAATGTTTCAAGGTGGTATGGACACTTTGAAATGTCTATGGATTATTTCATCAATAAATTTTCAATTGTGTCATTTAAAAGTAAATTAATCTATGAATTCATTAATTGTTAAATATTTTAAATTATTGTGTTTTGTCTCATATGATGTAGTATACAATATTTTTTTGATTTTTTTTGGATCAATTTGAATCTGGATGTGTTATCTTGATACCATTTATTATATTAACTCAATTGTTTAGTTTTTATGTTTAATGTTTTTAGAATATTATTTACATTTAATAAGTTTTTTTAATTAAGAATTTATGTTTTTAAAATGTTAAACCCATTCATATTAATAAAATATTTGACATAGTATGTGAGGGTATGGCCTTCTATGGCCCCTCAACGCATCGATAGGTCTCGCAAGTCAGACTAGTTTGGATTTTTACCCATTTATGTATGATATTGGAATGAGGCCTTGACACTATGAATATGATTCCCAAATTATGAATTAAATATTTCTAAAATTTTTAATTTATAATTGATGTGGTGATTATACAGGTATAATACTCTTAGTTTTGTTTTATTATAGGATTATTTATTCAGCTCTTATTCTTACACATTATACTCATGTATAATTTTTTTAAAGTCAGGTGTTTTTATTTATTCTCCATGCCTAATATTTATGTTTATGATATATTAAGTTTTATTGAATACACATTCCGAACATATGAGATCACCACATTCTTATGTATTATTTTCCCTAGGAGGTGAGGAAGAATATATAAATGAATTATAGATATAATTAAGAGTTGTGGATGTTTCGAATGGAATTTATATAATGTATTTCCTTTCAAGTTATAATTCTAAAATTATGTAGTTATCATGTTTTCCAAAACTACTAAACTATTAATTCCTTTAATATTTTATTCCTTCCAATCATGAAAATTTAATTAACTAAGGAACTATATCTACGAAAATGGGATTAGGCATTACAATTGTATCAAAGGAAGTTTTGTAGAAACCTTGGAAACTAGTTATAGAAAATGTAGTTAAAAATCCCAAGATAGGCATTGAGGAATATTATATAAGAATGAAATAGTTTTTTTATGGAATATATTATGTTAATCATCCTAGAAAATAAAATCCTTTTCTTGATAATACAAGTGGACGTCATGCTGGAACATATGTACCTAGGTTGAATAACTATGATAAGGTTGGCATGGCTTGACTCGTAGTAAACTGGTTCATGAAAAAGAGCCTTACTACTCACTAGGTTTGACACTCCTGGGGGATCATCATAGGAAATTCACATTTTATATACCCACCATGATAAATTATTTATTCACCCAAAGTATAAAAAGTATACGGTTCTAGGATTTTTGATGCATAATTTTACGTTTTGTGTTATACCATTTTTAGAGTTATAGAATGTTCATATTTTTATTAGCTAATATTGTATATGGAATTGATTATAAATGGATCCTAGTAAATGGAATGAGAACTTCACTGATACACGAGATGAAAATTTTATGAAGGATCATATCTCTCATGGTCATAAGACATTATTTCAAAGGTAGAACGTCTCCAAAATATCCTCATCATATGTGGAAATAGTATCATGGTTTTACAAGATGTGAGAAGGATTATTAGAGTCTTATGTCTTTGAAGGGAAAATATAGAAAAAAGGATGGAAGAGAAATATATGGATAAAGGAAATAAGGGAAAGAAGTATTTTCCCACATATGATAGCTATAGAATGCATTACCTTTTTAAAATACATGAAGGGAATGAGAGTTTGTTAGAAATGTGGAGAAAAAGGACACCATGTTCATGATTGGAAGGGTATGAAAAATGATTATAATGTACAATTATTCAGCTTCAGGGAGATGGGAAACGATGTGAATCCATGTCCCATGTGTCAAATTAATATACCCCAAATGATGTTACAGGATAATGATCAAGTTATGATACTAACAAAAATGAAGTGGAATAACTAATATGTCTAGTCAAGATTTCTACCATTTGAATATTTTTCAACAATGTACTAGTTATAAGAATTGTAGAATATATGAGGATTGTTCCATATAAATTTTTCATTAAGGATTTGATACAAGTTAAATGGTACAAAAGGAATATATTCAGTTGAAAGTTAATTTTTTTTGAAAAAAATACATGATTGAGGGAAATAAAACCCTAAATATATTCATGATGTTTAGATAATGATTGATAAATTATTTTTTTGGATAAGTTCTATAGACCTTAGAAATTATTAATTACTTATTGATAAGTTGTCTATGTTATCACTTAAGGAGTTTACAATACTTTTGGAATATATCAAATATTCTGTGAATTAGATAAGGAATTTGGATGAACGAATGTTTACTACAAGATTTTACTATAACTAGAGTTATTAACATATTTCAAGAAGATATATGATGATGTTATTCAGATTTTTAGAATGTAAAAATGTACAGTTTATTCATATTGATTAAATGGAAAATAAGGTAGTTGATGCATTAAGTTGGATAAATAATAGAGTTCAAAACAAAATAATGATTGCCAAGGACCCTGTGTACATCGATCTAGTTAGGATAAATATAGGAATTATTAAGGAAGGAGGAACATAATTACTATTCCATTTGGTTTCCCAACCATATATGCTATAAAAGATTAAAATTTCTCACTCTAATGATGATAATCTTAAAAATAAATGGTGTGAATGATGGAAAGGTGGATGAAATCATGTGTGTGGATGAAATTATGAAATTTGAGAAGATATTATGTGTTCCCTCTATACCTGAGATGAAATGAGATTTTTTTGATGATTCCAATAGTTGAAATTTTTATATACACCCCAGTAGCCCTAAAATGTATAGATACTTCAAGTAACATTTTTAGTGGGAAAACATGAAATTGGAAATTACTAAGTATGTCTCATGATGTTTAGTATGGAAACATGTTAAGGCTAAAATAAAAAATCCTAGATGAGTCACGAAAAATCTACATATTCCTAGACATTAATGGGATGGAATAACTAAGGGATTTTTCACCGGAATACCAAAATTGTAATGTAATAATGATGAAATATGGGTGATTTTTGATCGGCTTCCCATATATTTATATGTGATAACATTCTAGGAATTTTTATGATGAAATGTTTTAAGGGGTTAAGAATGTAAAACCCTAAGTATTTATAAAAGGAATCAATATAAAATTCCTAAATCAGTGAGTATCTACGAAACAACACTTTGCGATTTCCTAGCTAATAAAGATAATTTTGTTATTTCTATGATTTGAATTTCCAAAAACTGACATACATGACTGCGTTCAGTGAGACATTTATAGTCTGATATGATGAATTCACTTTATTTTCTGAATAGTTAGTTGACCCTTATGAATAGTAATGTGCCCTTATGAATAGTAATGTTTCCATTATGAATATTAATATGACTGTTATGAATAAGTAACCTCAACCAAGAATGTATAAATAAAATTTAGCCACTGTATAAATGAAATAAAATTAATAATTAATACTTTGTAATTTTTTGCTAATAATGAATATTTTATTACAATTTTAAGTTAATAACGTAATTAAAAATAAAGAATCATTTTCAAAAAATGAATTCCTAAATAAATAATTTTTTGTCTTATGAGTTTAGGATAATTTTAGGAGACTTTATTTAACTTATGAATGTATTATAATGTTAGTTTTAAAAATATAATATTTTTTTAATGTTAAAAATAATTCTATTTAAAATTTCAATTTCACATATTTAGTAAAATATTTTGATAAAAATGAGTCAATTATTAAATTACATCTATCAATAAATGTTTATGGTTATTTTTTAGTATTTTTTTAATGTACATTATTTTTTTTGAATTTTAAAATACAGTTGTTTACGGTATAAATGAATTTGAATCTAAATATATTTTTACTTTTGTCATCACCGATGTAAGAACACATGGTTCTAATTCACATGAACTTATTACTATTTTTTGTCAAAATAATCAATATTATTTATTATATAGATAAAAATAACATAATAATGAATAAGATATTAAAACATCACCACCTCATACTCTATAAAACCAACCCTCACTCTCTTTTATACTCACTCCTATAAGCCCGCAAGATTCAAAATGTTTTTCCAAATACTCTTACTTGGTCACTCAACACATTTAGGATCTCTTTGTCTTTCCTAAGGACTAAAACCTTCTTCCCTTAATTATGTTCTTAATAAGTATATTTCAAGAGGTAAACCCTCTTCCTTTTTAATTTTAATTCATTTTCAATTTTTCTTATTTTATTATATTATCTTCACCTCCTCTGTCCAATTGATCATGATAATCCTAGTCTAAACTATATAATATAAATATATCTTTTCATTGAATGATCAATTATCAATCTACTCACTCTCTAACTCTCTCTCACTATTATTTTAAAAATTAATTCA
The DNA here is from genome assembly GCA_963277665.1 of Viscum album. Taxonomy (NCBI): domain Eukaryota; kingdom Viridiplantae; phylum Streptophyta; class Magnoliopsida; order Santalales; family Viscaceae; genus Viscum; species Viscum album. Next base: position 1,153,205,257 of record OY728126.1, read on the forward strand.
TCATCTGGGAGGTTCTGATTTATAACCATCATAGACGAAAAAACATCGTTCTTCTATTTCTCCTTCAAGGGTAGTCATGAAACATTATTATTTTTGAACCAAAATATAATATATGTATTATAACCAATTTAATATTCAGGAACCTTTATATATACAAAATATTAATTCATACAACTAACAAGTTTATAATAATTTAAATACCACCAATGTATCTAAATGTTTATCATTAATGTTTCAGATAGTAAATCATCTTCAAAACAAGAAAACAAATGTATTTTAAGAAAATTTAACCTTATGTAAGTTTTTAAGTATCATATAAAATCAATAATGCGAAATTATATTCATTCCAAAAGAACTCTACTACTTATAAACAAGAGAACCAATTATGAAATCGAAGAAAACAAACACTCTATAACGACAGAATTCAATCACATAACTTTTCAATAAGTACATAAATAAACTTAATAAAATTATTCAAAATAAATTATATGTTAATAATGATATAAATTAATCAATTAATTAATGGATTTAATTTTATTTTTATTGATATTATTATCGAGTGATGAATACTTTCAAACAGAAGGTTATGGTTTCCTCATCTCACCACCATTTTTTAGATATTCCATATTCACCACTATTTATTGGGTATCGTGTAAGTATACATAACATTGATGTATCATGTCATGAATTTATCTATTTTCAGGGTATTAAATTTATCATTATATTATTATTAATTTTGGGGAATGTGATTTGATTGGTTACAAAGTGGTTCCCCCCATACCTTCATTTATCATTATGTTTATTCCTTCACTTTGAGGCCTTGAATAGGTGGATTTCCTTTTATCCTCACGTCTCTAGGGTTCTCCTTCAGATTCTCCTCCTTCACCCTCTGGTGTGGTCCGGCTTTGGTGACCGCGGATTTTCCTTTGATTGGCTTCGATGGAGGGTTTCCACTTATTCCTTGGCTTTTCTTTTGATACAGTGGTGGATTCGTTGCGTTTGATGGCTTTGAGATTTACCTTCGACTTTGGATTTCCAGTTGCTGGCTCCGGTTCGTGCAGAGGTGACTTCAACTTTCCTGGATTCAGGATCCTTATCTAGTTATGGCTTGCATCATTTTGGTGTGGTCTAGATCTGGGTTTCTAGATCAGGGTTTTCTTTTCTAGATCTGGGGTTTTTTTGTAGCTGCGAGAGTTTGGTGTTGCACTTTTATTTTTTAGTATCTGGTTTGGCGTTCCCCTATCCTCGGGTTCTCGCTACAGCCCCCATGTGTTTGCTACTGCCTCTGGATTGAGTTGTGAGATGTGGAAGGCTCCTCTTAGATTTCAGGATTTGGTCTTGGTTGCGAGTTCTTGGTGCCAGACCTGGCGCTTCTAGCCACAGAATCCCAGCCCGACTTCTTCCCATCTTGATGACGATTCTACTTTTCATTAGTTGAATTGGGTTTTTTGGGGACTTCTGGGTGTTGGGTTTTTAAGGGGTTTTTTGGGTGTGGGCCATTTGACCCCTCTCATCCCTTGTCTACTGTATCTTTCTTTATAATAAATTGGGGGGGGGGGTGATAGCCTAACCCTCACATCTTCCTTTCCCTATTACATCACTATCCTTACCCAAATGTAATTATTAATTATTTTTGTGCATATATACTATATTTTATTTATATGTCCCAAAATCATATATTCAGATGACTTAATCTTTCAGTTTTTGTGATTATGTGATTTATAATTTTTACCTTCATCACTCTTCCCGATGAACAATACCCATTCTAGAGAACTTCACTAATTCTTACCCATTTTCTAGTGCACTATATAATGTTTTTTAGCCTACATTATTATTGTAAAATCAAAATATTTATCATAAAAACTATCTTGGTTCATTTCAATTTTACTAAAAAATGAATACTCCCATGCTCTTTAAAATCTCATTAATATTTTCCATAAACAACACTGAATTGTTTTATTTAAAAATATTCAATAAAAAATCATTTTACATAACTTCACTTTAGTGGGGAAACATTTATGCCTCAAATATTTTTTCAATATCCTTCCCTTTAAATTTATTGTATATACATGTCTAAAATCTTATTTCATGAAAAATAAAAATGATTTTTCAAATGAACAGTTGTTTCCAATGAAAATAATATTTTTCTCATCTCACATTAACTATTATGAGATATAATACTTGATCCCCACTTATTCATTAAATGTGGCGTATGTAATTCCGTTTAGTATATCATATCAAAAACCTACTTATTATAAAGATATTAAAATATAACATGATTTCAATGTTTGAATGTGATATGGGACACATTGGAATGTTAAAGGATTATTTCCATGAGAATTTTTCAATGGACTCATTTAAAAGTGTCTTCAACTATGAAAATATTCATTATTGAATCTATTACATCATTGAGGTTTATATATGATGATGCAATCTACAATATTTTTTGGTACGGTTTTAGATTATTTTTAGTATGGATTTGTTATCCTCATATTGTTCACAATATTAATTTGAATGGTTTGTGTTTATCTTTAATGATTGGGAAATTTTATTTACCATTAATATCATAGTTTTAATATGAATGTATTTGTTGATTATGTACACATATTTCTTCTGATGAACTAATTGGACTTAGTCTGTGATTGATGGGGCCTAATATATCTCCTCTATGAATCGATAGGTCACGTGAGAAAAACTAGTATGGGTTTTTAGAAACTTATTTATGGTTTTATCATGAGGCATTCACACTTTGGTTTTGATGTGCCACATTTTCATCCCCTTGTAATGAAACAAGAAATTTATAGTGCATGTTGTTATTAAAATATATAATACTCAGGGTTATGTTGTATTATGGAATTAATTACTAAGATCTTATTCCTTCCATGTTATAATGATGTTTATTTTCTATAGGCATGTGTTTCAAATTATTCACCATGTATAATGTTTATGATTGTGATATGTTCAATTGTATTAATGACCCCAAACTGAGCATATGAACTCACGCCTTTATTATGTTGTATTTTTTCCCAGGATGAGAGGATGTATATTATAAAAAAATTATAGGGGAAATCTGGGATTTCTGGATGTTTCCATTCAAATTTATATAATGTATTTCATTCATAGTCGGAATGATGAACTTATGTATGTATCTTGTTTTCTAAAACTACTAAACTATTCAGTCATTTGATATTTGATTCTTCATTATCATTCCAATATAATTAAATAATGAACTGACTCTGCCAAACTGGGGGAGGGGTGTTACATACATAAATAATTCATAGAATATAATAATTTATCCAAATTTTATTACTTTTACTTTTTTTTGAAATTATTTGTTTTATTTTTCCAATGTTATCACATGTTTCCTGTTAGTATTGCTTTCAAATTTAAGGTCAATATTTTAAACCTAAAAAACAACATAATTAATAATATAAATAACCTTTTATAACCATTAATTATTGTTTTTTTATCCATGTATCAAAATGGTATAGTTTTTAAAAAAAGAGGCATTGTGAAATTTTCATTTAAATATAACATAATGAAGATCTTTATCCGAGTATAATTGAACCAAAAAGTTATATTTTATAATATTTTATGGGTTTTTATATGTAAATATATATGATGAGATATATGGAAGTTTATATATGATTTATAAACATTATCTCACAGTTTAAAACTTGTTCAACCCATTTTACCCTTAGAGCAGTGATATCATTATTACCAAGGAATCTATTTCTCATGGGAAAATGTATTATTGATCTTCTTAAAATATTTTTCTACTATGATTATAAATATATAATTCATTTTATAAAATTTAATTCATATAATTTTATGTAATTAATTCTAAAATAAACCTATAAATCTATCTTAATTGTTTTTACAAAAATATATATATTTGATTTAAAAATACATTTATTCTAATATTATGAATAATTTTTATTAAAATGAAATAAATTATATTTTTTAATAAGATAGAAATTATTATAATTTTTAATCTAATCAAACTATTTTACTTTTTAAATTCAAGAATGTAAATCACATTTTTCTATAAAATTAGTAACTTTTCATAATTAACTAAAAATTAATCTTTTCAAAAAATAGTCTAAATTTCACCTTTTGATATAATGACTTCAAAAAAGATATAATTTTTATAAAATATGGTTTCTATAAATTTTGAAATTTATTACAATATTCATTAAAAAATAAATTTTGATGAAGAATAATTGTTGAATCATAAAATGAGTTCTGAAAAATTATGTTCTCATTTAGTAATCATTAATTAGATTATTTCTGTTGATTAGGACCATTATAATATATTTAATAATAAATTTAATCATATTCATACACTATAATTCAATGAATTGGTCATAAGGGTCCCATTTATAGAATAAAAGTACTATATTATTTTCCAATTCACTTAATGCTCGATGTTGTAGGTTAAGAAATATTTCGAGTATATTATTATTTGAAAATAAATTTTCAGGGTGTTATAAATTTCTCAAATTTATGATAATTTCCATATATGTGAGGAAAATCATTATATCCTGACAGCGGAATAAAGATGATTCCAGGTGACTACTAGCTAGATGATTCATACCTCACCACAATGACCTTATTGAAAATGGAATCCTCAAGGGAACGCTAGACCATATGTTTGAGGCCTTTTTCATCATTTCAACACATTATTCACCTATAGTGTGATTAATAGAGTAGAGATTCACCAAGATTATAGATATTTATCCCCCAACAGAAAATATATTACCTTTCACATGTTTCATATCATTAAATTTTATCACTATTGGACCAAATAAAAAGGAAATTCATGGTACTATTGAATAAGAAATATGCGTGGATTCCATCACCACCAATCAGCCACTTGACAATGGTTATTCAATCTCAAAAAATTAAATAAATGTTGATTCAAATCCCTAAAAGAGAGTCTTGGGAAAATCAATGAAAAATTTCTCAATAGAGAAATTCCCAATGAGTATAGCCTTCATGTTGAATTAGATATGCCTCCTCAAGATGAACCTCTTCAATTTGAGGTGGTTTATTAATCAATAAAGTTATAATCAATCACCACCATCAACTTGATACAATAACTATAATTATATTTGATAGTAGTTATTACTAATGATTGAATTCTCTAACCAAATAAAACAAATCAACTACTAGTTTAAGAATAACACATGAGTCAAACTCAAGTTGTGGTACCCAAAAATTGCTAGACCCTATCACATCCTAAGGGGATTCTCTTAAACTCTACCATGAAATATTAATCCAAATAAGAATACATATCAAGAGTTTTTAAATTCAAATCCTCCCACACCCAACATTAGGAATCACAAATTCAAATTATTATATAGAGTGTGAGATCCATGATAGCATATACACAATTTTTTATCTTGGTGTGTCCCATTATTAAGAACCCCAGAACAACTAGAGGCTTATAAGCATAGATTCTTTTTAGAGACTTTAAACAACCCAAAAATTGTAATAATTTCCTTTTAGAATAAATTTAAATTATTTTATCCTTCTTTATATAAAGAACCTATCCAATCATATGTTATCTGCAATATAAATTTTAGTTTCTCAAAATGGAACCTAGATTTTTTATTACTTTACAACAATAATGAAATTCTTCAATGGTTTGTGAGATTGAGTTTTACCAAACAAAATAAATTAAAATATTATTATTTAATATAATTATATATACCCTAGTCATTAAATTTTATGTTAGTAATATGATTAAATAACGTATAAAAAAATTAATGCCTTGGTTACCAATAAATTAGAAATGAATATGGAAACCAATTGAATATAGAAGAAATTGTTTTATAGGAAAAAAATAATCTTGAAAAGGTTTTTTATATTAATAAATTTAATTAATATTATTTAATACTATTAATTAAATCTTTATATGTTCAATAAAATATTTTTGAAATTCATCTAATAGATTTTGATAGGCATGTGTTAAAAACAAACACAATATTACGCATAAAAATACATATTTTTATAAAGGTATTTTTGTATCCTTTTAATTTCCCAATATTTTTAAATATAAATTTTGAAATTTTTTAAATATAATTTGTAATAAAAATTATTTTTTTAATTATTTTTTCCAAATTTAGTTTTTGGTGATTTTTTTTGTTTTTCTATAATGTTTTAGTTTTTGTCGAATATTTAAAAAATTGAACATTAATTGAAAAATGATTCTTCATATAATGTATTTAAAATGATAAATTATATTTTAAATTGATTTTAAAGTCCAATTTAATCAATTAATGATAAATTTATAAAAAACAGGTCATTTGAGTTAAATTTAAATTGAAATTGGAGAAAAAAATTTAAAATAACTACCATTATTACATTAAAACCCAACATTATAGTCCCAATTATAAGAATAATTTTCAATTAAGTTCACCCACTTATGTGATTTGAATAGGTAAAAATTGGTTCAATAATATGAATAATATGAATTTATAATTTCTAATAATTTCAACTCTATTGTTTACAAAAAATAATAGTGAAGGTAATTTTAATTAACTATGGCGATTAAGAGAAAAATTAACATCACAAGGGACTAAACCTTAAAATTAAGGGCTAATATTGACAGTACATTTGATAAAAATATATACCAACCCTAAAATCACTTTTATAAAATAAACTTCACTATTAGATCCACTTTACATAGAAAAAATGTGGAAGGAATACGATTTTCAATATTTTTCAAGAAGGCGTATCCTCCACCAATATAAAAAGTCACTCACCCCTCACACTTATTCACACCTCACAAGAACATTGGATCATAAAAAATAAACTCAAATAGATCAAATATCCCTACACACCTCCTAAAATAATTAATTTTTATGAAGTTTAACTAGGGATGTATTTTGGTATAATACAAAAGGAGTTACCCAAAGATGATATAACATTTTAAAACAATTACATTTGTTTTATTTAATTATCCACCACTTCAATTATTTTAAAATCATGCTGATATAATAACCTCAGAATCACAAATATACTGATTTTTTTTATTCAATTATTTCTACCCTCACTTTCACACACATCCATCAAATGATTTACACAATCATCATCTGTTTGTACGGAGGGCTACCTCCTTACGAATCGATGTCATTAATTCTTACATTTCCACCTTTCAAAGATTGAATAATGATAGATTTAAATATTATATATGTTATATATTATTTTTAAGATTCCATTATTATTCTGTAATGATTATGTAACAAAAACATTTATCCTTTCCATTTTTTAGAATATGATAACAAATTTATTGGACATGACTACCGCCTCAAAAAACATTGTGATTCGTCCACGCTATACATGGAATGTTTAAAGAACGATTTTACTTAACATATATGATAAATTTGGTATTATTATTATAATTTAATTATAATATACATATAAAATATTTTATTCTTATTATTTTAATAAAACAAAGAAATATAAATAACATTCATACGTACATACGACCTATTGTCTCCCCTTAATGGTGTATTTCATTTCCTTTCCCAAAAAATTATTAATTTTTGAAAAAAAAATATAAATAACATATATGATAATTAAATCATATTTTACATTATTTATATTATGAAACCATGATCCATATAAGAATAACAGAAATATCAAGCCAAAATATGGTCCAAAAATTAGGCAATTAAAACCATAAATAGTAAAAATATTGAAACATTGGTAAAAATGTGTAATAATTTATTATAAGAAGAAGAATTATGATTTTATAAATATGATTATGGTTATGGTATAAGTAATTAACATGTATAAAAAACTTATAATGGATGTGAATTCTTTTGAACCTAAGAGGAAGAAAAAGGTAAGGGATTTCATCTCAATTTACATACCATTGAGACTTATTTGTTTTTATAAACTAATTGAATTTAATGTGATGTATTTACTAAAAATTTATCATTTATTATCATGATTCACTCATACTTTATGGAATTCTTATATTCACATTGAACTATCACATCCTAGGGGCTTCAACTTTAAAATTACATTATGGTTAAAGTTATATTTGAAAAATAAATTTATTTTTTGATTGATAATTTTCTCTTGAAAGAATCACTCCTTTATAATAATTTTTATAATAAATTAAATTATAAATATCCATATTCTCATGAAATGAACATCATTATTGACTAATGCTATTTCCTATTTTAAATTCGATGTTCACTTTGAAGATTATTTGAAATTATAATAAATGAGTATCTTTTACTCAATATAGATAGGTTGACGATAAGGAATGATTTTTCTCAATCAAATAGAATATTATATTCTTAAGACTGATATAGGCATGCACTATATGGGTTGGGGACCAGTTAATTCAAGCCCTGTGTTGAATTGGTAGTTTCATGAGACAAATCAGTTTTCTAAATCGTTGTAGTTTAAACTATATTGAGATTTAATATTGACGATAAAGGTATCATATTCCTAGAAAACAAAACATCCAATAATTAAGAATTTCATATATTGAGAATTTAGTTATATTTATTACCATCCATGATATTTATTCATTGATATATATATGGATTCATTTTCATTCATTTTTTTTGATTAAATTGGAATGTGTTTCATTTATCTATTGTGTCATATTGATTATGACTCATCCAGATATTATTTAGGAATACGTACTCAATTATATACCATTCCATGATTATTATTCACATTTATTCAGTATTTAATCCATTTTAGTTAACCTTAGCTAGCTCTTGAGATCAAAATTATTTTTGTTTCCTTTCCCTAGGTTATAACTAATAAATATTTGAATATGATTTTAAGGATGATATTCATAATGATTTCTTATTTATCATTCTATATTTTATATTTTTTCATGTAAAATTGGTATCATGTCTATTATCTGGTTTTCCAAAACTAATAATACCTCAGTTGTTTATGATTTTACTTCAATGTAATCATGCCACTATTATAAAGTATTGCACTGGCTATGATATTCTAGGTTTGTGGTGTTATTGGAGGTATCAAAGAAAGTTTAGTTGAAAACATGGAAACTAGATTTTGAAAACATAGATTGGGTAACATAACCCTAATTTTATTTTTAAGGACAAGTATATTAGATAATCCTAGAATTTTGTAAAGGTAGATACTTTGTGGGTTTTCCAGAAAAAACATCCTTTTTTGGTTACTACAAGTGGACGTGGTTCTGGTGCATTTGTACCAAGGGGTAACAACTATGAAAATGTGTATAGGGTCTGAATCAAGCATAACCTGGTAAATGAAAATGGACCATACATCACACCTAATTTTACACTCCTAGGGTATACACTTAGGATAGTTCAAATTTTTTAACATTGCACAAAGAATGATTATAATGTAATGTTTTCCCCAAAAAACCATGGTTACTATTATGAGATTAATTTTGGAATATTTCATCAATTTATTATAATTGTTTCAATAGTTTTTAATTATAAATTATTTGACATAATGTTAAAATATAATCTATTAAATAATTTTGTTTTTTTGAAATGGTATTTGGAAGGAATAATGGTATCAATACTCTTGCAAAATATAGATGTTTACCTACTGTTAAAAATTATATACTTAGTATTAAAACTAGACAATTTATGAATTTATTAGGGAATATTAATCAAGTCATGACACATAACCTTTCCATGATGGATCATCCCATTAAAAAATATGATTCCCTAGTGTAGAATCACTTTATATGAAAATGTACCCCATTATTTAGTAGGAATAATGACCAAATGGAAGGTGAGAAATGTATTATGTCTTTGAAAAAGTTATTTAGGGAATTGTTCTATGGTGAAAAGGAAGAGGTTAAACTTGTAATGTATTATCTCTGTGGATATGTGGGTTAATTGTGGTCATAGATCATGAATACATGGGAGGGAGAAGTAAAAAACTCATGTAATAAAGAATATTTAAGGATGTATTCTTTGAGAAATAGTTCCCTCATCATTAAAAAACTGAGATGAAGAGAACATTCCTTAGATTAATGAAAAAAGATTACAAAATTGTCTCTTAGTATAAAGATACATTTATGATGTTAAAAGTGTATTCTATAGAATTAATATGCAATATGGATTGCAAAATAGATCACATATTTGAAGGGATTATGAAATATTTACAATGTGAAGTTGTGTCTCAATACTTTTATTCATATGATTAGATATTTTTACATGATATAAAGTTAGAGAAATAATTATACACCTCATATATATTATACGGGAAGAAAAATAATAAAACAAATAATATCAAATAATAGAAAAATTTAAGGGAATGATGTATATTCACATTTGTGATAACAATAGATAGAATCACCTTGGTAAGTTCTTGAAAGTATTTGGAGTTTGTAATAAGTGCAATGATATGGTTCACTAAGAAAAAGGGTGAAATGTAAATAGGTAAAGTACTCAATCATACATCTGTAATGAGATGGTGAACTATGAAAATTAATTCCCCTAGGAACAAGGGAATATACCTAAGAAGATGATAAGGGATCAAGGTCAAGCATATGTTATTGATACAACTGAAGAGGAATGATTAATGTGCCTCTATATTTGGGTTTATAAAATATATTATAAAAGTATTTTTTGTGTATTTTCTCAAAATATGATTTATGGAGTGTATAATTATTTTACTGCAATATGTTATCCATAGGGAATTAAGGGCTTGTGTTTATTAGTACTGATTACCAGGAAAAATCAATATGTAGAAAGTTGAACTTTTTGGAAAACACATAGTCATGGGAAGAATAACCTTTAACATTTTCTTTATGTTGGGAGAATTATTTTTCGGAAACATATAATTCATGTGAATAAATTAAATCAGATACTACTAAATTCCATAGTATAGGTTCCAATGTGTTGGATCATAATATTTTTAGAGGTTAACCATTTATGAAATGGTTTATGTTTATATTTATATGAGGTTTTAATGGTCAATCTATCACCAGTCCATATAATGAAACCAATGCTATGAAACAAATTAGAATGATTTCAGGGAACATCTAATGGATACTATTTTGTTTAATAAATATATAAAAATATTTTCTTATATTTTTAGAGAGTGAAAGATGTCACCAACTATGGGAAAAATAGTCTTGATACAAAAATATTGTATTTTTATAATCATTTTTTAGGAAATAAATAAAATGTTTTATAATGTGGTTTAAGTTTTTGTGTTAATCAAAATTCAGAAAAACATGTTCTCTTTCACAGTCCTTCAGAACATAGTAGTTAGATTTCTCATCAATTTCCATGTCTTCACAAATGTTCTTCTATTTGAATGAATTGTTTTTTAAAAACATTCACATTTGAATTCCCCTATCGTTAATAACATATTTTATTTACCCTTTTTGTGATGTGGTATTTTCAACAACATTTTATTTTAAAATTTTAGACCTTCCATTTTTGAGTATATGTTCAAAATCTAAGGATGCAATTAATTTAAGGTATGGAGAATTTAACGCCCTAATATTTCATCGTATTTTACTTTTAGAATTAATTTAATTTTGTACCAATTTTTATGTATTCAAAACAATAATATAAGATTATGTTTTTCAAAACAAAGATGTCTATTTTCTCTATAAGAAACACACATATTAAAAAAATGTTAAATGCAATAATGACTTTCTTCAGTGGCTTGCGGGGCCCAGTTTTACAAGAACAAAAATATAATATTAAAATATTATTATTTAATATACTAAGATATAAATTATTAATTAAAATGGTGGTTATGAATATTATTATGTAACATATAAATATATAGTTTACTTCATTGGTTTCCATGTAATTATAAATTAATATAGCAAACAATTTAATATAAAGGACTCTTTTTTATAAAACAATCTAATTTTATTCTCACGAAGAAATTTTATTTTAAAAAAATTAATTAATATGTTTTAATTATATAAAATATATATATATATATATATATATATTGAATAAAATAATTTTAAATTAATACAAATATTTGATATATATAAAATAGGAATAAACTCAATATTACGTATAAAAGGCTTTAATTTTATAAAGGCAGTATTGATGCCTTCTAATGATGTACCTATTTTAAATTAAAAATTTTATACTATAATAAATTTTATATGTCAAAATAAAATTAAAATTTAATTCATAATTTCAAAATTAGTTTTCTTTTAATTTTAGTTATTTTTTTATGATGTTTCATTTTTTTGACGAATACCGAAAAAATCCGGAATTTTAATTGAAAATTATCTATTCATATAATTTTTCTATAAGTAAAATATATATTTTAAATTCGTTTTATAGTAAAATTAAATAATTTATATATATTGTAAACCAATTTATTAAAATTTAATTAATTCCACATTGATGTTGGATATAAAAATATAACTAACATTTGAATATTTTTACTTTAAAAATCTTCTTTGTTGTCCCATCTACTGGATGAATATTATATTAATTAATGAAATGTATGAGACATGAATATGTAAAAATGGATTTCATATTTTTACTAAGAATAATATATAATTTATAATAATGTCTGATTATTTTTTCAAGAAAATTATTTGTGAAATTTATTAAAATTAATTGTGCTAATTAAGAGAAAAGTTATTTTAAGAAAGGACTAAACAATAAACTGAAGGGTAAAAATAATATAGAACCATGTTTGAATGAACTTTTATGGCCATATGTTTACACTATATTGCATTTTATTTAATTTTTTTTATTGAAGATACATTCATGGAAGAAATGTTGATGGAATTTTCATTTTAAAAATTTACAAGAATGCTACACCTCCTCAACTATAAAAATTCATTCACCCCTCACTCATATTCACACCTCTCTGGCCATTCAGATCAACCAAAATATACATAACTAATATGAAAACATTTATACCCTTATATTATAATTATTAATTTGGGTATAAATAAAACTAGGTATATCTTTTGGAATATATAAAAAGGAGTTTCCAGAATTAGATGGTACATTTTTCAATGATCACATTGGTGTCAATTACTTTGAAACCCCTTAAATTATTTTTACATTATGTTAATATAATTTAATAATCAGGTTTTATAGACTTATATTTTTTTATAATAATTTTTTTTCTTAAATATTCACACACTTCTATCAAATGCGATACGCAATTATCGCTCATGTGTACGATAGACTACCACCTCACAAACCGATGTCATTAGCTCATCAATTACAAAATTTAAATATTTTAATAATGATAGATTTATAAGTAATATATGTTATATATAATTTTTGATTATTTAGGATTTTTTTAATTTTTTTATAATGCATACCTTTGTTCTTTCCTTTTTTTATGGGATTACGATAATGTTGTTTGTGGACATGTGGACTATCACATCCTTAAAGAGATGTGATTTGTTCACACGATATATGGAATGTATTAATGAAAATTTCAATTAAAATATTTAATATATTTGAATAAATTATTATAATTAAAAAATAATACTCATATATACTAATTATTATTTTTTCTATTAATATGATAATGAAATTGATATAGTGCTCACACGTATGTTGGACTTACTATCTCCATAATGGGTGCATTTCATTTCCTATATCCAATCTTTTTGGGTTATTATTAATTAATATATACTGAATATATATGATATTATCATGATGGATTAAATAAATTATATTACTAAATTATTATCGATATAATATCCAAAATAACAATCCACAACATAGTCGACAAACTAGGAAATTAACACCTGAAATAGTTAAAATAATGAATGATTATTAAAAAACGGGTAATAAGATATTTTAAGATGACAATATATTATATTATAAATACATATATTGTTATGATATAATATATTAACCTTCTTAAAACCATTATATTATAGTTTTAAGGATTTATAACCAAAAATAAAATCTAGATGAGGGATATCATCTCAATTTACATTCCATTGATACTTGTATTTTTATTATAAATCTATTCTATTTAATGAACTGTAGATACATCCCATTTTCATTTTATATCGTCATTCAATCATACTTCATAGTATTTTTAGTTTCACATTGACCTATATCATCCAAGGGGGTTTGACATGATAAGTCTCAAGTGGTAAAAGTTATCTTCTCAATATCACATTCTTTTGTGATTTTTAACTTTTTATTAAAATGATAACTATTATTTACTATTTTTTTCATCAATAATATTTTAAATATCCATGATATCAGGAAATGGATATTATTATTTCTTAAATATATATAAGTTTTACATATAGTGTTCACATTGATAATTATTTTAAATTTTGTTAAATCTATTTGTTTTACCCAATACAAATATTTGATTATAAGAAATATCGTCAATTAATTAAAAAATTTATTATATATATGAGGAATAATTTAGAAATTTTATATATGGGTTTTGGAATGATTAATTCCATCCCTCGATGCATCATTAGTATCAAGGGATGAATAATTTGGCCAAATTAGAGTATTTTAAACTATATTGAGAATAAATTTTGACGGTAAGGGTTTATTTTTCATGGGAGACTTGATGTCTAACAATAATGAATTTTTTATAATGAGAATTTTGTTAATATTATTATCCATGTTTTCTTTCTTTGACATATCTATGGATAAATTTACTTTGTTATTTTGTTGATTAAATGACATGTGTTTCTGTTATCTACCATGCCATATTGATTATTCCATATATAGATATTTTTATGGAATGTGTTAATAGTTGTTTACCTTTCCATGATGATTATTCCCATTGATTCCATATATATTTCATTTTACATACCCTTATAGAGAATTAAAACTTACCTTATTTTTGATTCATTTCCCCAGGTTATGAAGAAGAAATATTTGAATAATATTTAAGGAATTAGTAAATTTGGTGTTATTAGGTATTATGTTAGATTTTATACTTCCAAATGTAAAATGGAATAATGTATGTATTCTGGTTTTCAAAAAATTGTAGTATTTCATTTAATTGGGAATTAATTTCTTTGTAAACATGCCAACATAATTATTTAATGCACTTTCTCTGGGATTTTGGGGTTAGGGAATTATAAGACCATATAAGATACAAAAATTTCTAAGTACAATTACATTTTAACTGGGTCAATTAAAATATGGGATGATCTATGTTAGTGATGTCCCATTCAATTTAGTAATAATCTATAGAAAACCAATATCCTTGAACTCTCTAACTATATTCAACAAGAGACTCAGATAGTTATTCATTTAATTATATCATTTAAGTGTTTGATATATTAAATAAAAACACTGATTTGATATAAATATATTGTAGAAATCATTGTAGAAAAAAATAGATTAGTTTTCATCCATCCTCACCCCTATAAAGTATCCTAGTGGATTTCACAATATTGTGAAAATTTCAAAATTTCTAGAGTGTTCTATTATTTAGACTATAAAATGATATCAATAAAAACAAATGTCGTAAATAAGGTATTCTAGGGTTATAGAAAAATACTCTTTCACCCTCATGATTTAAAGGTTGAGGTGACATGAATTGGAAAGTAATATGAATAAAATATATTCCTCCCCTAATGGTCTTGTTATATGGTTCTTTATCTTTTAAATGAAAAATTACATGTTCCCATTACTTAAATAATGATAATATATGATGTTTTTAAAAATTATCACTTGAAATAGATCCATAACAATATTATTTAATGTTACAAGATCCAAGAATGATTTATATTTATGTCTATGTGAAAAATGATGGTTAATAATGATATAGTTGTATCGGATAATACTGATGTGCATGTTGAATTTGTGTCTTTTATTTTCCCAAAATGAAGAGAGGAATTATGTGAAAATCACCATATAGGGGAGAATGTGTTCAATAAATGGATCATTTAGGAATCAATGCAGGAAACACATTCCATTACTATGGATCAATTGAGTTAACCAGTTGTGACCATAATTGCCTTCCCATCCCCAACTATAGTATCTTCTATTAACATGATCACGATTATTCGACAAAATCATTGTAGATTTTAAAAAGATAATAAGGGGTATCCATGGATTCTATAATCTAACTAGAATAATATTTCCTTTATCACATCATTATAGGGAAATCGAGTGTTGTTCAACAAAATTGTATAATGTGCATTGAACCATCAAATGGTCAATTGAGTGACTTTCGAATAAAAAATTAGATAGGGACCAACCCACCAAATTATTCAATGAGAACAAACCCAAAACATTAGAAAATGGGTATAGACCCACCAAACTAGACAATGTGAAGGAACTCATTAAATGAGACAATAGGCATTGTCCAACTAAACAAGTTAATTGGTACAATTTGACTAAATGGGAATCTCTCTTAATGATAAGAAAAATATTACATATATATACAATAATATTGTAACACGAATAAATGAAGATTTTTAACGGGAATATGTGAATAAACTATTGAAAAAATTATTACACAATAATAACATTATATTTGGTTTATTAAGTGGTCCCATTATCAATTACTAGCAATGGTAAAAAATATCTGGCTGATTCCCCACCCTCCTTTAAATAATTTTTATTTTAACATTTTCATGCTTCAAAATTCCAGGTTGGTGTAGTATTCCCTCAAAATCAATTGGTTTTTCTATCAGCAGAGTTAAAAAAATGAATCTATTCATAAGATACCCATCTTGATAGTAAGAGTTTCTAGGGAGTTATTGTACATTCTAACTATCATACCCAGTAAGAAGACAATTATATTTCTACTGATGAACATATCACCAAGTTACAATATGAAAATGGAGAACTATAATAAATAATTAAGGATTTGTTTCAAGAATGTTTTTCTATGGTGAAATACCAATATCAAGCTGCATTGGTCCCTATTATATTGATTTACCCCTTCCAGAGGTTATAGGGTAATTTTGATATTTCTTACACCCATAGTAACAATATTTTAGACATCATTCCATCTTATCAAATCCCACATAGATGTCCCAAAAATAAATAACCTCTACATCTACCTTCAAATTTAATAATATTAAAGAAAAAACTCTTATATGTCATATTAAACCTTATACCCATAATAAAAATTCATATTTGGAATATAGGGGAAGTGGTGATATCATCCATATCTAAATGATATAAGATTTAATAATTATTCATTCAATCTAGAGAATGTTCTTGGAAATTTTACCTTTTCATTCAGGATTGATATTGTAGAGCTCAATGGATTATGAAATGAAAAAAGTTATATTTGCGAGAGACTTCCAATTACTAACCCTCCCTTTGACTGTTATGGAATGAAATTGATATGTTCATTTTTGTAATTAAATATACTTTTATTTTTATGGATGAGGGAATATTAGAAAACATGACACCCATGACTCCACTTCTACCATTTAGACACTATAATCAGAGTAAAAAATGTGTACCAAATCATTGGAACATCCCTATATCAATGAATGATATAACATGATATTTAAATTTAGTTTTAATAATGTGTTTAAATGTTTTACATGATCATTTCAGAGTAACCACCATGAGATCTTGAAGATTATGATTCCCTAAGAGGATTTAATGAAATATCATCATTGTTATGGTCCTCACCATTGAATATTGTAACATATGACTGAAGGCCGATTCATCCTCAATTATTGGATCCACAAGTAGATAGATCAAGGCATGATAGTGGAAGATAATCCAAAGACTCATGAAATATGTATGAAATTATTTATCACTTCACTAAATGATAAAAAATAATAATGAATTATGATATATATTGGTCATATTAAGAGAACATTAAACTGTATGAAACTAAAGTCCATGTTACATGACATTATACTGAATATAATTTAATTCATTCCATGTAATATTGAAATACATAGAATCATCCATAACACATGCAATTAAAACACAATACATAATTTCTATAAACACATGTCTATATTATATATACTACTATCCAAGAATGTAGAAGATAAAGGACATGACAGATGGTCCATCCCTTAGATCCTTAAATAGATTTTAGTGTCATATACAACATGAATTAATTTTCTCATATGTTAATCAGATCCATATTGGATCCCCATCATTTCATGGGTCCATGTCAATTATTCTATGGGGAAATTGAAAAATTCCCATCATACAAATCAGTCAGTTCTATGTAGTATATTTCAACATATAATTAATTATTCAAGATCTTGAACTAACCAGATGTCTTTGTATATATGATTCTACCACATATGAGATATCTAACTTTATATAGGGGCATATTTTCATTTAAATGTCGTAATGAAATGATTCAATTAAACTATTATCAAAAAATTCCATTTCCCTAGTATTTTATCCCTCTCTATTCACATCAGTTCTTTCTAAATTGAATCATACAAGAAGAAATTATTTGAATTACATTTTTCTTGATTCCAATATCATGGAATAAATAGTGATTCATGAAATTTTAATTTTAGGACTAACCAAAAACCCTTTTGGTTGTATTTCTGAAAAAAAAAAATATTACCAATTCATATGGTGTTACCAAAATATCGGTCGCATGAAATTATAATTCTCATGATTTTGTCCTTTAAACATGATGTCAAATGGATAGGCCTATGTCAATTTCACATGATGGTAAACTTCATCAATTTAGTCCTTATCACATGATTTTAAACTATATGAAAAGTAATAATTCTTTTTGGAACTTGATTCTTCTTATCTATGAGACAAAATTATATTTTTTCATTGTGTTGTTTTACTCAGTTATGCTGGGTTTTCATCCACGAACCCACACTAGAAAAAATACATCTCACATCATCATGAAACTGAGATCTCATTCACATTTAATTTCCATAATTATTACACAAGGATTATTGTCTATTTGTTTCCTAATTTATTCTTTATGATCCATATCAGTGTAAAGAATTAAATTATTATTTCAAGAACTATGTAAGGATTTATTCCTGTACTTAAAAGATGCATAGTGATGTTTGGACTACTTATGATAGAACATTTCAAAATTTTAGGTTTATCTTAATGAACTGGTCTAAGATGGATCCAAAAATCCATTCACTTGTTTATATACATTATAAAAATATTATATTTAGATCTCCCCACATATGAGATAGATTTTTCCACGTAACTATTACCATAACTATATGTATATTAATTCCTATATTTATAAGAAATTCATGTGATTATTAGAATTATTGTACTATGTCCATCAAATAAAATGTAAAATAACACATACTTGTCATAATGCATGACCATTTAGTAATTTATAATGTTTAGTTTTTTAAGTATTACTAAAATAGATTTCATAAATTATTAATGTGAATCAGATCCTTCAAAAACCAATTAAATGGGCTTACGATATGATTCTAATCTAAGAAACAGTTATTCTTCACCTCATGAGGCCAAACTACTTAGTTAATGTTAATATTTATTTTTATCATTTTAATGGTATGACTTTTCTTCCTATAGAAAATTTTTCACACACCATCCATGAATCATGTGATATTATATGTTTTGAGTGATCACTGAAACTGGAAAGGTTGAGAAGCATAATACCCAATATGAGGATACTAAGGTCCATGATTCAAGGGTATAAACTGAATGACTTATTTTAATTATCACAAAATGTAAAATTATATGGAGTCACTTCCTTTCTGTATAATTTTACACTATATGAGTTTTTATCATACTTATAAAATGTTAAAATAGAAAAATATATATGGGCCATTCTGTAAGTCCTTAAATGTATCTGAGTGACATAGTCATTAAATATTAATTTAAACTAACTAGATCATGTTCTATGTAAGATGACAATTAGAACACTGATATCACCTACAATCCCTGGTATAATATGATATTTCCCTTCCTATTCAACTTATTCATTCAATATAAGATCAAATTTTCATGTCTTGTCGCTAAGACATAACCATTTAAACCATCCCCTATATGAACCAGATCATTATTTGAAGCCTCTATATTGATGTTCCTTTTTCTTGAACCTATATAGAGATGTTATTTTCTAATTTTAAATAGATCACTTAATTTTTGAACTCTCTTTTATTATAGGTTTTATGCCAATCATTCAATTTATCCAATATGGTGTTGAAATACATCAAGCCATTCAATAGAATAATATAGCCATTTTCAGTTATATATTCAAAATGATTGGGCCTTCCCATTCAATATGGGTATTCTAAATAATAGATTAGGTACCATGGACTATGTATAAAAACACCAATTTAGAATTTTTTCTATTGTAGTGTTTCTGTTTACCTTCAACTACATCATGTCCCTCAATAACCCTTCACCAAAATAAGGGCAGAATAATATCCTAGACATGATCCTAATCCAGGAAAATCTGATAATAAATTAGTCCTATTGATATGAACATAAATTTCATGAACTATGGGAAAATTAGTATTATTTTGAACAAAAAATCTTCTTTGTAATGTGACCATAAATTACACGGGGAAAATGTCTTTGTAAAATGATATTAAATTTCACTAAATGAATCCCTAGTCATAAGACACTGAGCTACGTGACATAGGGTCTTAACCATAATAACCTAAATTTTGTGGTGCATGATCGTATTTGAATGAAATTAATTTTCATGGAACCTATGTTTTTTTTATAGAATTAAACTTCCCTATATGTGGTCTCATTCACAATAACGTAAACAATAAGAAACGAGGTATTCACCATATGGCCTTAAATATTATGTGCATGGCCAATCAGAAATAAATATAAACTAATTAGAAAAGTTAATCACATTTGACATTAAACAATGCATAAGATTATCCCATCTCATATTGAGTCCTTAAAACACTCATGAAGATGTTAATTTTACTTTCATATTCAATTAGGGTTGATTCTTCTTTACTAGATAACCTATATGACACACTATGGTGTATCCATTATTTATTCAAAATACTTTTATAAACCAAATAATCTACTAAACTAGCATGATAACTTATGATGTATGATTCAACATCACCATAAGGCATGGAGTACAAATATTCTTTTTGGAATCCTTCATTGTATTGATTATTCCTCTAATCACAACCATCACAAGTAATATTAGTATCCGAGTTTAACAGATCTAAATAGACCACTCATTTAATAGAGAACAACATCTTTTCCCTTGGAAAAGTAATGAAACCTCTAGATAATGATATTTTCCCAAAGGAAATGTCACCATAAACCCCATATTTGATTTCCTAACAGCGTGGCATTAGTTTACACCATTATTAATGGACTAAATCATCTGAACAACTATTATTTCATCATATTTGATTCATAATATACAATAAATGATTTAACTCCTTCATTTTTCCAATGCTCAAATATATAAAAAATATCATATTGATTTATGACCTAATGTAATATAAACACAATTTAAGAAGATATAAGACGTATCAAAATATCTTATAAAACACTTTGGTCAAATAAATATGATTATCAACAATATCCTCTACTGGTCCTAGTCACATGTACTTAATGTATATGACATATGGTAATTATCTCATAATGTTAAATTACACACCATATTGGTTTAATAACTATGACCTTAAAATAGATGCAACCTCTATGAAGAATTCAACATTAGTGGATACGAGATTCCAATCATGTATGATATTTAACACCATGAAAATTATAAAGGAATAAAATTTATTCGGTAGCATATTTGAAATGAAATAATTTCTTAGCTTGCATTAATCACAAGTCTGAGTTTAGCTTGAACTTCCCACTACACAAAATTTAACTGGAGTTACACACAATAATGAATTAAATGAAAATGTGAGATATTATTCTAATATTATTATATTAGTTATTGACTGGAAAATAAACTCAATGGAAGTAATAATAATAAATAAAAAATGAAAAATATGGTTATATATCTATAATTAATAAAATAAGATTCATTTAGAAAGAAAAGAAATGTTTTCTGAAAAATTGTATTTTTTCTAAAAGATGATTTAGTTACTCATGGAACATATAATTTAAAAATAATTTTTACCAATATAAAAAAATTTATATTAAGAAACATAAAATTTATCTTTTAAATATGAATATAGATATTATCTTAATGTTTTTTAATTATTTTTTTCGAATTTTCACTTTTTGATGTATAGTGAAAAATACTGAATTTTAATTGAAAACGACTTTTTCATTTAAATAATTTATAAGGTTAAATTATATTTTAAATTAGTATTAATGTATAATTATTTCAATTTTATATCAAGTAACCAAATTTATGTTATTTTTAACATTATATTTTTTTTATTTTAGATATAAAAACATTGTAATCTTTTCAACATTCTCACATTAAAACTTTACTTTTTCATCATGTCTCAGATGTTAATTTTAAATTAAAAGTTTACACATATAGGAAATGATTTTAGAAAATGGATTACATATTATGAATCATAAAATTTTATAATTTCTAATATGATAAATATAATTTTTTTACCAAAATAGAGAGTGAATAATGTAAAAAATTGATTGTTGTGGTTAATGTAAAAATGAGTTTAATAAGAGGTGAAAATGATAAGATGAGAGTCAAAATGACCTAACATATTATATTTCTTTTGTTGAATTATTTTATTTATACCTTTATCATAATATTATACGAAATATGTTTAGTAAATTCTATATTCTTTGGAATATGACCCATATAATAAGTTACGTAAGAAAAAGACAAAAATGTCACATTTATTCTATTTACTATCTATAATGATTTGAGTTCGAAAAAATTACTTGAATAAATTATAAACATTATTTAAAAATATAAATGATGTTTTAACATAATAAACATTTATGTTTATTTTTTAGATAATAATAATTTAGTAAATATTATTTAGAAATATGAACAAATTATTATTTTAGTTAATAAAAATTAAAATAATTAGTATTAAAAATAATTAAATTGATGTAAATTAATTTAATTATTATGATCCATTATTTTTATAGATTAATATAACATGTTAAATAGGTTTATAAATGATATATTTTATTTAAAATGTTTAATTGATGTTTTTTAATTCAATTTAATTGAATGATTGAAAAATTGACATTAATGTTGTCTTATAATAAATTACATTTTTTTTATTATATACAATTTCTATAAATCTTATATTCTCACAGCTGGGTTTTAAATTATAATAAGTATAAAATATGTTCCATTTAGAGTCTAATTTTTTAATAATTTATATATTGAGACATAAATTGTAAAATATCAAATAGCGTATTTTATGTTTAAAAGTTATCTTTTCAAGTTACATACGTTTGTGTTAAAATTATTTTTAACAAACATATGATTTTTAATGTATAAACAGGATTTATTATAAATAATAAATGATTTTAAAGTATTTAACTAGTAATAAGTTAATTATTTTTTAAACTATAAATTACCAAGGTTAGAAAACTAGCTACCACAATAGAATACCAAAATGCTAAAAATAAAGAAACAGAGAAGTTTAAAAAAGAAATTTGTAACAAAGTTATTATCTTTTGGAGGTGTGTATAGACAATATAATCATTTAAACCCATTACCTATAAATATTTGATCCACATGAATTTGGATTGACCTCCCAATAGTGAATATTTTTGGCTATTTACAAAAATTTCACTCCCCCTAAACAATAAAAGGTCACTCACTCCCCTCACCAATCCCCACCTATCAAGCCATTTGGATCATCAAATCCAAAAAAATCCCCTAAATACTTCTCTAAACTCATCTTAGAAAACTTATTTTTAAATTAAATACACATATTAAGGATTTAGTGAATTCTTTATGAGGATACCCAAAGAAGAGGTGATGTTCTTCCACACACATCTCTATTTTACTTATTTATCCACATCCTTATTTTATTCATTCATACAAGATTATATTAAAATTTATTTATCAGCCATATAATTATATATATTTTATTATATTTTAATTATATAAAACCTTATCCACTTCCACCAACTTGGTTACAAAATCATCGTTTGTGTGTACAACATACTACAGCCACATTAATAAATGTTATTCGGTTTTCTCATTTCCACCTTTCATGGTTGGGTATAATGATGGATATAGAGTATATATATAATATATATGAA
Organism: Viscum album; assembly: GCA_963277665.1. NCBI lineage: Eukaryota > Viridiplantae > Streptophyta > Magnoliopsida > Santalales > Viscaceae > Viscum > Viscum album. Next base: position 1,153,229,346 of record OY728126.1, read on the forward strand.
ATATTTATACTTTTGATGGATTTATATCGCATATTCATTTTTTACCTACCATTCTATAGTAGATACGACAACATCTATCATGTGTATGGAAGACTACCGTCTCACGAAGCGATGTGATTCCTCTTTCACTAACGGTTCACCTGAAAAGTGATAAAGATAATGTTAATCATTATATGTTATAAAAATAAAATAATTATGATTTTAAATAATTATTTATTATTATTTAATGATAATATATACCATTTTATTTCAATTAGTTTCACTATGTTAACGGCGATAACATCGTTTATTTATGGGTGGACTGCCGCATTCATAAAGCGATGTGATCCTATGTTCATCACAAAAAATCATGGATTACATATATAGTATATAATACGATAAATATGATATTTTTATCTTTATATATTGCTAAAATATAACTTATCTTCTTTCCATATTGATCATTTAAAAATAGAAACATTACTCATTCGTACGCAAGACCTACTGTCTCTCTAATTGTAATGTAATTCAAATTATATAACCATCATTATTGGTTGGATTAAAAGAAAACATGATGTAAAAAATGATAATTATTTCATAATTATTTCTCAAGATTTTATTGAAATATATAACATGTTCATGAATCAGAACACTCTTGAAAATGAACGATTGGGAAAACAAGGAAACTAAAACCCAAACCAATGAAAATAGCATAATATTTTTAACGAACAGGTGATAAGATATTATAAATGTAAAATACATGATATAATAAATTTTAATATGGGTTTATTATAAGATAATAATTTTTTTAATACCATTATACAAGAGGTTGTAAAATTCTCAACAAAAAGAAAGTGTGGGATAAGGGATTTCGTCACAATTTCATTTCATTGAGGCACATTGCAACGTTACACATCAAATTTCATTTAAATGGTGTATAGAAAGACCTTTTTTAATTCAGTAGCATGAAAAATTAATTATTCCTATAATTTTATGTTTTAATTTTATTTATTTCATCAAATTAGATTTTAATAAAAATATACCAAGTGGAAAAGGATTTTTTATCTCAATTTAAACACATTAGGTTAAACTTTTAATTTGTTTATTATGTCTTGATAAGATTATGTGTATAATGTTTTTTTTCAAATTAGTTTATTTTTATTTACACTTGAAACAAATAATTTATTCATTTCATGATTTTTTTATACAATATTATCTTTTGAATGGTTTAATTCACAATTTTTTAAATAGGGATTGATTATTCTAGAAAATTAATTGAGATATATCATTTGATCACTATCTTATTAACCCTTTAATTTTATTATCATATGGTTATTCATGATATTTTCATGTAATATTTCCATTTTACTACTCTTTGGTAATTAAAATATTTATGATTTAAGAAAAAATCATACTTTATTTCTCTCTTGAATTGGAAATCTATTTTCTTAATAAACCATATTAAAAAAAATTAAAAATATTTTCAACCTTTTCAAAAATTATTTTTAAAATTAATTTAAAACAATTTTTTCTCTTTAAATTATTTATTCAATGGTATATTTTGTCATTTTCAAAACAATTCCCTTTTTTGTTTTACTGAAAATGTGAGTGGAATCTTATTGTCATTTTTAAAAAAGTAACTTTACAAATATTGAGACCTAGACCCAAATAACCAAAATTTGGTTCCATAATCCATTAAATTGGGATAAGATTTAACACATCGTATCACAAATAGCTAATCAGTTTAGTAGTCTTTTAAATCTTGTGACATACATGGGTATTACATTACACTTGGAATTCAAAAAATACAAAATATTTTCTTTCAGAAATAACATTATTTAATCAATAATATCCCTTCATATTACTCATAAAAAACATAATTGAATCATTATGAAAAGAAACAAAGAAAGTGTGATCTCAAATCCTCAGTAATGTTTATGTATAAAATATTCAATAATGAATAAATGAGAGTAATCAATTAGGAATGTTAAATTAATGAACATATAATATATTTAAAAAATATACTTATAATGAAGTGTGTAAAATTTTTGGGAATGTAAATAACTGAAAAAATATGCAATTTAATCAATAACATGAATATCATACATGGATAAAATATAATCGATATGGAAAGTTAAATAACTGAAACACATTCCTTTTAAATAACTGAGAATGAAATTAATATAGAGATAATGGCATACTGAAAATTTCTTAGATAGTAATAACTAAACACTACATGAATTAAATTATTATGTATTATACATCATGTTTCCTATGAACATAATACCAATATCATCACAATCATTACCCTAGATAGATTAAAACAAAACAGTTGAAATCTCATTTAGCTGAGGCTAGTCAACTAATTAATCCATTGGGACTATTGATGCATCATGTAGATTACATTAAGTATTATTCAAATTATGTATTACACTTCTATGGAATGGCTCATTTTTTGAACAATCTATTTATTTCATAAAATACTAACATATCAAATATCTGTATTCAGTAATGAATATAGATTTACCAATATTTTCCCACGTTGTCAGATAACATTCAATGTAAACATCATATGTAAAAATGATATAATGTTTAATAAATAATCATATATATTATAAATTAAATGAATATTCTGGGGAAATTTAATGATCAATGATCATATGACTGTGAATATCTTAAGGGGAAATTAATAAATTAAAAAATAATTCCATTAATGAATGTTAATAGAATCCTTTAAAAAATAATCATAATCTATATATGGGATGAATAAATATGGTATCAAAAAATTGAATACAAATTACAGGAAGAATAAGGATTCTTTTCATTGATTATATAAAAATAATATATTAATAAAATTGTGTAAAATATAGTTTTCAATTTTAATTTTTTTCAAAATCTATTTCAATGAAAATAACTTTTTAAAACATTTCCTGATAAATATCCACCTGGAATTAAAAAGGAAGCTTAAAATAAATTATGATCCTACTGGAATGTAATTACGTACAAGACATAAAATTAAAAGTAATTTTTTTCATTATTAAAATGTTTGGAAGGTTCTCTGTTCTGAAAACAACTATAAGATTCCTATCACATTTTTGGTAACATCCAAAAGAGATTTTTTATGAAAATTCCTTGAATATTACATTTATTTTATTATAATAATTAAAACTACATTAAAATATATTTAATAATTATTTTTAAAATGTTTAAAAAAATTTGGGAAATATTTTCCTAAATCATGGTTTTTGATGAAAATTGGTTTCTGGTTAAAGTGAGAAAAGAAGCTATATTCTCTTAAATGCATTTTCTAAAATATTATAAGTACCGAAGAGTGTAATAATGGTACCATTAATTTTTAATTTTCATAAATAACAAAATGATACTAATATTAAATTTTTTATAAATCAATTATCCAATAATTTCCTTCAATGTAAATTTATGGAAAAATAATATCAAATACAATGAGTTTGTAATGTAAACCCTTGAAAAGATCGTAATGTTAAAGTGATAATAAACCAATGAATTGATTATATGTATCAACTAAAAATACATATAAAATAATTATAAATATATAAATATATATTCAAAATTTATTGCACACACAATCATAAAATATTATCGATAATTAAGAAGTTATATAACCCATTAAATTGAAATTGAGTTATGAAATTATTAACCACATAGTATATATTAATTCAAATACCTTAGATGAAATAATTCAAATTGAAACAAAAAAAATACCTTATAGAATGAAATATTTATTATATAAAATCACAAAAGTGATGTATATAAACAATATAAATAAAATAAGAAGTATAACATTACAATATCCCCAATAAAATAAAATTGAAATGAAATTCCTTACCTTACACTTATTTTTGATTGAAAACACATTGAAATTAGGTATAATGATATTAATCATATTATTTAACTATTATATAATGATATTAATAATTATAATATCATATATGGTCTATTTATAACATCTTATCACCTGTTTTTCAATAATACTTCATTATTTTCATTTTTCTGGGTGTCAATAGCCTTATTTTTTGAGTATGTTTTAATTTGTTATTTTTTGTTCCTCTTAATTATATCATGATATAATCATATATATAATGTGAAAAATATGTAACTACCACATATATATATATATTCGATATATATTTATTTATAATGTTCAATAAAATTTATAGATTAGAAACTAAATTCAACGTTCAAGGAGATGGTGCGCCATATGTACACATCAATGAGGTTACTATTTTCTAATAGTATTTAAAAAAAGAAAAGTAAATGATATATACATATATAATCATTCATATATCAATTTTTCAGTCATATATATCACATATGACTATTAAACCCATAATTAATACATTTTTTTGTAATGTTTCAATAAATCAAATGTCTTTATAAGGTAGTAGCCTGTCGTACACATGATTGATAATATAGAATTCCTATAAAATGGAAATAAATAATTTATGTGTGATGTAGTAATTAAATATGAAAATGTAAATCGTAAATATAACATATAAAAAATTAATACACCCTTATTACCAGCCTTGAAATGTTGTAATTGAGAAAAAAATGACATCAGTTCGTGAGGAGGTAGTCCTCCATTCACAAAATCAATGATTTCATGACTCATTTTATGTATGCCTATGTAGTTTTATGTCATAATAATAACATAAAAATATAATTATATGTAATATAATTATTTTATTATATAAACAGTTAATAAGATTTAATTAAGGATGTGTAAAAGGAAATAAAATAAAATTTATTTTACAATAACATTACCCCTTCATGAGGTATCAACCATAGTTTTTCTATTAAGAACATAAAATAATGGGTTTCTGCCCAAAATATCTAATATATGTTTTGGGAATATAATTTTAGAAGTTATTTTTTCATTGATTGGGTGAACCAGGGGTTTTTTTGTGTGAATTAGAGAAGAGAGGGTGTGTCATTTTATAAGTGGGGTGTTTGGAACATATATAATTTTTTTAAAGAGTTAATTCTAAACACATTTTTTTAAAACCAACCCCAATAGTAATAAATTATATAAATATTAATGGATATGGTCTATATATGGATGTAAAATGGTTTCAAACTTGTTTTTTTTTGTTTTTCCTCCTTATATTATATGTTTAGCCGCTATGTAAAATCATTTTAACCTTAATCACTAAAATTAATTTTATCTATTACTAATATTAATAATAGAAAAAATTTAGTTCAAATTATTATATATTATAATTTTTCATGATTCCATATAAAAAATTATTAAATACAATATAAATTCACAGAAGTTAAAATAATAAATTTTAATTTAACCTTATAGAGGTGGTGAGAATGAAGGGTTTTAATGTGAAAATTCTCATAAGATTACAATGTTTTTATATAAAAATTCAGTTTTAAATTAATTACAATGACCTAAATTGGATATATATATATATATAATTGATCAATTTTTACTTTTAAAACAATTTAATAAATAATTTAACAATATTATATTCATAGATGAAAATGCAATTTTCAATTAAAATGTAATATTTTCGTAATTTATCAAAAAATAACACATCTCATAAAAACCCAAAAATTCACCTGAAGAAATTTTTTTATTATGATTTAATTTTTTTATATTTTTACATATAACTTTTTTGAAATTGTTGAATGTAATTTTAAATTATGTATTCCAATTTTTACTAAACCTTCTTTTAGAATAATTCAGTTTCGATGAAGATTTTTATTTCTCTTTTAAATGATTATTATTATTATTTATAGTAGTGAAATATCCAATAAATGTTTATAAATAATATATTCTCATAATATAGTTAATCCAATTCATACCCATCATTCTAATAGCTAGGTAGAAACTATCATATTTGATAATAATATTAATTACATATTGTCATTCATCATAACACAGTATTTCCGGAAACAAAAATTTTCAAAGAAACTGGTTATTTTGTGTAACAAAAGATTACTCAATATTATGTTAATTAAAATACATATAATATAAATAAATTATTTAAAATTTTATATATATCATAAATTTTGTAAAATTCAAATTCATTTATATGTTTGGTGTTTTTTTCCATACACTCTATGAAATATAATGTTTATATTTTAAATATCAGAGTATCAGATTCTCCCAATATTAAATAAATTATATCCTATAAATTTAACCTTTATCTTGGTAATCAAGAGTTTTGAAATTTTAATATCCATTAATGAAACCCATAACTTAAATTTTTTAATAAAATATCCTCTAAATAGAAGAGTGATGGAAATATGAATGTTATGTAGAATAATAGATAACAATTTTTCTATGAAATATAACATTGATCTAAATTGAAGATATGTACATAGAGAAAAATAATAAATATTTATTGAGAGTAATTGATTTATTTAGATACATGTAATTGATGAATTAATGATAAGTTTAGGTACTAAATTTCATTAATCGAATATGTGTGGAAATATCATTGATATCATTATAAATTGTGGTCATAAGATATCATTTTGTTTCAAGATCCTTTTTCAAAATGCGAGACATTATTTTACTATCTTAGAATATAACTAAATATAATTAAATAAGACATTTCTAATTAATAATAACAATTTTATCATTCAGTTGTGTGTTGATCAATTTCTCACAAAATAGTTATTCTATTAAATCAAATACCAAAAATTCTTTTTTATGACTGATGATAAAATTAACATTTAAAAGATCACAAGGTCAATAAAAAAATTCTTTACATATATATCTAATAATTTTCCAAAACAATAGGGTTAAAAAATTAGTATATTATCCTCAAAATAAATACCACTGGTTCATCATTAATATTAACTTGTACAATTTTCAACTAAAAATGAAATATTAAGAAGGAAATCACATAGGACAGTTTTTTTATAATGCCCAGACCATAGAAACCTTGATCCGGTGCATTATTTAATTACATTATCATGATTAAAATTAATCAAATATCGAACTACCGGTCAATTTATCCATCCTGGAGAGCTATATTACATGAATGATTCCCAAAATACATTGATATATAGAAATTAAAAACCTGATACATAATAAATTAAGATAAAATAAATACATGAAAAAGTATTCAAATATTTCTTATTAATTAACTAGAAAATTAAAAACGAATATGGTTGATCTCAAATACTATGTAGGGGTAAGTTAACAGGATACAATAATTAATCCATAGGAATAAATTAATATGAAATGGTAAATAATTGATAAAGGACGACATTGAAATAGATAGATAAATAAATTTCATTATGGAAAGGTAAGAATATTAAACTCCATCCATATAAAAAATTAATAAAGAAATGTTTACATAGATATGTATATGCAAAATATTATTGATAAATTATAACTGAAATATAATGAAATATATCAATAGATTTTCTGATGTAAAATCTCATGAATGAATAATTACTAACACTAAATGAGGGAAATGTTTAATTATTGGATTACATATTTAATTATTACATGGAAATTTTACATTAAAAAACATTGAATAGATGATTTACAAAATATTTGGTATGAAACATCTGATTTGGCCAAATTATTCTTCTCATGAGACTAGTGATGCATTTAAGGGAACTCAATAATTGGTCCCCACCCATGTTGTACTGCTGAAAATAATTCCTCATGTATCAAATAAATACTTTGAATCATAAAATATCCTTCAATAATATTTATTTATCAATAATATCTCATTGGAGGATATGTTACTATAAGGGTTGTTGACATTAAAACATTCCTATAGAAACATAATATATAAACAATCCAATGTGTTCCATACCCCATGGAATAATTTTAATAATAATTTCATGTGAATTAAATAAAAAATAAAATATGATTAGAATATTCATATTCATTATATAACATGTATACTTTTAGTATATACACCAAATAAAAGAAACTAGGTGCATAAAAACCAATAACTATGAAATAAATGTAAATTAAGTTAAAACCCCTTACATTAACCTTACTTTTTGTTGTGCGGTATTATTACTCTTGATAATGGTTTAAAATATGTTAATATTTTATACTAGAACTATAATCATGTATAAAATATAATATATTAATTCATTATAATATTTTATTACCAGTTTGTGAACATTCATTAATTAAGTTAACTAATTCATGTGTTAATTCCCTAGTTTTCTCAAGTACTATTTAACATGTAATTATTATATCACTAATTATATAATTGTATAATCATATAAATAATGTAAATACTGAATTAATTAATATATATAATCCTTATAGATGTATTTATAGTAGTACATTATTTTTTTAGATTATAAATGAAGTGAACAGTTCATTGAGATGGTAGGTCGCATATATTCATGGACATTACATTTATTTCATTATTATATTAAAATAATGAAAAATAAATATTGAATTATATATTAAATTTCAAATTATATATATATATATATAATATGTTACAATGTTTTATTAAAATAAATCTTTTTTACATTCCATGTATGGTGTGAATGAATCACATCGCTTCAAGGGGTTGTAGTCAACACATCCTCAAACAATGCTATCATATTAACAAAAATAGAAATTGTTAAATTTATGTGTTATAAAATTATTAAATAAGTAAAAATTAATAATAAATTTCATTTATATCAGATATAAACATAATTTAAATCATAATTTCCACCAATATAAGGGGTAAAGTTAAATTGAATAACCATCGTTTTGTGAGAGAGTAGTTCACTGTACATAGAAATAATATGTTCATAACACATAAAATGGATATCTGTGTAAGTGTAGGTAAAAAAATTTAAATAAAAATTTCATAGAATATTGAGGATGAGTTTTTTATATAAAAATGTAATAAATATATTATAGGGTTTTTTGAAGGGAAATTTAACGAGGGATCTTGAGAGAAGACATTTCCCCTTAATCGAGTATCTTATATAGGATTAAACCAAAAGGATTATTTGGAAGGATTAAATCATAAATTAAGAATAAATATTTAGGGTATGGATCTTGGGAATATATTTGTGATAATATTTTATGATCTTATTTTTTAAGAGAGGATTGAGGAATGATGATAGGTGGTGTCTTATTATAGGGAAAAAGGACTCACATAAAATATTTGGAATAAACTTATGTGGAAAACATTATTAATTAAACAAAATTAATACCAAACAAAAAAAACTAATGAATTTAAGGATTATGGATGATATATTTCATGTAAATGGGTTTTGGAAAATTTTATTGATCATTTGGGCCCTTATTTAAAAGGTTTAGTCCTTTATTAAGCTCATTTTTTCTTAGACATTTGTAATTAATTTGAAATATATTCAACAATAGTTATTCTCAAAAAACTAATTTTACACTACTTAAAAATATCCATTATTATTATTTAATATATGGAATAAATTTTTTGAAATTAAAATCACATAAGTGGAAGAAATTATTTTACAATTCATCATGTAAGAGGGACAATTATACGATCTTTTGATTTAAAAAACTCAAAAGGTTGCTTTGTTTTCTTAAAACATTCAATTCTAAATTGATTATAATAACATTAATTGCATTAAGTGATTAATATATTATCTATTTAATCATTAAAACCAATATAAATAATAATTTATAATTTTAAATAAATTACATTTAAGTGTAATTATTGAACTAAAATACAGTATTTTTAACAATTCATTAAAAAATGAAATGATGCATTAAAACATAACAAATTCACCTTAAAATAGTTATTTTATTTTTTATTTAAATATTATGTTTAATTTTACATATTAATTAGATTTAGTTTAAATAATTAATATTTAAAACGGGTTATCCATTAAAAGGTGGTAAAAATGCCTAAAAATATCATATTTTACAGATAAAATTTATTTTTTTTGTGATCTTATGATTCTCAAATCCATGGGATTAGCATAAAAATATTTTATTAAATATATAAAATATAATTTCCATTAATATAATTCTTTAATTTATATTAAAATAATTTATTATGATAAAAAACCTTTTTCCAGCATAAAAATGGTTTTATAAAAAAAATTTGTTTAAAATCAACTGGATAATATATTCAAATATAATTAATTTTTATCCTCTAAATTAATATTATATTGTGTTTAAAAATTATAATTCATAAGTTAGATAATAATATTCAGAACTTTTAATTTATCTACAATTCTAAGTCCAATTATATTTACTAAAAATATTTTAATAATGAATAGTTAAAACCTAGTCATGTGTATAATATAAGAATTTATTGACATTGAATATTTTGTGTAACACAAGGTTGCTAGGAATTTTGTGTGTTACAAAATATTTAATGTATCATATATTTTTAAAATAGTATATATATTAATAAGTATTATGGTATTATATCCCCCTATGTGCTTCGTGTCGCATTTCATGCACGTTGTCGAATTTAAGGTTCTTATTTTATAATTTTAGGGTGTCATATTATACCAATATTAATTAAATAAAATACTCAAAATTTTAACTTGATAAATGAGATATAAGGATTTTAAATAAACTACTATTGAAATACAGTCAACATAAAATGGGTTAATATCACCTTTTAATCATAAATGAGAATTGAAAGTACCACTACTGCATAACTAGGTTCCCTAGTAAGAGAACATATGTGGGAAATGGGTACCTGTATATGTAAGAAAATTTCCCACAATAATTTATCGATGGAGATTGACAAGGAACATGTTAAGATAAAAATAAATTAACCGTAAACCATAGGTGTGAGTCAAAGTCCTTATTATCATAAAAAATGGTGATAATATGACAATATTTTTGTTTCAAAACCATTTTTTCTAGAGTTGAGGAATCCATTCACTCTCTATGAATATATGTAAATATACTAAATTTTTACACTTCTATAAGAATAATTTTAACCATTAGTCATTTATTGAACTATTTTCATTTTATCTCTTAGAACAAGATTCATCGTATAACAATGTAATATATCAATATCTAAAACAAGATCCAATTTACAACATAAACCATTTTAGAAATGGTTAGCTTTTAAAAAGAGTATGATTCAAAAAATTATAAATATGGTCACAGAAATTAAAAATTAATATCATCATTAGCCATTATTCAAAATGAAGTTTCACAATTACAAACATTTGAAAAACTTTATCTTGTCTCCTTATGAAATATGGTAATAACTCAAATCACCATAAAAATTAATGAGAAAATGAATTATTCATTATTCATTATTTAAGACTCATTTTATTATATATATTCCTTTAATCCAAAAGTGTTGTAAACTGTATTTGTGTTATCATATACAACATTTCAATATTTCTTTAATAAGTTCCACGGTTGTCAACACTTTTCCAAATCAACCATTTATTCCTAATTATCTAAACATAATGAACGTATTAAGGGGTTTCTTCCCATAAATTATGTGTTTTTCAAATTTTATAAGTGTATACATAATAGGTTTTCTTTGTAGAATTCAACTAATGATCTCATATCGTTAATGAAAAAGTACTACCATACAATCCTAATATATTACACAATTATTATAACATTTACATTTCTATTAAAATATTCAAATGGCATAGTTGTTGAATAATAATAATAACCATTCGTATTTTGTTGTATATGTATCCTAACGTGACCATTATCAAATAGCATCATCAATGGTATGTATTTTTATAATTAGGACATTGTCTCATACAGTGTCTCATCTCCTTGAAGATGAAGCATATACATTGGAATCCATTTTCTTACCCTTTCTCTAATTAACATGGTGTCTTTTTTCTCCTCACATATAATATATTCTCATTACCTTCTTAAATATACTAGGATGTTTCATTACACATTTATCACATGTTGAAAAATAATTTTTCCCTTTATCTTCAATGACTCTTTCCTATTTTCGTGGTCCTCAGATGCCCTCTTCTTTTCTTAGGTTACATCGAATAAATAGGACATGGTGAATTCTTTACCCATGTCATTATCAAATGATAGTACTTCCTCCTACACTGAGAATGTTTGGGAGACTATCTACCTTTGTAATATTATCTTAAGACCATAAAATATTTGATCATTCTTACTCTTGGGATCTTCTGAATTGATAAGGTTCATATTCATTATACATGGTTCCATTTATAATCTATGGAATATATTGGATTAAATAGTAACATAATTGACAATTCCAAATATATTTTAGGATATAAATTTATTCATTGATAATCCTAGAATCAGAATAATTGATTATTTGTGGAAATAATTACATTCAAATCCTTTAGAATGGAATGTAAATAAAATTTTAATAATCCAATGAATATCCCATGGGAGTGCAGAACCAGGTGTTTAGTAAGGACCATTGTCATATACCACGTTACCCTGAGTTAGGATTGGAAAACATTGTAAGATTTTTTACTCCTAGGTATATCTGTTCCTGTACCACATCCACTTGTAGTATATATGCAATGATTCATTTCAAGGAACCCCCATATAAATTATACTATAACATAATTATAGGATGTTCTGATATACTATTCCTCAATGTATATCTTAGTGTTGTTCTCTAACATCTATGTTTTCTAAACCTATTTTCCATAATTATTGAAAAAAACATCTGATACCAACTGTAACACCCTGGCCCCAAAAACACAAAGCTGGTGCATTTTTTATTACATTGGCATAATTAGAGGTAATAAAATACCCAAGGAGAGGACATTTTATCATTCTTGTAATGACAACATACATCCATGATACCCAAATTACATTGTGAAATATAATTAAAAATATGATACATAATAAAATGAAAAAACCCACTTCCTTGAATGATTTTTCAAATATTTATTCCTCATTACCTGTAAATATGAAACAAAATAATGATGATATCAAAATCTCATTAAGTTTATGTAAAGAAGAATTAAGAACAAATCAATAAGAATAAATTAACATGTAAAGGTAAATAACTGATAAGACTTGCCAATACAAAAATAGATAAAAATATATCAATAAGATAATGTAACAAAATAAACCTCATGACCTATAAAACAATAAACGAACAATGAAATGTATCCATTCATATTTGAAAGGAGAATGTCACTAATAAATAACAAATAAATTTTAATGAAATGTTTCCATTTATAAATATATCGATAAAAAAATATCATGGATGCATAATAACTGAATCAAAATGAGTGAAATTATTAATTTTTTGATTCCATGTTTCCTAAGTAAATAGTTTATTTATCATTAATACCCTTCAAAAGATTGTTTACAAAATATTGGGTAAAACCTTAACTGATATGGCCAAATTATTTATCTCATGATAGAACTAATGCATTGAGGGGATACTAATAACTGAGCGTCACCCTTGTCATACCAATAAAAATAATATTCATATATAAACTAAATAATGTGACTCATAAAATATCCTTATATAATATCGAATTATCAATAATAAATTTAAATAGGATATATAAAAAAGGGTTGTCGACAATAAAAAATTCAAAAGAAAAAATAATACTTAATTAATCTGATGGGTCCCATACCACATTGGGAAATTTAAATCATAATTCCTAATGACTTAAATTAAAAATAATATATCATGATAATAATGAGATTTTTGATATTACATGTAAAATGGTTTCATATACACAAAAAAAATAAACTAGGTGAATAACAACAAATAAGTTGCAATGGAATTGGAATTGAAGAAAAATCCCTCTCATTAACCTTCATTTGTTATGTAGTATTTTTCCTCATGTATAGTGGTTTAAAATATTTAAAAAAATCCTAAAACCATACACATGTTGATAATATCTAATATTAATTCAATTAATATTTTATTACCTTTTTTGGACACTCATTCCTTATTATCACTATTTTTGTTGTAAGTTGCCTAGTTTTATTGAGTAAATTTTAACCTGTCAACTGTTGGTTAACATTAGTCAGATCATTATATCATCATATCCATAATTTGAATTGTGGAAAATTACCTTATATTATCATTATATATGTAATTTTAGTAATCAATAATATTTTTAGATTTCAAATGAAGTGCCTCGTTCATGGAGAGGGTAGGTCGTACGTACGGATGAACGCTACATTCATTTCATTATTATATTAAAATAATTAAAACTAAATAATAAGTATTTATATTATAATTACAGTACTATATATATGTTATATAGGTTCATTAAAACAATCCTTTATATGTTCCATGATTGGTTTGAACAAAGCACATCGCTTCGAGTGGTTGGTAGTTTACACATGCTCCAATGATGTTATCATATTTACAAAAAATGGAATGTATTAAATTTATGTTTTGTAAAAGTATTAAATTAGAATAAAATCATAATAAATAATATTTATATTAATTATATACAAATTTTCCATCATAATGTTCTCTATGATAGGTGGTAAATAAATATTTAACTATCATTGTTTCATGAGGGAATAGTTTGACGTACATTGAAATAGTATGTTTGAATCCATTAGACAAAGTTATGTTTATGTTTAGATCTAAATCATTAAAAAATATCCAAGAATATATAGGTTTCTATTATTTTTATATAGTAAATTAACAAATATATTTTTGGGGGTGGAAATGGAAATGAAACTATTGAACTTGAGAGTTCTGTGAATTTTTTTGATTTTTAGAAAAAGGATTACATAGAAGGATCCATTCCCAAAGGGCTGCTTAATGGAAAAGTCGAGTGATGTTGGGAATCTATTTGGGGCAATACTTTTTTTAAGTTAATTTTTTTTGGGTTCTAGGAATTGGGATATGTGGTGGCCATTATAGGGTGGAAAAAAGACTCAATAAGAATTTTTGGAAACAAGTTATGTGTAAACTTGTTCTAACCTAAAAAATCATTTAAAAAACTCAATAATGTATGGTTTATGTCTGGGATATGTCTAGAAAATGGGTGTTGGAAATGTGGCTTGGTCATTTGGTCTCTTAAGTTAATGGTTTATTCCCTTATTAAGATTAATTGTTTTCTTAATAACGGAAAATAATTTCAATTTCATTCACTAATATTTTTTTTTGATTTAAAAAATGAATTTATTGGAAATTATAAATAATGATGATTAAAAATATTGAATCTATTTTTCCAAATTACAATCACTGAATTGGAATAAATTAATTTAAAACTCACCCCATAATCAGGATGATAATGAGGGATTTTAATATAAAAAAATCAAATAATTTTTTTATATTCAATTTATAAGTGAAATTGATTATAATAACATAAATTGGATTAATTGAGAAAATTATTATCTAATTAATATTTAAAACCAATATAAAAAATAATTTATCCTTATAAATAAATCAGATGAAAAATATATTCTGAAATGAAATGTCGTATTTTTAATAATTCATTAAAAATGAAACATTATAAAAAAACATAATCAATTCACCATAAAGTAATTAGTATGTTTAAATTTCAGTTTCAATTTATTTTGACATATTAAATAAATTATGGTTTCAAAATAAATATTTAAAATGGGATCACCATTAAAAATTTGGAAAAATTCCACAAGAAATGTATAGTATTTTATATATTAATTTTGCGTCATCACGATGAAATGATTTTCAAATCCATGGGATTTACATAAAATATATTTTCTTGAAAATATAAAATTAATAATTAGGTAATATAATTAAATAATTTTTATTAAATTAATTTATTAAAATAGAACACCTTTTTAAGCATAAAAACTGTTTTATATAAAAACATTCCATCAATATGTAATGGGTTCCTATATTCATTTCTAATTAATGTTAAAAAAGAAATTAATCATATATTATTAGGAAAAATATAATTCATATTTTAGTAAACACTAATCATAATAAATAATTTAATAGTTAGGTTATGTTTTATTATATTATATAATAATATTTTAATAATGAACAATTAGAACTCGGTGTTGTGTATAATGTAAGATTTCAGAGAATGTCACTCTTAGGTGTAATGAAAGATACCTCATTGTCTATAGCATTACCAAATGAATAATATGTCAAATAAATATAAAATAGTAAATATATTTTAATATATCATGGTTTTATATCTCCTTACGTGCATGGTGTTTCATGTCATGAATGATATCAAAGATAAGGTTCTCAGTTTAGAATTTTGGGGTGTAATAGTTGGTGAAAACACCTTATCACCCTTTCATAATGGCTTCAAGACCCACTTCCATTCCATAAGTGAAGGGAGTTCACCCATAATTAGTGTTTTTAATTTTATAAACTATATTAATATAATTTTTAATAATGTTCCCAAAAATATGATATACATCCTTAAAGGCAATTTAATATTCTATTTGATATGGTTTGAATGTAACTTTTTTTAAAGTCTAATAATATTAATTGGCTGTTAATAAAATATCAATACTAGTCATATTAACCCTTAATATTTTCAATATCATTAATCACAACTCTATAAAATGTAAAATAATTACTCCTCAAATAAAATTTACATTAAAATATATTCTTTGCATAAATTTATCCCAAAATATCATTATTCTTGTTAATTTCCTACCACATATGACCTAAAAAGTATATTTTAGGAATTTTAACATTTTTTCAATCTAAAACCGTTTTTACAATGATGTTACCCACAACTCTTAAGTTATAAAATACATATTTCTTTGTTAAATTTTAAAAAACCCATAGATTTTTCATAATTTTTATATAAGAATCCCATTAATAAAAATACTTCTACAATTTAATTCCAGATCCAAAATACATAAATACATTATCCCATTTATTCCAATATAGTACCTTCCATGGTTTAGGGGTTACCCCTTTGAATAGTTAATTTACTCAAGTAATTCTTAGGTTCCCCACTTTTAAGACAATAATCTATAAATGGATCCTCAAAATGACATTTATATTATTTCATTATAGTCTACATATTTTATTGGAAAATATTTTCCTTATGTAATTATTTTCCATGAATAAAATTTTTTAATAATGCTTCAAATAGATTCTTATGTCCCTTTCCATATATCTGAAATGTTTTAAATCAAACTTTCATTCATCTATGACCTCCACTACTCGATCTCTTAGAAAAAAACCTTATATTATTTGGAATGTTGAGGACCCGGTCAAGGTATATGTTGTTAATCACATTCTAGGAAATTTTTTTATGTATAAGTATAATATATTTCAGAAAAAGGAACATCCCTTTTGGTTTCTCATTGACAAAACAATGTCCTTCAGGTTCAATGTTTTCATGATTCTTTATCATTCCATCCATTGAAAAAATTGCAAATCATAATTATAATCAATGTGGAAAAATCATATAATAATTTTTATGACTAAATCATGACATATTATTTTAAATATAGGAAATAGTTGTTTTAAATTTGGTCGTTCATTTTTCACCTCTCTTAAAATCCTTCCAAATTGTTTGTAAAAAAAATTTGAATTGTCCTATGAATACACATCAGTTGTGTTAAAATAGGTATACAGTAAGGTTCGTTGTACGGTACAAGGTTATTGTTGAGTCATTTCTGATGTTCCGTTTTTATATTTATTACCCCATCTACATCTGTTATAGAACAACAACCAATTTTCTTATCCATATATGGGTTTATTTCTAATGAAAACCACATATTCCCTATCTTAAAAAATCTTTTGAATATTCTTCTATATTTATCCTCAAATTCTATCTCAGGGTTATGTTCTATAATATTTCTTTTATTAAATCTTATTTCAATAGTTTCAACCAAACATAATTTTCTACCAAATAAAAAAACCTTACCCTAGTAGGTCATATTAGGAGTCATACATCATAATTTTGGAATAATATAAAAGGAATTAAATACCTTATGGACAATCGGTTTAGTATTCTTGGAAAACAAGAAAAATACATGAGTGTTACATTAAATTGGGAACATATAAATTATAGCACAATTTTTCCCAAAATAACTTTATTCATCATATAATTTCCCATCATATCTGTCATATTAATCTTCATGCAATCATGGAGAAAGAAAAAAAATAATGTTGAGATCAAATTCTTACAAAGGGAAATGTATATTAAAGAAAACAATGAATCAACTATTATAATAAATATTGCCAAGTAAATAACTGAACTAAAAATCCATATAATCAATAAACTAAGAAAGAAGTTCCTAAACAATATAATACGGTAAATAACTGAAAACAAATTCCATTTATTTTATAACATGAAAATCATGACTGGATATGCCGTAATCGACGTGTAATGGTAAATTAATGAAACAAATTACATTTAAATAACTGTGAAATAAATACATATAAAGAAAATGATTTATTTAAAATCTACGTGATAGTAATAATAGAATAATAAACTAATATAATACATTGTTATTCCATATCGCATTTCCCAGCCACATAAAACATTTACCATTATGATCATTCCTCTATACAGTTTAAAAAATATAATGGGAAAATCCATTTAGTTGAGGCTATCCACATGATTTTTCCCATGATACAACCAATGCATCAAGGGTAATACATTGATTGGTCATAATCCCATGTGAAATATATCTAAAAAAATCCTCATATATCATATAATAGAATTAATTCATAAAAAATGTGCCTTATAAAATATCTATATTGAATGAAAGATACAAATTTATCCTTATTTTCGTAGTTAATCAAATAAATTTTAATGTAAAAACTAAAAATAAAATTTTTATATGGTTTAGGAAATAATCATATCAATGGTAAATCATATGGATATATTGTGCACATTTAATGTTCAAAGACCAGTATAAATGAAATAAATCAAGAAAAATTAATGACTATGAAAATTACTCCGGAAAGTGAATGTAAATATAATCTATAGTGAAAATAATTATAATCCATCTAGGGGAGGAATACGTATGGTATCAATAAAAATTTTAACCATTAGAATAATAATATGGAATGATTTTTTTATTAAATAAAAATAATCTTTTTAATAATTTTTGATGATAATATCTTTTTCATTTTTAAATACAATTAAAATATGATTTTTTGAAAATAAAACTAATTTTTTTTTAAAAAAAAATTTTCATAAAAATTCAAATGATGAATCAAATAAATTGAATCCATAACATCATGTAATTCCATACATTACATTTAAATAAAAATAAAATTTCTTGTTCGCAATAAAAAGGATATGAAATTTCAATATTGAGGAAATGACATGTTGATTCATTTCACATTTCTGATAAAAGACAGAGATGACTTTTTTTGAAAATTAAATAAGTATTATTTTAAAAACAATTTTTAATATGTATAAATTTGAAAAAATATATCTAATAAATATCTTTAGATTGTTTAAATATATTTTTGAAAAGATTATTAGAAATCAAGGTTTCATATGAATGTTTGTAAAGACCTGGTAATTTTATGGAAATGTTTTTCTTAATTTAATTGGAATTTTATGAGTCCACAGTTTCTACGGTGCCTGATTAAGAGGCCCTGTGTGCTCGGAATAAATTTCTGAAGATTTGTTCGGGTACATTTAGTAAACGTACGTGTGAGTTTTTCTATATTTTGAATTGGTTCTTGGAATTGAAATCTAAGGACACATATAAACTCGTAGTGCCGATATTCACCTATGGGGACCTTTACTACAGTTGCGTTTGGTCGAGATAAGGAGTTAATTTTTGGGGATTCATAATAAATTAAATAAAATTATTATGTTACGCAATTTTATTATTAAGTGGTGGTTATTTCCTCCAAAGAGGAGTAAGAGTTGTGGCCCACACCCCACATAACCTCCCATCATAGGATAATGTGTGGTGGGGCCCACACAAGTCCCTAACACTTCAACTCCCCCTTTATCTCCTTGAAACCCCTTCACTTTGAACTTCCACAAAATGGTGGAGCCTCTCCACCTACCTCCCATTAATTGTGCCAACACAATTAATTAATGTTTTATTTAATTAATTTGAGGTGTCAACAATTATTTGTAATTGTTTTGAAATGCATGGAATTATTATAATATAAGGAGCCTTTTTATTTTATTTTCCTTGGAAAATATTTTTTGTGGTGGAACTTTTGGATAATTTGGGGAAAGGACATGCGTCCCCGAAGAACATGAAGAACACCCTTTTCTCTCCAACTAAGAATGACGAGACCATCGTTGATCTTCATCCAAGACATAAGAGGAATAGTCTCCTGTGAGGAACGTTGACTATGCTTATCCTAAAACACACCCCGACGTCAATGAATCAATGTCGTCTTCGAATCCTCTTCCCGTGACACCGACAAGCGAGAATCAGAATTGAGGTAGGAGTTTCTTATAATTTTAAATGAATAAAATTATATTCAGTTCTTGAGGAATACTTTGGATTTCCTTTAGCCATTTGATATCGCCTAACGCGGAGGGTGCTGGATGAACGAACATAGCCAGACGACCCTCCCTTAGTTCTTAATTATTATGACATTGCCGACCAGAGGCGGTGATGTCCGGAGGTGATTGAGACTGGAAGTGGCAACCGTGCACCATCCGCATGAAGAAAACTGTGGCCCGCGGTGCGTGTCGTCAGGCGATGCCAACCGGCCGGCCGTAGCCGGCCGGGTTGGAGGACCGTGACATCTCCTTGGCGCCACGCAATGGGAAGACTGTGGCCCACTATGCTGGCTACCTTGCAAGGCGAACCCATAAGCCGACTGTTAGCTAGGCTGGGAAGACCGCAACACCTCATGGTATCACGCTGCGGAGGAACTGCGGCCTGTGCTGGGCGGGCTACTTCAGTGGTTGAACAACCCGGCCACCTGCCAGCCGGGAAGAAGAAGCCGCGACGCTCCTTGGCACCGCGTGGGAGGAAGGCGGCCCACTCTGTGGGCAGCTCACGCTGGAGAAAACCAGTTGGCTTCGGCCAGCCGGGCAAGAGAGGCGGCTTCGCCATTGCAGGAAACCGGGGGGCTGCGTTCCCCCCGCTCCGCTCGTCCAGCTAGCCGAGCCGTGACTAGGCATGCGGTCCAGGATGCCCTTGCACGGGCCAGGCCATAGCTACCGAGATGGGCCGCACCCCACCGTGTCAGGCCGACCTCCAGCTGGGTCGGACCCGCCAAACCAAGTCGGACTGAACCTCCATCCCACTGGGCTTGACATGCAGGGTCGGATTCCCTTAAACGTGAATAACTTCTAGATAGTGCATCTGATTGACGCACCGTATGTGGAACTTGGTTCCTCGCAACGAGACAATCCTTTTTTTGATATTATATGTGAGTTTTGGACAACTTTGTAAAACAACCAGGTTTGGAATAAGCATAATTCCAACCGGGCCCCGGGAACGGAATAGCCAAAAACTCTCAGACCGGGGATCTGATTGACGCACCGTCTGTCACGTCGGGTCCCTTATGATGTGGCAGAACTTCGGTACACATCAACTCTATATTTCATGATAGTTGATTTATTGACCCCCTTAGCTCGAGGAGCGGACCCTCTCGGAATTGAGCTTGATGTGTGTGGGAACCCTAGAGTTGGTTGCGAATGCGACTGTTACTGTTCTGGGATCCTACGTGGGTTTGGAAGTGATGACTATAGTACTGGGATCCTATGTGGGTTCGACAGAAATGACTACTGTACTGTGATCCTTCGTGGGTTCGACAGCGATGACAATTGTTCTTGAATCCTATGTGGGTCTGGAAGTTTGACCTTTGTACTTGTATCCTATGTGGGTTTTACAGAGTAGTTTGTCTTGTATCTTATCTGGGTCCGACTGCTTAGATTGAACTGTATCATGTGTGGGTCTAATAGCTTAGATTAATCAGTGACTCTATCTGATCATCTCCATCACTATACGAAAGATATATACCTGTATGAGTTGATTCTTGAATTTCAATCGTAATCGTCGATGTGATTGACTGTACTTTCTGTGTGGACTGGGTTGTGCTTGGGCTCGAGAGTTGGAGCCGAACTAAGATTGATAACTTAATTATATGTATGGTCATATACCTAAGTAGTGTTTTTTGATTCTTTGTGATTGTATTTTTCCTTTTTTGGTTTATCCTTCGTTGATTCTGTGAGACCTTTAGGGTATTGGGGTCCCTAGTGAGTATCAATATACTCACCCCTTCATGGGTAAGGCCCGCATTTCGTTATGTTGGTTGAAGATGATAGACATCACGGATCGAGGTAGAGTGTTGTGGAGGTGGATGGTACCCGAAGGTAAACAACTTGGCGAGACGTACACAGAGCAGATGGATGGACCTGAGGTGCTGAGGAGGCCATCTGTACCTCCCCTTTAGGTGGGATTCCCGGAGAATGACTTAGTAGTTTCTGTTTACTTTTATGTAGTTGTATTTTACCGTTGGGCATGTATTTCCAACCCCTTTACTTTTAGTGCTTACTTTTGTATTCAGTTTTACATAGTGCTTATTTTCAGTTTTTGCCTCTACTACTTGTGTTAAGAATGTGAGTGCGTTATAGGATAAAAGAAATTCATTCCATTTTATCGGGATTATGCCTTTGTTGCTAGTCTCCTGACACTGGCCTATAGAAGGCAGGCTTGGGGTTGTTACAAAATGGGCCCCGAGGACGGGTCGTGACAAAGTTGATTTCTGACTAAAGATAGAAATGATTTTTGATTTCGTAAAATACATTTTATAAATTTTTTTAATAACCATGGATTGGTATATTGGTACTATTTATTAAAAATAATCTCAAATAACAATGTTATAATAATTTAAGTGCGACTATTAAAAAAAATTCAAAAAAATTTTTCAATTGAAATTCCACTGTAATCATTTTCTAATAAATTGATATTGTGAAGAAAACCAATGCAACGATCACAATGTTGATGATAGAAAAAACAAGTGAGTCAAATATTTTTTTCAAATTTAAATAAACATTAAATAATTGTTAATAAATAAATATATATTCAAAAATGGTTACACATATAATCATTTAATATTAACAACAACAAGTAACTAATATTACCCAATGTAAGGAAATTGAGTTTTGAAATTCTTTAGCACTTGGTATCATATTTTTGAATCCCCCTAAAAAAATAATTCAAATTGAAACATAAAATAAATTGAATAATTAATTATTTATTATAATACATTTATAATTTTTATCATTCATGTCCTTTATAATAAATCATGTGCACAACCTTTCAATATTCTTTGATGAAATGAAATAGAGATGACATCAATTAACACACACTGACTTCTAATTGAACGATCTTGAAAATATTGGATGATATTTTTAATATTGTTATTAACCTATAAAAACCCTATATATATTTAAAACATAAATTATGATCATTTTATAATATCTTATCACCTGTTTGTTAATAATCATTCAGTATTTTTGTTGTTTAGTGTGTTAATTGCCTTGTTTGTCGAGTGTGTTTTGACTTGTTATTTTCTTTTTATCATAATTAGTTTAGGATTTAATCATCCCAAAAATTTACAACATTACTTAAATATTATAAATATTAATTATATTTTTGTCTATATTAATCGAAAAAAATTTGGTTATAGGAAATGAAATACATCGTTCATGGAGATTGTAGGCCATACGTACGCATAACCACTATTTCCATTATTTTGCTTATTAAAAAAAAGAAAATTATATATATATATTATACTTATAGTATAATTTTTATTTAATATATTTCCATATATTTATTAAAACCATCCTTTATACAGTCTATGTATATTGTGAATGAATCACATCGCCTCGTGGGCGATAATCAGCTGTACACATGAGTGATTATATCATTTTCTACCAAACTAGAAATACTGAATGTATGTTTGAGATAATATATAAATAATAATTCTAAAATAATAAATATTATATAAATCATATATAAACTATAAATGCATCGTTAATAACAATTTTTAATGGTGGTAATCGAAAAAGGAATGACATCGGTTCCTGAGGTTTTAGTCTGCCACCCATATAAACAATGATTATGTGGCCTATTTAATAGAAGTGTGCGATGATATAGGTTTCAAAACAAACAATGAAAAATAAAATAATATGTAATATTATGAGGTTATATATTCATGTTATGATAGAAACATAATGAGTTGGTGAAGGAAATAAAATTAGAACGCTTCTAGAAGAACATTACCTCTTCTTCGAGTATAATCATTATGTTTTCACAAAATCCTTCAAAGTATATATTTTAGCCCAATAAAAAATTATATAATGAGATTAGAGAATTTTTAATGTAATTTATCCTGGTATTTTTTTGTTAAAATAATTTAAAAGTGTGAAGTGTAGTGGAGAGGTAGTGGCCTTTTATAAGTGGGGGGTGGCATAATTATCCATTTTATGGAGAGTGAATTATAAAAATATTTATTTCTCATACCCAATCACCAATAATAGTCAATTATCGATAAAATAATGCATAAATTCTAAATATTTCCATTAAATATGGTTTTTTACATGTTTTTTTTTCATTCTATTAACCTTATATTTATTGTTTAATAACGAAGTAAACTCATTTTACCATAGTTACTATGAGTAATTTTAACTATTTTCTCTTGTAATAATGGGAAAAAATTTAAATTATCTCATTAATTAATAAATTTTATTATTATTTAAGCCATAAAATAAAAATATTCAATTTAAATTCACATAAGTTTAGAATAATAATTAAAATTAAATCCCATAGATGTGGCGATAAATTTGGTCTTTAAAGTTAAAATGATCAAACCCTTCAAATGATTTATATAAATATTTAGTATGAAATTGATTACAATGACATATATTGAGCTAATAAATGTATAACTGAACAATTATAACTTAAAATCTAATTATAAATAATATATAGCAATACAATTTATATAGAAGAACATGAAATCTTCAATTAAAATCATGTATTTTCAACTATTCATCAAAATATGGAACTCCATATAAAAATACCAAAAAATAACAATAAGTTAATTTTACTATTAAAATTTTAAAAAAAATTATTACTTTTAATAGAAACTCTTTAAATGTTTTAAAAATTAATCTTCAATTATGTGCGCCCAACATGATTAAACTTCCCTTTAAGAATATACAACTTCTTCAACAAAATTTACTTTTCTCTAAAATATTTATTGTTATTATTTATAATCAATAAATAATAATGTTTATTTTGAACTATATATCACAATAATTTATTTAATAATATCCATACCCATCATTAAAATTTCGATTTGATAAGTTTCAAATTAAAAAATAATATTAATTGTATATTTTTATTCATTAAAATTCAGTCTTGCATGTAACACAACCTATGAAAAATCTTTGTTTCATGTACCATAACATAACTATGTATTTTATGAATTCTAAGAAATATATTAGATTTAATATATTTTAAAAAGTAAATATTTCATAATTTCTCTTAATTTTATATTTCATTTCAATTCATTGCATTAAGTGTCATAAAATCTTTTGAATATAATGTATATATTTTAAAATTTCAGGTTGTTACACCAAAACATTTTACATTAAAAAGGAATTTTATTTTTAAAATTTATGACATGTAAAAATATAATTTCTATCATTAGTATCATTTCCTTGGATCTTCTTTCTTATTTTTATGAGGATCAATTTAAGGAATTTTTTTTATAAAATTTCTTTTCATATAAAATGATTTTCAACATTTTCTCAAAATGAAAAGGATATTTTTCTCATAATTTTTAAATGATATATTATGTTATTTCATTTGATAAATGAAAATAAAAAATTATAATCAATCTAATTTAAGTTTGTTGATACCATCTTTATTCTTCATCTGGGATGTTTATGATTTTTTTTTGACCAAGGATTACATTGACATTCACTTCCTTGATTCATTTTGAATTCATTAACATCCCCATAAAATATTAACTTCTTAATGATCATTCAAAACAAAATTTCTCATATATATACACATTAATTATCCTGGATAATCTTTTTTCCTAAAACATATCTCATTTCATTAAATTAAGTGTTACATTGAATGTTTTTTGATTGAATATAGAAATATTAATAAATCCATATTATTTACTCAATATGGATATTCAATGATAATGAAAAAAATTCATTAAAGAAATTAATTATTAAATATATGAGGTATAATTTAGACATATAGTGAAGGATAAGGCATGGTATTATATATCTACTTGATGCATTAGTAGGTCTCATGATAAAAAAAAGTTATTCTACCATTAGACATGTTTCTACCTAAATATTTAAACTGTCTTGGGAAATGAATTTATAATAGTGGTATCATGATTCATGAGATCATAGAATCTAAAAATTAATTATTGGATATATTAAGTTTTCAGTTATTGTTATCTAGTAAATTTTTATAATGATATTATATCGATATGCATTTGATTCCCAAATTATTGTTTAAATTTTATGTGTTATAGGTTATTTACCTTTATATATTAATCATGCCTTATATAGTTCTTTAAATGGAATATGTGACAATTTATTAACTATTCTATATTGATTTTACCTTATCTTGTATTTTAAATGGAATATGTGAATAGTTATTGAACTTATCATATTTATTATGCTTGTTGATTCATGAACAATATTATTGTAATTAACCGTAACTGAGAATTTGAACAAACCCTTATTTCTTTTCCTATTATCAAGAATCCATATAGTGTAATATATTTTATATGCAAGGAGAATCTTTATGGAATTATGTTACTATTGATAAATAATTGTGTTATAATTTGTGTATTGAAATCTTATGTAAGACACAATTATGTATCTAGTTTACCATGACTGCTAAACCATTCTGTCCTTTATGATGTGATTACTTATATATTTTTCCAAAATAATGGTAGTAGGAATATGTACTAAGCTACTATAGTAAGGGTCACTATAGCTAATATTAGAGAAATTTTAGTAAGGACCTTGGGAACATGATTATGGAAAACATTGATAGGGATCATTATCCAATGATATAAATTGAAGAAGAGTATAAAAGATCATAGTAATAATCTATTAAGGTTGTGAATATGTGTGTTATTTAGGAAATATACCCATATCTAGATACTACTAGTGGGAATGGTTCTATATCATATAATCTCGGTGAAAATATCTTGGAAAATGGAATGTCTATCTTGACTCGATTGTCACTTATTACATCATAATGAGCCTTAATGGACACCTGGTTTGACACATATGGTTGATATTCATAAGAAAAATTACAATTTCCTTAAGAAACATTCTGTAGTATTTTAATAGATAATGATAATTAATTACCAAGGTAAAACACTAGACCAAGTAAAGGACAATGTGAAATCAAAACTGAAGTATTTATATAAAGGGATTAAAAAAATTGTTGAATTATTTTCTAATTTAATTTTGTTTATAAGAAAACTGAACCATATTTGGATTGTGTTAGAATATTATACGCTTTCAATAAATTAATATTTATGGATACCATTATTGGTTAATGAGTTTAATATTTATCATATTTTCAAATTTATAAACACCTCATTATAGGTATTATGTTTTGGGAGTCTACTGAGATAGATAAAATTTTGGATGAATTTATGGAAGGTATATATTTTAGTGGAAAAATTATGTTAGGTACAATGCCCTTACAATTTATAGACATGATATTTAAGATATTGATTAAAATTAGAGTTAATATGGTCATTAATGAAATTTTAATAAAAAGAAAATAATATTATTAGACATTTTAATAATAATAATTTATATTGAAACCCATATTAAGAAGGTTATTTGATGATTAATTTTATTTCTAGGATATTAATCAAAATGGTTTTGGAACAATACAAGAATATGTTTAATGTATTTTATGAAATAAATACCAGTATGGTGGGTGAAAACCCATCTGATCAGTCAATGTAGAGGGGCTTAAACCCATTGACGAAGGATGATAAGTGTTTAACACCTACAACTTGACTATATGATTTTATTGTAATTATTTCATTAGATAAATAATTTGAAAAATAATTCTATAACCAATAATGTTACTACAAAAAGTACTCCTGAAAGTGAATGTAAATATAATCTATAGTGAAAATAATAATAATCCATCTAGGGGAAGAATAAGTATGGTATCAATAAAAATTTTAACTATTGGAATAATAATATGGAATGATTTTTTTATTAAATAAAAATAATCTTTATAATCATTTTTGATGATAATATATTTTTCATTTTGAAATATAATTAAAATATGTTTTTTTGAAAATAAAATTTAATTTTTTCTAAAAAATATCTTCATAAACATTCAAATGATGAATCAAATAAATTAAATCCATAACATCGTGTAATTCCATACATTACATTAGAATGAAAATAAAATTTCTTTTTCACATTAAATAGGTTATGAAATTTCAATATTGAAGAAATGACATGTTGATTCATTTCAAATTTCTGATAAAAGATAGACATGTCTTATTTTGGAAATGACATAAGTATTCTTTTAAAAACAATTTTTTATATGTCGAAATTTGTTAAAATATATATAATAAATATATTTAGATTGTTTAAATATAATTTTGATAAGATTTTTAGAAATCAAGGTTTTAGGAGAATGTCTGTAAGGACCTGGGAATTTTAAGGAAAAGTTTTTCATAATTTCATTTGAATTTTATGAGTCCGCAATTTCTACGGCGCCTGATTCTGAGGCCCGGTGTGCCTGGAAAGAATATCTGAAGTTTTTTTCGGGTACGTTTAGTAAACGTATGTGTGAGTTTTTCTATATTTTGAACCAGTGCTTGGAATTGAAATCTGAGGACAGTGATGAAATCGTGCTGATGATATTTGTCTGTGGGGACCTTTAAGGTAGTTGTGTTTGGTCGAGAGAAGAAGTTAATTTTTGGGGATAAATTAAATAAAATTTTTGTCTTACACAATTTTATTATTAAGTGGTGGTTATTTCCTCCAAAGAGGAGTAATAGTTGGGGCCCACGCCCCACATAACCTCCCATCAGAGGATAATGTGTTGTGGGGCCCACACAAGCCCCTAACCCTTCAACCCCCCCTTTAACTTCTTGAAACCCCTTAACATTGAACTTCCACAAAATGGTGGAGCCTCTCCACCTACCTTCCATTAATTGTGCCAACACATTTAAATAAAGTCTTCTTTAATTAATTTAAGGTGTCAAGAATTCTTTTGAATTGTTTTGAAATGGCTGGAATTATTATAATATGGGGAGCCTTTTTATTTTATTTTCCTTGGAAAATATTTTTTTTGTGGTGGAACATTTGGATAATTTGGGGAAAGGGTATGCTTCCCCGAAGAACATGAAGAATGCCCTTTTCTCTCCAACTAAGAACGATGAGACCATCTTTGATCTTCGTCCAAGCCACAAGAGGAAGAGTCGCCCGCGAGGAAGATTTACTACGCTTCTCCTTAAACACACCCCGACGTCAATGAATCGACGTCGTTATAGAATCCTCTTCCCACGACACCGAAAAGAGAGAATCAGAATCCAGGTAGGAGTTTTTTATAATTTTAAATGAATAAAATTATATTATGTTCTTGATTAATTCTTTGGATTGTCATTAGCCATTTGATATCGCCTAATGCAGAGGGCGCTGGCTGAACGAACACGGCCCGACGACCCTCTGTTAGTTCTTAATTATTATGACATTGGAGACTGGAGGCGGTGATGTCCAGAGGTGATAGAGATCGGAAGCAGCGACCGTGCACCAGCTGTGTGAAGAAAAATGAGGCCTGCGGGGCGTTCCCCTCAGGCGAGGCCAATCGGACGGCCATAGCCGGTCAGGCTGGAGGACTGCGACGTCTCCTTGGTACTACGTTGTGGGAAGACTCCGGCCTGCTGTGATGGCCGCCTTGCAGGGAGAACCCGTCAGCCGACTGTCCGCTAGGCTGGGAAGACTATGGCGCCTCATGGCGTCACGCTACGGAGGAAATGTGGCCCGCATTCGGTCGGATGCTTCGGCAGTTGAACAACCCGGCCAACCATCAGTCGGGCAGAAGAAACCGCGACGCAGCTTGGCACAACGTGGGAGGATAGTGGACCGCTCTGCCGGCCGCTCACGCTGGATAAAACCGGTTGGCTTCGGCCGGCCGGGCAAGAGAGGCGTCATCGTCATTGCATGAAATCGGGGTGTTGCGTTCCCCCCGCTCCGCTCGGCCAGCTGGCGGAGCCGCGACCAAGCACGCGGGCCGGGCCACCCTTGCACGGGTCGGGCCATAGCTGCCGAGATGGGCTGCACCCCACCAGTCCGGGCCGACCTCCAGCAGGGTTGTGCCCACCAAACAGATTCTGGCTAACCCGCCAGCCCACTGGGCTTGACGGGTAGGGCCGGTTTCGCTTAAACACGAATAACTTCTAGACCGCGCGTCCGATTGACACACCGTCTATGGAACTAGGATCCACCTGACGAGACGGTCCTCTTTCGATATAATATATGAGATTTGGACATCTTTTTAAAACAACTGGGTTTGGAATGAGCATAATTCCAATCATGCCTCTGGAACGGAAAAGCCAATAACTCTCAGACCTGGCGTCCGATTGACGCGTCGTCTGTCATGTTGGGTCCCTTTTGATGTGACAGAACATCGGTATACATCAAATCTAGACTTCATGATACTTTATTTATTGACCCCATTAGCTCGAGGAGTGGACCCTCTAGGAATCGAGTGTGTTGTGTGTGGGAACCCTAGAGCTGGTTGCGATTGTGACTATTACTGTACTAGGATCCTACGTGGGTGCGACAGCAATGACTATTGTACATGGATCCTGCGTGGGTTTGACAGCAATGACTAATTTAATGTGATCCTTCGTGGGTTTGACAATGATGACTATTGTTCTTGTATCCTGTGTCGGTCTGGATGTTTGACCTCTGTACTTGTATCCTATTTGGGTCTGACAGAGTCGCTGGTCTTGTATCTTATGTGGGTCCGACAGCTTAGCTGGCACTGTATCGTGTGTGGGTCTAACATCTTAGATTAATCATTGTCTACATATGATCATCTCTATCGCTATACGAAAGATGTATACCTGTGTGAGCTAATTCATGACTTTCAATAATTATCATCGATGTGATTGACTATACTTCCTGTGTGGACTGGGTTGTGCTTGGGCTTGAGCGTTAGAGCCGAACTAAGAATGATTAAATAATTATATGTATGGTCATATACCTATGTAGGGGTTTTTTATACTCCGTGATTGTATTTTTCCTTTTTTGGTTTATCCTTTGTTGATTCTCTGAGACCATAGGGGGTATCAGGGTCCCTAGTGAGTATCGTTATACTCACCCCTTCATGGGTAAGCCCTGCACTTTGTTATGTTGGTTGCAGATGATAGACATCACTGATCGTGGTAGAGTTTTATGGAGCTGGGCGGTACCCGAAGGTGCACCACTTCGCGAGACGTACACAGAGCGGATGGAGGGAACTGAGGTGCTATGTAGGCCGTCTATACCTACCCTTCAGGTGGGATTCTCAGAGAATGACTTAGTAGTTTCTGTTTACATTTTTGTAGTTGTATTTTACCATTGGGCTTGTATTTCTGACCCCTTTCCTTTTAGTTCTTACTTTTTTATTCAATTTTACATAGTTCTTATTTTCAGTTGTTGCCTCCACTGCTTGTGTTCAAACTGTGAGTGTGTTACAGGATAAAGGCAATTCATTCCCTTTTATCGGGATTATGCCTTTGGTGCTAGTCTCCTGACCCTGGCCTATAGAAGGCGGGCTTGGGGTAGTCACAACATGGGCCCTAAGGACGGGTCATGACAAAGTTGATTTCTGACTAAAGATAGAAATGATTTTTGATTTCTTAAAATACATTATCTATTTTTTTTAATAACCACAGATTGGTATAGTGGTACTATTTATTAAAAATAATCTCAAATAATAATGTTATAATAATTTAAGTGGGACTATTAAAAAAATTTCAAACAAATTTTTTCATTTGAAATTCAACTGTAATCATTTACTAATAAATTGAGATTGTGAAGAAAACCAACGCAATGATCACAATGTTGATGATAGAAAAAACAAGTGAGTAAAATATTTTTATCAAATTTAAATAAAAAATAAATAATTGTTAATAAATAAATATATATTCAAAAATTCTTACACATATAATCATTTAATATTAACAACAACAACTAACTAATATTACCCAAGGAAAAGAAATTGAGTTTTGAATTTCTTTAGCACTTGGTAACATATTTTCGAATCCCCCTAAACAAAATAATTCAAATTGAAACATAAAATAAATTGAATAATTATTTACTTATTATAATACATTTATAGTTTTTATCATATATTTCATCTATAATAAATTAAGTGCACAACTTTTCAATATACTTGGTGAAATGAAATTGAGAGGACATCACTTAACACACACTGACTTCTATTTTAACATTCTTCAAAATCATGGATGACGTTTTTAATATTTATATTAACTTATAAAATATGATATATATATTTATAAGATAAATTATGATAATTTTATAATATCTTATCATATGTTTGTTAATAATCAGTCATTATTTTTATTGTTTAGTGTGTTAATTTCCTTGTTTGTCGAGTGTGTTTTGGCTTGTTATTTTATTTTTATCATAATTAGATCAGGATTTAATCATCCAAATAATAGAAAACATGACTTAAATATTATATATATTAATTATATTTTTATCTATATTAATCGAAAAAAATTTGATTATATGAAATGAAATACATCGTTCATAGAGATTGTAGGTCATACGTACACATAACCACTATTTCCATTTTTTCATATTAAAAAAAGAAAATTATATATATATTATAATTATAGTATAATTTTTATTTAACATATTTCCATATTTTTATTAAAACCACCCTTAATACAGTCTATGTATATTGTGAATGAATCAAATCGCCTCGCGGGCGATAGACTGCTGTACGCACGAGTGATGATATCATTTTCTACCAAACTGGAAAGACTAAATGTATATGGGAGATAATATTTAAATAATAATTCTAAAATAATAAATATTTTATAAATCATATATAAACTATAAATGAACCCTTAATCACAATTTGTAATGGTGGTAATGGAAAAAGTTATTACATCGGTTCCTGAGGTTTTAGTCTGCCTCCCATATGAACGATGATTGTCTAGCCTATTTAATGGAAGTGTGCGATGATATAGGTTTCAAAATTAACAATGAAAAATAAAATCATATGTAATATTATGAGGTTATTATATATTCATGTTATAATAGAAAAATAATGAGTTGGTGAAGGAAATAAAATTAGAACGCTTTTAGAAGAACCTTACCTCTTCTTAGGGTATCATCAATATGTTTTCACAAAATCTTTCAAAGTATATATTTAATCCCAATAAATAATTATATAATGAGATTAGAGATATTGGAATGTAATTTAGGCTGCTATTGTTTTGTTAAAATAATTTAAAAGTGTGAAGTGTAGTGGAGAGGCAGTGGCATTTTATAAGTGGGGGGAGTGGCATAATTATCATTTTTATGGAGAGTGAATTATAACAATATTTATTTCTCATACCCAATCCACAATAATGGTCTATTATCGATAAAATAATGCATAAATTCTAAATATTTCCATTCAATAGGGTTTTTACATGTTTTTCTGTCATTCTATTCACCTTTTATTTCTTGTTTAATAACGAAGTAAACTCATTTTACCTTAGTTAATATGAGTAATTCTAACTATTTTCCCTAGTAATTATGGTATAAAATTTTATTTATCTCATTAATTAATAAATATTATTATGATTTAAAACATAAAATCAAAATTTTCAATTTAAATTTACATAAGTTAAGAAAAATAATTAAAATTAAATCCCATATATGTGGCTATAAAGTTAGTCTTTAACATTAAAATGATCAACCATTTCAAATGTTTTATATAAATATTTAGTATGAAATTAATTAAAATGGCATATATTGAGCTAATACATGTATAACTGAACAATTATAACTTAAAATCTAACTATAAAAAATATTTAGCAATATAATTTATATAGAAGAAAATGAAATCTTTAATTAAAATCCTGTACATTCCACTATTCATCAAAATATGGAACTCTATATAAAAATCTGAAAAAATCACTATAAGGTAATTTTAGTATTGAAATTTTAAAAAAATATTTTACTTTTAATAGAATTTTTTTAATTTTTTAATAATTAATCTTCAATTATGTGTTCCCAACATAATTAAACTTCCCTTTAAGAATATACAGCTTCTTCAACAAAATTTACTTTTCTGTTAAATATTTATTGTTCTTATTTGTATTCAATAAATAATAATTTTTATTTTAAACTATATATTAAACTAAGTTATTTAATACTATTCATACCCATCATTAAAATTTCTATGTGATAAATTTCATATAAAATAATAATATTAATTGTATATTTTTATTCATTAAAATTCAGTCTTGTATGTAACACAACCTATAAAAAAATCTTTGTTTCATGTACCATAACATAACTATGTATTTCATGAATTCTAATAATTATATTAGATTTACTTTATCTTAAAAATTAAATATTTCATAATTTATCTTAATTTTATATTTCCTTTCAATTCATTGCATTAAGTGTCATAAAAACTTTTGAATATAATGTATATGTTTTAAAATTTCAGGTTGTTACACCAAAACATTTTACATTAAAAAAGAATTTTATTTTTAAAATTTATGAGATGTAAAAATATAATTTCCATCATTACTATCATTTCCTTGGGTCTCCTTTCATATTTTTATGAGGATCAATGTATAGAATTCTTTTTATGATAGTTATTTTCAAATAAAATGATTTTAAAAATGATTCTTAAAATGAAAAGGATATTTATCTTATAATTTTTTTTAATGATCTTTTATGGTATTTCATTTGATAAATGAAAATAATTTTTTTTTTCAATCTAATTTGAATTTGTTGATACCATCTTTATTAATCATCTGGATTGTTTATGATTTTTTTACCAAGGATTACATTGACATTCAAATGATTCATTTTGAATTCATTAACATCCCCATAAAATATTAAATTCCCAATGATCTTTCAAAACAAAATTTCTCATATATATACACATTATTTATCCTAGATAATCTTTTTTCCTAAAACAAATCTCATTTCATTAAATTAAATGTTACATTGAATGTTTTTTGATTTAATATGGAAATATTAATAAATCCATGTTATTTTCTCAATATGGATATTTAATGATAATGAAAAAATTTCATTAAAGAAATTAATTATTCAATATATGAGGAATAATTTGGACATATAGTTAAGGATAAGGCATGATATTATATATCTACTTGATGCATTAGTAGGTCTCACGATAAAAAAAGTTAATCTACCATTAAACATTTTTCTACCTAAATATTTAAACTGTCTTTGGAAAGGAATTTATAATAGAGGTATCATGATCCTTGAGATCATAGAATCTAAAAATTAATTATTGGATATATTATGTTTTTAGTTATTGTTATCTAGTAAAGTTTTATAATGATATTATATCAAGATGCATTTTATTCTCAAATTATTGGTTAAATTGCATGTGTTATAAGTTATTTACCTTTCTATATTGACAACACATTATATTGTTTTTTAAACGGAATATGTGACACTTTATTCACTATTACATATTGATTATACCTTATCTTGTATTTTAAATGGAATGTGTGAATAGTTATTGAACTTATCATATTTATTATGCTTGTTGATTCATGAAAAATATCATTGTACTTAACCCTAATTGAGAATTTGAACAAACCCTTATTTCTTTTCCTATTATCAAGAATCCATAATGTGTAATATATTTTATATGCAAGGAGAATCCTTATGGAATTAAGTTTCTATTGATAAATAATTATGTTATAATTTGTGTATTGAAATCTAATGTAAGACACAATTATGTATCTAGTTTACCATGACTGCTAAACTATTTAGTCCTTTAGGATGTGATTACTTATGTATTTTTTCAATATAATGGTATTAGGAATATGTTCTAAGCTACTGTAGTAAGGGTCACTATAGCTAATATTAGAGAAATTTTAGTAAGGACCTTGGGAACATGATTATGGAAAACATTGATAGGGATCATTATCCATTGATATAGATTTAAGAAGAGTATAAAATATCATATTAATGATCTAGTAATGTTGATAATATGTGTTTTATTTTGGAAATATTCGCATATCTAGATACTACTAGTGGGAATGGTTCTATAACATATAATCTCAGTCGAAATATCTTGGAAAATGGAAGGTCTATCTTGACTCTATTGTCACTTATTACATGATAATGAGCCTTAATGGACACCTGGTTTGACACATATGGTTGATATTCATCAGAAAAATTACAATTTCCTTAAGAACAATTATGAAGTATTTTAAATGATAATGATAATTTATTACCAAGGTTAAAAACTAGACCAAGTAATGGTCAATGTGAAATCAAAAAGGTAGTATTTATGTAGATGGATTAAATAAATTGTAGAAGCATTTTTTAATTTAATTTTGTTTATAAGAAACTTGAACCATATTTGGATTGTTTTAGAATATTATATGCCTTCAATAAATTAATATTGATAGATACCATTTTTGGTTAATGATTTTAATATTTATCATATTTTCAAATTCATAAACACCTCATTATAGGTATTATGTTTTGGGAGTCTACTAAGACAGATAAAATTTTGGATGAAATTATGGAAAATATATATTTTAGTGGAAAAATTATGTTAGGTACAATGCCTTTACAATTTATAGACATAATATTTAAGATATTGATTAAAATTAGAGGTAATGTGATCATTAATGACATTTTAATAAAAATAAAATAATAGTAGTAAATTTTTTGAAAATAATAATTTATATTGAAAACCATATTAAGAAGGTTATTTGATGATTAATTTTATTTCGAAGATATTAATCAAAATTGTTTTGGAACAATACAAGAATATTTTGAATGTATTTTATGAAATAAATACCTGTATGGTGGGTGAAAACCCATCTGATCAGTCAATGAAGAGGGGATTAAACCCATGACCGAAGGATGATAAGTGTTTAACACCTTCCACTAGACTACATGAATTTATGGTAATTATTTCATTTGATAAATAATTTGAAAAATAATTCTATAACCAATAATGTTACTTTTCTTGTTTGGAGATTAAATTATTCTAAATTTTGATAACCATATTGGAATTGGTAAATATTTAGAGAATGACGGAAATAATTTTCACTCTTTATAGATATTAAGATTAATTAATAGTCAATTTTAGTGATGCATGAATAGAAAATAATTTTGTGATATTAATTTATTTGAAGAAAGGGATAAATTTGAAATTGTTGGAATAAAAAATAAATGATTAAATTGAAATTAAGGAATATAAATTTATCAAATATTTATAATTCTATCTATTTAAATATTGATAAAGAATTCCCAATCATTTGGAAAATGGTCTTGAATAAAAATGTAATCATATTTCATACATATTCGATGAATTAGACTGTAATGGCCTACCAATTTTCATTAGATTGAGATAATGAGTAATTACTTGGCCTTAAAAGACATCCCCAAGACTCCAAATGAAAGGAATAAATGATGAAGGATTTCATGTAAAAATGGGGTTTGATTTACCCTTTTAGAAATAAAAAAATAAACCAACAACCCATAACCAAACCATACACTTAATGATGTATGAAAAAAAGGAAGACCACTAAACAACTTCTTGAATATCAAACCACATCAAAGTACACAATAGGGGAATAAAAAATAAGTATCAATGTATATAGAAAGTAATAACTAAATACCTTCAAGATAAAACAATATGTCATTATATACAAGTTCCAAGCTCTACAATCACTGAACAACCCAAGAGTTATGAGGTAGTGCTAAATATGTGTGAAACATTACCTTATCCAATGTCCCAAAAGATAAAAACTGAAAAAGTGCCAAATTTCAAAATTAGCGGTGTGTATAAAACATAGTATTTTTCACCCCAATTAATTACATACTAACACCATTAGGATAAAATATTAGCAACATTTACAATGAATAGTTTATATAAAACATTTTCTCAAAATATTTTATAACTTGATATAAACAAGTTTCCAAAACTATTTATAATAAAAAACATACAGGGGATATTTAAACCAATTTTACATCAAGATATTTATGAAAAAAATAACTAAAAAATCCTTCAAACCAATTCACAATATCCCTTTTTGGACATACCCATCCATTACATAAATTCATGCAACCAACCATGCATACTACATTATGACATTTCCATACACATGAGCGGTTTCACGTTGATCAACCAAGTCCTCACAAGGTAATTGTATCCTATGAAAAATTAACCCTTTGGAACCAAGAACAAGGACATATTACAACTAATCCTCTTATATGAAACATTAATAGACACACCACGTATGCCCAATGTTCAAGCCAAAACAACCCTTCCAATAAAAACAATATTTTAATGAAAAAAATTTCCAACAAAACCATTTCAATTCCAAACCATTTATTTGTATAAACATTTCAATAAAACGTAATTTTTATTTGAAACACCTTTTACATCAACCATTTAATCATCCACTAAAATTCATAATTTAAAATTATCATATTTAATTCACGAATCTAAACCCATATTCACAATAATTCACAAAGATTACAAAATTTCACCAAACCATATATCATCACTAAAAGAGATTTATC
This sequence comes from Viscum album, assembly GCA_963277665.1. Taxonomy (NCBI): domain Eukaryota; kingdom Viridiplantae; phylum Streptophyta; class Magnoliopsida; order Santalales; family Viscaceae; genus Viscum; species Viscum album. Next base: position 1,153,267,977 of record OY728126.1, read on the forward strand.
ACATTATTTTAAATTAATTTTTATTCAAATAATCCAATTTTAATCTAAGCCAATCAATTCTATAAATATGATTCGAGAGAGAATCCACCTAACTCAAATGTTTTGATGAAAACACAAATGAATGTAGAACACACAAGCAAACCCAATTGATTGTCCAAGAACCCGATTTAGATCTCTTATCATAGAATGATCCTGGTGAAATATCCTCATATTTGGAATCCATACACCTATATCTACCCATAATGGGAATATATCAATTAAATGAAGAGAATAATAGATGTAGACCAATCAATAATGATGAAAAACAATCACATACCCCAAGAATCCAGCTTCGATTCGCCAAGGGAAGCATTCAGATCACCTCTATAATGATGGGAGAACCTTATTTAGCCTTAGAAGAAGAAAAATACAATGTTATGGCCTCCAAGGAGAAAAAATGATCCACATAGTGGAAAAAACGTGCGAGATCCACTTTTTTAGGATCTCACTTATGTCCCTGAATGATTAATTCACATGGTTAGACAAACTGTGCACTAACAGTGTGTTAGCCAATCCCTAGGAAGACCATCACAAGGCTTCCTCTCATGGTATCTCAAACCATTCCATAATCTTGTGGGATCCATTTCCCAAATACGACCAACTATACATAGTTTCGAAACACAGTTAGAAAAACCGTGTAATGCCTCTATTACTTCCCCTTTTCCTCAAAACATCATTCAGTGTTATTTAGACTGTCGTATTCATCAACCTTATTATTATATCCCTGAAAATAATCATGTAAAGGTTAAATACAAGAAACTAGGGGTACTGAATTCTCTCCACCATTGATATTTTTTTCCTCATAAAGTAGAAAACATTTTCTTCCCTAAAAGAGTTCTGGATACTGCTCTTTCATTTCCTTATCACGTTCCCAAGTCTCTTATTTAATCTGACTATGATGCCATAAAACCCACACTAGACCACTTATTTTTCCATTCAATACATTCCTCTATCTATCCAAAATCCTTACTAGGATGTATATCAATGAAACATCTGGATCTAGGTCAATGTGATCCCATATGATCACATGGTCTGGATCAGGCTGATACTTTTTCAACTGGGATATATGTAACAAATTATGCGCCGAACATAACCTTGGTGGTAATGCTAATAGATATTCCTCCTCTTCCACCTGTTCCATTATCATGGAAATGCCTATGTATCTAGAGATAGCTTTCCCTACTTCCCTAAAGGACGATTTCCAATCCTTATAGATATCCTCAAGAAGAAATGATCACACACAATTAATGAAAATAGTTCTAATGGAAATAAACATAATACTTCTGAAAAATATGATCTATCTCTATCTTCTTTCCGATAAAATTGATATTATTAATTGTTTCTCGGACAAGTATCAGCCCAACTAGTGATGTTTCACTTGTTTTCACCCAGTATCATTGAGAATGACAAGGACACTGATACAATGCTTCAAACGGAGCCATGTGTATAAAGGACATACAACATTTATTGTATGAGAACTCCACCAATGGTATATGATCCTCCCATGAACCACCAAAATCCATTACACAAGCTGACAACATGTCTTCTAAATTCTTTATCATCTGCATATATTTTGTATTCATCTGAGGATGATACGCCACACTCATAGACAACTGAGTCCCAAGGGGTTGTTGTCAGGACTTCCAGAAATAATATGTGAACCTTGGATCACTATCTAATTCTATTGAAACTGGTACTCCATTCCTCTTAAACACTTTTCAGATATAGATTTTTGAAAGATCTTCCATAGTGTGAGTTTCACTAATTGGTATGAAATGGACCAACTTGGTAAGTCAATTCACTATACGTCAAATAACAGTAGGTTCCCAAACCACTCTAGGAAGACCTAAAAAAAATCCATCTTTATATTATCTCATTTCTACACTGGGATAGGTAAAGACTATAACATTCTTTTATGTATCTGATGCACAGCTTTAACATGCTAACAGGTTAAGTACTTAGTGACAAACTTGGACACCTTTCTTTTCATAATGCTCCACGAAACTACAACTTTAATGACATGAACATCTTCTATGTACGTGGAGGTATAGCCCATATCTAATGGTGGTATTAATGAAGGATTGGTTCTTTACAAGCCATAGGTACAACCATCCGATATCTGGAACACAAAACTGAACTCCAATCATGTTTCCATCCCTCAATGGTCTCCCCACCATTGAGTTTTAAACTCATAACTACATAATTAGAATTATATGTTTATGCCTATTTTACCACATTTAACAATTATGAAAAAATACTATATGAAATAAAAACCCCAACATCACCTCTTTCTTTTACTTCCACTTTCATGTCCTCTAGGACCGACATCAACTTCCATTCATCTAATGATTATTTTTCCAATTAAGAATATGACATTATACTCAATGAATCTTCCAATAAATTCCCATTTTCATGGTGTATAAATCAAGTCAAAGTCAAACATATGGATATAATACAACTATCTCCTTTTCCTTATATTTAGATCTCATGGTGAGAAAATGATTTTAATACTTCTTTGGTCCATGAACACACTACATATCTCACTAAAGTGATAATGACTCTCTATTTTCAAGGAATGGAAAAATAAAGGTAACTCCAAATCTAGTGTTGGTAATTGTTATCATGAAACCTAAACTAACTTGAACCATAAGAAACCACATGGTCTACATTCTTGAGAACACAACCTATCCCTGATCCTAAAACATCACAGTACCCCAAATACCCATGTCCTGGTTATGGAAAAATCAAGGTAGGTGTCTATGTAAGCTGAACATTCATCTCCTAGAAAGAAATATGTCATTCCTTCATCCATTGGAATGGATAAATAATTATTTTCATAGCTATCAGTGGTAAATATAGTCATGATAAATCACTCACAAAGCTTCGGTAGTAACTAGATAGACATAGAAGACTTTGCATCCCAATGAAATTATGTTTGCATTTCCACGAGATAACTACTTCTATCTTTTCAGGATCCACATAAACACTTTTTTTAAAATGGAATGGCATAGAAAAAATAATTTATATATCCAAGAAATCACACTTTGATAATTTGACATACCAATGTTGTACTCTCAAGATTTGTAATACATTTTCCAGGTGATCCTCATGGTCATCCCTTGTCGTTGAATAAACCAAAATGTCATCCAAAAACACCAAATCAAAAGAATACATATATTGTGGAAATATCAGATTCATTAAAGCCAAGTGGTCTACTGGTGCATTTGTTAGACCAAAAGCCATGACTAAATATTCATAGTGTCCATATCAGCTTCTGAATTCTGTATTCTTAATATCTTCCTACCAAAAGGGCAATTAGTGATATCTTAATCACAATTCAATCTTGGAGAACTATTGATCTCCTCTTAATTTATCAAATAGATCATCTATGCATGGAAGTGGATATCTATTATTTATCATAATTTGGATAAGCTTACGATAATTAACACATAGCCGACGATTTACATCTTCTTTCTTGACGAACAAAACTGGTACTGCCCATAGAGATGTATATAATTGAAGGATTCCATTAATTTCCAGCTCCTCCAACTACACTTTCAATTCTACTAACTCTGTTTGATCTATCCTATAAGACAAAAGGTAAATATTTCTAGTCCCCGGAATGCTATCAATCGTTAACTCCACTACCCTTAGAGGTGGTAACCATACAATGTTCTTGTGAAATATATCTGGAAAATGATCCAAAACTTCTAGAATACTATTTTCTCAATCTCTCCCATTGATTCCAAAGTTAGCGCCTCTATCCAGTAAAATAACATTCCCATAATTTTTCCCACCATGTTCTTTTCTCATTTCTCTACCTTCCAATCTCCTCTGAAGAGATTCTTGATGTCATCCTCAATCATGAAACTAACAATTATCTATAATAGTCAATGTGATACTTGTACATTGTCAATCAATCCACACCATGGACTTCAACAAAGAAATCTATTTCAAAAATCACGAAGTCACATATCAGCTCAACATCATCAAAAGATATAACACATGCTCAACACACAAACACTTGACATTCCATTTCACTGAGAGGAGTTTGCAGTTTTAAAAACAAATGCATCATTTACAATTTTAAACATAGCAAGTCAAAAAGACAAGAAGCAAGGAATGAATGTTATGCACTGATATTGAAGAGAACATGCAAAAGGGTAAAGTTTAAATGAATCCTTCCACTCTCTATATATGGTCCAACCGGATCATCGAAAATCAACTTCCCATCACCATACAATTGCTTTGTCACAACACCAATCTCCTTGTTTCCTTGTTGAGTTTTCCCTGGATGAAGAGTCAGGGGGTTTATAGAATTACCATGTCTATATCTATTATGTTGATGGGACTAATTCTACTGTCCTCATTCTGTCGAAGTATAAGATGCTTGTGAGGCCTTAGAAGTGTCCCAAGCATTTGACATTGGAGCACTGCAACAATAGCACTGAAGATGTCCAATCTTGTTGCAATTATTAAATAATAATGGGTGGGTAATACACTCTATAGTTATATGGTCAAGTGAACATCATTGAATATAACCAGCATTTCTCTGTGGTTCTGGAGGAATGTTCACTAATCTTGTGGTTTGATTTTGATTTCCACTTACACCTTCAAAATATTTTTTTCTTTTATGCTTTCTCCAAGTGGTTGAGTTCCCACCATTCCCTGTAGGTATCATCATTCATCCTCCCATTGATCTTGAGATATCACATTCAACCACAGTGACTATGTTAACCATCTATGTATAATCCAAAATACAGTGCACCTCAATCTTTGATAGTATCTCATGTCGAAGCCTCGATTCTAAGATACGTACCTTCAAAGACAAAGTTGTCCCATGTTTAGGTGAAAATCATACTAAATTCATGAATTTAGATGCATAATCTATGATAGAGAGTCTCTCTTGCTTTAGTATGAAGAACTCCATCATTTTCTAGATCATGAATGTGTGAGGATATAATTGTTTGTTGAACAATTCCTCAAAGTCCCCCTATGTATGTTTTTATGCCATTGAGCCTACATCTCTAAATCCCACTAGTGGCATGAAAGATCATCAAGCTTATAGGTCACCATCATGATCATTATCTCCACTAGTGTGCTGATAGAATCGAAGCTACAATTCATCCCCCCCCCACACCTCCGTTTTCTTAGGCTCAGCATCACCCCAAATGTTAGTTGGATTATGCTTCATGAACATGATGGAATGGTCCACATGCCTTCGTTCATTCACCCAGTTCCCTATATCCATAGAATGAAAAGCTTGGAAATTACTCTGAACTAGCTCTTGGTTCAACTGTGGTTCCGCTACAACCACGTTCTCTGTAGCTTCTTCATGTTGGTTTTGACGATGCCTACCGTGTTCCATTTTATAAACGAACATCAAACCCAGTCAATATCACTCTATATAAACTAATGGAAAAGCATTTAAAATTATATAATATCAACTATCACAACATTTTTTTTTCCAAAAACAACATTTTTCCATGTTCAACTAGTTTGTAAAATAAACAATTGGTTTTGAAAATCGAACCAATTTCAAAAAACACAAAGTATCCACTATTCAAAATCATTCATTGGAAAACAAATTCTGCTGTTTTCAGAAATTTATATCTATGAAAAAAATTATAAATCATTCCTCACAATGATATATGAAATCCTAATGGGATGAAATTCATCTAAAATGCATGTCATGTTAAGCTATTGGGATAAACACATAAAAATGATATTTCTAACATTCTAGATGTGTATCAATCCTAATTATGTACCCTACACCCCGTAACATGATGTTCAGGATCAATGGGTTAGCTATTTCCTATTATGATATACATTTCATGTTCTAAAATTACTACTCTTTTATAATATTCCAACCCAATGAATAGATGAAAAATAATTCCAACTCCATTAACCAGCACACTGATGAAATGTACCACAAAAGAAAAACTAGAATATTGTAATTTGTAATGACCCACCAATTCTCATTTACTTGATAGAACAACGAGTTATTACTTGTCCTTAGTAGATATCCACAAGACACCAATGGATAAAAAAATACCTAAGTGTTTCAAGTACAAATGGGGGATTATTAACACTTTTCGAAATAGACAAATAAACCAAAAACACATAACCAATCCATACACAAAATTAATCACGAACAGAAGGATGAAAACAAAACTACATCATGTATCTCAAACCACATCAAATTAAATAACAAAGGAAGAGAAAATAGCTGTCAAAGTACACCTTTGATAATAAACAAAGACCCTCAAGACACCATAAGACTTTATTCTCTATAGGCTCCATGATCCACAATCATCGAACAACCCAAACGTCATGAGGTAGTTCTAACTACGTGTAAAACATTACCCTTTCCCTTATCCTGGAATATAGCATATTCAAAAGTACCAATGTTCCAAAGAAGGGGTGAGTATAAAAATCATTAGTTTTTCTCCATTTGATTACCTACTCAAATCAATAGGATAGAAGAGTTAGCAACAGATACAATGAATATTTTATATAAATCATTTTCCCAAAATAGTCTATAACAGGATATAAACAAGTTTCCCAAATCCATTTATAAACAAAATCATAAAAGTGAAATTGAATCCAGTTTTACTACAAGTTATTTTTCCAAAAAAATAATAAATAAAAAATCTTTAAAACCTTTTCAAAATATCCATTTCCTAGAATACCCAACCTTTCCACAAACCTAGGAAACCAACCATGCATACTACGTTATGACAGTTCCATACTCATGAGTGGTTGCTCGTCAAACTACCATACTATAACAATGCAATTGTATCCCATGTGCCAATAACCCTTTATAACTAAGAACAAGGTCCTATTTCCACCAAGCCTCATATATGGAACAAGAACACACACACCAAATATGCACAAAGATCATGCCATATCAACCCTTTCAACAAAAACACTCTTTTACTGAAAAATATTTCCCTCAAAACCATTTCAATGACAAACCATTTCAATGTAAAACCATTTCAATAAAAAAAAATTTATTGAAAACCCCTTTTTCATCAACCATTTTACAATTCTAGAAAAATAAAAATTTATATTATCATTTATTTTCAAGAAACTAATCCCCTTTTTACTACAATTCACCAAGATCATACTATTTCACCAAAACATAAATCATCAATAAAGAAGATATACCCCATGATTTTCAAAATAAATTCCATTCAAATAAAAAAAATTGAATTTAAGACAATCACTTCTAGAAAGATTATTCAAGATATAAGCCTTTTACTACAACCGTTTTGATGAGAAACCCAAAAAACGAAGAATGCACAAGAAAACTAGGATGGTTCTACAAGAAAACACCTTATATCTTTTCTCCTAGAAAGATCCAGAACAAATATCATCATATTTGGCATTAAAACACCTATATATTCCCATAATTGGCATATATCTACCAAATAAATAGAATAAGATAATTATATATACGTATAACTAAGAAACTGATCAAGAATAATCAGATACATCTAGAATCTGGCTTCAATTCGCCAAGTGAAGCCTTTGGATAACCTCTCGAAGAATGGGAGAACCTTATTTGGCCATAGGAGAAGAAATATCCCGAGTTACGACCACATGGGAGAAAAATGAGCTACATAGAGGCAAAAACGTATGAGATCCAATTTTTTAGGATCTCAATAATGTTCCCACACAGTTAGAAAAATTGTGCAGTAAACATGTGTTAGCCACTACCTAGACATACCATCTCACGACTTACTAGTATGATCTCTCTGACCTTGCTCCCACTGTGTGGTAGCCACTGCCGTAGAAGGACCAACTATGGATGGTTTGGCCGCATGGTTTGACAAATCATGCAGTGCCCGGGCGATGTCCTTTTTGCCTGAAAATTTTATTCAATTTTCACTTGACCATCCCATTCATCACCCTTAAGATTATAACCATGTATAGCATCAAGTTAAGGTTATTATTGGGAAAAAATCCCTCAAGGTATCATTGAAGCCTTTTTTAGGTGATTGTGTTTGTTGACAAAGTGGACAACTGTGCAGTTATGGTTGACAAAGAAAACCAGGACATACAAACTTGTTGACAAAGGAGATTTCATGGTGGAATGTCGAGTTCAAGAGCTATGGTTAAACTATAAATGTTTGATTCAAGAACGTTGAAAAAGGAATGGATGATCTGGAGGCGGTACAAAATGAACAGATACAAGGTGGCACCGTTTTCCAGTGTTTGCCAAATTTTTTGGCCTGAAAATCGTCAAATGACGAAAAGTGGTTTTTGGAAAAGGGACTTGTGAGAAGTGTACTTGAAGTCTTGGAAAAATTCACACCATATGTTTTTAATGATCAGATCATCAAAATATGGCAAATGGATAAGTGGTGAGCAAGTATTGGCGGTGTCACGCAAGTGACTTGCGTGCTGTGAAATAGACTTGCACGCTGATGCCTTATAAGATAGAGAACATGTGCGCCTATGGTTTTTCAGGATCAGAAGAACAAAATATAGAAAAGGAATGAGGTTCACGCATTTTTGGATGTGGTTCGTGCAAGTGACTGGCAGGGGAAGTGACCTGCGTGCCGAGACTTGCACGTCGATGGTTGACTTGTGCACTGTTGCGAAGGGTGGTCAATTTGACTATAAATACAGTACCACCCCTCCTCATTTCTCAACGGGGTTAAAAACTTAGAGAAATTTGAGCTTGTAAAGACACGAAAATTTCAATGAAAATATTTTCTTAATTTTCTTTGGAATTTTACAAGAACACTGTTTCTGACGGTGCCTGATTCCGAGGCCTGGTGTGCCTAGAATTAATTTCCGAAGTTTAGCTCGGGTACGTTCAGTGAACGAACGAGCGGGAATTTCTAACTTTTGAACCGGTGCTCGGAATTGAATTTCGAGGGCACCGATGAAACCATAGCTCCGGTAATTTCTTAGAAACACCTGTTCTGGAGTTGCGTTTTCACGAGAGTTGATGATAAAAATTGTGGAAGTTTATTTTATAATTATTCTACAATTTTTATTTTACTCTAAGTGTTTTATCCTTTGGATGTATGTTGGGTAACTACCCAACCTCCCTTGGGAGGTTATGAGGGTGGTGGGGCCCACACGAACCCCACCCCTTCCTATCCTCTAAACCCCCTAAACTCCAATTTAAATGTTGATAACTTAAGTTTATCAAACTTATGGTTTTAATGTTGAGTGTTTAATGTAAGTTTTTGAAATTCAAACCTTTGAATTTCAAAAGGCTTGTTATGTTAATAAATTAAGAAAGGAGCTTATTTTATTTTGTTGTTAGTGTTTTGTCGTTGAGAGGTTTTGGGAAGAACATATTCTCCTTCGACGAAGAACGTGAAGAACACCTCGGACTCCGATGTAGAACAACATTCTTCAAAGAAGAACATCTCTGCCGAAGAACGCAGAGAACTTCTTCCACGACCAACTTCTTCCACGACGTTCTTCTTCTGCGACGTTTCCCCTTCAGACGCACCTGGACGACAATGGAATCGTCGTTCGTTTTCCGCGATGCCCGACCTCCGTGAAGCTCGTCTTCCGAGGGTCGTTGATATGCACCGTTCTTGAAACCAAGGTAGGGGATTTATTTTATTTAATTATTTCCATTCATGATTCTAGTTTGCCGATCTTCATGGATATTCGACTAAATGTTATCTTTTAATGAGAGGGGGTCGGACCGCACAAACACGGCCGACCCTCCTCTTTATCCTTGTTGATACTTTGTGGATTGGACGGAATGGTGTGGTGCCGTCGCACCACGCGCAAATCGCACGGCAAGTACTTCGCGGCGCCGTCGCGCCGCGCCGCGCCGTGAAGTTGAACAAGGACGCGACGTCGTCGCGCCGCATCGAAGAAAACTAAAGATGCCATGGCCGGAGTGGGGACGCGGAGGAGGGTCGTGGTTCCATCGCACCGCGCCAGACGATAAGGGTTGCGGCCGGTTCCGGGCCGCGGCGGAGTAGGGTGAACGGCGGCCGGTGCCGGGCCGCCGGCGTCGGAGCTGGAAGGGGACCAGCCATCGCCGGTCCCGTTAGGCAGGAACCGGCCGGCCAGGTCGGGCCAGCCGGACGAGGAGATGCCGGGGGAATTAATTCCCCCGGTTGGCCATAATTGCGGCCCCCAATTAAGGGGCCGTGGTTACAAGAAACGGGAGGGGTAGCCCCCCCCCCCCCCCCCCTCGCGCGAGCCAAAAACGGCTCGGCCGTTTTGGCCGAGCACCGACCAGCGCGCCCAGCGCGTGGGTTGCCAGTCCGGGCCGCGCTTTCCAGGCTGGGCCGACCCGGACCCGGGGCGGGTCGACCTGGTTTGGGCAGAGTGGGGGGGTCTCGGGCCGGGTTGATCCGGGCCCGAAACCCCCGTTTCCGGACCATTTGGGTTCAATTGCCCATAACTCGGGCTACAGACCTCCGATCGATGTTCCGTCAGTTGCGTAGAGATCCTCGGAATGAGACGGTCGTTTAGGTATATCACACTCAAGGTTTCAGAATACTTTGGATTCGGCTGGGTTGGTTCGGTTACGAAACAAACCGGGCCCTTGGAGTGGAAACACTTATATCTTGAGCTCCGGACGTCCGATTGATGTGCCGCCGAATTTGATGGATTCCTCTATGTGATATGGATCTTTTGTCTTACTCCGCTCGAGATTTGGATGCCGTCGGAGTGTGGTCGGGTTGGTTCGCTCACGAAACCAAACGGGCCCTTGGAACGAAAAAGCCAATAACTCACAGACCGAGCGTCTGATTGACGCGCCTTCTATCTCGTTGAATTCCTCTTGATGAGATGGGACTTTTGGCATTCTTCACCCGAGTTTCAGTTGCTGTTGGATAGTGGTCAGGTTGGATTGTACCCAAAATCCAACCGAGCCTTTGGAACGGAAAAGCTGTTATCTTTCAGACCAGACGTCCTTTTGACGAACCGTCAGCGGCATTGATGATCAAGTTGAGAAACGGTCCCTATGAGTGTACCCTATGAGTGTTCGGGGTAAAGTTGAGATACGGCCGGGTTGGTTCTCTCACCAAACCAACTGGGCCCCTGGGACAAAAAGGCTAATAACTCACAGACCGGGCGTCTGATTGACGCACCGTCTGTTGCGTTGAGACCACTATGACGAGGCGGTCCTTTGAGATACTTCTTCATGGTTCTTTGAAAAACTTTTAGTATCGACCTGTATCTCGTGGAGCGGACCCTCCCGGAGACGAGCGGGCGGAGTACGGAGACCGTGTAGCCGACTGAGACCTGACGACTGCTTGACCGACTCGACTTGGAGTGAGTCGACTAGCCCAGTGGACGAAGCACTACTTTGTGAGGTACAGACCCATGGAGGATGGAGCACTACCTATGTGACAGTGCAGACCCACGGTACTCATCCGGAGAGTACCTCGGCAGGCTACTAGGGGGTGTGCACTACTGTGTTTGGGTGGCATACCCCGGCGGGAAGCACTACTGTGTTTGGGTGGCTGGCCCGCGGTACTCGGCAGGAGGATTACCTCAGCAGTCTTAGGTTAGTGAGAAGTACCTCGGAGTCGTGGGAGGACCACTGTACACTCCAGAGACGGGGCTCTTCAGCAGTTACGGTTTCGATAATGAAAATCCTGGTTTGAGCTAAGACTTTGAACTTTGTGTTAACTCATGATTGATATGGGTCACTTGATATCTTTGGTATATGTATCGGCATATACCTGGGTAGTGCTTATCCGTTGATTTCATGATCTTGGTGTTTTCCTCATGATTGAGATGGGATACATGATAACGTAGATATATGCATGGGCATATACCTATGTAGAGGTTATCTATTGAGATCTTCTTTGTGATTATCCTTGTTGGGTTTTAGTGAGACATTGAGGGTCTCGGGGTCCCTACTGAGTATCGTAATACTCACCCCTACACGGGCTATGCTCGCACCTCGTTGTATTGGTTGCAGACGACAGGCAGTGCTGATGGAGGCCGAGTGTCCGAGGCCTGGACGGTACCTGGAGGTGGACTACATGATGAGTCAGTATCCGGAGGTGGACTTCACGGCGAGACGACACTCGGAGGAGGTTGACGGGAGAGAGCATTGTACAGGCTATTTGTACCTACCCTTCAGGTAGGATCCGTGGTGGACGATCCAGGAGCTGCGCCATCTGTACCTACCCTTCAGGTAGGATCCGAGGAGGACGACCCAGGAGCCGCTTCCGTCCCTCCAGCTGTTGTCTTTTTCTGTTGTACTTTGTTCAGTTGTAATTGTATTTTCTTTTGGGTTTGTATTCTGGCCCATTTACCTTTCAACACTTCTCTTTGTACTTAGTTTTTTACTTCCGCTTGTACTCTGTGGTGTTTTGTTTACTTTAATAAAGGCAATGCCTTCCCAGTTATCCGGATTTACGCCTTTGGTGCTAGTCTCCAGCCCCTGGCCTAGGGAAGGTGGGCTTGGGGTAGTCACGGCACGGGCCCCGAGGACGGGTCATGACAAATTGGTATGAGAGGAGTCGGTTCTACCGCAGAACTTATATCTATGATATTTTCTTTTTGTGAAGCAATAGTGTTAATAGTACCGAGTGTGGTTTTCAGTTCAGGGAGTCTAGTGTTGGTGCGGGCGGCCGACGTATCCATACACTATGACCCTAACAACTGATTTCCGACTTTGTGCATGAAAACACTGATTGTGTGTGTGTTTCCAGAAGTTTTTTAAATGTCAGCTCATACTAGGTCAGCTCACCAGGTATAACCGTTTGACTGTGTCACGTTGATTCTTTCAGGATGCCTTTTCACGGACGGCCAGCTAGAGCCCAGAGGGATGTGCGTATTGATAGCCTGCCAAGCAATGGGGCTACGGTACTGGGCCCTCTTGCAGTTGAGGCACCACCGGAGGCACCAGAGGTACTACCATATGTTTGGCCACCGATGCCACCAGCCCCAGCAGTAGGTGATACACACCACTTGAGTGCGCTGCACTAGTTCTAGCGCCAGAGGCCACCCAGGTTCCGGGGAGAGACGGACCAGCAGGCGGCTGAGGTTTGGTGGAGGTTGTGGTAAGAGTCTGCAGGCTAGTGGGGACGCCTGCAGACTTCATGGTGATATTTGCTGCCAGCCTTCTTTAGGCAGCAGTAGGCAGGTGGTGGAGCCACTTGTTCCAATTTTGCGACAGGATTACCTTCGCATGGGAAGACTTCAAGACCTTCTTCAGGGTGGAGTTTTTGCCAGTAGCTCTACACCCCGAGCTTGTTCAGGAGATTCTACCTTTGCCGCGTGTTTTTTGATCAGCAGTCGAGTCATTTGTGGGCAGTAGACAGATGATGCAGAGGTCCAGGAGGACCAGACTAGCAGTTGGACGATCTCATGTTTTAGGACCGGTGGTGCGGGGCACCCGGGGTGGGGTCAGAGCCAGGCGTGCCAGAAACGGACAGTGTTACTCCTGTGGCGGGAAGGGTCACCGGGCACGTGACTGTCCGACTCCTCGTACAGGTGATCCGCAGGCTTTGGAGGAGCCACCGAGGCAAAAGCAGCGACGAGTTCTTGAGCAATAGCTGAGTAGTGGACAAGGCAGTAGAGCTCCGGGAGCAGGTGGACAGGAGCGGAACTAGTGTATACGTCTCTTGTACATCTAGTTCCATGTTGTTGTTGTATTCGTGTCTTTGTACTATGAGATGCAATAATAAAAATACACTTATCTTGTGATGTTTTCTTTCCTGTCCTTTTGTTTGGTTGATACTGATTAGTCCCGGTTAAAACTGTTGACTTGACCCTCACTTTCGATATTTCTACTGGAGGAGACCCAGTGACTTCACACTGATGCCGACAGTGTGACTCGACCCTTGGAGGAAAGAGTGACCGTTTGATCTCTTGGTAGTTACGTCGAGGCCTTACGACATCATCCATGGCGTGAATGCGTGATTCATGTCAGGATTGATTGTATTAGGCAATGGGTGTGGTTCATCCAGGGGATGAGACAGAGTTTCTCTTTTCGGCAAAGGAGAAATTTTAGCAGCTCTTCCAGATCATAGGCAAAGAAGGTGCAGATCATCCAGGAGCGGATGAAGAATGCATAGTGCAGTAAGAAACAGGAAACTGGTGCCAGTCTTGGAGACTCGGGCATGTTAAATGTTTCCATAAGAGGATGCTTAAAGTAGAGATGAGTCTACGAAGTAGCAGACGTGGAGGCAGAGCTAGGAGAGTAGCATGAGGTGGTGTACATCTTAACATACTACAACCACCCCCCTTAGTTATCCCCGCCAGGCTCAGGGAGCTGGAGGGCGGAGGAAGAGTGAGGCTACATGTGGTCAAGGAGTGTGACCCAATGGATCTTGAAATGATTCAAGGGACAGTCTGTGTCCACTACTAGCTGTTGTAGTAACGGACGTCGATATGAATCATTCCTTGCTTTCACAAATCTTGTTCCAGACCTAGAGTTTCTGGTAAGCCGTGGACTTGACCCTCACGTCTGGAGATACCTTGGGAGGAGACTCGATAATCACACTTATGCCGACAGTGTGGTCAGACCCTCGAGGTGAGAGTTCCGGTTGGAATCTCTTGGTGGCAGCGTCGAGGCCTTACGACGTTAGTTTGAGTATTGAATGGGAAATAACTGTTCATACTCAAATTGGCGGTTTTAGGAAAACGTCGGGATGGGTTTTCCTTGGTCGGCGAAAAGGAAACCCCGGGCAACACGGGATAAACTCTTTCACAGGAGGGTGCGACCGATCACACTTGAGTCAGTCAACCATACCCTCGTGGTATCAGTCGTTTGAGTTCCAATTCTAATAGGAATTGGAGACCTCTAGGGTTCAAGGATGACGATCATGTCCTTATATGGGTCTCACCTCGACGAAGTTTATGGAGATGTGGCCAAGACGGCAAGTTATCTTCGAGGTTCAGCAGACCTTATTAGGTTCTCTTCTAGGTCGTCGGGGTGGTTTACCGCTTGACCCATCCACCTCAGTTGCACCAGGTTCACGACGAATTCCACGTATCTCAATTGAAGAGATACGTGCTCGACCCTTCGTATATCATCGACCAAGGGGAGCTGGAATTTGGCGATGGGGTGACTTTCACGGAGGTTCTAATAGGAATCGAGGATCGATATTAGCGGATCTTGCGAGGACGGTCGAATCCTCGGGTTATCTTTCTTTGGCAGTATGGAATCTCCAGGTAAGCACATGAGAGCGGAAGGCTCAGATGCGTGCTCAATACCGCTTATGTGACCCTATTTTGTGTTGTAGCTTTACAGGGACGTAAAGTCCTGAGGTGGTAGTAATGTAAAGACCCGGAAATTTCAAGGAAATTTTTTTCTTAATTTTTTTTGGAATTTTAAAAGAACGCAGTTTCTGACGGTGCCTGATTCCGAGGCCCGGTGTGCCCGGAATTAATTTCTGAAGTTCAGATCGGGTACGTTCAGTGAACGAATAAGCTGGAATTTCTAACTTTTGAACAGGTGCTCGGAATCGAATTCTGAGGGCACCGATGAAACCATAGCGCCGGTAATTACTTAGAAACACATGTTCCGGAGTTGCGTTTTCACTAGAGTTGATGATAACAATTGTGGAAGTTTATTTTATAATTATTCTACAATTTTTATTTTACTCTAAGTGTTTTATCCTATGGATAGAAGTTGGGTAACTACCCAACCTCCCTTGGGAGGTTATGAGGGTGGTGGGTCCCACACGAACCCCACCCCTTCATATCTTCTAAACTCCCTCAAATCCCATTTAAATGTTGATAACTTAAGTTTATCAAACTTATGGTTTTAATGTTGAGTGTTTAATGTAAGTTTTTGAAATTCAAACCTTTGAATTTCAAAAGGCTTGTTGTGTTAATAAATTAAGAAAGGATTTTATTTTATTTTGTTGTTAGAGTTTTGTCATTGAGAGGTTTTGGGAAGAACATCTTCTCCTTCGACGAAGAACGTGAAGAACACCTCGGACTCCGATGAAGAACACTGTTATTCAACGAAGAACATCTCCGCCGAAGAACGTGGAGAACTTCTTCCACGACAAACTTCTTCCACGACGTTCTTCTTCCGCGACGTTTCCCCTTCGGACGCACCTCGACGACAACGGAAACGACATTCGTTTTCCGCGACGCCCGACCTCCGCGATGCTCGCCTTCCGTGGCTCGTTGACGTGCACCATTTTTGAAACCGAGGTAGGGGATTTAATTTATTTAATTATTTCCGTTCATGATTATAGGTTGTCGATCTTCGTGGATATTCGACTAAATGTTATCGTTTAATGAGATGGGGTCGGACCACACAAACACGGCCGACCCTCCTCTTTATCCTTGTTGGTACTTTGTGGATTGGACGGAATGGCGTGGTGCCGTCACACCACGCGCAAATCACACGGAAAGTACTTCGCGGGGCCGTCGCGCCGCGCCGTGAAGTTGAACAAGGACGCGACGCCGTCGCGCCACGTCGAAGAAAACCGAAGATTCCGCGGCCGGAGCGGGGCCGCGGCGGAGGGGCGCGGTGCCGTCAAACTGCACCGGACGACAAGGGTCGCGACCGGTTCCGGGTCGCGGTGGAGCAGGGTGACCTGCGGCAGGTGCAGGGCCACCGACGTCGGAGCTGGAAGGGGACCGGCCATCATCAATCCCGTTAGGCAGGAACCGGCAGGCCAGGTCGGGCCGGCCGGACGAGGAGAAGCCGGGGGAATTAATTCCCCCGGCCGGCCATCATTGTGGCCCCCAATTAAGGGGTCGCGGTTACAAGAAAAGGGAGGGGCACCCCCCCCCCCCCCGCGTGAGCCACAAACGGCTTGGTCAATTAGGTCGAGCTCCGACCAGCGCGCCCAGCGTGCGGGTCGCCGGTCTGGGCCGCCGGGCCGGGCCGACCCGGACTCGGGGCAGGTCGACCCGGTTCGGGCCGACCGGGGTGTCTCGGGCCGGGTCGGTGGGGGCCCGAAACCCCCGTTTCCGGACTATTTGGGTTCAATTGCCCATAACTCGGGCTAAGGAGCTCTGATCGATGTATCGTCAGTTGCGTAGAAATCCTTGGAACGAGACGGTCGTTTCGGTAAATCGCACTCATGGTTTCAAAATACATTGGGTTCAGCTGGGTTGGTTCGGATACAAAACCAATCGGGCCCTCGGAGCGGAAACGCTTATATCTTGAGCTCCGGACGTCCGATTGATGTGTCGTAGACTTTGATGGATTCCTCTAAGTGAGACGGATCTTTTGGCTTTCTCCGCTCTAGGTTTGGACACCGTAGGAGTGTGGTCGTGTTGGTTCGCTCACGAAACCAACCGGGCCCTTGGAACGAAAAAGCCAATAACTCACAGACCGGGCGTCCGATTGACGCGCCGTCTGTCTCGTTGAATTTATCTTGATGAGACCAAACTTTTGGCATTTTTCTCCTGAGTTTCGGTTGCTGTTGGATAGTGTTCGGGTTGGATTGTACCCGAAATCCAACTGGGCCCTTGGAATAGAAAAGTTGTTATCTTTCAGACCAGACGTTCGTTTGATGAACCGTCAGCAGCGTTGGAGATCACATTGAGAAACAGTCCCTATGAGTATACCCTATGAGAGTTCGGGGTACAGTTGAGATACGGCCGGGTTGGTTCGCTCCCGAAACCAACCGGGCCCCTAGGACGAAAAGGGTAATAACTCACAGAGTGGGCGTCCGATTGACGCGCCGTCTGTTTTGTTGAGAACCCTATGATGAGGCGGTCCTTTGAAATACTTCTTTGCGGGAATTTGAGATAATTGGAGTATCGACCTGTAGCTCGTGGAGTGGACCCTCCCAGAGACGAGCGTGCGGAGTACGGAGACCGTGTAGCCGACTGAGACCTGAAGACTGCATGACCAACTCGACTTGGAGTGAGTTGACTAGACCAGTGGACGGAGCACTACTTTGTGAGGTGCAGACCCATGGCAGACGGAGCACTACCTGTGTGATAGTGAAGACCCGTGGTACTCGTCCGGAGAGTACCTCAGCAGGCTACTAGGGGGTGTGCACTACTGTGTGTGGGTGGCATACCCTTGTGGGAAGCACTACTGTGTTTCAGTGGCTGGCCCACAGTACTCGACAAGAGGAGTACCTCAGCAGTCTTAGATTAGTGAGCAGTACCTCAGAGTCGTGACATGACCACTATACACTCCAGAGACGGGGCTCTTCAGCAGTTATGGTTTCGATAATGAAAATCCTGGTTTGAGCTGAGACATTGACCTTTGTGTTTACCTCACGATTGAGATGGGTCACTTGATAACTTAGGTATATGTATGGGCATATACCTGGGTAGTGGTTATCCGTTGATTTCATGATCTTGGTGTTTTCCTCATGATTGAGATGAGTTACTTGATAACTTAGGTATATGCTTGGGCATATAACTTAGTAGAGGTTATCTATTGAAATCTTCTTAGTGGTTATCCTTGTTGGTTTTTAGTGAGACCTTGACGGTCTCGGGGTCCCTACTGAGTATTGTTATACCCACCCCTGCACGGGCTATGCTCGCACCTCGTTGTGTTGGTTGCAGACGACGGGCAGTGCTGACGGAGGCTGAGTGTTCGAGGACTGGACGGTACCCGGAGGTGGACTGCACGACGAGTCAGTATCCGGAGGTGGACTTCACGGAGAGACGACACTCGAAGGAGGTTGATGGGCGTGAGCGTTGTGGAGGATATCTGTACCTACCCTTCAGGTAGGATCCGTGGTGGACGATCCAGGAGTTGCGCCATCTGTACCTACCCTTCTGGTAGGATCCGAGGAGGACGACCCAGGAGCCGCTTCTGTCCCTCCAGCTGTTGTCTTTTTCTATTGTACTTTGTTCAGTTGTAGTTTTATTTTCTTTTGGGTTTGTATTCTGGCACATTTTCCTTTCAACACTTCTCTTTGTACTTAGTGTTTTACTTCGGCTTGTACTCCGTGGTGTTTTGTTTACATTTATAAAGGCAATGCCTTCCCAATTATCGGGATTTACGCCTTTGGTGCTAGTCGCCAGCCCCTGGCCTGTGGAAGGCGGGCTTGGGGTAGTCACGGCACGGGCCCCGAGGACGGGTCGTGATAGAGCTCCCGTCGCACAGGTGTGGAAGTCATGCAAGTGGTGGGGGGTTGTGCAAGTGGTACTTGCATGCCAGATTTGAAGAAGGGTGATTGTTGGTAGTTGCACGCCAATATTGGATTGGGCGTAAAAGGACGTGTGTCGCACAAGTTTTGAGTTGAAGAAGATTGTGTCGTGCAAGTGTGTGAGGTGGAATTTCCCACTAGTTGTGAAATTCATGCTGATACTTGTGCGATGTGACAGACTTTCGCGCCATGTAAGGTTTATTTCTGGTAGTGATCTTCGGGCTGTGCAGAAGCTGGAAGATTGCCCGATACCTTCAGTGCAAAGAGAGATTCATCTACGGGTGAAACATGGGCTTCAACAGCGCATCTACATAAAGAGAAAGATGCATTCCTTCATGAAAATTAAGAGACCTATAGTTCTATAAAATGTGAGTGTATCCTTTCCAGAGCAGTGAGTGGAGGAAGAGGAAGAAGGTGATCCGCTCCACCGGTAGTGAGCCAGAGAGAGAGAAATAGGGAGTGACCCTTGGGAAAGCAGTGATCTGACCCTAAACATTGTATAGTCATTGAGCCTAGGGCAGAGTGACTGTTGCCAAACCTTGTAATCCATAGCTAGTGAAGATTGGTGGAATTTGGTACGACCGACAACCTGTCGGCGTATGCTCCTTGGACGTAGCCCTTAGCGGTGAACCAAGTAAAATTGTTGTGTCCTGTGCTTTCTTTACTTTCTGCTTATATGGTGCAACGGAAGAGAGAGAGAAGTGTGTTTTGGTTAACAGGGAAACAATATCAGAATGGGATTTAATTTTAATATTAGTCATACCCTGATTCACCCCCCTCTCATGGTATTCAACCTCATGGACCTAATAGTTATATACTAGAATCCAGGGGTACTACACAGATGCTCTATAAAACGATCACATACTAATAGTTCAAAGCCCCTTAGTATTCCATTTATCATCCACTTTATTATGATCGATGACCTCAATCACTATTTATAAATATTTGTGATTTTCTGTTATGTCCATATATTCTGTTAACACCAATTTTCACTAACTTATAAACCTATATTTATGTTATTACATTTGAAATTTGACTTCCCATTATCTCTTATTAAGAAGATATTTAACTGACCCTTTTAAAATGCATGCTTTCCAACAATTTTATTTCCAAATATAAAACAATGGCCAATCAAGATCAATTTTAATTATGAGGGAAAAATTTATTAATGTAGGGGAGAAATTTAAACCCAAAAAATTATAAAATAATAACATTATATTTAATATAATAATTTTAAATCAATATTTACTGCTCATTAATTACACTAAATACTGTGTTTAGCTTTTATTACATGAAACACTCCTATTATATTGTGTTACCCTCAACACCAAATTTAATCCAAATTTGATATATTATTAAAATACCAATAACATGGATATTAAATTGGTTGGTATGAATATTACTAAATAAATTGTAAAAAATAATATTATCTATTTATTAGTATAAAAATAATAATTATTTGGAAGATAATGAAATATATTCCAAAAAACAATCATTTTTCTAAAAAGAGGTTTAGTTACACTTTATAAACATATATTAAACATATTTTTTTAAAGACATAGAGAAATTTTATTTCAAAATTTAAAAATAATTTATGAAATTAAAAAATAAAATCTAGCTTAGGCTATATGTTTTGAATTTTTCTGAGAAGTATAATTATACGATGAATAATTAAAATACTGAATATTAATTACAAAATGAATATTTGTTTAAATAATTTATAATGATAATTAATATTTAGAATTATTTTAATTAAAAATTGAGAGCTTATTTTAAATTTAATCTAATTTAGTTCATTTGAATAATTTTAATATTTAATTAAGACATAAAAACGTGGTATACTTTTGATCATTTTCTCATAAAAATGCATACTCATTGTATCTTCCAGATTTATTTTAAATCATAATTTTCCACTAGTTTGAACTGAATTTGAATAAAATAGATACAATACTGGGTATTATAAAATTTTTCAATGTCTAATATGTTTACTATAAATTTGGACCCAAATTATTAGTGAATGCAATAAAAATTAATTACCGCAGTTTATGTAAAAATTAGTTTACTATGTTGTTAAAATAATAATAGAAGAGTTAAAATAACCTAAAATATAATATTATTTTATTAAATTTTATTATTTAGAACATCTACACTACTGTCTCTAAAATATGTAAATTTATTTCCACATTAATTTGAATAAGACCCATATAATAATATAAGTGATGAAAAATAATAATCATTTTTCTGACTTTTAATATATAAAACACTTTTGGATAGGGGAAAATATGGGATTGTATATAAATTTTATTCTAAAATATAAATTATTTTTAACATAATAATTTATTACTAATTTTTAAGGATTGATTAGTTACCAAAATTCTTATGAAATGCCAACATAATGACTATTTATTTGATAATAAAATAAAATAACCGATACAAAAAATAATAAAAGCGAAGTAATTTGAATGAATTATTGCGTTAAATTATTTTTTTAGATGAATATATCGTTTTTTATAGGTTTGAACCAAAAAAAAATTAATTCCATAATTATCCTGATAATTTAAAATTCAATATAATTGAATCATGTCAACATTTACATTAATGTTAATTTGTAAAAAATTACATTATATTACATTATTTAGAATTAGTAGAAAACCATTATTCATCCATGTAATTATTTAATGATTATTAATATAAAATATGATATATATACCTTTGGAAAAGTGTTCTTTTGTAATGAATATATTTACCCCTAAATTTTAAAAACCTTGTTAGCATAGTTAATGTTAAAGTAGAGTCATTTCATAATCAAGGAACTCTTGTTTAAATAAATATTCATCACACATTGGATTTTTCATTGATAAATTTTATTTTATAATTAGAATTAGTGGGTTTAAATTATATAATAAGTAGAAATTTATTTTATTCACAATGGATAAATTAACTAGGTTAGATAAGTAGTTACCATAGTGAAAAACTAAAATCGAAAAAATAAAGAAACATAGAAGTTAAAGAATCAAAATTTTTAAACATGTGTTTTAATTTTTAAAGGAGGTGAGGATATAAAATATAGTAATTATAATCCATTAATTATCAATCTCTGATCAAATTGATGTAATATTGACTTACCAATAGGTAATACCTTTTCATATTTACAAATGTGCCACTCCTCTTCAATAATAAATGGGAACTCACTCTGCTCACTTATCCACACCTATGATGAAATTTGACTCATCCAAATAAAACCCAAATCACATACCAACCAATTAACCTCATCCAAGAAGAATTATTTTTTGAATATTGGATCTTAGTAATGATTTAGTGCAATCCTAATAAGGATACCTAACGAAGAGGTAATTTACATCAACTTGTGTCTTTATTTTACTTATTAATCCATCTCCATCAATTTTTAATTAGACCATTATTATATAATAACCAAATTATATCATAAATAATTACATATTTTTATTATAATTAATGTATCTTAGACCATATTCACTTTCATCAATGGGTTATGAAATCACCATTCATGTATAAGGTGGACTACAACCTCTCAAACCAATTTCATTCATTTTCCCATTTCCAACACTAATGTTTGGGTATGATGATCAAAATAATGTATATATATAATACATAAAATAGTTATAAATTTTAATAAAAAGATATCTTATATATATTTTTACATTCCATTCCATAGGATATACGATAACATCGCTTGTGTGTAATACAATCTATCGCCTCATGTGGTGATGTGATTCATCTTTCACTAACGAATCACATGGAAAGTGATAAAGATAAAGTTAATTATTATATATGATATAAATGAATTAATTATTAAATTAATTATATATTAATTATTTTGGAAATATAATATATGTCATTGTCTTTCATTCCTTTTAACTTAAGTAAATATGATATCACCATTCATGTACATGTGTAAAACTACATTCACGAAATGATGTGACTCCATTTTCATCACAAAAAATATTTATTATTTATAAAAAAATTATATATATATATATGTATATAAGATATTATGACTATTATTGAAATGTAAAATATTACTTATCATCATTCAACAATGGTAATTTACGGATGGAAACATTACTCATGTGTATGTATAACCTATCGTCTCCATGATCGTAATATAATTCATTTTTCTAAACCATCATTAATGAATGGGTATAAATGTAAATTTTTGTTAAAATTTTGATAAATATATCACTATTCCTATTATTTTTATGATATAAATATATAATATTTGCATGAAAAGAACATTAATGAAAAATAATTAATATGAAAACAGGGCAATTAATACCCAAAACAATGAAAACAATATTTTCAAGGAATAGGTGATAAGATGATATAAAAGAATAATATATGATATTATAAATACTAATATGGTTATAGAATAATTTAATGACATATTTAATACCCCTATATAGGATATTAAATAATTGTAATCTAAAATGAAGTGTGAGGTATGAAATTTCCTCACATTTTCATTTCACAGAGGGCCATTGTAATGTTATACATCTAATTTATTTAATATAGTGAATATAATTCCCATTTGACTTATAATACCATGAATAGTTCATTATTAATGGATTTTTCTTATTTTAATTTGATATATTCCATTTAAGGTCATTTGAATTAAAATCAACCTTGTGGTAAATGATTTCGTAACATAATTTCCAATCACTGGATTAAATATTTACATCATTGATTATGTAATGATATTATTATGTTTATAAATATTTTTTTATTCGGACTTGTTTTATTTGTATTTATTGTTGATACAAATAATCAATTCATCAGTTGATTCTCACTTCAACATTATGACATTTTCAATGGTTTACATCACATTCTCATTTAAATTGTGGTTGATTATTCTAGAATCTCAATTGAATGAAATTATATAATCGTTTTTCCATAAACCAATAATTTTTTATTATTTATTTATTAATTATATATTCAGGATATTTTACCATTTTTATCTCTTTGGTACATAAATTATTTGAGAAAATATTTTATGAAAACGTGACTTCATTTCTCTCTTCAACCGGAAATAATTTTTCTTCCAAATCCGTGTTATCTATAAATTTTATAAAAAAGGTTTTTAAACATTTAAAAATTATTTGTAAAATAAAATATCATCCATTTAAATTATTAAAAAAATTCTACGTAATATATTAGCTTTTTTTATAAAAATTCCCCTTTGGATTTTAGAAAAATTGGTAGATGTATATTAATATTGTTTTATACAATATACATTCCTATCCCTTTTGGAATTAAAATGGAATTTTCTATTTATCTTTTATGGATATTATGAAAATAACATGAATCTTTAACATCATTTTGTTAAATTTTAATTTTAATTTTTATGATAATATTTTTAACGAAAATGTTTTTATATATAATTTTCAATTAAAAATATTATCAAAATGTTTGACAAAATTAAAATAATGATTCCTCAATAATGTTTTGAAAAATCATTTTAGGGAATTTATATTTATTAATGAATAAAATCATTACTCTTAATAATATTTTTATATGTTCATACAATCCATATTCTTCCTTTCTGTGTTTTATGATTATTTTGACTAAGGTTACTATTTACAGTTACCTGTATAATTTTGCAGCAATTCACTTCCCCTTGAAATATTCACTTCCCTATGATTGCTATAAATTTAATTAACCATAAATATCTATATTATTTATCATGTATATTATTATTTATTAAATTGTATATCATTCCTACATATAGATTTTTATATTTTATGTTATGTGACTGACTATGTATTTTTTTGATATATCCAAATTCTTTCTCGATATATATATTTTATAATAAGGACCTATTTTCAATAATTAAATTAATAATTTAATATAATAGAAATGCATTGTACTTGAAGTGACAGGTAGGGATTTATATAATATATACCCTCGAGGAGTTAGTATGTCTTATTAGATAAACAAGTAAAAATATTGTTATCTAAAATATTTACACAATAATATTATATTTGGATGCAATTCATTATCGTTGTAATAATAAGTTTGAATGTTTTATTAGTTATTTACCTTTTCATATTTATTATTCAGTATCCATTTATTTAAATTTCATGGGTGTTTAGTTTTTTACTTTTCCATATTGATTATACCATGTTTTTTTATTTATATTGAATATATCATCAGTTATTTTCCATTACATATTGATTATTATTTTTCATTATGTATATCTTACACTATACTTATCTCTTACCCATAATTTTATCTCACCCTAATTTTTTTCCATTATATATAATCCATGATGTGTACTATATATTATATTCAAGCTTTCTATAGATGAAACAAACTAATTCTAAAAAATATTGAAATATGTGTCATCAAATTTAATCTATGACTCAAGTATGTATATAGTTTACAGATAATTATAAACTATTATATCCTTTAAAATGTGATTCTTTATTTCATATATTATTTTAAGGGTATCATGAACTGGATGCAGCCTATAAGTTTTGATGAAGCTACCAAATTAACAATGACCTTTATTCTAGGTGGTCTGCTTTATATTTTGGTCATATTTGTTTGACCTTCATCTTCTATATCACTTAGTTAAATATATTTGACATTGAACATAAGTTCATTGGATCATACTACCTGAATATAAAATACCATTATAAAGGATCATTTTATCCTCTTTCTCAAAACCCCATAAAGGGAAACTTAGGCACACATCATTTCTTCTTTCTCCCGATATTCACTATAAGATCCCGGCTCCAAAAAGGAATGTATTTATTTAAATTATCGTTTTAATTATTTTTTTTCAATAATTAAATGTTCACATGGTGTATTAGTGGAATATTTTGTGTTATATGGGTTCATTTCATTAAAATAAGGAAAACTGGACCAACCTGTATAGGGAACACATTTTTTACAAAGTTAAGTAAACCGTGCATCTTTCCCAGAAAACCAGTGAATCAATGGAAAGTGGAATTATGCTTGGATAGTGCATAGTATGTAAAATTTTATATATATATATATATATATATATATATATATATCTAGGTAACCATTAAACTTAACTTTACATTGATAGTTTTTGTTACATGGTTTGATCATATTTTTAAAACTATAGGGACAAACCATGCTCCCCGTTAAAAGATGAACAATATACACTTTTTCATCTCTTTATTTTAAAATTCCCAAAATATTTCACCCCTATCTTCGGATTCCCACCATAGTGATGAACCAAAAACCTTATGAGCTCCTAATAATAAATCTACATCCTTTTTATTCCATTTTCACCATCACTGGTTATAGATCGATGCTCTAGGTATGTTTAATATTCCTCTTCTTTCTCCTTCCAATATTAGGGATTTTATCTTCACTTATCTACTTTTGAAGCCCTGAAAACATTATTTCTAGTGTAATATAGGCTGAGACACCAAGGTGTTCTTGAATCCATATATAATGTAACGATTAAGAGTGTTTTCACCAATGAATTAATGGTAGGTTGTCTAAAAGTTATATCCCATAATTATAGAGTTGATTGTGTGAGTTTGGATTCATTATTTGTTATATATTGTTGTGTGTTTGATGAATTTTGTGAGATTTAGTAAAATGAGAGTATAAATGTGGAATTTAACCTCTCATAATTCATGCGGTGTCAATAAAGGATGATTTGACTAATTTTGGGCCACCCATGGGGTGCACCCAAATTCACGAACCTAGACATCAGTAAATAAAAATGAAAAGTTGAAATGAGATAATATAGATACCCTGATGAAAATACTAATATGATTAGTTTATTTGAAAATGGAATAATTATATTCATACCTAGAGTTTAAAATACAAAAAGGGTGTATTTTTATGACATAAAATGGGTTATTTATGTTAATTAATATTGCGTGAAATGGATTATGGATAATGTGAGAAATTCTTAAGAGAGTTAGTACATATGATGTATTTGACTTGTAAATGGGTAATGACATGATATGTTAAGAATATATTCAATTGGTTTTCATAAGGTAATATATGAATATGTTTAATGGGATGATTTGGATGGAATTATTGAACAAACATAATGGTTTGTGGCATGAGAATGAGAATTGATAAAATTGAGATATTTAATAAAAATGTTATATGTGTTATTGGGTGATGGAATAATATAAATTCCAATGTTTATTATTATGGGTTTTTGTTATATGTGAGTTTTAGTGATTATGGTATGTGTGTGGTGATTGGAAAAATAAGAATGTGAACATGACATGGTAGTTTGTGGAATTGACATGAGGCTCTAAGCCCGCAATTTCAGTTATACTGAGGCTATAAACCCCACCCTAAGGTGTATGAGTTAGGGAAGGGGATAAGGGTTCTATTCCCCTAATAGATGAATTTGATGTTCCAACATGGACTGAGTCTTTTAGGTGAGTGAAATTTATTTGTTGTGATGTATTTAACCTAGTGATACAATGACTTGAATTTTCCCCTTATTCATATTGGTTTAATTCCTTAGACCCTTTTCCAATGATGAAAATATGTAACCCATGGAACACATGATGAAAATAGATTATTTAATGAAGATGTTATAAGTGATGGTATTAGAATAATGATTCCAATGGTTAAGTATGAATTTTTTTATCTAATGACACATGAGTTTTCCTTCATTTTACATTTTCATCAATTTCATACATACATTCATAATAAATTAGACTATATAATTTGTATATGGAATTAAGGTGGCCTACAGAGTTGTACTCACACCATGCTTCACTCAATGTGAGGTACCTGAGAAGGCTTTGTCATTTCAGTTTCATATAAGGGAAATGGTCTATTCTTAAAGATTTTAGTTGGGATCTAGATATGCACGGATGAGGATGATGACATAGAGTCCGAACCCATTTTTGGATCCAATTGTTTTTAATTTTTTTTATTTTCATCCATCATATGAACTATTAGTAAGACATGGAATTATTATTGTTGTTTTGTGGTGTGTACCCAGTTTAAAATATGATTGGATATGCATGTGCTTTGGTGATCGATTATTTTTCCTCTATTAAGTTTCTCATCTTATGTGATGTACATGGGTAAAGAGAGTATTGTCTCCCAAAATGACATATTAGAACCTCAATAATAGTTGTAAAATATGGTATATTAATAGGAATACTTGAGGTCATATGGTGTCCCATCAATGAGCATTGGTTTATTAGAATCTCGGTCAAGGATGTTACAATGTGGTATTAGAGATGTTACTTTTTCATTCTCTTATTATTTGGGATTGTTGAAAAATGGATTGGTTGTGTTAGTTCTTGGAAATGTGCACAATATTGAGACTATATTACCCATGTGAGAGGGAAAATCAAAATACCTAGTGTGGGAATTGTTGTTCTTATTGAATGTTGTTATAGTTGGATGATATTTCACCATTGGTTGATGCACTTGTTGTATGATGTGGTTGTTTTGTGATATATTGAACAAGGAAAAAATAGAACATCGATGTGAGTAGATTCATTATTATAGCATCCTAGATGGATAGGTGTCATGCATCATCGTAGGCACACATGGTATGAATGTGGGGGGTATTAAAGGTGGAAATCATTTTAAATTCATGGGGATTTAATGAAAATGGTGTTTAATAAGAATAATGAGAACTAGTAAAACGGAAGGAATTTTAGATAATGGTTAAACAGTTGTTCTTAATGTATGGTTTTAAATTAGTTAAAATGATTTTATTAATAATTTTTGAAATGGAATATGTTTCTAAGATGAAGGATTAATAATTTTATTTTGGAAAAGGATTAGAAAAAATTTTCTTTAGAAATACCATGCCTATGTAAATTAGTTGACCTCATGTGGACCATGACCCATTGTTGGTATGGTAGAGGTTAGTGTTTTATGTTTGATGATATCTATTAGGATAGTTTAAGCTAATGGTTTGTTTAAAACTAGGGAATATAATTTTTATGTGTTCTAAAACTCAAGTTTGGTATTATACATAAATGAATCCATGAAGACATGTGTTGGAAAAGAGATAATATGATGTTTCCAAGAATTATCCTCTAGTATCCGAACATGAAGAACTAATGATTTAGGAAAATAGAGATGTATAGTTTCATGAAAAATTTTGCAATTTTACGAAGTTGATGGATCGATACCTAGGGTGGGTTATTCCATGAATGTTTGAGATGACTAGAGTTTTTTAGCTGCAATACCATTTGAATTTTAGCCAAGAGGATGGTCTAGAGTAATTCATGTTCTGGATATAGTCCATCAAAATTATTCTTGACCATTTAGAGAATCTTTCCTAGAATGGAGGGAAGTTGGTTTCATATATGTTGTATGGTTAGGAAACACATTGAATGGACATCATGGTTCAGACTGAGAAGGCCAATAGAATTATTTGTAATGGATTCAAAGAGATTTTTCTTGAACACTTATATCTAAAAACCTTGAGTCAAGAGACAAAAAATAGTCTATGAGTTTGAAAAAAGTGGTTTTTTTGGTAATTGATTATACTATACTTTTCACTAACATACAATGATTCATTCTAGTGGTGTAAAGGGATTAGTTATCATTAGAAAAAAGTATACAGTATAGGATTTGACATTAGATCAGATACCTTGTGAAGGTCTTCCATTGGAAGAGGTTTGAATAGGTGTTAGATTTGGTCTTTATCACATAAGGGAACCTTAATGGGGTTTCAGGTAATGGACTTGTGGTGCCCATTGAAAAAATGACTGGTGTGGCTTCTGGGGGCAGGAAGACTCATTTTGGGAGTTACCATTATGGTGGAATTGTGCATAGTAGTTATAAAAGAGGTTCAGCCTCTCAGGGTGATGACCATGTGTTTTTTTATCATTGTGGTAGGTCGAGGAACAAGCAGGGTCACTGTCCCTGACCACCAGTTGAGTGTATGATGTGTGGATGTATTCGGCTTGTGTAGTGGTTCTCTAGGAAAATTAGATAGCTGGGCACATATGAGGGATCGAGACCCATGCTGAGTGATTGTAGGGGGTTAGTTAAAATATATTAAGAATATACTTGGAGATCCATGTGAAGTACCAATAAGGGTGGTGTACATGGTACTCTAGGGTGGGAGAATCTATATTAACAGTGTAGTAAAAAACTAGGTACTCAGACCAAGCCTATGGTTGAGGGATTATTCATCGTCACACAGTTGATTCTAGACATGAAGGTGGAGACGGTGGACCATCAAGTTTTCATGGCTTGATCATTAGAGCTTCTAGATTTTCTAGATCTGTATTTGACGTAGGCATCACTCATTCTTTTATCATTGCTCAGTTTTTAGTTGTTTCGGTCCTAGAAGTGGAACATGTGTCTGGGGTTATGTCGATTGATACTCTTTTGGGGGTATCAACTGAGGATATCTGGAACTGTAGGTGATTTTCTCAAGAGGTTTGCGAGTACCATTTTCTATGGAACTTGTTTGTCCTCATGATTTTATTTTTTTACTAGATGTTGCGCATTAATTTGATGTGGTTGTAAAAATACCACATCAATAGTTACCATCATCAGGAAATGATTACATATCTTGAGGGAGCCACTTACGTCCATTTTGGTGTGTGGAATATTAAATTAGGATATAATAGGATAGGTTTTTAGTAATTGGGTAAGATGAAAGAACAAGTGGGTTGCTTAATTCTTGGTAAAGGGGATTAGAAAAACCAATACACCCTCCTATTGTGGACTGATTTCCAAATATGTTTCTTGAAGAGTTCATGGGGATATCAGCATGGGAGAATTTTAGTTCATGATAGAGTTTCTTCTATGAGCAGAATTTGCTTCACGTTATTGTATCTAATGGCACTGAATGAAATCTAAGAAGATAAATATTAGTTGTAGGAATTGGAGAATAAATGTTTTATTCTCCCTTGTACGTCACATTGGGTATCACTAGTGTTGTTATCCAAGAAGGATGATAGATCATTATAGTTATCTATCAATTATATGCTGGTAACTTAGATTTAGGTTATGTACCAGTACCCCATTTGATAAATTAATGGTCTTTTGACCAGTTGGGAGGTGCAAACATGTTCTTTAAGATTGATTTGGGTTCAGGGTCTCATTAGCTAAGGGTGGTACCTTCTGTTGTTCCATGAACTAATTCAGGGGTAGGTACGAGTTATATGTGTTTTTGGTGAGGAATTTGGGGTTGAACAATGCACCAATTGGGTTTATGGAGAAAATGAACCGAATATTTCACTCTTACCTAGATCAGTTTGTATTATTGTACTCAAATACTCATTAATATCATGGCAAACATGTTGATATAATATTAAGTACACAAGGAGAGAATATTTTATTCACAAATATATCAAATTTTTATTTATACAACTATAAAGTGAATTTATGGGTAACATAATCTATGAAAAATGTGTGTCCGTAGACATGGAAAAAGGTCAAGTTGTTGTGTCTTGGGAGCATACCGATAATAATTATGATATCCATTGTTTTATAATATTATTGGGCTTCTCTTGTAGGTTTATCAAAGAATTTTCATGGTTGGTGGTGCCACATTCAGGGTTGATAATAAAAGGAATAAGGATTTAATTTTTAGAAGTATGTGAGAATGATTTCCAATATTTAAAGAAGTAGTTGACTACTGAAGTGATCTTGATCTTACCTTAGTTATATAATAAGTATAACATGTTTTGTGACACGTCTGGTGTCAATTTGGGTGTAGTATTGATGTCAGATTATTGGTTTGTTGTGTATGGGTCGTAGTAGTTGAGGCTGTGTGAAATAAATTATACTATATATGCTTTTGAATAGGATGTAGTGGTTCATGCCTAAAAATGATGGTGGTATTACTTCTTGGGATAACATTTTATGGTGTATACTGATGTAAAATTTATTATGTACAAATACAATGAGTTTTATTTGAATCTTCAGTAGTGGATATATTTAAATACCTGAAATCCTATTATTTTATTTGGTTTACACTCTATGAAAAAATAATAATATTGTGGAATCTTTGAGTTAGAAAACTCAAAGTCTATTTTTTCATAAGTCCAACATATCATGGGAGATGATGTTGTTTTTTTCTAAAATGAATACTGAGGTCCAATATTTCCAAGGAAAAATTACCACTACATCCTTGGTAGTTGATTCCAGACCTTTCATCCAGATTAAGGAGGGACATCGTAATGACTTAGAATGTGCATCTATGAGGGAAAGTCTTAATGTTAGGGATTCACCTTATTGTTTATCAGTTGAATATGATTAGATCATTTATTTTCATGGGCGTGTTGTTATGACGACTTTTATCTATGAATAATTCTTATATGAGTTCCATGCATTGAATTGTGAAGTTAATCCTAGTTATACTAATATGTATCCTGATCCTTGTAATAATTATTGATGTCTAAACATATTGAAATTTTTTTCCCGTTTTGTGGTTTGATGCCTTACCTCTACGTAGGTGAAGGCCAAGAATTTTCTCCCATGTAGTTTATTAAAGCTATTTCCCATTCCATAGTGGAAGTGGGATGAGGTATCAATGGATTACATGGTAGTCCATTCCTTGATGTCTTGGAAGAATGATACAATCTGTGTTGTTTTTTATTAATGAAATGAAATTGATCATTTCTTTCCGATTTGAGAGAACACCACCATGGATCAATTGGGTGACTTTATCATATGGGAGATAGTTTATTTTCATGATGTGTCACAAACCATAGTATTACATCATGATCCTCATTTCACATTGCACTTATAATATGGATTTCAGAAGGTTCATGGTAAATAGGTATTCTTGAGTATGAATTTTCACCCACAGATTCATGGGATGTTCGAGTGTCCCGTTCAGGTATTATAGGACATGTTGAGGTCTTATTTTCATGATTTTTCTGGATCATGGGAAACTAAATTTTATCTTATTTATTTTTCATACAATAATATTTACCATGATTTAATTTAGATGGAACTGTTTGAGGCACGTTATGGTAGTCAATATGGATCTCCATTCTGTTGGATAGAAGCTATTTAATTAATGTTGTTGGTACTAATTTTGTTTTAAGAGACATTAGAGCATGATTAGTTGATCCAAGAAAGGATTTAAATGGATCAAATTAGCTTCAATTCATATTTCAATATGAATCTTAGACCTCTTGAGTTTTTTGAGGGCGATCATTTGTTTCTTCAGATTTTTCCAAGGATGGGTCATTGTTGAATTAAGAAACATGGTGTGCTGGAACACATGTAAGTGGAACCATTTTATATTTTAGATAGGATCATACTATTGACATACTGATTTCCTCTCCCATAACTATATATTGGTATTCATGATGTTTTTCATGTGTTTCATCATTGACACTATCACGCAGATCCATATTACATGATTGATTTTGGGGATGTTGAGCTTAAGGAAGATATCTCCCTCGAAGAGAATACGGGTCATATTGTGGATCGTAGTGATAATTTATTTTTCGAAAATATAATGAAATTTGTTATAGTTTTATGGAATTATAATAACATTCAAGAAGAAACCTTATTGAGGGATTCAGATCTGTAGGCATAGTGGACCCATCATTTAATCTGCTATGATCTGGACACTGTAGAGGTATGCAATTATTTAATTTTTTTTTGAATTCTTTATCTTTCATTAATTCAACATTCAATGAGCATATAATGGTCCTTGTGGGTGTTATAGGTGTTTGGTATATGAAAATATGACAAACTGGGCCAACCTGTTCAAGGTGCATTATTTACTCTCAATTACGTAAACTATGTGGCATTCTTAGGAAATCCCTGAAACCCTTGATAGTGGAATTATGAATTTTTGGACCATAGTTATTCAAAATATGAATATATCCCCATGTAACTATGTGACCTTCACTCACCTTAGACTGTGTCTTGCGCATGATTTATGCACTGTTTGGAAAACCTTGTGAACAAAAATATTTCACCCCATTAAATGTTGAAAAATTTATAGTTTTCAATCTTGTGATTTTTATTTTCCCAAAAAAATGTTCCCTCATTCTCCATATTCTCTCCCTAGTGACGCACCAATAACATTTGGAGCTCCCAAGGATCGATCTCCCTCATTTGTAGGCCATTGGGTGTGTCGTTGGTTGTAGATCAATGCTCCGGGTATGTCTAATCATTCTCTTTCTTTTCTTTTCCAAATTAGTTCTTGTAACTTTGGTTATTTTCTTCAGAATCCCAAAAAATGTTTTTTTTGTGGATTATAGGATGAGGGTTCAAGTTGTTCTTTATTACATATATAATTAAGTAATTAAGTGTGAATTCATCAAGGGATTTAGGGTAGGTGGTTTACAAGTTATATCCAATAGTTATTGAGTTGATTTTTTTATGTTTGGTTTTATTTATAGTTATATATTATTGTAATTTTGATACCTTTAGTAAAATATCATAAAACGGGGTTCTAAATAGTGAATTTAACCCATCATCATCCCCATGGTATGCATGGGGCTGATTTTATAGATTTAGGGCCAGCTATGGGGTCTGCCAACACTCCCTGACTAGGAAATTGGTAAGGTTAAATGTAGAGCTGACGTGTGACAATGTAGATACCATGATGAACATGTTAATATGGTTGGAATAGTTTAAAATATAATAATTATAGCTATTCCTAAGATTAATAATGGCATAAGGGTATGTTTGACATGACATGATGTTGGGTTAATTGGGTTAATTGAGATTGTGTCAAATGGCTTATGAATTATGTTAAAAATGATTAAGGGGGTTACTGAATATGAAATGGTGAAAATTATAATGGGTAATGACCTGGGAATTAAATTATATGAAAAATGGAGCTTCATAAGTTTGTTGATGAATACGTATAATGGGATGATCTAATGGTAATTATTGAACATACATAACTGGTTCGGGAATGGGAATGTCAATTGAGCTAAATGGGTTATGTAATGTAAATGGTAAATTAGTTATTGGGTTATGGAATAATATTAATTTCCATGTTGTTTGATATGGTTTTTGATTGTATGTGTATTTTCATATGTATGGTTTGTGATATGGAATGTGTGTGGTGATTGGATAAGTAGTCATATCCACATGGATTTGTAGTCTGGGGGTATTGACTAGAGGATCTATAAGGACCCGACCTTAAACATTACATAATATTGAATTAAATGAATAATTCATGTTAAGGATATTTTCAAGTTTAGAGTTTTAGAGAATTAAGTCATAACTATTACATCTCAAAAGATTACTAGGTAGAAACTTCTACACAGTTTCCATTTTTTCATAAAATAAGAACTCTTTAAAAAAAGAGTCATGTCTAGTTCGATGTTTTAGACAACATGACTTTTCCTTGATCCCATCCTTGACCCTATTCATCTTTAAGTCATTTGAAAACAATTCAAAACTTGGGATGAGCATAAAAATCTCAGTAAGGGATGTAAAACAAAGAATGAAAACATTTGTTCATAAATACATAGAAATCATGAAATATTTTACATACCTCGTGAAATAATATGATTTATGAATGACACATTGAAATCATAAAACAAAAAATGTAACTTGTGGAATCCATACCATACTTACATTGTAGCTATCAAAAGGAGTTAATTTGGAATACCCATCATAGTATATTAAAAAAATCTTTTAGGAAAAACATTCAAATTTACCTCTGTCATGTAACCCAATGCATTGAAGAGCTATCTTGGGCTCACCCACCCTAGGTTTATCAAGGAACCACCCGTATACATAAATAATTCCCAGGAACCAAAACATTATCATAACACATAACATAAGCATAAAAGAAAGATAACCTTCCCACATTGCAGTAAAAAAATATCATTTCAAGATATTGAAATAATAAATACATTCTCAAAATCATTTTCAATACCAAAATATATAAAAAGAGTATATGGTATTTATTTTTCCTTTTTAAATCATTACAGCTTGTTAAGGAATCCAAAGATCAAATAATACTCATGGCGGCAGAATGGTCATTGTCATCACTTATGTTAAAAAACATTCCTTTTTTCATTTAGTAAAACGCTTCTTAAAAAAATATTACCTCGGAATGAAATGAATAGTGAAAGGGGTTTATGCAGCATATAAAATAATGTTCTGTATAAAACTAAATATGCCTCAACGAAAGGAGACTGAGACGAAGTTCCTTACCTCGTGTCTACTTTGACTTGATCGTTGTTTAATATTTTGAATAATAAACTAATGTTAATTTCTACATTCTTAAGAAGCTTTTTCAAGTTTTTTATTCCATTTATATCACTTATTACCATGTTATAAATATTATTTAATCATTTAAGTTAATAACATTTGTTTTGTCAATATTTAGTACTTGAGTCAAAAATGAACACCTTATTTTTACAAGTTTCCCATGTGTTCAATAATATATTATATCCACAATGACATTAATTATTTATATATCATATATATCTAGTATATATAAGTATTTAAAAAAGATTTGGAGGTAATAAATGAAATGCACCGTTCATGGAGACGGTAAGCCGTACGTACGCATGAACGCTACTTTCATTTCTATTTATTATTTTAATGGAATTAAAACATAATGATACATCTAAATATTATAATTCCATTATAATATCATATATAATATCATTAAATCTATCCTTTATATATCTCACATAAGGTATTAACGAGTGAAACCATTTTGAGGGGGCGGTAGTCCGCACTTCCTCAAATAAGATTACCATATTGATACACTATGGAAACCATAATGGCTTGGTATAATTGAAAAGTACAGAAGAATTAGGAAATCATAAAAATAATATATATCATATTTAAATACAGTGCCATCATAATGGCTACCATGAGAGGTGGTAAGATGTAATTGAACAATTATCATTTCGTGAGGCCTTTGTTTTCCATCCACAGAAACAATATGTTCTTCATCCATTAGATGGAGGTGTGTGTAAGTGTAGTTAAAATTATTCTCATAAAAACATCCTAGTATATTGAGGATAATGTTTTTGTTACAAATGAAAGGAATAAAAATATTTTAGGGGTTGGAGAAAAAAAATAAAACAAATTAAGAGAAAATCTTACATTTAATTTGTATAACTCCCTTTGGATTGAACCAAAAAGGACTTCTTGATGTGCCTTCTGCCTAAGGTAAGGATTCTAGGAGGAAGAGAGGGATGTAGTTTGATTAGTTGGGCAGAGTTTGGATGAGCAAAAAAGGATTGAGAGGTGTGAGGAATTGGTTATAAGTGGTCTCTATTTATAAGGAAGAGGAGGGGCTCATTAGGAGAGTGCGAAAACATTATTTTATTATATAATTATTTTCAGTGTCTAATTGTCCAGTAATCATTAAAATTGATGATAAGATGACTTATATTCGAAATAAAATAATCAAATCAGTTTAGACATGTTTTGGATAATATTTTAACCATTATAATCTTATTTATTTAAATCATTTATTAATGAGGTAAATACTGTATCATTATTGTGTCATGAATAATTTAATTTATTCGATGTCTAATTTTTTTTTAAAAATACTATCATGTAGGAAATCTTTTTTTCTTTAAAATGAATATTTATAGTCGAAAATAGGACTTATATAACACCATATAAAAATTAATTACTAGAAGATATTTGTTAATGTCAAATTTTTCATTACATTAAATTAATTTATCTAAAGTGTCATTATCATTCATAAGTGGATACATGAGGTCCTAAAATTGACCAAAGGATGGCCATTGTCATCCAATACTCATAAAATAAGGGTAGGACATTTGTTAAGGTAATTTTGAATTATTATAATATTCTTTTTACCTTGAATTACCTTATTTACCTTTAACTACAGTAAATAAAAGTCAAATGTTACTATTCACCAAAAATTATTTTCATCTTATTGAACCAAATTTTAATTTTTGATAAAAACCATGTATGTATTATTTTCAAAATTCAATTTGCAGATGTTGTAAAATTTCATTTAAATGAAAGGTCAGTTTTTTTAACTACCACTAAGTGGTTTCACTGTTCATCAAAAATTTATGTTTTTCAGGATAATACAAAAAATTCATCCTAAGCTATATTTGATATTCTGAATTCAAAAATTATGTCAATTTTTACAAATTCAAAACATATATGTGGCATTAATTAATTTTAAAATTTATTCCTATTAGCAAAAAAAATATAGTGTTTTTACGAAACAATAACTATCAAAAGATTGATACTTGTTTATGTCCAATTTCTAAGTGAAATTATTTCCAATGACCAACATTGGATTAAATGGTAAAAATATATTTTAATTTCACTATAAATCCACTTAAAAAGATAATCTAATAATATAAATAAATTAGATTAAAACATAGTTTTTAATTAAAATACAATATTTTCACTAGTCATTAAAAAAATGAACATTATCAGAAAAATTCTAAAAATTTACACAAAGTAAATTTTGATGTTACCATTCAAAAGAAGGATTTTATTTGGTCATATATAATGTATTAAAGTGACCAAAACTGTATTTAACGAAGGTTCACCATTAAAAAGTTATAAATTGGCCTTTTAATGTAAATTATGCTTAAAATTAGATTCATTCACATTTAATGACTCTAAAATTTTATAGGATATTTTAAATACATTTAACAAACATGTATAATAATATTGTAGTTAGTTTCATTCATTAACACCAATACAGTGGCTAGGAGTTAACTACCATTTAAAATAATAATATTATATTATTAGTATGCAACATAAGATTCTAAAGAATCTCGTTGTTGCGTATCAGTTACAGTATCGAACATAGCAACCCTTTTTAATGTAAAATTAATATTTAATTGAAAAATAATAAAAATTATGAAAATATCTTATTCCTCATTTACCCGGGATGTTACATCATTCCCCCCTATATGGAAATTGCATCCTCGCAATTTTTATTCACTTATCAAAATAAGTGGGGGTATTTTTCCCTCATAGAATTTTCAGATACCCACGTTGCCTCTTCATCCATTTGGTTTTTCCACAAAACCATTACCTGGTGAATTACCTTATTCTGAAAAACTTTCTCCCTATGGTCAAGAATCGAGACTGGTTTTTCTTTATAAGAGCGATTCTCTTCTAACTGAACTACCTCTGGGCTGAAAACATGAGATGGATCTGACATATACATTCTCAACATCGAAACATGAAAAACATTATGTACCTGGGATAAACTTGGAGGTAAAGACACTCTATATGCATCTGATCCAACATTCTCTAGAATTTCATATGGTCCAATGAACCTCAGACTCAACTTTCCCTTCTTACAAAAACACATCACACTTTTCGATGGAGAAACTTTGAGAAAGACATGATCGCCTACCTCAAAAGATAGATCCTTCCACTAGTTATCCGCATAACTTTTCTGTCTGCTCTGAGCTGTTCTCATGTGCTTCTGAATCAACTGATCTTTCTATACCATCTATTTTACCAATTCTAGTCCCATCAGCATCCTTTCACCTACTTCATCCCAAAATGATGGAGTTCGAAAATGATTTCCATATAATGCCTCAAATAAAGAAATTTTTATACTAGAATGAAAGCTGTTATTATAAGAAAATTCAACCAAAGAAAGTTATTGGTCCTAACTTCCCTGGTAATCCATCGAGAAAGCACATAACATATCCTCCAAGGTCTGAATTGTTCATTATGACTACCCATCTGATTGAGGATGAAAAGCAATACTAAAATTTAATTCAGTACCCAATGACATCTAAAAGCCTTTACAAAAGTTATAAGTGAACATGGGATCACGATCATATACAATGGAGAGGGGAACACCATGAAACCTGAATATCTATTTAACATAGAATCGAGAAAGTTGATCTAGATACAAAGTATCTATGATAGGAATAAAATGATAAGATTTAGTCAATCAGTCAACTATTACCCAGATTGCATTATTACCTCGAGATGTCTTTGGTAATCCCAAAACAATGACCATGGATATGATTTCCCAATTCCACTCTAGCACCAGTAAAGGATGAAGCATTCCTGTCGGTAACTGTCACTATTCTTTAACCTGCTGACAAGTCAAACACTTCATAGTAAAATCACCAATATCTCTTTTCATTCCATCCCACCAGTAATACACTCGAAGATCTCTGTACATCTTAGTACGTCCAGGATGAACTGAAAATAGAGAACTATGAGCTTAAAAGAACAACTCATTCATCATCTTTCAATCAAAAGGAACACAAAATCTCTTTCCATATCTTAAAAAACTATCATTATCAACATTAAAATCATGCATCTTACCCTTCTGAGCCAACAAAACCTTTTTCTACAACTCACTATCTTCCTTTCACATTTTCTTAATTCTGTCTGATAGAGATGATTTTGATGACACCTGAAACAAAACAAATGAATTTCCTGCAACAACAACATCTATGCCAAATTTTATCAAATTAAAAACCAAAGGATATTGTTCCAAATATAACATGGTTAATGAAGTATTACTTTTTCAACTCAAAGCATCATCTACTTTATTTTCTTTTCCCAGATGATAAAGGACCGTGCAATCATAATCCTTGATTAAATCCAAACATATCCTCTATCTCATGTTCAATTAATTTTGAGTGAATATATACTTCAAAATTTTGTGATCAGTATAAATTTCACACTTCACTCCATACAAATAATGCCTCGAATATTTTAAAGAAATAACAACAGCAGCTAATTCCAAATCATGTATCGGGTAATTTAACTCATGTGGTTTCAACTGAAGTGAAGCATAAGTAATTACATGATCATTTTTCATTAGGACACAACCCAGTCCTTTCAACTAAGCATCACTTAAGATAACAAACTCACTATTTTTGGAAGGCAGTGCCAAAACTGGAGCATTCACCAATATTCTTTTCAATTCCTGAAAACAATCATCAAATTCTTTTTTCCAGATGATCATAACATCTTTTTGGGTTAACATAGTCATTGGACTAGATAACAGTAAAATATTTTCAATAAACCTTTGGTAATAACCTGCCAAACCAAGAAAAATACAAATCTCTATTATATTTGTGGGTCTTGGCCATTATCCAACAACTTTCGTATTAGTAGGATCAACAGTTATGCCATTTTCTAAAATAATGTTACCACGGAAAGAAATTTGTCATAACTAAAACTCACAGTTGCTGAATTTCCCAAATAGATTATTTTCTTTTAAGGTTTACAAGACAATCCTCAAATGACATTCATGTTCATCCTTATTTTTTGAATAAACCAAAATATCATCCTGGAAGACAACCATAATCTTATACATCAATTCATGGAAAATTCTATTCATAAGGTACATGAATAGAGAAGGCGCATTGGTTAACCCAAAAGGCATTACTGCAAATTCATAATGGCCATATCTAGTACGAAACAAAGTATATGGAATGTCTTCTTTCATTTCATTTAACTGATGGTACCCCGATCTCAAATCAATCTTCAATAAACACTGAGCTCCCTTGAGCTGATCAAACAAAACATCGATATGATTAATAGGATACTTATTCATAACAGTAAAGTTATTCAATGCTCTATAATCAATGAAAAGTCTCATTGAACAACCTTTATTTTTAACAAACAAGATAGGAGCACCCCATGGTGATGTGATAGGTCGAATGAAACCTTTAACTAATAACTCCTACAATTGCTTCTTTAAATCTAGAGGTTCAATTTGAGCCATTCGATAAGGGATTTTTGAAATTGGAAATGAATCAGAAACTAAGTCAACAGTAAATTTAACTTCTCGATCGGGTATAATACCAAGCAACTCATCAGAAAAAACATCAAGGTACACATTTACCACTGGCACATCATTAATCTGAACAGTTCCTTTGTTTTCAACAATATCTACAAGGTAACATTCATTTCCATCTTTTACTAGTTTTCTCTACTTCTTGATATGTTATCAAGAGCAAGGTTCTTTTTTGTATAAAAACCGAAAATAATTCTATAAAGAAACCTCTTTAGCTCTGTAGTCAATCTTAACATAATAAACAGAAAGCCAATCCAATCCCAAAATAACATCAAACTCTACTAGAGGCTAAACAATAATGTTTGCAGGTAGATTCTTGCTGCACATAAGGACATGGATGTTCTTATGCTTTCATTTTTTTTTCTCATCATTTCCTCCAGGTGTTTTTACCGTATGTTCATTATTCATATCATGAGATGAAATTACCAATTTACTAGATATCTTATAAAAAATGAATGAGTGTGTCGACCCTTAATCAAAAAACACATTGGCATAATCTAAACAAACAAACAATGTACCTGACACAACTTCATTTTGTGTCCCAATATCTGCTGAAGTAGTTGCAAAGGACTTCACCACCCCTTTCTACTTGTAGTCTCACAGATTTACTTCGGTTGAGTTCTTTTTTAGATACTCATTTTCACAATGACCCATTTCATTACACTTAAAACATTTTACTGATTGTAAATCAGATTTTTTTTCTTACCATTAACCCGATCTTTTTAAGTGCAATTACGAGCCTTATATCCGATTTTACCACATCGGTAGTACATAACAGAATTCAAAAGTCATTCTACAGCATGTTTTATACCACATTTTTTACAAATTGTAAACACGAGTTTCTTACTATCAGACATTTTTGAAGAGTTCTTCTCATT
Organism: Viscum album; assembly: GCA_963277665.1. Taxonomy (NCBI): domain Eukaryota; kingdom Viridiplantae; phylum Streptophyta; class Magnoliopsida; order Santalales; family Viscaceae; genus Viscum; species Viscum album. The sequence goes on from OY728126.1 coordinate 1,153,310,651, forward strand.
TTCCTACCACCTAAACCTCTTATTCTGTTGTTCTTCAAAAAATACATAATCATCAACAAACTACATTTCCACCTTCTCCGCACAACGAACATGTTTTTCATAACATTTTAACTCATGAGAAGATAATGTCCTTCGATAAAATGGATTTAATCCTGAGTAAAATTTGTTCACATTACTATCAAGATCTCGTATTAAATTTGGAGCACACCTTCCCAGTCGAGTGTATTTTTTATTATAAGGATCCACTAAGTCATCCTCCTGCCTCAATTCCAAGAATTGTTTTTCCATCCTAAGATAAACCACCTTAGGAAAATATTTCTCAAGAAACATACCTTTGAATTCACCCAAATCAATATATTCAATCTCCTCACTATCCTTGATATTTTCACCATTGACCACCACTGATCAGATTAACCTTCAAAATGGTAAACAACAAGACTAACCATTTGATGTTCGGAACAACCCATAACATCGACAATATTTTCCAGTTCTTTAATCCACCCTTCTGCTAGCACTGGATCAGATGATCCTCTAAATGATGGGGGATGTTGCTTCATGAAATTCTCCACTACTTCCATGTTCCTCTATGATTGATCTAGCTAATCTTGTACATGGATACCACCACCATTTATAGACTGAGTCAACTGTTCCATCGCAGCAAAAAACTATTCAGTTCCGATTCCAAAAATCCTAGGTTGCTGATTTGTATGGTTTTCTTCCTCCTGATGTCGTCCCAACACAACTGCAATATTTCCTCTGTAGAAAACTATTCTGAACACAAAAATATCTTAGGTGAAGCAACATGGTAATCTGTAAATGCTATATGATATCAATATTAACATAAATTACTCTACGGATATTTCTTTAACAATACCATAACACCTAAAGTTTTCTAAACCAATCTATGATACCACCTATAAGGACCCGTCCTTAAACATTACAGAATATTGAATTAAATGAATAATTCACAATGAGGATCTTTTCAGGATTAGAGTATTAGAGAATTAGACCATAACTATTACATCTCAAATGATTACAAGGTAGACACTTCTACACAGTTTCTATTTTTTCCTAAAATAAAAACTCCTTAAAAAAGTGTAATGTCTAGTTCGATTATTTAGACATCATGACTTTTCCACGATCCCATCCTTGACCCTATTCATATTTAAGTCCTGTGAAAACATTTCAAACCATGGGATGAGCATAAAAAGCTCATTAAGGGATATAAAACAAAGAATGAATTTTTTTTTTCAAAAATACATACAAATCATGAAATATTTTAATTACCTTGTGAAATAATAAGATTCATGAATGACACATAGAAATCATAAAACATAAAGGTAACTTGTGGCATCCATATCATACTTACATTGTAGCTATCACAGCTACATAGAGAGTTACTTTGGAATACCCATCACAATATATTCTCTAAATCTCTTAGGAGAAACATTCATGTTTACCTCCGTCACGTTACCCAATGCATTGGAGAGCTATCTCGAGCTCACCCGCCCTAGGTTTATCACAGAACCACCCATATACATAAATAATTCCCATGAACCATAACACGATCATAACACATAACATAAGAATAAAGGAAAGATAACATTTCCACATTGCAATAAAAAAATATCATTTCAAGATATTGAAATAATAAATCAATTCTCAAAATCATTTTCAATACCAAAATAAGTAAAAATAGTATATGGTATTTATTTTTCCTTTTAAAAACATTACGACTTGTTAAGGAAGCCAAAGCTCAAATAATACTTGCGGTGACCGAAAGGTCGTTGTCATCGCTTACGTTAAAAAAACATTATTTTTTTCATTTAGTAAAACACTTCATATAAAAAGAATCCCTTTGAATGAAATTAAAAGTCAAATGGGTTTATACACCATATAAAATAATTTTGTGTATAAAACTAAATATGCCTCAATGAAAGGAGATTATGAAGAAGTCCCTTACCTCATGCCCGACTTGACTCGATCATTTTTTAATCTCCTGAATAATAAACTAAAGTTAATTTCTACTTTCTTAAAAACCCATTTCATGTTTATTATTATTTTTATATCACTTATTACCGTGTTATTAATATTATGTAATCATTTATGTTAATAGGGTTCATTTTGTCCATATTTTCTACTCGAGTCAAATATGAACACCTTATATTTACAAGTGGTCCATCTGGTCAATAGTCTATTATATACAGAATGAAATTAATTATTTAGATATCAAATATATCATATACATCCCGTATATACATGTATTTACATATCATTTGTAGGTAAGAAATGTAATGCACCGTTCATGGAGATGGTAAACTATACGTACGCATGAACGCTACTTTCATTTCTATATATTATTTTAATGGAATTAAAACACACTGATACATAGGTATATTATAATTCCAGTATAATATAATATATAATATTATTAACTCTACCCTTTATACATCCCACATAAGGCATTAACGAGTCACATCACTTTGAGGGGGCGGTAGTCCGCACTTCCTCAAATGAGATTATCGTATTTACCCACTATGGAAACCATAATGCCTTGATATAATTGGGAAGTATAGAAGCATAAGGAAATCATAAACATAATATATATCATATATAAATATACTTCCATCATAATGGCCACAATGAGAGGCAGTAAGATGTAATTGAACAATCATTGTTTTCTGAGGCCTTAGTTTTCCATCCATAGAAACATTATGTTATTCATCCATTAGATGGAGGTCTATGTAAGTGTAGTTATAATAATTCTCATAAAAAATCCTAAAATATTGAGCATACCAGTGTTGTTAGAAAAGAAAGGAATAAAAATCATTTAGGGTTGGAGATCTAAAATAGTAGAATACAAATCAAGAGAAACTGTTACGTTTAATTTGGGTAACACCCTTTGGTTTGAACCAAAAGGAATTTTTGAAGTGCCATCATCCAAAGGTAAAGCTTCTATGAGGAGTAGAGGGATGTAGGGAGCTTAATTTCCTATAGTTTGGACGAGCCAATAGGCTTGAGTTGTGTGAGGAATTGGTTAGAAGTGGTCTATTTTTATAAGGGTAAGGAAGGGCTCTTTAGGAAAGTTTGAAAAAATTACTTTATCATATAATGATATTCGATTTCTAATAGTCAAAAAATCATTAAGGTGGATGATAACATTAATAATATTCTAAATAAAATAATCCAATCAGAATTGGACATGTTTTGTATAGTATTTTAATCATTATAATCTAATTTATTTAAATCAGTTATTAATCAGGTAAATACTAAATTATTATTGTGTCACGTATAATATAATTTATTTGATGTCCAAAAATTATAAAAAAACTACTATCATGTAGGAAATCTATTTTTCTTTCCAATTCATTTTTATAGTTGAAAATAAGACTTATATAACACCATTTACAAATTAATTACTAAATGATTTTTGTTAATGTCATTTTTTTCTTTACATTAAATTAATTAATCTAAAGTGACATTATCTTTCATAAGTTGCTCCATAGGGTCGCAAAATAAACTCAAGGATTCCCATGGTCAGACACTACTCATCCAATATGGTTAGGAAACGTTTTAAGGTAATTTTGACATATTATAATATTCTTTTTACCTTGAATTACCTTATTTACCTTTAACAGCAGTAAATAAAGTCAAATGTTACTATTCACCAAAAATTATTTTCATCTTATTTGACAACATTTTAATTCTATATAAGAACCATGTACGTTGGATTTTCAAAATTCAATTCACATAAGTGGTAAAATTTCATTTAAATGAAAACGTCAGTTTTTTTAACTACCACTAAGTGTTTTCACTATTCATCAAAAATTGAAGTTTTTAATGAAAATACCAAAAAATCAGCCTAAGCTATATTTGATATTCTGAATTATAAAATGATGTATATTTTTTGAAATTAAAAACATAGAAGTTGGATTAGTTAATTTTAAAATTTATTCCTGTTATCAAAACAAATAGCGTGTTTTTAAGAAACAATAACTATCAAAAGATTGTTACTTGTTTATGTCCAATTTCAACGTGAAATTAATTACAATGACCAACACTGGATTAGATGATAAAAATATCTTTTAATTTAACTTTAAAAAAAAATAAAAAGATAATATAACCATATAAATAAATTAGATCAAAACATAGTTTAAATTAAAATACAATATATGCACTATTCATTAAAAAATAATCTTTATCGGAAAAATTCCAAAAATTTACAATAAGTAAATTTTGATGTCCCCATTATAATGAAGGATTTTATGTGGTCATATAAAATTTATTAAAGTTTCTAAAACTATATTTGAAGATGGTTTCTCCAGTAAAATGTGATAAATCAACCTTTTAATGTAAATTATGCTAAAAATTAGATTTATTCACATTTTATGCCTATAAGTTTTTATTGGATAATGTAAATAAAATTAAAAAACTTTTATAATCATATTGTAGTTAGATTCATTCATTCCCTCCTATAAAATGACTATGAGTTAACTACCATTTAAAATAATGATATTTTATTATTATTGTGCAACGTAAGATTCCAATGAAACCCGTTGTTGCGTATCGGGTACGCTATCAAACATAGAAAACCTTTTTAAAGTAAAATTAATATTTAATAAAAAAATATTAATAAACATGAAAATTTCTTATTATTCATTTAACTGGGTTGTTATAGGTTCTACACCCATGGGTTGAGTACGACTAAAGATATAAACTCCACCACATAATGAATAGGTTAAGGAAGGGGATGGAGGACCAATTACCCTAACAGTAGCACTAGATCAGACCGCACATACCGAGGTATTGAGGTGAGTGTAATGTATTTGTTGTAATTAGTTTACCCTAGTGGGATAGGGACATGACTGGTCCCCTTATTCATAGTGATTGAATTACATAGACCCTTGTGTAAATGATTTAAATTCTAAAACCATGGAACACTGATTAAAATAGATTAATTAATGAAGATTGTATAAGTTGTGATATTAATATAATGATAGAAATTTTTAAGTAGTAGTTTTAACTAATGAAACCAAAGTATCACTTTTGATTACATTTTAATCTATTTCATAATTTCATACATTATCTGTTAGACTATATATTTTGTAGACACTTTTGGTGGTGGCCTTCTGAGTTGTACTCACATCCAACATAAGAAACCATAGGGTGACCAAGAAGACTTCATTATTTCTGGTTCAGAAAAGGGAAAATTCATAGATCTAGAGAGTTGAATTGGTCTTAGGATATGCATGGGTGAGGGTTTGGACATGGATTCACGACCCATTAATAGTATTCAACTGTTTGTATTTCTTTTAGGTTTTCTTTCACATTCATCAATGTTAGAAGGACATGGTATTATTATTATCGATTTTTTGTTTGTTCCCAGTTCAAGATGAGATTGGTTATTCATGTTTATGGTTTATCACATATTTTTTCTTCTATTTAGGTTTTTATTTATTTTTGATTACTCAATTAATGATGGTATAGTCTCCCTCAAAGACTTATTTGACCCTCGATGCTAGTCAACAATCTATGGTGTATGGGGAGGCACACATGAGGTTTTGTTGAGATGAAAAATATATCACCGTTTATGTAACGTCCAGTTCAGTATCAGTACATGCACATATTATAACTTAGGACAAACATTTGGTATTATAAAAATAAATTTCACAAATCTTGCTATGTTGAAAACCCATAATGGGTGATCTAAGAAAAAACTATGCACTAACCTGATATGACTCACCATAAAAGTCTTAATAAAAAATTTGGTTGAAACATTATTGATTTAAACATCATTGGGACACCCATCCAGGGTTACAGAAAATAACTTTTTGATTTCAATGTCCATCGATGTTGGGAAATGATAAATAACACATCTATTCTAAGGGTTTATTATCCTTTTCAAGTTAGTTAAAATTATGTGGTATATGTTCTATCATGAATAAACATTTAAATAAATAGAGTGTTTTGGGTTATGTGTCCTAATCCTTTCACAAAATAAATATATTTTTATAATAGATCAATGATATATGATTTTGTATCATCAATCCTATGCTATTTTGAAAATTTCTCCCCTTTGTAGTGTGATCTCCTTGTCTAAACAAGATATTATCTAATAGACTTACACTATGAAGAGACAATATCTTCTTTAATTAGTATGCCCTAGATATATGTTAGTATAATTTTAATAACTAATGTTTCATGATTCATATTCTCCTAGGATAGATAGTATAGTCTAGATCCCATATCAAGGGAAAAACCACAAATTATACTTTTGTTTAATTTCTTTTTGCATAATATTATCTTTGATTACCAATTAACATTAGGAATTAATTCATCAACCATATTGTAGGATGTGATAATCCTCAATTTAATTATACCTATTTTATAACTTCAAACTCCAAAAGTATATTATTCTTCTTGGATAACTCAACAGACGAGAGTTGAGTAATTATTCTTGGTAACTCATCCCATTATAGAGTAGGATGTAGAAGCTCACTAGATGTTAAACAATAGTAAATTGTAACCAATATTTACCATAAAATCATGTTCTTTTCATTTTTAATGAATTATATTCTATATGAGGTTGAAAGTTTATTGTCATTGAAAACTATGTCCTATAGAAATTTCAACATAATCCATAACATAGTCCACACGTTGAAAATAAAAGTTGAGTTTGAGGGGAATGTATCTCTATAATTAATGAATAAAAACAAATTATCTATGTACTTCATGATTACTCAAACACTGAGTGATTGAAGTTCCTTTAAAACTATTCACTATATATGGATGTGGTAGTGAGACCCATATTTGAGGAGTCGGCTATGAATATCACACACTGATGATGAAAATGTATAAAGACCATGAAACCGGTTTTGAAGTCTCTTATAGGATCATTATACCATTCTGAAACATTAACTAAATAAAATACCATGTAACTAAGGGAATATTAAACTCTAAATACCTCTATTTTTCTAGACATTGAGACAAAAAAAGCTTTTGAATCAAAATGTATGTCCATTTAAGGAATTCATTTGTTAAAAAATACCATCCTTCTCTTTGGGTCATATGCTACTGTGTTATGTTATTAGGCATAATGCACAAAATTCATGAACCCCATCATGTAAACCATATAATATAAACATCCCTCACACCTATCTCTTTTATCTTGCATGGGCAACTCCTTCACCCAACTGATTTGCCTTTCTTCTATTCCCCTTTAAGTAGCCAAGGATAGAGTTCATGTGTTGCGTGAAAAAAAAATACCATGTGGATCTCCTTCCATTATAATCCTTATTTCATGATATTTTAGGTCACCTTCTATAAAGAGACATCATGACATCCAATTTTTTACACACATAATTATATTCCAAAAAATATTAAGGACATTGAGATATCCCATCACCGTATTCTACACAAATCCCCTCATTGTGGAACTATTAACCATAGTAATGATAAGGATAATAAAATATGGAACCAAAAATCCTAGTCATCATAGATGAAATCCATTTAGGGAAAAATTATTGTGTTATAAGGTTACATTCAATTTGAGAAACAATCATTTCTCAACTAGTGAAAAATAATTTAGTGAATTATCTCTCGAGCCCCCCAACACGAGAGATTAATCACTCAAATATACAACATTAGTGACCTATTTTCCAAGGTCTCCACCCTGGTTCTCGAACAAGGTAAGTCCCATATTTTTAGGTATCATACCCCCCAACCATATTTGGGAGAACTTAATTTTCCTAGGTATCACACAGGATTTCCTCACTAGGGAGGAACTCATTTTCCTAGGTCCCACAAAAAAGTGACCCCAATAGAGAGAACCCATCGATCATGGTCTCACAACTGGTCACCCATCCGTACCACCAATACATTGAGTTGTGATAACCCTCCCTTAGTACACATGTAACTCTAGCTGATAATATGATTTTGGAGATATTATATTCCTTGGGTTGATATAATCCTATAGGTTTACCACAATTCCTAGGGCTGAGATACTCCTATCTTTACCAAATATTCCTGAGTCAACACAATTTTCGAATATAACTACATATTAACCATTTAGTTTGTACAAGACCCAAAAATTCCATCCTTTCTTCCAATAGTATTAACCAATAGATGTGAGGTTGAATACCCCATATGGGAATCCTCTATGGTGTATTCTGAAACCATAAGTTGTGGTCCAACTCCATTACTAATAGACATGATGAACAACAATGGGCCACCTTCCCAGTTTTTGCTGTAACTATAACTAAAAGGGAACACATTCTTAATACTTTAGCAATATCCTGATTATTACCCATCCATATCACATGAATCCTCCATGGGCCTTCAACAAGGTGTATCCCCATACCATATCTTCCCATTACATATTTCCAATAGATAGGGTAATAAATTAGGGTATTCCATTAAAAAAATCCCCATTTAATCCCTTTTTGGGCTCCCTCAGGAAATATGGATTATCCAAAATCATCTCGTATTTTCCTACCCAGCACATGACCAATGTGGGATTAAAGGTAACTGTTAGATCACTTCTTTATCAGCAGTGGGAATCGTCATTATTAGAAGTATAGAACACCAATTCCAAGATAAAAAAAACCTAATTATCCTATCTTACATATTCCCTATATGAAATTAAACTACAAGACCATTACTAGAACATGTATATAAAAAATAAAACTCAAAATATATGGGGTTTGATTCATGTTGAATGAAATATATAGAACACCACATTGAGGTTTATTCCTAAAATTAATAAAAATATCATTTCTCTTATGGAATGAGAATAATATGGAACATTCTACCATGATCCATGATAATATTATTTGTTACCTCATTTACACATTTAGTTTAGATTCTTCTCTGGGATTGAAAAATAACATCTTTCTTGATATTCATCATGGTTCCTCTATATTTAAGCCTAATACGATGTATAAGTACAAAATAGAGTCGACATCAACTTATAGACACACAATCATTTTTTACATCAAAATTACATATATAATTCTACCATATATGTTTTTAGAAACAACTATTATATGAATTTATTATACACCATGATTATATATGGTGTCCAATCCAATGATTTAGTCTAACCACTGGTAATTTCCATTGATACATTATTTTTCCCATGACTATTAATATGACCTTTTACAATACTCATAGATAACTGATGGTTCCGAATCATAAATAATAGTTCAATCATTCACAATACACTTAGATACAAAATATTAATTTTTTTACTTGACCACTAGTATAAATATTATAAATTCTCATTAATTCTTGAAGGAATCCTATAAAGACAACAAATATAAACAACTTTCATAGTCATTGATGGTATATAATGTCCCTAAATGTATTCCAATATATCCTTTAGTAATAATCCTTGAATATATAAATTTCAATCACATGAGTAGTTCCAACCCATAAATATAATACATTATATCCATGTTGGTAGAATAAATCAAATATCTCCTAGAAACATAGCCATTGTAAGCATCCTATTAGTTTCAACTACTCGGGAACACCTCCTATATCATCTCTAAGACTTTAATTTTAACAATTTGAAACATTGTATACTCTAATCATAATCAATCCAGCATGTATAATTCCATAAATTTTGAACATTGTTTTTTTTACCAATATGAATAATTTATCTAATTGACATTTCTCAATAAACATATTTTATATATGGGGATCCATTACGCTTCCTATCATCTTATTCATCCTAAGACCTAACCCACCAATTCTGTTCCATTATACATACATCCAAAATGATCGTAAGGTATTTATAAATTTTCTATAGTAGGTCTTAATATATCTACCAAAACCGCATATAAAACCTAATGAATTCTCTAACCACTCTCATAATGGTAAAAACATCAAAAACATTGTCAAAAATCCTACCATGCATGTAAGAACACTGTAAAACCCATAAACATACCCTGACCTCAAAATAATCAACACATGAACACAAAATCATGTATTATAACACATTGGATGGTCCCTATAATACCATGATTTAATACATTTTATATTTATCTTAAAGAGAGAATTTAAGGCCCATGAATCTCATCCTCTCACTCACACTTCATTGATTTTCATCAAGAATAAATTTTAAAAATCACTAATGAAATAAACAACATAAAAGGAAACTTCAATAAAAGTTGAATCATGTCATGTAAGGATTTTACCATAAAAACTAATAAGAAAAACTTAAATTCTTCCATTCAAATAGGGTTACAACATTTCCCCACTAGACAAACTAGTCACCTCATAATGAATTGGTGGCTTTAAACCTATTATTCCCCTTTTACTGGTCCATAAGTTTCAATCATAGTCTAATAATAATTTTTAAATGGAAAAATAGTAGTTTGGGGTCTATCGCAATGAGTCAGTTCTTTCACCCCCCATTATCACATAGTCTCTATGTGATCCTAATTTCACTATGTTTAGAACAAAACCCCATGTCTAGTCATTGGTTCCTCTACTAAGTCTAGGTAAAAAATTTAAAATTCCCTCTATCCTTATTATATTTTTCAATAATCTTACCCCTATTAAATCACATGAAGTCACACATAAACACATAATATAATGATTAATATATAAGGGAAACCTCACCTCGACAATGACTTAGAAAACAAGATACACACAACTATCTGCGCGAAATCTTCTATAAATCATAACATACTCTAATAGCCTCTATATTATTCTAAATTAAATTAATAATTTTTCATAACTATTTTAATAATTAAATTAAATAATAATATAATTAATACAAATGGAACAATCTTTTTAATACTCCATGAGAAATCCATCATTATCACACTCAAATCGTACTTAAGAGAGTACACTCTAATTATATATAAACCAAAAATAAAGATATGATATTTTATAGAATATGATATACACATTTTTTGAACCAACTTGATTCAACCCTCATATTGGAACCCAAGTCAGCCCATGGAAATGCATGAGAGGAATTATTAATTCCCACATACAAGAAACTAGTTCAAGGTTCTAAAATTATAATCAATGAGAATGATTTAAACTAATAAAAATGTAAGTCAATTATTGGATTTATACATAGATTATGGAATTGTATTTTTATTAATTTGATTCCAATTAAAAATGAAGTATATAAATTAAAACTAATAACAATCAAATAATGCCAAACCAAGGAAGACAACTATTCAAAAATAAATAAATACGTAACTAAACTGCTAAAAAACAAGGAAGGTTTAATTTGGAAAAAATTATATGATATAAAATAAAGAAAAAGAAAAATAAATTACCTGTCATGATATATATGTGGCCTTCAGGTCACCATCTTATGGACACACCATTCGCTCTATGGGTAAACTTGATAAAGGGAAATTATGGGAATAGCTCATGATAACACAGCATAAACTTATAAAGAAACATGATTTATAAACAATGTGTGGTGTATGTAGGGTGTGGGAATAAAAAAAATAATAGGTTTCCACAAAAAAAATAATACCAACATTAACTTCATCATAAATGACAACAAATATTAGTTTGATATATAATATTTGAAAATATGAGTCTTTGTCGTTATAAGAAAACAAAATACATAAAAATGTTCGAATACCCTTCTAAATCCCAGAAAATGATTTAATGAATCCCTTTAATATATAATATATCTCAATAAATACTTTGGAAATCCCATTTTGAACCTTTTATAATACTATATAGAAGAAAAACCGATGAATAATAAAATGTTCCTCAACCCAATTAATAAAAATTTAAAATAAATTTTAGAATTAAAATATTAGAACCACTAAAATACTAAACCAATATTGAATTAAGTAATGTAGTAATATAAAATAAAAATAATAAAGGATAGTATATTCACAATAGAATGTGGAAATAAGAAAAAACATATAGAATACTAATAAAGAATATATTGTAGAACTAAGACTAATGTGCAGTAAATATGAAGCAATAAGTAATAAGTAATCATGAGAAATTCCATAAAACTAAGTTACATGACTATAGAGATACTATGATGGAAACATCTACCAATATACAAGATAATGTTCCATATAAATATCAACTTATATTGGTCTAACAAGATTCACCAGTGTAACTCCCCTAATAGGGATAATACCCCATACCAAGGGCACGCAACTTAGTTTATGAAAGTAACTACCATAAACCCATACTTAATTACCTAAATAGGATTCCTATGATCCTCATGAGTGTAGCGATGAGAGGGAGGGTACAAAATATGAAATAAAACAATTTTTGATGGGTCATTTGTGACGGAAAAATGAACCATCACAAATAGTCCCCGGAAACGAATAACTTGTGGCATAAAAATTATTATGTTGCAAATACTCACTATTTAGGATAGAAGAAATCGTTCCTTTATAAATAGGTTTTATTGGGATTCCTGCCACCCAAACCAAAAAAATTTTTATTGGGAATTTGTGATGGACTGCTACTTCTTTCACAAATTCCCATTGATATGTAATTATTTGTAATAGAATTTAATTACCATTACAAATAATTTTGACTAAATGAGTATTTATGAAAGATTTAATTCCTTTTAAAATAGTGCATCACTAATAATAATTTCAGGTTATCCTACATGAATACATTATTCTTATTCCTCTCTCGCTAAACTACTCCACGAGTCCTCCGCTCCTCTAAACTGTTCTTCACTGCTCTGTTTTTCCGTTACACCACGCGGCTACACTACTCCACCAAGCCACTTAACCGAACCCTCTCAAGCACAACTATGACCCAGAGCTTCCCCAGGTCTCCTTAGCAAGACGTCCCTCCATGTGAAGCTCTGAAAAAACCATGGCTTCTGAGTTTTTGATGATTTTAGCTCAGATCATCTAGGTTCTACCTCTATGTATCTTCTTCAAAATTATTTTTATATTATTTGGTCCATTGTTGTTAATTCTGATTTCGTCAAAACCTTGGTTTATAGACATTCCCAATTTTGATAACTCATTTGTTATATAGTATTAATATAAATTTATTATTCCTTATTTGGGTGTCCGAGTTCTGCATGAGTTGATTTAATTTGAGTTAATGTATTTTGGTAATTGTCTGACGTTTAGATTTAATATATTATATTCTCGTGTCTAAAGTTGTTGAATGTTTATTTTTTTATATTAGTATTTGAAATATGATGATTGCTAAAATATGCTGGATATTTGTAATTATTTTGATATATATATATACACATATTAACATGTTAGTAGATATATATATGTGTGTGTGTGCACACACGTGCACACGCATGTATATATGTATATAGATTTGATATGAAAATTTGTTAAAAAACATTTAATAATAATTTTATTGTGCATATATGTGATTAAAAAATTATGTAATATGTAAATATATATAACGTATGAAATATATAAAGATGAGTTTTTTAATAATGATTCGAAAATAAATTTAAATAATACGTTTTATCAAAATGTTATTCAGAATTATTTTTAGAAAAATGTTAAAATATTGGTTTAATGAAAAAATAATAAATTTTTTAAATATAAAATATTTTAAAAGAAATATTGAATAATATTTAGGATTATTTTTTGAATTACTTTCTATAAAAGTTGGATAAATACATATAACTATTAAAATCATGTAAAAATATAAATTATAAAAAAAGTAATGTTAATGTACAATTATAGTAAAAAGCATTAAATAATTTAAAATATTTATTAATTAATGAGTATTTATTCTTAATAAAATTTAAATATTATTGATAATTATAAAATAGTAATAATAATTTAAAATATTATTAAAAATAATAATAACTATTTTAACTTCAAAATAATTTGTATAAATATTTTATTAATTAAAATAATAGTATTAATAATACATATAAATGTTGTGAACACACTCAAATCATCCAAATATTATAATTCACATAGTAAAAATTTTTAAATAAAAAACTATTAATTAAAAATAAATAACAATTCAAAATAATTTTTAATTATTAAAATTTAACACAATCTTATTTATAAATTACATATATAATTTGTTAATTCAGGGAAATCAAATCTATTTAATCTAAAAATAAAATGTATGTAAAATTATTTTAATTATATATATATGTATATATATATATTATATTTTAATATTTGTTTAAAAGATAGTTAGAATATATTTGATGTATTTATATTTATTAATTTTTTTATATATTTGGTAATTATTAAAATTTAGATTGTATTTTAAATAATTGTTAATAATAATTAAATAATTTATAATAATTAATAAATAAATATTTAATATTACTAATATAATATAAATATTAGTGTTAGTTACAAATTATTTATAATAATTTCAAATGTGTAGGAAATTATGTAAATATGTAAAGATTTGTAAAAGAAAAAATATGAGTCATTAATATATATTAGTAATATTTACTATAAATTCATATATGTATAATAAATAATAAATAATAAATAATTATTATTACTCAATTGATAACATTATATAATACTAAATATTTCAAAATATTTGTAATAAAATCCTAAAATATTTATCAAACCATGAAAGAAATATACAAAATTAAAACTTTAAAAAATTAACAATATTTCATAGAACTATTTAATAAATTACTATAAATAATATTAATAATTTTTATAAGTATATTAATAAATATATAAGTAATATATATAAATAATATCAATAAAAGATTAAAAATTATACCCTCACGTGCGATGTTACCAAACACCTGATCCTCACAAATGTGGTGTCATGACTATAGTACACCCCACATCCTAGTCCCACCTATTATAACAACCCATACTTTACATACATTATTAATACTTCAAAATATAAGTACACTTATTACAAAAATATAACAAAACCATGAAAGGACCATATAGATATAGTGTCTTTAGAAACTGGGAAACATAAACAATTGGTTCATAAAGCATCTATGTTGTCTCCCATTTATTTCATCATATCTAGAGTCCCTTTTTGGAATATCCTAATTAATATCCTTCTTCCTTACCTGGGGAAAAGAAATCATACAAAAGGGTGAGCTCAAATGATCAGTAAGGGTAAACAAAAGAAATATCAATCACATCATATTCATAAGAACATAAAATTTGGGAAATCATAACCTACAAAAGAGATCAAAATTTCATAACATGGAATACATCATAGTAGTGAAATGTAATCCCAATAACCATAACTTAAAATATTAAACTTTGTGTCATACACAAATAATAATAGAAAATCATTTCCTAATAGTCAAGACTCATTGCCAAGAATATCTTAGCTGACAAAGTCCATTTCTGAACCGATTTCCCTCCTCGTTTCAGTCCTGTTTAACTGAATCGGATTTACCTGCCATTCCAGCCATGTCTATCTCATAATATATAAATCATTACCCAATGCATTTGAGGGGGATATAGGTCCCACCCATCTCATAATGATACAATTCTTATGTGTTCCACAAAATCATAAATCATACATCATAGCTTAACCCATGTAATAAAAATGGGATTCTTAAACATCATGACATCATAAAAAAATTCATATAAGATAAAGGAATTCATAAAAACAATACAATAACAACATAATCAAATCAATGCAATAATAGGGATAGAAACAGAACCCTATATTATCTTAGATGGAAAATAATTTTGATAAAACACTTGAACTCCATTCTTGAGGAAAATATCCTTTCTACTTCAATTTTTTTCCTTAATTAACATGTCATAAATTTTAAACTAAAAGAAGTTGATTAAAAATAAACTTGAAAACTTTTAAAGGAAGCTTTATCGAAATAATGTTATAAAAATCCATTAATTCTGTATAAGTTAAAAAAAACATTCTTCTCGTACATTGGCCGGAAAAGTCAAAAAGTACATCGTATGAAAAAAGACAAAAGATTCCTTTCATATCTTTTACTAAAAACTCAACGAAGGGTAAAACTGGAATTAAAAAATTGTAGGAGGATATAAATAATAATAAATATTGAGGAAACATGGATGTGGATGATAAATATTCCCTAGTAAATTCTGAAGTCTAAATAATCTCGGATAAAAATTAAGATTGTGAGATTTTCCCTTACCATAGGCCTGATTTTCTTCGTAAGTGTCTGAACCACCTGTATAATTATTTAGATAATGTTATTGAATAATTATAGAATCATAAATATTTTCATGATATCATATATGGTCATATTCTTAGCATCTTATTTGCAATATTTCATTACTACTTGTTATTCGGGTGTTTATTACTTTTTGTTCTTATGCGTGTTTTGTCGAATATATTCATATTCTTATTTTTTGGTTGTAGATACCTCATTTACATAATGGTATTAGTGTAATATATATCATATTTATTCATACAATTAATTTATATAATCATTATGCAATGAAGATCATGTAGAACGAGTCACATCACATCGCGGAGACAATATTTCGTACGTACGCACGAGCGATGATATCGTTCCCATGATCGTGGAATTGTATTGGATTGTATGTATACTATTTCAGAATCAATATCAATTTACAATAAAAATATATAGTAGTTATTTGAACCATTATACCCACCCAAGTAAGGCGGTGGTGGAAAATAGATTACACGACGGCGTGGAGACGGTATTCCCTACGTACGCACGCACGGTGATTTCGTTTTCCATAGGATGGATAGTTGGTGAAATAAGGTTGTTTGATACTAATAATAACATATCAGTATATGAATGATACTGATGTTATTACTTCATAATGAAACAACTAATTAATAAGAAGTGGAAGAAGAAATAAAGGTGAAAGAATCAGTAATAGACATTACCTCTTCTTTGAAGTGCCTCTTTGAGACCTCCTCTTAGGGCACTAAAATTGGTCTTTGTAGAAGACCAGAACCTATAGGATGTTTCTAGGGAAGTGTAGAAGAGAATTTTTCAAGGGTTGGACGAGATTTAAGGCTCAATGTGGTGTGAAGAAGAGAGGGATGAGGTTCCCTTTTATAAGGGAGGCGAGGGACACCTTTGGAAAAAACAAAAATTATTATTTTATTATAAAGTCATATTCTGTTTTTAATATCTCCACATTGATTTATTTCAAAGATAAGGTGGGGATGGGTCTAAAGCCGATCATCCAATAAAATTTAGGCAATTTTAGGAATCTATTTTAACCTTATCATTTAGATTTAACTTTATGTTAGATAATTTAACTTTTATTGTGTCTTCTTGTTTTCTAACACTATAAGGTTAATAAATTTACTATAACAAGCCAAACGAACCCCAAGTTGTTTATTATTAAAATATATAACCTTATCTAAGTCATTTGTCCGAACCGTAGATTTTTTGAAATAAAATAACAATTAATAATATAATATTTCTTTTAAAAACTATTTTATGTCAATTTTGACACTATTTGGTAATTGATATTTGTGAAAATCATAACAAAAATATTAGATCGAAAAAGTTAATTAAATAAATAATAACATTTCATATTAACATATAATATTATTTTAATTCATAAAAAGTCTCAAATTACATTTATTTGGGTATTTATAACATCAATTATGTCAATATTTCATTAATAATATAATTACTACATTATTATTGTGTCATAAATAAATTAAATTGTATAAAGTCTAAAAATTACAAATAAAATACCATTATGTAGTATGTATTTTATATTTTTAATGAATATTTATAGTCGAATTTATCTTATGTATAAACCTGTATTAAAAATTATTTAGTCATTAAACTTTGATTTTAACTATTTTAACCCTTCTTTAAATAAATTAATAATAAATGTCCTAATCTAATCCATGTGGGCCTAAATGGTCATATTTTATTCCTAAGGCTGTTTTTTGTCGAAATACACTTATCCAATAGAATTGGGACATGTGTTAGGGTAATAAGAATATCATTTTTACCCTTAATTACCCTATTTACTTTTAACTGTGGTATATAAAACTAAAAAGTTACTATTCACCAAAAATTATTTTCATCTCATTGAACCACGTTTTACATACTGACGTCAACCGTGTCTCTCAGATTTTTGAAATTCCATTCAATAAAGCGGTGAAATTACGTTTTATGTAAATATGCAATTTCTCCTATTAGGTGGGTAAAAGACGGTGAAAAGTTCAATAAAATTTTTATATATCTAAAATTATTATAAAATTACTCCAATTAATTTCATTGAACTTGTATAATTATTATGTTTCAATTTTGACCTAAAATAAATTTAAATAAAATAAATAATTATTTAAATAAAAATTCGGTTTTTAAATAGTAACCTAGTGTTTTCACTATTCATCAAAAATTGAAAGTTTTTAGAAAAATACCAAAATTTCAACCTAGTCTAATTTCGATATTCCGAATCCAAAAATGATGTCCATTTTAAAAAATAAAATTTATAAAATTTCAAAAAGTTGTTATTACTATTCATAACTACTACTTTTAATAATAATTTAATAGCATATCGTTGTTTAGTGAAACACAGTATTTGTGTACAACGCAAGCTATCGAGGAAGGCCGCAATTGCGTTTAAAGAAAGCCAAGCTAGTGTTGTGTGTAGTGAAAGTTCCCTTTGATGATTTATATAACATAAAAACAAAATATTTCTCATAAAAGTCTCGGGTGTCACATTCTTCCCCCCTTAAAATGAATTTCGCCCTCGAAATTCGTCACTTTGTAACAAACAGATGAGGATACCTCTCCCTCATCATATCCCCAAGCTCCCATGTAGCTTCTTCTAATTGGTGGTTCCTCCATAAAACTTTCACTAAGCGAGTGGTCTTGTTCCATAGGACTTTTTCGCTACGACCCAGAATCTCTATCAGATGTTCTTTATAAGAAAGATCTTGCTCCAACGGTACAACTTCTCAGCTGAGTACATGTGAAGGATCAGGTATGAACATTCTCAGGATAGATACATGGAACACATCGTGAACTTGAGAGAGATTCGGTGGAAGCGCCAATCAGTAAGCTACCTTCCCAACACGATCCAGTATTTCTAATGAACTAATATACCTAGGGATCAACATTCCCTTCTTTCCAAATCTCATTACTCTCTTCAAAAGAGATATTCGTAAAACACTTTATCACCCACTTCAAACTCTAGGTATTTTCTTCGGTTGTCGGCATTACTTTTTTTTCGACTCTGAGTTTCTCTTCTGTGTCGTTGAATAGATCAGATATTTTCTGCCATCTCATCAACAAGATCAGGTCCTAATAGCTTTCTTTCCCCAACATCATCCCAGCAAGTTGGAGTCCTGCATTTCATTCCATAGAGAACTTCTTAAGAAGCCATCTGAATACTGGAGTGAAAGCTATTATTATAAGAAAAATCCACCAAAGGTAGGTGTTTATCCCAACCACCTTTGAAATCAATAGAGCAAGCTCCCAACATATCTTCTAGAGTTTGAATAGTCCTCTCAGACTGACCGTCTATCTGAGGATGATAAGAAGTGCTGAAACTCAACTTTATATCTAGAGTATGCTGAAGACTTTTCCAGAACATTGAGGTAATCATCGGATCCTGATCAGATATAATAGAAAGTGGTACTCCATGCAATCCGACCACATCCTTTACATATATCTTGGCAAGATGATCCAGAGAGAAATCTTCTCTAACCGAAATGAAGTGTGCAGACTTTGTAAGACGATAAACTATGACCCAGATAGCATTATTTCCTTTGGTTGTTTTAGGAAGTCCACTGACAAAGTCCATAGTGAAGTTTTCCCATTTCCATTCCGGTATGGTTAATGGTTGTTACATCCCCTTAAACTTCTGTCTCTCAGCTTTAACTTGCTGACAAACAATGAATCGAGAGACATATTCAGCAACATATCTTTTCATGCCATCCCACCATAATTACTCTTTCAGGTCCCTACACATCTTCATGCTTCCAGGATGAATAGATAATGAAGAACTATGAGCCTCATCGAACAGCTCCTTCTTTAATTCGGGGATGGGAGGAACACAAACCCGGTTCTTTAACATTATTATCCTGTTACAATCAAGGTTGAATTCAGGAACATTTCTCACCTTCTTTTGTAACTCTACATCTTCTTTCTGTGCCTCTTTAATCTTCACATGAATAGATGGTTGAACATTCATTTGAGAAAGATACGATTTTCCCCCTTCCATTATAATTCCAAGATCCATCCTTTGTAAATCCATAAATATAGGATCTTTTGTGATCCTAATCATGGATAAGTTAGCATGGTCTTTTCGACATAATGCATCTTCCACCATGTTTGCTTTCCCAGGGTGGTAATGAATTGAGCAGTCATAATCCTTAATCATCTCCAACCATCTTTTTTGGCGCATATTCATCTCATTTTGTGTGAAAATATACTTTAAACTTTTATGATCAGTATAAATGTCACACCTTTCTCCATAATGATAATGCCTCCAAATCTTTAATGCAAAGATTATCGCAGCTAACACGAAATCATGAGTTGGGTAATTTTGCTCATGGATTTTCAACTTTCAGGAGGAATAAGCTATCTCGATATCACATTGCATAAGAACACACCCCATCCCCTTCTTGGATTCAGCACTGTAGATCACAAACCTTTCTCTACTACAAGGAAGTGTGAGTAGAGGTGCACTGGATAACCTTATTTTCAACTCTTTGAAATTCTCTTCACATTTCTCCGTCCACACGAACTTAACTCTTTTTCGAGTCAACATGGTGAGTGGATTAGATAATCATGAAAAATCTATCACAAAACGTTGATAATATCCATCCAAACCAAGAAAACATCGGATCTCAGTTACTGTTGTTGGTCTCGAACATCTTTCAATAACCTTTGTTTTTGCTGGATCCATAGATATCCCCTATTTTGAGATTATGTGACTCAAAAATGCAACTTTTTGAAGCCAAAATTCACAATTGGTAAATTTGGCATAAAGATTCTCCTTTCTCAAGGTCTTCGATATAATTCTAAAGTTATATTCATGTTCTTCCTTGATCTTTGAATAGACAAGAATATCATCAATAAAGACTACCACAAACTGACCAAGATAGTCTCTAAAGACTCTATTCATCAGATCTATGAAGATAGCAGGGGCATTAGTAAGAAAAAATGACACTACTATAAATTCATAGTGTCCATACCTTGTACGGAAAGCCGTCTTTGGTATATACTCCCTTTTGACTCTTAATTGATGATACCCTAAACGAAGATCAATCTTGGAAAAGTAATGAGCTCCATGTAGTTTGTCAAATAAGTAATCAATGCATGGGAGAGGATATTTGTTCTTGATAGTGAACTTGTTAAGTTCTCTATAATCAATGCAGAGTCTCATTGATCCATCTTTCTTCTATACAAACAGAACAGGTGCTCCCCAAGGTGACGCACTAGGGTGTGTGAATACCTTATCAATATTCTCTTGGAGTTGCTTCTTCAATTCCTACAACTCAATTGGATCCATTCAATAACGTGTCTTCGAAATAGGCAAAGCACCCGGTACGAGTTCTATTGAAAACTCAACTTCATGATTTGGTGGAAGACAAGGAAATTCCTCCATAAAGACATCATCAAACTCTCATAAAATGGGCATATTCTCAATCGTGAGTTTCTCTCCAACCATTTGAGATAAATAACCTTCATTTAGTGGAATCAAGACCCATAATATGGAAGAAATTTCCACTGGACTGTTATGTTCATCCATGCATCGATAGACGATCATAGATTGATCCAGAATATGAAATGTGACTTCCCTTTTTTGGAAATTGATATGATATCCATATAGATAAATCCAATCGATTCCAAAAATCACATCAAATTCCACTATAGGAAGGATCACAAGATTTTCTGGAAGCACTTTCCCATAAACTTCAATCAGAGAAGAATTATAAACATTTGATGTGACAGTTGTGCCATTAGGGGTTGTCACAGCTAACTCAACATCTAATTGTTGAGGTAATACAATGATACCCGTAGAAAATTATTAATAAATAAAAGAATGGGTTGATCCAAAATCAAATAAAACATTTTCTACTTTAGAGTGGATCGTAAGTGTACCTCTCACCACATCATTGTCGTACTCTACATCACCGATAGTAATTTCATGTGACTTTCCTTTGTCTTTGTCCTTAAGAGTTTGTTGGCGTCGATCATCATATTCAACCCTTGGATTTGGGCATTGATTGGCATAATTCCGCATCTCCTTGCATTTGAAACAATGAAGTGTAGTAGGTTCATTCTGTGTATCCTTTCCTTTTTTTTCATCATTAGACATCTTCTTCCAATTATTTCGACATTCAATTACCTGATGACCTTCTTTTCCACAATAATATCATTTTCTTGTCCCCTTAAGACAATTTCCTCCATGTTTCATTCCACACATTGAGAATGAGGTAAAATCATCTTCTTTTCAGTGTGGTCTTTAGATTTTCCTTTGAATTCAATTTTCCTCTTCTTATCAAACCCATATGACTGATGGGTTACTCCAATCTCCATCTCATCCTTGAGAGCACATCGAAATATTTCCTGGTAACTATTGAAGTCCCTTATGGCTAACGCCTTTCGAAGACTTGGTTTTAAGCCACTAAAGAATTGATCGATCTTACTCTCAGGTTGGATAATAATACCAAAATCATACCTTGAAAGTCTTGTAAAATTTGCTTCATATTTACCAATAGATTCATCATCATTTTTCTTCAGTTCAATAAACTCCTTCTCTATATTTGTTCGAAGAATATGAGGGAAGTACTTATTGAAAAAAATGTTCTTGAACTCGTCCCATTCCATGGACTCAATTTCATCCCTTTGCGTCATATTCTTAATAAGATTCCACCATTGATCAGCATCACCTTCCAAACGATATACTGCTAAGATGAATTTATCATGTTCATAACATTGAAGAACTGAAATAATATTTTTAGTGGTACTGATCCATTGTTCAACCACTAATGGATCAGAAGACCCGCTGAAAGAAGGTGGACGCTGCCTCATGAAGGATTCAACAGAATGTTTCTCCTTATTTTTCTCGTTTGGAAGTCTTGCATGATTCATAGCTTGAGAATGTTGTGTGAGCATGGCTAAAAGATTTTGCATTCCATCTCCCATAACATTTTGTTTCTCAGGGGGAAATCATTGCATTGCCCGTCACATTCCGCATTAACACGGTTCCTTCGGGTTCCATCCATTGACTAAAACCAAGAAGAATAGTGTGAGCAAAACTAATTATAATAGGGAAAACACATAATCAAGAATAAAATTTTACACTTAAGTTCTTATCATAGGTTATTCATGGACATTTCTAAAACAATAAGATTGTGTTCTATGATTAGACTTATCCATAGGGTTTAAACTATGGCTTTCACATCCTAGTTTCCAAAGGTTGACTATACCTTTCCTCTGATACCAACTATAATGGCACATACCTTACATAAATTTTTAATACTTCAAAATTGAAGTACACTTATTACAACATATAACAAAACCATGAAAGGACCGTATAGGTAAAGTGTATTTAGAAACTGGGAAACATAAACAACTGGTTCATAAATCATCTACGTTGTCTCCCATTTATTTTATCATATCTTGAGTTCATTTTTGGCATATCCTACTTAATATCCTTCTTCCTGACCTGGGGAAAAGAAAACATACAAAATGGTGAGCTCAAATGCTCAGTAATGGTAAACAAAAGAAATACTAATCACATCATATTCATAAGAACATAACACATTGGAAATCATAACCTGGAAAAGAGATCAAAATTTCATAACATGGGATAAATCATAGTAGTAAAATGTAATCCTAATAATCATAACATAAAACATGAAACTTTGTGGAATAGAAACATAATCATAGAAAATTATTTCTTAGTAGTGAAGACTCATTTCCAAGACTATCTTAGTAGACAAAGTCCATTTCTGAACCGAGTTCCCTCCTCATTTCAGTCCTGTTTAACTGAACCAGATTAACCTGCCATTCTAGCCATGTCTATCTCATGAAATATAAATCATTACCCAATGTATTGGAGGGAGATATAGGTCCCACACAACTCATAATGATGCCATTCTTATGTGTGCCACACAATCATAAATCATACATCATAGCTTAACCCATGTAATAAAAATGGGATTTTTAAACATCGTGACATCATAAAACAATTCATATAAGATAAAGGAATTCATAAAAATAATTCCATCACAACATAATCAAATCAATGTAGTAATAGGGATAGAAACAGAACCCTATATTTCATAGATGGATTATAATTTTGATAAAACACTTGAACTCTATTCTTGAGGAAAATAACCTTTCTACTACAAAAACATTTTTCGTTTCTTAACATGTCATACAATTTTAAACTAAAAGAAGTTGATAAAAAATAAACTTGAAAACTTGTAAAGGAATCATCATGGAAATAATGTTCTAAAAATCCATTCATGCCGTATAAGTTAAAAATACATTATTCATGTACTTTGGCCGGAAAAGTCAAAAAGTACCTCGTATGAAAAACGACAAAAGATTCCTTTCATATCTTTTACTAAAAACTCACCGAAGAGTAAAATTGGATTTAAAAAATTGGATTAGGATATAAATAAAATTACATATTGAGGAAACATGGATGTGGATGATAAATATTCCCCAGTAAATTCTGAAGTATAAAAAATCTCAGATAAAAATTGAGATTGCGAGATTTTCCCTTACCTTAGGTCTGATTTGCTTTATAAGTGTCCGAACCCCCTGTATAATGATTTAAATAATGTTATTGAATTATTCCAAAATCATAATATTTTTATGATATCATATACGGTCATATTCTTAGCTTGTTATTTGTAATATTTCATTACTACTTGTTATTCGGGTGTTTATTACTTTTTGTTCTTATGTGTGTTTTCTCGAATAAATTCTTATTCTTATTTTTAGGTTATAGATACATAATTTAGAGAATGGTATTGGTGTAATATATATCATATTTATTAATTCAATTCATTTATATAATTATTATGCAATAATGATCATGTAGAACGAGTCACATCACTTCGTGGAGACGGTATTCCGTACGTACGCACGAGCGATGATATCATTCCCATGATCGTGGAATTGTATTGGAGTGTATTTATACTATTTTAGAATCAACATAAATTTACAATAATCATATATAGTAATTATTTACACCATTATACCCATCAAAGTAAGGTGTTTGGTGGAAAATAGATTACACCACGGCGTGGAGACGGCATTCCGTACGTACGCACGCATGGTGATTTTGTTTTCCGTAGGATGGATAGATGGTTAAATAGGGTTGTTTAATACTAATAATAAATTATTAGTATATTAGTGAAACTGATGTTATTACTTCATAATGAAACAACTAAATAAGAAGAATTGTAAGAAGAAATAAAGTTGAATGAATTGGTAACAGACATTACCTCTTCATTTAAGCGCTTCTTTGAGACCTCCTCTTAGGGCACTAAAATTGGAATTTGAAGAAGACCAGAAGCTCTAAGATGTTTCTAGGGAAGTTGAGAAGAGAATTTGGCAGGGTTTTCCCGAGCTTGAAGGCTCAAAGTTGTGTGAGTAAGAGAAGGAGGAGGTGCCCTTTTATAAGGGAGGAGTGGGGCACCTTTGGAAAAACTAAAAATATTATTTTATTATAAATTAATATTCAGTTATTAATAGCTCCAAATTGATATATATCGAAGCTAAGGTGGGGTTGGGTCTATATCCTCTCATCCAATAGAATTTATACAAGTTTAGGTATCTATTTTAACCTTATCATTTTGATTTAACTTTAAGTTAGATCATTTAACTTTTACCGTGTCTTCTTGTTTTCTTTCACTATAAGGTTAATAAACTTACTATAACAAGAAAAACGAACCCCATGTTGTTTATTATTAATATATATAACCATATATAAGTCATTTTGCCAAACCATAGATTTTTTGGATTAAAATAACAATTAATAATATAATATTTGTTTTAAAACTATTTTATGTCAATTTTGACAGTATTTGGTAATTGATTTTTGTGAAATAATAACAGAAAGATTATTTTTCAAAAAGTTAATTAAATCAATACTAACATGTCATATTGACATATAACATTATTTTAATTCATAAAAAGTCTCAAATTACATTTATTTGAGTATTTATAACATCAATTATGTCAATATTTCATTAATAAAATAACTACTTCATCATAATTGAGTCATAAATAAATTAAATTATTTGAAGTCTAAAAATTACAAATAAAATATCATTATGTGGGAAATCTTTTTATATTTATAATGAATATTTATAGTCTAATTTATTATATGTATAACCCTATATTAAAAATTATTTAGTTATTAAATATTGATTTTAACTATTTTAACCCTTCTTTAAATAAATTAATAATAAATGTCCTAATCTAATCCATGTGGGCCTAAATGGTCATATTTTATTACTAAGGTTGTTTTTGGTCGAATTACACTTATCCAATATAATTGGAACATGTTTTAGGGTAAAAATAATATCATTTTTACCGTTAATTACCTTATTTACTTTTAACCGTGGTAAATAAAAGAAAAAGTTACTATCCACAAAAAATTATTTTCAATTAATTGAACCGAATTTTACTTACTGACATCAACCGTGTCTCTCGGATTTTTGAAATACCATTCACAAAAGTGGTAAAATTACGTTTTACGTAAATTTGAAAATTCTCCTAGGAGGTGGGTAAAAGATGGTGAAAGTTCAATAAAATTTTTATATATCTAAAATTATTATAAAATGACTCCAATGAATTGCATTGAACTTATATAGGAATTATGTTTCAATTTTGACCTAAACTAAATTTAAATAAAATATATAATTATTTAAATAAAAAGTCATTTTTTAAATAGAAACCTAGTGTTTTCACTATTCATCAATAATTGAATGTTTCCAGAAAAATACCAAAATTTCTCCATAGGATAATTTTGATATTACAAAACAAAAAATGTAGTCCATTTTGAAAAATCAAATTTATAAAATTTTAAAAAGTGGTTATTACTATTCATAAGGGCTAGTTTTAATAATATTTTAATAGCATATCGTTGTTTAGTGAAACTCAGTATTGCGTACAACGCAAGCTATCGAGGAAGGCCACAATTGCGTGTAAAGAAATCCAAACTAGTGTTGTGTGTAGTGAAAGATCCCTTTAATGATTTATATAACATAAAAACAAAATATTTCTCATAAAAGTCTCGGGTGATACACCTGTGCTCTCCGATTTTTATAATGATACATAGTTTGAATGATATATTAAATTTTTATAGGAAATTATATTAAAAATATTAAAAGAATTAACCTATCATGCAATGTAACTAAACATCCGACACTCACAAATGTTATATCGCGCCAAGTGTAATCCCCACATCCTGGACCCAATGGTGGTATTCAATTTTTCATACGATATATAATTTGTATGATATGTTAATTTTTAATAGGAAATTCTAATAAAATTATTAAATGAATTTCCCTCAGATCCCATGTAACCAAAATAACAACACACAAAATATTTATGGTGTGCCTAGTGTAAAACAAGCATTCCTAGTCTAATGGTGGTATATGATTTCTGATATAATACACCATTATAAAGATAATTCAATTTTTTTAAAAAA
The DNA here is from genome assembly GCA_963277665.1 of Viscum album. Lineage (NCBI taxonomy): Eukaryota > Viridiplantae > Streptophyta > Magnoliopsida > Santalales > Viscaceae > Viscum > Viscum album. Next base: position 1,153,338,238 of record OY728126.1, read on the forward strand.
TGAATATAAAAATATGAAATGGAATTAAAATAATTTGTGATGTTATTAAATGGTCTATACATACAAATGCAATGTATCGTATAAAGTAAACCCCACACCCTGAACCTAACTGTGGTATCATAATTATTATATATAACACCGTTCAAGAGATATTCTATTATTATATTTAAAAACATTTGTCTAATAAAATAATTTTTATATTTTTATTGTATCTTCCTCAATCCTCTATTAGCCTCGTAATCCAGTTCAAACCCGATGCCTCACATGGATCATATTATGTAGAATATTTCATGGTATTAAATTATAATAATTACGTACAAAATTTTAAAATTGTAATTAATCATTATTTATATTTATATTTATTTATAGATAACTATGGATTGATGAAGTATACACCAATTTATATTACTCCATCATGATTAGATAAATCATTAAAAAATTCCAAATGGATCTAGTATAAATCATGTCTAAATTAAATCTTTTGAAAGAATTATATCATTTACATCATCAAATTCAGATTTTGTGTCTAAATAAACAACTAAATTTAAATATAAAAATTATGATCTTATGTGATTCTAAATGTTTTAAATTTTTGGACTTCATATTTTTCTCTTTGGTTTTAAAAAATATTATATTTTTTCGTCTCATCATAGTGAAAATAATTTAGTACAAAACACACAATGTTTATTTTGGATCCATTATTTCATAATTTAGTAAATGAGGCTACTGGTCCATCTATTACAAAAAAAACTCATAATTATATTCAAATTCATTAATTAGAACATTTTTAGTTTTATAATTTTTTTAAATTTGATGAGGAGGCTTACTTTACAGGTTTCAAGATGAAAAAAATAAATTTGATATTAAATTCATTGAAATTAAATAAGAGTTTTTAATGTCAAATAATAGTTTTTAATAGATTTAATCTTTGGATATATCATTATTTCCTAGAAAAAATATATTACTTGTAATTTTTTATGAAAGTAAGAGGTTAGTTCATAATTGGGTTTTATTAATATTAAAATACTTGATTGTTCAAATGAATTCATTTTTTATTATAGTGACTATGAGACCTTGGTTGATTTTATGACATGTGGAGAATCAATGTATAAATACAAAAAATAAGTAAATTACAGTGTTCTTATGGAATAGTTGAAGTATTTTCCAATTACACATCATGTACAATGTTTATTTGTACTCACAACACCGATGGATTGATGACATGGAATAAATAAAATATTTTTGTCAGTAAAAGATTAAATCATTAAACTTATAGAGATATATGGAAACACAATGATTGGACACACCATTCTTTTACTTCAGAACCCTATAACATACGACTAGAAAATTCAACTTATATTATTTTTTACTTTTAGATCATACATTAGTCAATATTATTAATAGCATATTTTCATTACATCTTATAACTTTCCACATCTGGTATTGATAAATGAAATATATATATATATTATTCTATTAGTTATAGGATATACAATGTATAATATTGAAGTTTATTTTAAACCACTAATTGATGAGTTATTTTCATTATGAAAAAATTGTGTGACAAGATTTGTTACAGTCATAGATCTTAATTTTATGTTGATGGTTGAATTAATATGGAAGATTAGTGACATTTCAGCCTATTGTATATTATCCAGGTGGATATAAAAATGTAATTTTTTTTCTGTATTGAATGGATGAGAACAAATCATTTATGATTGGTAATGAGTATAATGTTAATTATTTTTACTATCATTAGAAATTTCTTCTTGCAGATCACCCTTTCCAATGAAACAAAAATAATTTTAAAAATTTATAATTAAATTAGGAAAACCTCTAGTAGTTCTCTCAGGTAATCAGGTAAAATATATTATCTCTTCATTACCTCCTATTACTTTTGGACCAACTAGAAATGAATAATAAAAATTGTTTTGGGGGATTTAATAATTGGATAGAGAAGAATATTTTTTGGATATTACATATTTTTTTAATTTCTTGGTTCATCTCATGAAAGATGTAATGTATATTGAGAATATTTTTTTGATAATATATTTTATACAATGTTGGAAACACTTGGTATGTCCAAATATATTTTAATGTAAGGATTGGATCTTTATTAGATTTCCACACATCCTAAAATTCAATTATTTGAAGATAATAGATCCCAAAAATTAATTAATCCAAAAGTATTTTATTCCATTACTAGAGAAAACCATTTATTATCATGTAAATTGGTTAGTTATTTGAGGTTAATGGATTGTTATACTTATAATTTCTTCCATTTATTCAGAAATGGGCATATTATCGGGTTAAAAATTCATGATTATCATGTAATAATTGAAAACATTCTACATATTGTTCATATATAGATGATAAATTTTCTAAATCTAGGAAATTTTGACCAAAATGTAAATTTTTTTTGAGATATTTGTGATGAAACATTGGAGTATGATGCATTGAGTCCAACTGAAAAAAGGTTTGGTTTTAATTTTTGGTAAATTAGAAAAAATATTCCCATAAGGCTTATTTGATTATATAAAATGGTTAATATGATATTTTCCTTATATAACTAAATTGTGTGGGCCAGTAAAATTATGATAGTTGTATCCATTTGAGAGATGTTTGTAAAAGTAATAAAATAAAGTATGTAATTTTGAATTAGTTTAAAGGTAAATTATAGAAGCATTCTTGAATGAGGAAATAGAAAATTTATCAATATATTATTTTTAGTGGGAATATCTTTCAAACCATAATTTAATGGGTCACAATGAGAAAAATGTTGATGATGTAAAAAACCATCATTTTTTTGTTTTTAATGAGCCTAATCTTGGTTTTGGTGGTTACCATGAATGATGGATTACAGATGAAGAAATTCCAAGAGCTTATACTATTGTTCTATTGAATTGTCAATAAATGAAATAATTTTTTAAGTAAATACTACATTATTAATATTTTTTAAATATTTATACATGATATATTTAGTTACATAACTCGTTTTTATAGTATTTGATGACAATTTAAAAAAATTATAAAAATTACATCTATTTCTCTTGAATAATTTTCTAAAAAAATTTTTTGTATTGGTTTCAAATAAAGTTATGTTATGTTTATTTTGATTGAATAATAAATCAATTTTCAAGGATATATATTATTAATAATTATTAATGGTAACAAGAATCACAAAATGAAAATAATATTGATAGTTGATTATGTGTGCTAAAAAGCCCGATATAAAAATTCATAATTTCTAATAATGGATATCTAGTTAATGTATTTAGATTAAATACCTGAATATGTGATTACTCAATAAAATCTGTTAATAGTGGTGTTTGGTTTAAAGTATATCATTATAAAGAATGTGATGTTGACTTTTATGGTATACTAGATTAAATAATTGAGTTATGTTATCTTAGACAAAAATATATGACAATGTTTAAATGTCATTGGTTTGATACAGATTGAGGGTTGTGAGTTCATCCATGAAATAGAGTAATTTTAATTAAATATAATAATCTTATTACATTAAATGAACCATTTATGTTGGTACATAATGCACATCATGTTAAATTATGAAAATTAGTGTGATGTTTCAAGAAATTTGAATGGCTGGTGGAGTGTGATAAATATTAAATAACATGAAAATATGATTATTAAAAAAGAAAATGGTTTTGTGGAATTAAATAATGTTGAATTATTTCATTAAATCTACAAAAATATATATCTTAGCCGATGAAATTTAAATATCGATGATGAAACCCCCTAGTTAATGGTTAATGATATTGATAATTTTGATGAAGTAATAAGAGATAAGGAAACTAAATTTCATATGGAAGTTGATAGTGATAAAGATGATTATGAATACACATATCTCAATGAGAATGATGAAGAATATGATGATTGATTTAATATTATTTTATATTTGATATAGGTATTAAAATTTTTTATTGGTAAGATTATTATATATTGGAATTTATTAATTTTTTATATTTGATATTTTTATTGACAATTTATTATAGGATGGAATATTTGTTTCAGATGGAAAGGGAAGGCCCTAATTATCTATTTCAGTCTCTCAAATATGTTGTACTTAATACTGATGAGCTCATTTCATCCAATCCTTAGGATGTATTGCATTTTGTTTGGATGCAGTATTTCTCGATTGATGATTTTGTATCCTTTTTTAGAGTGAAAAAATCTATTTATCTTTATCCTTTCACATAGTGTTATGGTTAATTTTTTATGATATTTATTTTATATTTACTTTTGGGTAATAGTTTTTCTAATATTTTTTGATTAATTTTTTTATTGAATGTTTTTCTCAATTTTATATTTTGATTAATTATGTGATTTTGAGAAAATAATTTTCCAATACAGGGGTGTCATGAGACCTAGTTCCTATCATTATCAATCACCAATTGCTAAACCGTTGGATTTCATGTTATTAAATAAAATATATATTTTTTAAATTTTATATTATTACTCACATATTGATTTTTATTGTCTTTTAGAATTTATTTTCTCCAATTATTGGTTGCCTATATTTTTAAATATAACAGGCATATGATTGTTTTATACTTGATAACATTATTTAGTTTATACACAAACATATAAAGTGATCTATAGAAAAATCTCGTGCAACTGTTTTAGAACAGTCATGCATCTCCTATCGACCTGAGTAAATCCCAGCTTAGGATTTAGATAGATAGTTCTCCTTCTGGATTGGAGACACTTGTAGAAGGAGGTCATAATATAAATGGTAGAGAGGTGGGATTATAATGTTTACAAATATGGATTATGTTAATTCATTTTTCATAAATTGATGACATATGATATGTTTTATTTTTTAGGATTGTATATAAAATTTAAATATAACATGTTTGTTATATTATATAGGCCCCTTATAGCACCCCCGGTTTGAGGTATAAATCATCTTTAACGTTTTTATGTGTTTAAAGTTCATGGGATGAGTATAGAAGAGGTTAGGAGAGTTTGGTATGGTTTTGAATATGTTTGGAGGCTTATCATAGGGAGCACGGTTTGATCACGATTAGGGGGAAACAATGCGTGTTCTCCAAGAAACCGTGCAGGGGAAGGTAGTAGGCTTCGCACGGCCTGCACATGTATTACCACACTGTGAAAGGAAAATGTGTGGACCTCTCTTCTCAAGACAGTGGCGTGATCATGGTTAGCGCACGGTTTGTCAAACCGTGCAGAGTAACCATGCGACCACTTAAAAGAATGGTTTTTAATTTGAGGCTCCTTTAGGCTTGACCTATTTCCCTCATAATCTTCTCCCACTCGATCCTCACACATTATTTTGGGTTCTCAGTGGTTGAAGGTTCCCTCCCACTCGTTTTGGAAGTGATTCAAAGGGTTTTATTGGTGTTTTGATGTTGGTTTCTCCATGGTAAGTCTATCCTCTTCGTTTCTTTGTGTTTTACTCTAGATCTACCTCTCTCTATCTCTTAGTTTTCTAGATCTACAAGGGTTTCATGTAGATCTAGGTTTGTGTTTACTTTTTGTGTTAATTGTTGATCTTGTTGATGTTAGGGAAGAGTTTTTTAGGTGGTTTCGAGGAGGTGTTCCCCCGGTGTGTAGTGCATTTGGGAGAAGGGTCAATTTCACCAAACCCTAAGAGGTAGGTGGCTTCTCTCTTGACACCCCTTTATTATAACTTGAATCATGGTTACAATAATTTTTTTTTCTTGAAATTTATTGTGGTTTTGAGGTGTGAAATTGGTTGGAATTCCCTTTGGGTTTGTTTTGTGGATTATTTTCGGAAAATGGGGTTTTATAGTTGATAGTTCATGTTGTTAAATTTTAAAATGTATATTTTAAAACTTTTTTCTTAGGTTTGGTTAATGAAATGGTTTGTGAAAAGGTATTTTAAAGAATAAGTTGTTTTATTGAATCGGGGTTTTGGAATGGAAAATTATAAATGAGTGATTCAATAAATGGTAGAATTATTGAAGTGGATTCACATGTGATGGAAATGAGTAATTGTATATTGTTGTGGACTTGGTTTTTTATGCTTGGTTATGGCTTGTTGGAATGTTTTGTGGAAGATGATGGGATGTGCCACTATAAAAAGGGGATGGATAGTGGACCGAAGGGAAACCATCAATATCAAGTGGGAGGGAAGTACCACTTGAGTGGATTAGTAATGAATTAGTTCGATAGGAAGTTCCCCATACTTGGTGTGTGCTTCGTTGGTGATTTTTGTAGATGGGGATTGTGAGTGAAATGTAAAAATGGCTGAATTGGGTTCCTTTCATGGCATAGTTGATTTGGATTCCATGTGTTGCATGTTTGGATTATAAACAATTGGAAGCATGGTCTTGATTTATATAAAATGGTTTATATAAATGGGCAAATGGATTTATCCTAGTGGTGTGTGTAGGGAAGTCAGTTTAGTAAATCTTATTGAGTAGTTGTAATCACCCCCAGACTTTTTAACTTTCGTGTCTTTGCTGATATCATGTACCATGATGTGGGAAAAGGTAAGGCATCACCCTCCTTTAGTGGTGCACTATGATGTTTTAGTGGAGCTTGGAGCATTGAGCTTGGTTTGGATCTGTGGTGGTATCATGGCTTGTGGTGTTTGGTTGTTTAATTTCGAATTTGAACTTTGATGTTTTGTGTACATGTCTGGTTGAATGGTTTGGGGGATTGTAATGGAATTGATAGTATCACATGGTTGGGATTGAAAGTGCATGCATCTTTTGTTGTTGGTTGGTTTAGTAGGGTTATCTTCTTGAGGTAAAATCATTCCCCACTGTTCCTTGAAGCCCTCGACATTTGTTACCAACCTTTTCACCTTGGGAATGTCGCTTAAGGCCAAGTAACCCAAACCATCTCCTCATGAAAATGAGGTAGGGGCGGGGTATTACAAGGTGTATCATCTTTTTTGGTCCTTTGGAGTTGATTCTCGGATTTGCAGTTGACATTCATTGAGGTATATTCCTTGACCTAGGATGGTAGAAAGGCATAAGAATGTTGTAACGAGGAATGTGTGGCATAAAAGGATGTAGATAACCCCTTTATACGAAACATCAAGTTACCATGGAGTTGGGTACATAAGTGTTTTGGAGACACTTATAGGAATTGGAAGTCACATTGTCGTGGGTGTATCCAATGAGATGTGCATCGCATATATGGTTGAAATTATTACCCTCTAGGATTCATATTTCATTGGGAATAATTATTTATTGGATGAATTGAGAAAAGGATTTTCAAATGTGAGAAATTCTAATGTGAATAAATATGGTAATTTGAAAATGGTTTTATTTTTAGAAATAGTGAATCATGGAAAATGTGGAAAGGTGGAAAGCCTCAATGTGATAGTGTTGTGTAATGTGATTTGAACCAGAAATTCATGATGTCTACGGAAGTGAGACACAAGGTTTTTTGTTTTCTGTTTATAGAAATGGCATTGGGTAGGAGTTGTAGAGACCAACCTGTGGTGGCCGATGAGAATGTGGTTTCAACTAAGCCCCAGGTGAACCAAAAGTTAGTCCATAGCATAGTGCATGCTTACCAAATTGTGGGAATTCGGAATATAACGGGAGAGCCAAATCATGTTTACAATGTGGCACAGTTTCAAAATCAGGACCCACCCATCTTTAGCGGTGATTTATAACCAAATAGGGAAGATGCGTGGTTGTCGAGAATAAATAGAATCTTCAATTTCTTGGGGACACCAATATAGCTGAAAGTAAAGCTTGCAATGTATAAGATAGAGGATATTCCTCTTTAGTGGTGGGATTTGGTATTCCAAGTGGGAACAAACCTTGGTATGACATGGGATGTCGTTGAGGAATTTTTTAATAAAAAATTCTACCCACATACGTTCAGAATTCAGTGCACAACTGATTCCTTCATTCTGATGCAAGAGCATATGCTTGTGACAGAGTATACAGCTATGTTTATGAGCTTAGTGTGGTTTTCACCTGAGGTTGCAGGTACCATGTCATTGAAGGAAAGGATTTTCGAAGCCAGGTTAAGGAAAAAGGTCCGTTCAAAAATAGCAGTGTTGTGTATCAGTGATTACACAAAGATGGTGAATCGAGCATCAGTGGCTGAGTGGGATTTGTTGGGAGCTATGGGCAGAGGAATCATGTGGGTACCCATGGGGAATAGTTGGAACTATAATTCTGGGTTCAAGCATAGGAGGGACACCTTTTCTCAGGGTGGTATTATGGAACATAATCTGATGGAAGGATCGATAAATCTTCCATCGAAGCCCCAGAGCAAACAAGGATGTTTTTAGTGTGGCACTACGGTACTGACCAAGCGGAACTGTATGGAAAAACCACGATCTTGTCACAATTTCATCCCTATGGAGCTTCATTAGTGCTACTATAGGAATGCTCCGAGTTCGGGAGCGTGTGACACTCCTTAGGTATCATAGAGGTAGTATTTTTCTACGGGATGGGGAAAAAAACATACCTCTTGTCAGCAGATCAATGTTAATCATTGTGATTCTCAGAACCCCAAAACTCTTGAGTAGGGAAATAAAGTGTAGTGTGTGGCAACCCAGGTGTTGTCCTGAGCTGAGCAGGTTGTGGTGGATGATCAGTCGTGACCATCCACAGTGTGAGGTACTATTCTTTTAAATTCTACCTTGATGCATGTGTTGCTGGATACTGGAGCTTCACACTCTTTTATTGTTGCATGTGTGGTTGAGTTTCAGTGTTTAATGGTAGAAATGATGAACTCAGTATTGAAAAATCAAACTCCTATGGGTCGAAGAGAGTGTTGAGCCCTCTTGTGTAGAGAATGTTGTATCATTGTGGTAGAGGTTGAGCTAATGTGGAATTTCTCAGTTCTTGAGATGGATGGGTATGATGTAATCCTAGGAATGGATTGGCTGGTGGCATTTAATTCCCACATCGACATCAATGTGAGAATAGTTTCTTTTATGACATTCGATGGCATAAGACATATTTTTAGAAAAGAGAGGCAAGAAAGGCCGGGTGCAATGGGTTTGTTAGCACCAGTAGTGGGAACGTTATCGTATCAGTTGGCGGTGTTGCCGTTGGAATCAGTAGACGGTGTTAAGAAGAGTGTTCTTCTGGGAGTGGTTTATTACTTCTTTGATTTTTTTTCTAAATAATTCCATGGGTAACCTCTCGTATGAGAAGTGGAGTTCACAATTGATCTCCTTGTGGGGACCAATTCTATCTCACTTTATTCTTATATAATGGCACCTATTGAATTATAGGAATTGAAAGTCTAGTTGGAAGACATAGAAAAAAAGGGTTTATCCAGCCTAGCACGTCTCTGTGGGCATCACTACTTTTTTTTGTGAAAAAGGCAGATGGAACATTGAGGCTATCTATTGATATCGTAGACTAAACCAAGTTATGATAAAGAAAAGATATCCAATTCCATGAATCGATGATTTTTTCTCCCAGTTGAGGGGTGCCCAGGGGTTTTCCATGATCAACTTAAGGTCAAGATATCATCAATTGTGGGCCAGGAAGGACGATATTCCTAAAATAGATTTTAGAAGTAGATATGACCATTATGAATAATTGGTTATGACATTTGGTTGAACAAATTCACCATTGGTGTTCATGAAATTGATGAATCAGATATTTCAGAAATATTAGGATTCATATGTGGTGGTATTTGTAGATGATATTCTGGTGTTTGCAAAAACAAGGGTGGAACATGAGAAGCACTTGGCGACAGTGCTGAGGATCTTGAGGGATCGTCGATTTTATGACAAATTTTCAAATTGTGATTTTCTATACATGAAGTCTATTTTCATGTCCATTTGATTTCTAAATGGGGTGTTTTAGTGGATCTGGAAAAGATAGAGGCTGTTATCCCTTGGAATCCCCCAAAGAATGAATTATGAGGTACGATGTGTCCTCCACCTAGTTGGGTATTATCAATGTTTTGTTCATGATTTTTCACGTATGGATTCACTAATGACATCTTTGACCAGAAATAATCATCCATTACAGTGGAATAAACAATGTCATTAATGTTTCGAAGAGAAAAATCTTCTCCATACATTAACATCAATCTGGGTTTTTTCAAGACCAGGAAAAGGGAATGTGGTGTATTGCGATGCATCAGGTCTAGGTTTTGGGAGCCTTCTCATGCAAGGGAATCATGTGGATGTGTATGGATAATGGAAGTTCAGGGTGCCTATGAAGAACGACCCAACTCGTGATTTGGAATTGGACGTAGTGGTCCATGCTTTGAATGGGTGGCATCATTATCTCTTCGATGAGAAATTCAAGGTATATACAGATCATAATATCATGAAGCACATTTTATCACAATGTGATTTGAACGTGAGGAAAAAAAGATGGGTGGAATATCTATTGATGTTTGATTTTGACTTTATCTACACACCGGGTACGGGAAATTCAGTGGCAGATGCATTAAATAGAAAATAATATGATAAGGTGGTGAAATAGGCATTGGAACAGTAGAAGTTGATGTCGGTTACAGCTGACATGCAGTTGGAATGTGAGGACTAGGGTGATAGAGGAGTCTTCCTTCTAGTTTTTTGATTCCTAGTTTGGATGTCCTAGTTAAAGAGGCACATATATCAGATTCTAAGTGTGTGACCATGAGGTCGAAACTCAATGGTGGGGAGAACAATGAGGGTTGGAAACTAAATAGTTATTTGCTTTTGTGTTTTTGGAATTGGATGGTTGAACTAATTTCTTGTCAAGAAGAGATTCACAGGGCGTATCATCATTCCAGGTGGGATATTCATTCTAGAATTCAACAAATGTATAAAGCATTGAAAGTGCAGTTCTAGTGGGCTGGTATGAAAAGAAGACTGGATGTGTTTGCTACGAGATGCTTGACTTGCCAGCAGGTTAATGAAGGGCATAGGAGGCTAGCATAAATGTTGTAGTCTTTACCAGTCCCTGTTTAGAAGTCGCATAAAATAGTAATGGATTTTTTCATAGGTCTTTCTAGAACAGTTAGAAAGCACGATTCCATTTGGGTGTTAGTTGATCAGTTAACGATGTCTTCCCATTTCATTCAAATTTTTGAATCTCATATGGTGGAGGATCAATCCAAAATCTATATCCCAGAGGTGGTAACGAGGCATGGTGTTCCCATTTCAATTGTATCAGGTAGATATCCAAGGTTCACATCTCATTTCTAGAAATACTTACAGAAAATCCTTTGAACTATGATGACCATGAGTATGACGTATCACCCTCAGACGGATGGTCATTCCAATAGGATGATACAAACAATGCAGGATATGTTGCAGGCTTGTGTCATGGATATTGGTGGGTCATGGGAGGATCACTTGTCATTGTTTGAGTTATCATAAAATAATAGTTATCATGAATCCATACATATGGATCCGTTTGAAGTGTTGTATGGGCGGCCATGTCTATCTCCACAATGATGGGAGGAAACGGGTGTGTCCTCAATGGTATGATAGAGCATTGTCTAGGAGACTATAGAGAAGATCAAGTTAATCAGGAAGAGAATGGAGACAGCTCAGAGTCGTCAGAAATCTTATGCGGACCATCATCAATGACTGTTGTCATTCGAGGTGAGTGATCATGTTTTCCTGATGATCTCTCCTAGGATGGAACATCGTCAGTTTGGTAAGTAGGGAAAGTTATCTCCAAGTTATATTGGACCTTTTGAGATTCTAGAGTAGGTTGGTGAGGTGTCTTGTCATTTAGCGTTTCCACCTAGGTTCAGTGTGGTGCACAATGTGTTTCATGTGTCGCAGTTGAAAATGTATCAGCCGGATCCGGGCCATGTTATTCGATGGGATTATGTTGGGGTAGAGCCGGATGCTTCATTGGTGCATACACGAGTGCAGGTTGTGGATAGGGAAGAGAATGTATTGCAGGGTAAAATAATCGGTCTAGTTTGGTTTTTGTGGTATCATGTCTAGATTAAAGATGAGACATTGAAGCGGGATACAGATATGGTTGAGCAATGGCCCGAGCTTTTTCGGCAAAGGGTGGGTTCACTACTTTCTGTGGACAGAAAGTCCAATGGTGGGGAGAATGTAGAACCCCCAATTTGAGTTATGTATCCTTTGGATATGTTTTTATGTATCTATAGTTCATGGGATGTGTTGAGAAGGGGTTGGGAGAGTTTGGGATGGTTTTGAATATGTTTGGAGTCTTTTCATAGAGAGCACAGTCTATCCACAATTATGGGGAAACCATGCGGGTTCTCCAAGGAACCATGCAGGGGAAGGAAGTAGGCTTCTCAGAGCCTGCGCATGGTTTTCTAAACTGAACTAGGCAATAGCATGGATCCCTCCTCTTGAGACAATTGTTTCCACATAGTTAGCGCACACTGTGTCAAACTGTGCAGACTAACCATGCGACCACTTATATAAAGGGTTTTTTATTTCAGGCTCCTTCAGGCATGACCTATTTCACTCCCAATCATCTACCACTCGGGCCTCACTCAAGACTTTGGTTTCTTAGAGGTTGAAGGTTCTCTCCCACTCGTTTTGGATGCGATTCAAACGGGTTTATTTGTGTTTTTAAGGTTGCATCTCTGGAGTAAGTCTCTCCTCTTGGTTTCGTTGTGTTTTCCTCTTGATCAACATATCTTTCTCTCTCTCTTATTTTCCTAGATCTATAAGGGTTTCATGTAGATCTAGGGTTGTGTTTCCTTTACGTGATAAAGGTTGAGCTTGTTGATATTAGGGAAGGGTTTTTGAGGTGATTCTGAGGTGGATTTCATCCGGTTTGGAGTGTGTTTGGGTGAAGGGTTGATTTCACCAAACCCTTAGAGGTAGGTAGCTTATCTCTTGACTCCACTTTGTTATAACATGAATCTTGGTTACAATTTATTTGTTTTTCTTGAAATTAATTATGGTTTTGAGGTGCAAAATTGGTTGGAAATCCCTTTAGGGATGTTTTCTGGATTCTTTTGTGAAAAAGGTGTTTTATGGTTGAACGTTCTTGTTGTTAAATTTTAAAATGTAGATTTTAAAATTTGTTTCCTGACTTGGGTTAAAGAAATATTTTATGAAAATGGTTTTCAATAAAGAGTTTTTTTATTGAATTGATGTTTTGGAATGGAAAATGAAAAATGAGTGATTTCAATAAATGGGTGATCTATTGAAGTGGATTGACATGTGATGAAATTTAGTAATTGCATATTATTGTTTCCTTGGTGTGTTATACTTGGTTATGGTTTGTTTTAATGCTGTGTGGAAGTGGACATGAAGTAGCACTATAAAAAGGGTATGGATAGTGAATATAAGATAAACCACCAATAGAAAGTGGGTGAGAAGTACCACTTGAGTGGATTAGTAATGAATGGGTTGGACGGGAAGTGCCACCATGGTAGTGGTGTGCATTGTTGGTGATTTTTGTAGATGGGGATTGTGAGTGAAATGTTAAAATGGTTGAATTGGCTTCCTTGCATGGCATGGTTGATTTGGCTTCTATGTGTGGAATATTTGGCATATGGCATGTTTGGCTTATAAAAAATTGGAATATTGGTCTTTATTTATATAAACTATTTTATATAAATGTGCTAACATTTTTATCCCAGTGGAATGTGTAGGGAATCAAATTGGGGAAATAATACTGGGTAGTTGTAATCACCCCCTACATTGGCACTTTGGTGTCTTTGCAGATATCATGTACCATGATGTGGGAAAAGGTACGGAATCACACTCCATTAGTGGTTCACTGTGATGTTTAGGTGGTGATTAGATATTGCACCTTGGGTTGGATCTATGGTGTGTCATGGCTCGTGTTGTTTTTTTGTTCAGTTTCCATATTTTACTCTGACGTTTTGTGGACATGTACGGTTGAATGGTTTTGGGGCTTGTGATGGAATTTCTAGTATTACATGGTTGGGTTTGAATGTGCATGCATATTTAGTTGTTGGTTGGTTGAGTTGGGTTATCATCTTAAGGGAAAATCATTCCCAAGTATCCCTTGAAGCCCTCAACATTTATTTACAGCCTTTTGCGCCTTGGGAATTTCGCTTAAGGCCAGGTAACCCTCACTGCCTCTTCCAGCCAATGAGGTTGGGGAATAGTTTTACACAACTACTGACCTATCTATTATTACGTTTTAAGTATATAAGAAGATTTATACTAATACCCCTAAATGTGATGTTTTAGGCGACTGATATCTCTACATTTTGGTCAGTAATTTTATATAAAATTTCATCGATGTTAATTTTGTTGTTATTCTCATTTTACAATATATTTAAAGGAAATGATTGAGGTTGTGACCTATCATTCATATGAGAGTCAAGTTGAGAGAAAAAAATATTCCACTTGTGATTTGGGTTTCGATTAGTGGGTCTCGATACATGATACTTTTCAATGTGTCTTGAATTCCTGCTGATTGGTATTGGTTCCTGACTGACACTTATTAGTTATTATAGTACATATGAAATTTCACCAGGGAGCATGAAGGGATATTTTGGAGTGTTGTTTTCCATGTCATCATTCACTGCATATTATGTGGAGAGGTTGATAGCTTAGGATGAGATAATATAGTAGCTGCACAATGGGAGGGAGGGTAATTTTGAGTAGAACTGTCAGAGTGATGAGCATATGTTGGAGTATATGATGTGACTTTTTAGTGGAATTGGTATGAAGATTCCTCCCTCAGATCCTTCATGTGATCCTCCTCCACCCGATGATATTTGATGAATTCTAATATTTTATGTCTATTCTATAATTTTGGATAACAAAAATATAATATTTAAAATAATGTATTACTTTTATGAATGTTTTATTTTTTGTATATTTTTTTGAGTTATAAATATTTGTAGTTTTTTTAATTATTTTTTAATATTTTAAACATTTTAAATTGTATTTATTTAATTTTACTGTTATAATTATTTAATTTTTCTTAAAATATTTAAATTTTCAAATATTTTAGTTAATTTTAATAAATTTTAATTTGTTTAATGATTTTAATTATTTGATAATATATTTAATTTTTAGAATTATTATTATTATTATAAATTAATTTTATTAATTTTTCTAAGAAAAGTACTACTTTAAAATAATTAAATTATTTTTAAATTTATATATTTTTTTAATTTTTTTAATTTTTTAATTAATTAATTTTAATTTTAATTTCTTGTTTTTATTAAATTTTTGTATTTTTGTAGAAAAATATTATTTTCTTTTGATGAATGGTTCGTCATAAATAATCAGTTGTGATAGCCAGTCACAATTGATAACTGAATGAAAATTTGTAGACCATATTTGCTATGGACTGCATATCCATCATAATTAGTGTTTATTTGTGATGAATCGTCACAAATAATCACAATTGTGATGCCATTTTTTCCAAGACACATTAGTGAAAAACTCTCATCGGAAATGATTTTTTGTGATGGGAATTTGTCGCAATTTTCTAATCACCAAAAATGGAAACAATAGTAGTGGTAAAATTTATGATATATAAATAAAAAATGAAAACATCGTAATCACATCACCTAATTCCACCCCCATGTAGCCTATAATGCAAATCCCCTATAAGTTACATACATTATTGAATCAAGAAAATATATAACTTATCAACTAACATATAATCTGATAATATATGACTTAATGTGTAAGATACTCTTCCATGTTGATTTTTTTCTCTTCCCATATGTAACTCTGCTTAGGTTTTTTTCAATGGCGATGACGGATCTCAGCCAGCTATTCTTGACAACGAGCTAGTTTCGATGAAGTGTTAAATCTCGTTGATGTTCAGTTTTCATCAATAAAGGCTATCTTGATGTTCTTATGATGATCTTGATGGATTACAATGACAATGGTGACAATGGTTATGTGATTGGATCGAGGCGTTGACATAAAAAGTTGCACAATAATTGATGCACCCAATATTTTGTTGGTGGCAATGATGCTTTCAGTTTTTTATTTTTAATGTATGAATTCTGTAGCTAGTTTGATGGGTTATATTATTTTTTTAGTTTTAATTATTTTATATTGAATTTTAATGGTAAATGGGTTTCATATTTAACCACTTAAAAGTGGTTTATTATGAAAATACCAAAAAAATAATTTTGGATGACATGAAAATCATCCTAAACATTTGATACATATGGATAGTATAGGTACTCATCATGTAAACTCCACATGCAGAATAAATAATATAATTCCAATACTTTTTTTTCATAAAAATCATAAATTATTTCCCATGGGAATGTTTATAAATCAATAATATCATTTTAGTTATTGAATCCCTTGAGAAATCCATTTTATTCATATAAAGACATAGTACTTTTAGTATGTATATAGAATCCCATCATAATAAAATCAATGAAAACCCCCTACTTTATTTCAATGAAACTATTGATAAAACATTCTCAATAAATATACATGTTTAACGATATAATATTTTTAATAAAAAAAAATATTTAGAAAAATTCAATAACATTACGGTATTGTAAGAAAAAAAAATCATTGAAACAACTTCCTAGAATCTGGTGGGAATGATCCAAAAAATTCAGTAGAAAAGGAAAATAACCCTAGAAACAACCAAAACACCCTAGAAATAAGACATAAGGTATTAGAAAAAATTATAGACTCATTTTTTCTATTAACACTCCTTTAAAATAGAATAATGGAAAATAAGATAGAATATTATATGGGGAAAGTTAGTGATTATAGATGTTGTCCTAGTTTGATGTAACCATTAAATTCAATGGAGGATGTGAAAATTCCAAGGGTGAGGGGTGACTAAGGCTATCCTAAATATTCTCATGTGAATCGGGTGAGGGGAATGGATTCCCCTTTTGGGGAATTATTTTTTACCTGAGAAATTTTTTAATTTCAAAATTCTAATGTCTTGTGGATATGCTCGGTTGGACCACATAGATTACCAAACCATGCTCCATCCATTCACCCTTCAATTGAAACACTTAAGAGATTCCATATATATTTTTTAAAAAAATTATTCAAACTATATAACAACCATATTATAACTTTGGAAATGTTATTTCCTATTTTCATGGTAAAGACGCATATTTATCATTGAATATGTTCCAATTGTGCACCTTGAAATATAAACTAAAAATTCTCAAAATCATAATATATTTTTCTCTAAAATCCAACAGAAATTATAAAAATAAATAAGTGAATGATATAATAAGAAAAAATATTTTTAATTTGTAAAATTCAATAAAATAGGTTTTTTAGTTTTTAGTCTTATGATATCATATGATATAAAGATATTGTAAGATGGCTACATATGTTGAAAAATCTTAATGTATGACACTCCATATCATAAGGTATATAATTAAATATAATTACACTATATTAGTTTTATATCAACAGGTAATCATTATGTTTAATTGCTCAGGTTAAATTCTAGGGAGTTTTTTTGAATCATTTTATAAGATGAAACATAATAAAAGAAGATAAATTCATGAAAGTCCATCATGAATTGGATTAGGAATTTACTCATGAAAATTATAATGTGGGTAAATGAAAGCTCACTTGAGGAGTTTAATATAATGATAATTATTGTAGATTACTTTTATGTGATGGTGGAAGTATGGTTTCATAAACACTAGAAAAAAATCCCTCCACTAGTAACTATTTCTTCTTCTATATATACATAGTGAAGCATTGAATTTTCAATGTGAGAAGATTAATATTACTAATAAAATGTATTACATTTTAACTTGGGTATACCTATTGATATAATATTCCCTTTTTATAACACTATGATGATGTCAATAAATCATGGGTGAAATTTATTACTGTACAATTCTTAAGTGAATGGAATATTAGTTTATACACATATAAATTTTTAGTCTACGTGGGTTAATTTTTCATTCATGGTTTGTTCTTGTATTGGGTTTCGTTACTAATATTTATACATTTAAGAACTCTTTTTAGATTCCTTGAAATATTTTGTTGGTATTATATCTTTGAAAATCCCTTTGAATCATGGAATAATTATGAGAAATAAGGGTTTTAAAGATCCATTGCATGTCATATTATAGTTATAAAATTTTATTTATCAATTTTTTATTTATGAGTAAGTCATGGGTAATGATTATGGATTTTCAAAATAGAAAATTTGAAAAAAAATCCCCTTTTTTATCTAATATAACTCTTGGATATCATATCCTATTATTTTGAAATGTTGTGTAATGAAAATTAGAGAATTGTATCATCGTTTCAATATATATGTATATCTTTAAATATGATAGTTCTATAATAGAATAATATATTGAAATGACCCATTAAATATGACTAATAGTAATAAAATCTATCCTATTAAATTATAGCATATAAATTCCCATATATTAATAGATATGATTTTTATGTAATTCTATGATTATTCAAGAATAATTAAAGACTATTTCATTTAATTTTCTAACTTTAATTTCATAGAGGAAATAATTAATAATGACATAATATGCATATAAATAATTATAAAAGTTATTTTTTGATATATATATATTTATTAAATATTTTATAAATTAAATAGTTTTAATGTGTTTAAAATCAATTATTTAAATTTTTTTGATCAATTTTGAATAAGTATTCAATAATATTATGTGTTTATTTTGAAATAATTTAAACAATAATCATTTGGAATCCTTATGTCACACAAATAATATAATTATTGTAATATAATTATGGTAATATATAATGTGTTCATAAATTATAAAAAAAGATAATCATAAATTCTATGCACTTTAAGATAAGTAATTGTTCATAATTAACAATTTCTTTGACCAAATTAACATCTTCATTTAGGATATCATTTAGACCACTACAATAGATTTTTGATGCTTGATGAGATCATGGATTTATTAATGTTATGTATTTGTCATTAAATTTTTTTAAATAGATTACAAAATATAAATTTGAATATATAATATTATTAAATCATAAAATGTAAAATATTTAATAATAAATCCAATATAATTAATAACATAAAATATTTCTTATTAGAATGTACACACATTTTTTATACTCAAGATTAAGCAATTTACATTATTAATAAAAAATTTTATAAAATATTTATATTAATTGTTTGATTTATGAATTTTTTATAAATGTATACCTCGAGTTCAAATATTTGAATTATTTATTAATTAAAATAATACTCCCATGATTATAATTCATTAATATCAATTTTTTATATTTTTTTAGTATGTGTGGGTTTTAGTTTAAACTTATTATGCTACTTCTATGTTCTCATACTTGTAACTAAGAATTTACGAGATATGTATAATAATAAAACACGTTTCCAAATATCTTTATATCAGTGTGTAATTAATGTTATTCCCATAATATATTCATTGAATATATTTATTACATATTTCGCATTAGTGTCTTGATAAATTGTATTATTTGTGTAGGAAATTATATCTAGGAAGAGGGTCTTTGAGTTTTAATTGCTTATCCTAGAGTTTAATATGTTATTGTAGAATAGCGGTGTCTGAATCATTGTAGATCCATGGGTACCCATGAAGATATTATTAATTTAATACAATTATAAAATATTACATGAAAATTAGATATGCCTAATTCTTGATATGAATTGGGATGTGTGTAGTTTATTTGTATTCTATTTTTTGGTGAGAAACAATAAACTTGAGTTGTGAAAAGAGTTACACAACAATATAGTTAAAGATATATGTTTGGAGGAATTAACAAGATTCGAAACTAAATCACTATAATCATGATACTGTAAAGTTAATAACATGAGAAAAGATAGTGATATTAAATCCCAGTCAAAATAATAACCATTCTATTCCCTCCAAAGTGACAATTATCATGTTCTTGATTAACTAAATGAATAGTTTCATTAAAAATATGGGATCCCCTATAATATATAGTGTATGGAATGTAGGTAAGGGGTAGATTCATGCAAAAATGGGGTTCCCATTATTAACATTTTCATAATGTTACAATTATTTTGGAAATCCATTGAGTTAAAATACTAGTGGTTTATATTTCTGTTTATCCGTATGTGTGTATTTGAAATTTGTTGTATGCTAAACCATCTAAGATTGAAATATAAATTCATTTGGATGAATTTGATCCAAAATATCAAGGTGTTTTTGTGAATACTAGTTGAAAGCAATTACTTTTTAAAATATTAATCATTGGCCACAAATTGATACATGAAATTTATAAGGGGTTGTCATTTTATTCAGAACCAATGATTAAAAGTATATATCAAATTAAATAAAAACATGATACCCATATGATAAAAACATTTATTATAAATGAATAGAATTATAATAATCAAAATTAACATTTAGATTAAACCAATAGGTATGATAAACTTAATTTAACATTTTATAGATACAAGTAACATAATAAAAGTTCATAAGTTTGATATATTCTATGTTATAGAAAAACATTGTCCTTTGTAAAAATTATTTTAAGTTGTTTAATAGGAAAATATCTATGACTATGAGAATCATATAATAGGTCACTAAATTCATTGAGGGAATTAATTTCAAAATCACTAAAGATATTTTAGTACTCACTCATATAATTAATATATTAATATATAACAGTGACATTATGAGGCATAAGGTTCCCCTAATTCTTGTAATTGGTAATAAATTAATCCTACTCTTGTACAAAAGTATATAAATATTTTTCAAGAGTTTAATAAATTCTTACCCAATTATATTCTTATCATTGATAATATATTAACATGGAATGTTATCTCAATGTTTTGGTTTTGTACAGATAACATGAGTTGGTAAATGTTCAAACCAAAATATTAAATTATAGTTGGGGAGTCCAATAATATTTTTTCATTTATCCAATTGTGGTAATAGAAGCATGAAAGTGTTATTTGTTGGAATTATTTTTTATTCCAAATTATTGGATTGTTTGAGATACATGAAGTGGTTTTTAAAACTCCATAGAATTTATAATGATGAGATCCCAATTTCCCGGATCTAGTTCCTTATTTTATTACCTTGGAATATAAACATGGTAAATTCTTCTTGATGTATTGAGTAGTTTAGAAACATTATGAACTAGATAAAAACATATGTTCAACATTACATCTTGAAAATAAATACATCATAAAAAATCCTTTAACAACATTCATAACCATTAGGTTATTTATATATGTAATTCATTACATACCTCTTTGTTTCCTTTGAAAATGAAACATAAGAAAGGGTTGCAGTCAAATACTCAGTAAGGGTATGTAATACAGTGTAAGAAAATATTAAACAAAAATTATGCATCCTGATTAACTTAAAAACACATGCATTTAAAAAATGAACATGAACACATTATGGAAGGAAAAGAGCTGAATAAATAATTCCAAAATAAAACATAATCATCTATATTATACTAGTAGAATAACCACATGAAATATCAATTACCAGTTTCATCATGAGGGAATACATAATGTGTTACATCACAATCATACCATTAATGCCTCGTCCCAAGACCATAAATATGCATTTTGTCAAGGCCTTGTGCGAAGACCTTAGTTTGTATCATGAGACATACCGATGCACCTATTGGATATAGAGGGAACCACCTGAAACCTAATAATTTCAATTAATTACACATATGAATGGGGGATAACCCATAAAAGATATACATTCAAATTGAAACTAATATATGAAATGTAAATAACTTTCCCCAAACATTAAGCATAAACTGTAACCATTTGGAGTAAATTGGTTAATGATTTGAAGATATAACATTCATTTATAAAAAAAATAAAACATTAAATTAAATATGTAAGATGATTTCATATAATATTAATCCCAATAATATATATGCTTCTATAAGCATGTTAAAACAGATGAATATTCTCTTATAAAATCATCGACTAAATCTCCAGATAAAAACTATTTTACTTTGAAAAGAAGAGTTCTATTGGAAAAATTATTGTATAAAACCAGAAGTGAAGTAAGATATTATTTTAATAATAAAATGATATATTTAATAAATATAATGATTTCCAAAAACATATTATATAGTGCGCTTGAAAATTGGTTTGAATTTGAGAAATTCCCTTTAATCAAGCTTGAATTTCGGGAAGAATTTTTAAAGGATCCTTTTAAAACGCAGAACTCCCCATAACCGAAATTAAGATTCAGGATGGTAAATATATATAGAACATTATCAAAATAAATATTTGGAATTAATTGGAATAAATAAGTATTTAATTGAGGTAATTAGACATTAAGAGTAACATGAATGAAAATGGAGGTTTGGTTAGAAAACCATTACCTTATGCCCGAAGGTGTTCCTATGATGATATTAACATCCTGAATAATCAAATTTAAGATCATTAATTAATAATTAAAGATCCTAATATAAATTTAATTAATTAATTATTACTTTATTATGTTCATTCATGGAATTCTTGATGGGTTAATAGGCTCAATTTCATTGTTTAGGTCCGTTTGTTTCATGATCAGTATACTTATATACTTGAAGGGAGAATCCTTTAAAATTAGGGCGATTGTCCAGAATTGGAGTAATATGTTATTATTGATCATCTTGAAGTTAATATGGTTTTAAATTTAATTTTCTTACTAAGAGTGAAGATGAATCATTATATAAATTATTTAAGGATAACTATTTGGGTTAATTGGTGGTTTTTGAACACAACGAACTCATCTTTCATTATATATCATACCCATGTGTAAAAAAGATTATAAAACCTTAAAATAGTTATAATATATAAAATATAGTCCGTATTAACTATAAAAATGGTTTCATGACAATAAATGATAAGGGTAATAGAAATTGAAAACCCATCGTCCTTGAATGTGATAAATTAACACATCGTAGATGGTGTTTTCATTCCTATTATAAAAGACGGGAAGGGATATATGATTATGAATTATTTTGTTATCAAAACAAAATTCAAGTAAAAGTAAGGTACTAAAGTCATCAAAACAATTTTATTAATGGAAATGATGAGAGAAAAGTAATAGAATGGAACATGGAATAAAAGAAATGAAATATGAATTTACCTATTGAAGTTTTTTTCCTTGAGAGCCTCTTTATAGGAGGGGTTTTTCCCTTTTTATAATACCATGTGCTACTAGACATTGTGGGAGATCTTGGTAGGATATTTGAAATAAATTTAGGCATGGAACAATGCTTAAGACGAGTTACGATAATAGGGAGTGGGGGGGGGGGGGGTTATAGTGGAGGATAGGATGGTTTTCCCATTATTTTACAAATTATTTTATCATTTATTCAAAGAAAACCAATAGTATCAATTCATATGAAAAAGAATAGTAATTTTTGTATGTTATAATGATCCATTAATGCATACATAATCTATGATTACAGGAATAGTTAATTAAATTAATAACGTGTATATATATATAAATGGTAAATTACCATATTTTACTACACATCACAAATTTGGGTATTTCAGAGAAACAAAAAAATTCCCTATAATTTTGTTTATATGTAGAATTCAAAAATGAACTCTAATTTTTGAAAATAATTTTCAAAATAGTATTTATGATGTTTTTAAATAAATTCAATATTTATTTGAAAAATAACAATTTTAAAACCAAAAATCGTTTTATATAACCTCAAAAAAATTATCATGATCTCATTATATTATAAACTTTAGACAATAAAATAAAAATATGATTTAATATTTATAAGGGTCATACTACTATTTATATTAATATTCATATTGGTATATTGATATTCATCTAAAACTGTATTTTTCTTATCAGACTCTTCATATTTTATTTAATGAAATAGTGTATTTTAGTTTATTGAAATTGAAATCATAGATGTTGAACAATTATGAATTCTGGATATGTTATAACAAAGTGGTGCTTTGAATATACTGAATGTTTCATCTATTCAATTTATTTGAAAAATTATGGGGTGTTACATTATCCCCTCCTTACAAAAATTTATCCTTTAAATTACCATAATTCTTTCTCACAAAAAGATTTGGGTCGTTCTTCATCATATGCTCATACGGATCCCATGTTGGATCTTCAATTTTATGAATTTTCAATGTATCATTACCAGTAGAGTAGTCTGATTCCTCAACACCTTTTTTTTAATGTCTATAATATAGATAGGATCTTTATTATAAGATAGGTTATGTTCTAATTCTATATCTTCAGAAGTGAGGACATGTGTTGGGTCTGGAATGTAAATTTTCAACAATGAGACATGGAAAACATTGTGTTCTATAGACATTCTAGGTGATATATGAAAACATTATGCAACAACTATAAGTATCTCTAGAATTTCAAATGGACCTATGTACCTAGGGCTTAGTTTCACTTTCTTCCCAAGTCTTATTACACCCTTACATGGAGATCCATCCAGAAATAATGATCTCCCACTTGAAATTCCAAATCCTTTATTCGATTATCATCATAATATTTTTGTCTACATTGATCTACTCTGATAAAGCCTTGAATAGTCATTACCTTCATTGTTGTTTCCTCTATAAGATCTGGGCTCACGAGATTCCTTTCTTTATCGTCATCCCAACAAGTTGGTGTATAACATCTTTTTCTATACAATGATTCCTATGGTGGAATTTGAATACATGAATGGAAACTAATATTGTAGGAAAATACATTAAAGGTAAATATTGATCCCACATTCCTTGAATGCCAAGTGAACAAGATCTCAACATTTCCTCTAAAGGTTGAATTATCTTATTTGATTTCCCAGTAGTTTGAGAATGATAAGAAGTACTCAAATGATTCTCAGTTTCCAATGATTTATATTGACTTTTCTATAATTTCAATGTAAATTGTGGATCGAAAATAGACCTTATTGAAAGAGGATCACCTTGAATACATATAACATCATTAATATAGAGTCTTGCAAGCTGCTCCCAAGAAAAATCTTCCCTTATAGAAAGTAAATGTGCATATTTGGTAGGTTGATCCAAAATTTCCCATATTGATTCATTTTTTCTTGGATTTTTGGGTAATCTAGTGAAAAAAATTACATAGTGATGTCATCCCATTTCCATGTAGGAATTGGTAGAGGCTGAATGAGTCCTGTTGGATGTTGTCATTCATCCTTTACTTCTTGATAAACTGAACATCTTGATACATAACCATAAATTTTCTTCATCACGTTGTCCTACCAGAAATGTCCCTTCAAATCACTATAAATATTAGTGCTACTAGGATGTAAAGTGAAATTTGATATATGTGAATCATCCAGTGACTCCCTTTTCAGCTCATGCAGAGAGGGAACACATATCCTCTTAAGAAGTTTTAGAATTCAATCTTCACACATGAAGTCATCCAATATCCAATATTTCATAGGATTAATTTTCTTTTGATGATTCTCATTATTACACTTTGAAGCATTAATTCATTCCAACAAAGATGTTTGGGAAACCATTGGAAAAATTAGTGGTGTTTATCCTTATTTGATAATTTTCATATCTATTCAAACTAGATCCATGTACAATGGATCCTTCCCAATACTCATTTCGTTGATAACTCCATAATCATTCTTGATCAACAAATCATCTATGTTGCTTTCCTTCCTTGTGTGGTAGTGTATCGAACAATCATAATCCCTCATTAGTTTGAGACACCAAATTTCCTCATGTTGAGCTCCTTCTAGGAAAAGATATATGTAACAGCCTGATATTTTATCAAAAATATACTTTTTAATTTTATGAATGTCTTGTGTTGTACGCTACACCAGAAAGGAGCTTGCAAAACATGCATCCCTGACTTTCCTTGCATTACACGCAATCATTTCCTTCCTCGATAGCGTGTGTAGTACGCAATAACGAGCTTCACTAAACAACAATATGCTATTAAAATATTATTAAAACTAGCCGTTATGAATAGTAATAACCACTTTTTGAAATTTTGTAAAATTTATTTTTGAAAGTGGAATTCATTTTTGGATTCGGGGTATCGAATTTAGCCTAAGGTGAAATTTTGGTACTTTTCGGATAACTTTCATATTCTGATGAATAGTGAAAATTACTAAATTATAATTAAAAACAACTTTTTTAATCGAAATAATTAATAGTGATAAATCATTAATTTGAGTGGTTTTAAAGTATATTTAGAATATATTTTTACAATTTAATACAATGTTGGTCATTGGATGTAATTTCACATTTAAACCAGACATAATCAAGTGTCAATCTTTTGATAGATATTGTTTCTTAAAAACACGCTATTTGTTTTAACAACGGGATTTAATTATAAAATTAATTAATGCAATTTATATGTTATGAATTTGGTAAAATAGACTTCATTTTTGAATTTGGAATATGAAATATAGCTTAGGATGAAATTTTGGCATTTTTCTGAAAACGTTCAATTTTTGATGAATAGTGAAACCACTAAGTGGTAGGTTAAAAACTGAATTTTGCATAAAACTTAATTTTACCTCTTCTGTGAATGGAATTTCGAAAATCCGAGACACGTTTAATATCAAGGACTAAAATGTGGTTCAATGAGATGAAAATAATTTTTGGTGAATAGTAAGTTTTTACTTTTTTTTACCACGGTTAATAGTAAATAGGGTAACTAAGGGTAAATATGATATTACTATTACCCTAACACATGTACTAATTCTATTGGATAAGTTTAATTCGACCAAAAACAACCTTATAAATATAATATGACCATTTAGGTCCACTTGGATTAGATTATGACATTTAATATTATTTTATTTAATGAATAGTTAAAATAGTTAAAATCAAAGTTTAATAACTAAAACATTTTTAATATGGGGTTATACATAAGATAAATTCTAATATAAATATTCATTCGAAAGCTAAAAATATTTCCTACATAATGATATTTTATTTATAATTTTTAGACTTTAAATAAAGTAATTTATTTATGACACAACGATGATACAGTAATTACCCTTTTAAGGAAATATTAACATAATTGATGTTATAAATGCTCAAATGAATATAATTTGAGACTTTTTATAAATTCCACTACTTTTCTAGGTTACTATGATATATTAGTGTTGATTTAATCAACTTGGTTCGAACATATAATTCTGTTATGACTTTCACAAAAATCATATATCAAATAGTGTCGAAATTGACACAAAATAGTTTTTAAATCAAATATTATATTATTAATTGTTATTTTATTCCTAAAAATCTAAGGTTCGGAAAAATGACATAGATAATGATATATATATTAATAATAAACTATTTGGGGTTCGTTTGGCATGTTATAGTAAGTTTATTAACCATATAGTGTAAGAAAACAAAAAGACACGGTAAAAGTTAAATTATTTAACTTAGAGTTAAATCTAATTGATAAGGTTAAAATAATAACCTAAAATTTTCTAAATCATATTGGTTGATAGGATTTCAACCCATCCCCACTTTAGCTTCGAAATAAGACCCTTTGGAACCATTATAAACCGATTTTGACTTTAATATAAAATAATATTTTGAGATATTCCTAAGGTGCCCCTCTCCTCCCTTATAAAAGGGCACCTCCTCCCTCTCCTCCTCACACCAATTTGAGCATTCAAGCTCGGCCAACCCCTGCCAAAATCTCTTCTCCACTTCCCTAGAATAATCCTAGAGGTCCTGGGCTTCTTCAAAGACCAATCTTAGTTCCCTAAGTGATGGATTCAAAGAGGCGTTTCAAAGAAGAGGTAATATCCATTAACGATCTTTTCAATTTATTTCTTCATCAACTTCTTCTTCTTTAGTTGTTTAATGAAAAAGTAATAACATCAGTATTACTTACATACTGATATGTTATTATAAATATGAAAAAAACCTAATTCACCTTCTATCCATCCTACGGAAAAAATGAAATCACCGCACGTGCGTACGTACGGAATACCGTCTCCACGCCATGGTTTAATCTATTTTCCGCCACCACCTTAATAGGATGGTTATAATGGTGTAATGAGTAACTATATATGATTATTATAAAGTGATATTGATACTGAAATAATATTCATACACTTTAACACAATTCCACGACCATGGGAACGATATCATCACTCGTGCGTACGTACGGAATACCGTCTCCACGATGTGATGCGACTCATTCTACATGATCATCATTACATAGTAATTATATAAATGAATTGAATGAATAAATATGATATATGTTACACTAATACCATTCTGGATATAAGGTATCTATAACCTTAAAAGAAGAATAAGAATGTATTCGGCAAAACACGCATAAGAACAAAAGGCAATAAAGACCCGAGTAACAAGTAACAATGAAATATTACTAACAAGAAGCTAAGAATATGACCATATATGATATGATATAAATATTTATGATTCTGGAATAAGTCAATAACATTATTTAAACCATTATACAAGAGTTTCAGACACGTACAAAGCAAATCGGACCTAAGGTAAGGGAAATATCACAATCTCATTTTTATCCGAGATTGTTTATACTTTGGTATTTACTGGGGTGTATTTTATCATCCACATCCATGTTCCCTGAATATGTAATATTATTTCCATCCTTCTACAATAGTTTATAACAAATTTTACCCTTCGATGAGTTTTTTGTAAAAGATATGAAAGGAATCTTTTGTCGTTTTTTTCGTATGAGGTACTTTTTGACTTTTCTGAAAAAAGTACGAAGAATGTTTTTTTAACTTATACGACATGAGTGGATTTTTAAAACAATATTTTCAAGAATCTTCCTTTACAGGTTATCATGTTTATTTTTAATCAACTTCTTTTAGTTTAAAACGGTATGACATGTTAAGAAAGGAAAAGTATTTTTGAAGTAGAAAGGATATTTTCTTCAAGAATAAAGTTCAAGTGTTTTATCAAAATTATTTTCCATCTAAGATAATAAAGGGTTCTGTTTTTATCCCTATTATTACATTGATTTGATTATGTTGAGATGGAATTATTTTTATGAATTCCTTTATCTTATATGAATTGTTTTATGATGTCATGTTGTTTAAGAATCCCATTTTTATTACATGGGTTACGCTATGATTTATGATTTATGATTATGTGGCACACATAAGAAAGGATTAATTATAAGATGGGTGGGACCTATATCTCCCTCCAATGCATTGGGTAAAGATTTTATATCTCATGAGATAGACAAGGCTGGAACGGTAGGTTATATCGGTTCAGTGAAACAGGACTGGAACGAGGGTGACTCGATTCAGAAAGGGACTTTGTCCACTAAGATAGTATTGGCAATGAGTTTTGACTAACAAGAAATGATTCTCTATGATTATGTGTGTATGCCACAAAGTATCATGTTTTAAGTTATGATTATTGGGATTACATTTCACTTCTATGATTTATCCCATGTTATGATATTATGAGCTCTTTTGCAGGTTATGATTTCCGAAAGTTATGTGCTTATGTATATGATGTGATTTATATTTATTTTGTTTACCCTTACTGAGCATTTGATCTCACCCTTTTATGTTTTCTTTTCCCCAGGATATAAAGAAAGGTTTTAGGTAAAAAAAAAGGGATGATCTTTATGGGAGATATTGAAGATCTTTCACCACGATTAGAAGATTACGTTCCGAGTTTCCAAAGACACTAAACTATTACGATCCTTTAGTGTGTGTTTTTGTTATGTACTAAATATTCCGCAAATGTAATGTAATGTCCATGTACGTCAGGCTTCAGGTCTCTAAAGTTGGTATCAGAGGAAAGGTTTAGTCAACCATTGGAAACTAGGATGCAAAAACATTAGTGAGATCCCTAGATATATTTCTAAGGTATGTCTAGGGATGTCCCTAAGGTTAAGTATACGTATAGGTTATAGTACTAGAATTACGCTAACAATCATAGAATTAAAACTAAGATGTTAGATATTGAAGGTACTCCCCCTTTATTATTTTGTTTTCCCTAGCATTATTTTTTCCTCTCACACTATTCTTTTTGGGTTTTAGACAATGGCTAGATCCCGAAAGAACCGTGTTGATCAATGCAATGGACAATGCAATGATTGTCCTCCTGAACAAACAAATGTTATGGGAGATGGAGTGCAAAATATTATTGCTATACTTACACAAGATATGAATCATTCTGGACTTCCAAATGAGCAGAGAAGGGAAAAATATTCTATTGAGTCCTTCATGAGGCAACGCCCACCTTCTTTTAGTGGGTCTTCTGATCCAGTAGTTGCTGAACAATGGATCAGTACCACTGAAAAGATATTTTCAGTTCTTCAATGTTCTGAACATGATAAAGTCATCTTAGCAGTATATCGTTTGGAAGGTGAAGCTGATCAATGGTGGAATCTTATCAAGAATACGAGGCAAAGAGATGAAATTGAGTCCATGGAATGGGACGAGTTCAAGAACTTGTTTTTCAGTAAGTACTTCCCTCGTATTCTTCGAACAAAGATGGAGAAGGAGTTTCCTGAACTAAAGCAAAAGGATGATGAATCTGTTGGTATATACGAAGCGAATTTTACAAGACTTGCAAGGTATGCATCTGGCATTATCATCCAACCTGAAAGTAAAGTTGATCGATTTTTCAGTGGCTTAAAACCAAGTCTTCGAAGGGAATTAGCTATAAGAGACTTCAGTAGCTATGAAGAAACTGTGCGTTGTGCTATCAAGGTAGAAATGGAAGTTGGTGTTATATATCCATCTTATGGTTTTGAAAAGAAACGAAAGATGGATTTCAAGGAGAAATCTCAGAATAATGGTGAAAAGAAAATGAATGTTTCCTTATGCTCAAAGTGTGGAAAGAAGCATGGTGTAGATTGTCTTAAAGGGACTAGAAAATGTTTTAAGTGTGGAAAAGAAGGTCATCGAGTAGCTGAGTGTCGAAGTAATGGAAAAAGGGTTTCTAATGATGTGAACAAAGCAAACACTGCAGAGAACACACCACCAACACTTCAATGCTTCAAGTGCAAGGAAATGGGACATTATGCCAATAAATGCCCTAATCCAAGGGATAGTGATGATCAACGTGAGCAACCACTTAAGGCAAAGGACAAAGGGAAGTCACATGCGATCACTATTGGCGATGTTGAATATGATAACGATGTGCTGGAATAATTAAGTGTGTATGTAATGGGATTCCAAAATAATTTTGTATCATAAAGTATTGGAATATTTATGTATTGGTCTATTGTGGTTTTCAGTAATTTTATTGTACCAGTAACCATGGAAAGTGGTTGAGATATTTTTGGAAGAAGAATGATATGCGCATAATGAAGGGAAAATGTGAAAATTAAATATTTGACATTATTCATGAGCTCATGATTGATATAAGGACTAAGTGATATCATGGTTTGAGTATATATAATTTTGAGGATTTTGGTATGTGGAAAGTGTTAACTTTTAACTGCATTCATGTTTTCACTAAGTTATTCAAGAGAATACACGATTAAGGACTTTGAATGTTTGGAATGTGACAAAAAAACATATCTTATGATATATGGGGATCGACGATGGTGTTAAATCTCTGGTAATAGTTTTCACTATGTTATGAGAGTGGACTGCAGTATTATGGATAAGCCTAAAGATTGAAATGGATTATATTGGACATAAGTTAGTATTGTTTAAGGATAGAAGATTTTCGATATTATTGATGGCATGTTATAGTAATGTAATTTTAGAAAAAGGACAACCTGTAGGATGGGCGACAGCCCATCGCTTCGGACAAGGCTATGGGAATCGAACCCACAACCGAAGTGCGGCTGGCCTTTATTGCCTACCACTGGCCTACAGGATGTCCCTGTTTAGTAGAAACTAGTTTTATTATATTAAACAGTATAATATATGAAGTATAAGTCCATTTTAGGAACCATATATGATTAATCTCACTATAGAATGACTTATGTAACCTTTTGTTTGAGACAGATGGAATGACCCGTCATTCTATCACATAATCTGCTAACACTTCACGAATAACAAATTCAACTTCATTTATTTAAGAGATGATGTGGAAATTGTTCAAGGCGCGAACAACAGTAAGATTGTTCCAAAATAAAGTAAGTATTTATTCTAATTCAAATTTTCAACTGTAGGGAAATGATCTTGAAAACCAAAAATGTTGTCCTAGTGATCTTATACCAGATGAATCAGATGGTACCTTAGATCGTCACAAATTTATGGCTTTGTGATTGCTGGATTTTCCATAGCCATGTTCTCTACCACTCTTTATCAGAACATGATGGTTAGATTTCTCTTCCATATCCATATTTTCACCTATGTGGAAACCCAGTGATAAGTTTATTTGGGTAATCGTTACATTTCATACATTAGTTTTTAAAGCCAAGTTATGGTATTCCTTTTTACGATGTGGGTTTCTATTAAAGAAACTTCCAAATAGTAAATTATTTATAACCCCGACGAATTTCGAGGGAGAAATTCATTTTAAGGGGGGTAGAATGTAACAGCCCGATATTTTATGAAAAATATTTTTTTTAATTTTATTAATGTCTTGTGTTGTACGCTACACCAGAAAGGAGCTTGCACAACACGCATCCTTGACTTGACTTTCATTACACGCAATCATGACTTTCCTCGATAGCGTGTGTAGTACGCAATAACGAGTTTCACTAAACAACAATATGCTATTAAAATATTATTAAAACTAGCCGTTATGAATAGTAATAACCACTTTTTGAAATGTTGTAAATTTTATTTTTCAAAATGGAATTCATTTTTGGATTCGGAGTATCGAATTTAGCCCAAGGTGAAATTTTGGTACTTTTCGGATAACTTTCATATTCTGATGAATAGTGAAAATTACTAAATTATAATTAAAAACAACTTTTTTAATCGAAATAATTAATAGTGATAAATCATTAATTTGAGTGGTTTTAAAGTATATTTAGAATATATTTTTACAATTTAATACAATGTTGGTCATTGGATGTAATTTCACATTTAAACCAGACATAATCAAGTGTCAATCTTTTGATAGATATTGTTTCTTAAAAACACGCTATTTGTTTTAACAACGGGATTTAATTATAAAATTAATTAATGCAATTTATATGTTATGAATTTGGTAAAATAGAATTCATTTTTGAATTTGGAATATGAAATATATCTTAGGAAGAAATTTTGGCATTTTTCTGAAAACTTTCAATTTTTGATGAATAGTGAAACCACTAAGTGGTAGGTTAAAAATTGAATTTTGCATAAAACTTAATTTTACCGCTTCTGTGAATGGAATTTCGAAAATCCAACAAACACGGTTAATATCAAGGACTAAAATGTGGTTCAATGAGATGAAAATAATTTTTGGTGAATAGTAAGTTTTTATTTTTTTTACCACGGTTAATAGTAAATAGGGTAACTAAGGGTAAATATGATATTACTATTACCCTAAAACATGTCCTAATTCTATTGGATAAGTGTAATTCGACCAAAAACAACCTTATAAATATAATATGACCATTTAGGTCCACTTGGATTAGATTATGACATTTAATATTATTTTATTTAATGAATAGTTAAAATAGTTAAAATCAAAGTTTAATAACTAAAACATTTTTAATATGTGGTTATACATAAGATAAATTCTAATATAAATATTCATTAGAAAGATAAAGAGATGTCCTACTTAATGATATTTTATTTATAATTTTTAGACTTTAAATAAATTAATTTATTTATGACACAACGATGATTCAGTAATTACCCTTTTAAGGAAATATTAACATAATTGATGTTATAAATGGTCAAATGAATGTAATTTTAGACTTTTTATAAATTCCAATAATTTTATAGGTTACTATGATATATTAGTGTTGATTTAATCAACTTGGTTCGAACATATAATTCTGTTATGACTTTCACAAAAATCATATATCAAATAGTGTCAAAATTGACACAAAATAGTTTTTAAATCAAATATTATATTATTAATTGTTATTTTATTCCTAAAAATCTAAGGTTCGGCCAAATGACATAGATAAGGATATATATATTACTAATAAACAATTTGGGGTTCTTTTGGCATGTTATAGTAAGTTTATTAACCATATAGTGTAAGAAAACAAAAAGACACGGTAAAAGTTAAATTATTTAACTTAGAGTTAAATCTAATTGATAAGTATAAAATAATAACCTAAACTTGTCTAAATCATATTGGTTGATAGTCTTTAGACCCATACCCACTTTAGCTTCGAAATAAGACCCTTTGGAACCATTATAAACCGATTTTGACTTTAATATAAAATAATATTTTGAGATATTCCTAAGGTGCCCCTCTCCTCCCTTATAAAAGGGCACCTCCTCCCTCTCCTCCTCACACCAATTTGAGCATTCAAGCTCGGCCAACCCCTTCCAAAATCTCTTCTCCACATTCCTAGAATAATCCTAGAGGTCCTGGTCTTCTTCAAAGGCCAATCTTAGTTCCCTATGTGAAGGATTCAAAGAGGCGTTTCAAAGAAGAGGTAATATCCATTAACGATCTTTTCAATTTCTTTCTTCTTCAACTTCTTCTTCATTAGTTGTTTCATGACAAAGTAATAACATCAGTATTACTTACATACTGATATGTTATTATAAATATGAAACAACCCTAATTCACCTTCTATCCATCCTACGGAAAAAATGAAATCACCGCGCATGCGTACGTACGGAATACCGTCTCCACGCCGTGGTGTAATCTATTTTCTGCCACCACCTTAATAGGATGGGTATAATGGTGTAATGAGTAACTATATATTATTATTATAAATTTATATTGATACTGAAATAATATTCATACACTTTAACACAATTCCACAACCATGGGAACGATATCATCACTCGTGCGTACGTACGGTATACCGTCTCCACGATGTGATGCGACTCATTCTACATGATCATCATTAAATAGTAATTATATAAATGAATTGAATGAATAAATATGATATATGTTACACTAATACCATTCTGTATATAAGGTATCTATAACCTTAAAAGAAGAATAAGAATGTATTTGGCAAAACACGCATAAGAACAAAAGGCAATAAAGACTCGAGTAACAAGTAACAATGAAATATTACTAACAAGAAGCTAAGAATATGACCATATATGATATCATATCAATTTTTATGATTCTGTAATAAGTCAACAACATTATTTAAACCATTATACAGGAGATTCGGACACGTACAAAGGAAATCGGACCTAAGGTAAGGGAAATATCACAATCTCATTTTTATCCGAGATTGTTTATACATTGGTATTTACTGGGGTGTATTTTATCATCCACATCCATGTTCCCTAAATATTTAATATTATTTCCATCCTTCTATAATAGTTTATAACCAATTTTACCCTTCGATGAGTTTTTTTGTAAAAGATATGAAAGGAATCTTTTGTCGTTTTTTTCGTACGAGGTACTTTTTGACTTTTCCGAAAAAAGTACGAAGAATGTTTTTTTTAACTTATACGGCATGAATGGATTTTTAAAAAAATATTTCCAAGAATCTTCCTTTAAAAGTTTTCATGTTTATTTTTAATCAACTTCTTTTAGTTTAAAACTGTATGACATGTTAAGAAAGGAAAAGTATTTTTGATGTAGAAAGGATATTTTCCTCAAGAATAAAGTTCAAGTGTTTTATCAAAATTATTTTCCATCTAAGATAATAAAGGGTTATGTTTTTTTCCCTATTATTACATTGATTTGATTATGTTGAGATGAAATTATTTTTATGAATTTCTTTATCTTATATGAATTGTTTTATGATGTCATGTTGTTTAAGAATCCCATTTTTATTACATGGGTTACGCTATGATTTATGATTTATGATTATGTGTCACACATAAGAAATGATTCAGTATAAGATGGGTGGGACCTATATCTCCCTCCAATGCATTGGGTAAAGATTTTATATCTCATGAGATAGACATGGATGGAACGGTAGGTTATATCGGTTCAGTGAAACAGGACTGGAACGAGGGTGACTCGATTCAGAAAGGGACTTTGTCCACTAAGATAGTCTTGGCAATGAGTCTTGACTAACAAGAAATGATTCTCTATGATTATGTGTGTATGCCACAAAGTTTCATGTTTTATGTTATGATTATTGGGATTACATTTCACTTCTATGATTTATCCCATGTTATGATATTATGAGCTCTTTTGCAGGTTATGATTTCCAAAAGTTATGTGCTTATGTATATGATGTGATTTATATTTCTTTTGTTTACCCTTACTGAGCATTTGAGATCACACTTTTATGTTTTCTTTTCCCCAGGATATAAAGAAAGGTTTTAGGTAAAAAAAGGGATGATCTTTATGGGAGATATTGAAGATCTTTCACCACGATTATAAGATTACGTTCCGAGTTTCCAAAGACACTAAACTATTACGATCCTTTAGTGTGTGTTTTTGTTATGTACTAAATATTCCCCAAATGTAATGTAATTTCAATGTACGTCAGGCTTCGGGTCTCTACAATATATTATAAACTCTTATTATCATTATATATCTCATATTTTTCCATAAAGCTAAGGTCTTGATATCATCTGAGCAATTATTACAACTCTTACCTCAAGATCTTGAGTTGGATATTTTTTTATGACTTTTTGGTGTCCTTGATGCATATGTTTTTTTGAGAAGGGTCCCTCTACCAAAAGGATGAGGA
This sequence comes from Viscum album, assembly GCA_963277665.1. Taxonomy (NCBI): domain Eukaryota; kingdom Viridiplantae; phylum Streptophyta; class Magnoliopsida; order Santalales; family Viscaceae; genus Viscum; species Viscum album. The sequence continues at coordinate 1,153,374,739 of OY728126.1, forward strand.
ATTAATTCATAAATATAATAAGTTTAAAAAGGATGAAAGTGTGGGATTTTATTACAATCATCCCTATATAAAGGAAGTAAGGCATCAAGAAGAGAGTCTGACAGGTAATAAGTTTTCCAACTCCAAAATTTTAAAGACTATCTACAACCTGGTTATCCTCCCGAAAAACATGCGTGATGACTAAATTGAGAGTCGAAAGGGTCTCCACGCATTGCATCCACATTACATAAATCCACCAAGAGATAATAATTTCACCATTCTTGATTACCTACACAATGTTAGGTAATAACTCTATCATTCTATATAAGGAGACAAACAATTCTTTTCCTTGATGCATCACTATAGATCACAAAACCATCATTCATCGATTGTAAATTCAGGATCATAGAATTCAATAAGTTCCTATTCAATTCCTCAAAAAATTTCTCAGATTATTTTGTCCATACAAACATTTCCCCTTTACATGTAGGCTTGGTCACTAGGTCGACTAGATGGTGGATGTTCTGAATGAAACGCCAATAATAAACTGCTAAAATAGTAAAACTACATACCTCAATTATGTTATTTGGATTAGAATAGTCATGCACAACCTTTTTCTTTATAGGATTAGAAGACATTACATCCATTGAGATAATATGGAAATTAAAGGAAACAGATTGAGGTTAAAACTCAGACTTTATAAACATCCCATATAAATAATTTCTTCTAAGAGTCATCTTAATATTGTACAAGTTATTCTCATGATCTTATTATATTTTGGAGTATACCAAGATAGTATCAATAAATACCACCACAAAGTCATCATGATATTCCATGAAAACATTATTTATAAGATCCATGTAAACAAATGGTGCATTAGTCATTCCAAAAGGCATTACTGTAAACTCATAATGACTATACCTTGTTCGAAACACTATCATTGGAATGTCCCCCTTACTAGAAACTGATGATATCCAGATCAAAACTCAATATTCCAAAAATATTGGTCCCCATGAAGTTGATGAAATAAGTAATCAATGTGAGGTAAGGGATACTTATTCATTATTTTCATACCATTTATCTCTTTATAGTCAATGCACAACCTCATATATCCAGCTTTCTTCTGGATAAAACGAATTTGGGATCCCCATATGGATACACTTGGGAAAATAAATCATTTATCATTAAATTCCTATAGTTGTTTCTTCAATTATACTAATTCTATAATTTCCATTCTATAAGGATTCTTTAATACATGCAATGAATGTATATTTAAGCCAATTGAATATTCAATTTTATTCTCTAGATTATGTACATGAATATCCTCTAAAAAACATCTACATAATATTTCTCAATAGGTACACCCTCTATTTTAACATTGTTTTCATCACCCATAGTTATTTCATTCACTTCCTCACTAATCATTGAATTCACTAGAGATAATGGAAGTGGATATAGATGAGAATAAAATGGTGATGGTTCTACCATAAAGACAATGGATTCCATATCATCCTAAAAAATTGTGACATCCTTATTCTTTCCATAATTTTTCTCATCATGGTTCAAAATCCAATCCATACTAAGGATTATATCAAAGTCAGTCTTGGGTATGAAAATAAAATCAGCAGATAAACCATGTTTATTTTCCATAATAGGGGATGCCTAAAGCAACATTTTTACAACGATACATCACTTAAGAGTTTGGACTCACAAAACCCTTATAAAATAAAATTGGTGATATCTAATTATCATCGAATATTGGGAAGATATGAATGAGTGTGATAATCTATTTTCAAATAAATCATTGGCTATGTTCGATGAAATGATTAAAGTACCTTCCACCACAACATTATGAACTTCATCCTTCATAGCCGTGACCGCATAATCCTGTATTTCTCCATTATTCTTCATTGCATATATTTTTCACAAGACTTGGGAAATTTATGTTCGTAATTTTCCATCTATTAGAAATTTTAATATTGAAAATCAGTATCTTCTTTCCTCCCCTTACAATCTAATAATAGGTGGTATTTTTTTCAACATTTGTAAAAGACTCTCATTATCTTCATGCAAGTGCTATGGGTTTTCTTCAAACAATTACTACAAGATAGAAGGTTAACTCAATCCTTCTTCCCCATTACTTTATTTTCATTTCTAGTGTTTTCAACATCCCTCTTCTTCTCTTTCTTTCCATGAATGCCATATGACTTAGAAAATTATTGTTACATTTTGATTACACTTGAGAATATATATTCATATGATGAAAATCTATGGGATATTGGATCCATTCAGTGTAATGGTTTTAAACCATCAATGAATTGATCAATGTTTCTCCTTGGATTATGTATATATTTCATGGAATGCCTTGTTAACGATGAGAAGATTGCTTCATAATTTGCAGCTTTCCCATCCATTGTTTTTCTTAAAATAAAAAAATGCACTTCCATATATTCTCACTCTTCACGATGGAAGTATTTTTAGAAGAATAATTATTTAAAATCCATCTATTCCATTTCATCTATTTTTTCATCCTCATTTGTGTTTTTTGTTAAAGACCGCCAATGATCTCTATCGTCTGATAGTTGATAAACTGACCTGGAAACCTTCTCTCTTTCCTTATATCCCATTGTGAGAAATATATTCTCTAATGAACTTATCAACTATTCCTCTATGAATCAGTTTGTTGTCCCGTTAAAATATGGAGGATGTTGTCACATATTGTGATATTACATAGCTCCCCCAAATTGTGTATCTGGATGTTCCATACATGTATGATTATTATTCATAAACTAAGTCAGTTATACCGTTATAGTTATAAGTTGTTCAACACCAATCATAACACCAGAGCCAACATCATTGACCTGCACCAAAGGTAAATCCCTACATGGGACCAAGGTGTTCATGATATTTCCATTACTTCCACTAGGAGATATTTCTAAATAATGGAATAAAAATATTAGGATAGGAATCATAATGTATAATCTCAATGTTGAAAATTACTTATCATAGATTGTAATTCTCTACATAAATAATCTCATAATCATAAATATGTTTTATTTGAAAAAATTTCTACATTAAAGTCCTTAACAATGGATTGTTAAGAAAAGGTGAATTATCCCAACAATATCCCCCATGAATGTCAGACTAGGTGCATAGTAAGGCACATTGTCATGTACCAGGATATCTCAGGTCCTTCCAAAAACTTCTTTTCGGAGTTTTCACTCCTACGTACATTTGTGCAAGAACCACATACACTTGTATTAAAATGGAATGGGTGTATTTTCTAGAAAGATCAACATAACCAATACCTTTACAAAATAATAATATGTTCTTGTATGTTCATCATCAAAGACTACCTTATTGGTATGTTCCTTAATCTACATTTTCTAAATCTTGTTTCCATGTTTTCTACTAAACATCCTTTGATAACAACTGTAATGTCCCGACCCAAGTTTCCAAAAGACAATGCCTTATTTTGTTATATTGGAATCTAAAAACGGAATATGAATACCAAAGGACCATGTTGTTTATTATCTTTTGAAACAAGATACTTATTTAAGTTAAACATACAACGTCAAATGAAATCCAACATATAAACTCCTTTGACAAGATCTACAAGACGTTGGTCATTTCTACATGTCATTCATAATATACCACTTAGTTTACTAGTAATATGAATCATATGAAATGGGTGATCAAAAATGTTCAGTAAGGGTAAAAAATATTGCAGAATATATCATAATCATAAAAAACACACATGGTGAATAACTTAAAAATACATTGCTTTTAAAATTGCAATTGAACACACTATAGAATGAAAAGATATGAATAAATAATGCCATAATAAAACATAATCATGGGTATTATAATACTATAATAAACACATGAAATATCAATTAGTATTTTCATAGTGTGGGAGTTCATAATTTGAGACATCATAAAAATTCCGTCAAGGCCTCGTACCAAGACCATAAATATCCATTTTTTCAAATCCTTATTCCAAGACCATAGTTAGTCACATGAGACGTACCAATGCACCGAGGGGCTATAGCGGGCCTACATGAAACTTTCTATGTCTAACAAATTCCTCATATGAATGCAGATAAACATAAACAACAATTACATTCATATTGAAACTAATATATGACATGTTAAAAACATTCCCCAAACATTAGGCATAAACACTTACCATTCAGAGTAAATTGGTGAATGGTTTTTTGATAACACATCTACTGTCAAAATAATCATAAAACATTAAATTCAATATGTTATATGATATCATAAAATATAATTCCCAATAATACATAAGATTCAACATGTGTTTTGAAATGCATGATGATTCTCTTATAAAATCATTGAGCAATTTAGGAGATAATTAATGTTTTACTTTGTAAAGAAGAGTTCATTTGGTAAAATCATTTTAAAAAACTAGAAGTTGAGTATGATAATATTTTCACAATAAATTTGGATTTTTTATAATGATAATGGTTTATAAAAACATATTATAGAATTCCCTTGAAAATAGGAATGAATTTTGAGAAATTCCCCGGAATCTAGCTTCTATTTCAAGAAGTATTTCTGAAGGATCTTTTTAAAACATATAACTCACCATAAATAAAATTATGATTCATGTTTGTTTAAATAAATAGAGAATTTTTTCAAAATATATGAGTACTAAATATTATTAAATAATAATTTAAATATGGTAAATAGACAATAAGAGTAACCCGAATGAAAATGGAGGTTCATGAAAAAACCCTTAACTAAATTCTGAAGGTGTTCCTAACATGATATAAATAACATATATAATAAAATATAGAATCACTAATTAATAATTAAATATCCTCATCTACTTTTAATTTATTTAGTATCACCTATTATGTCAGTTCATGCCATTGTTTAGGGGATACATAGTTCAATATCATTTTTAGGTCCATTTGATTCATGATCAGTATACCGATATAAATGAATTGAGAATTATATAAAATGAGAACGGTTGTATTGAATTAATTTTATATGTTATCAGTGAAAATACAAAAGTTTACATGTTTATAAATATAATTTAGTTACTTGTAGTGAATATTAATAATTTATTAAACTATTTAATGATAAATGTTGGGGTTAAATGGTTGTTTTTGAACACAATGAACTCATTTTTATTTATACATCAAAACCATGTGTAAAAAAATATTCAAGAACGATAAATAAGTTATAATACATATAATATAGTATGTTTCAAACAATAAAATAGAGTTATGGCCACAATTTAATATGGTAAAGAAATTGAAAACCTGTTGTCCTTGAATGTGATAAATTAACACATATCACATTGTGTTTTAATATTCATTATAAAAGAAGGGGAAAAGAGAGATGATGAAGAATTATTCTAGTATCCTAAAAAATTAAAGTACATGTAAGGTACTTGAGTCGTCACAACATTATGATAAAATGAGTTTTGGAAAGAACAAGAAAAGAATGGAAGTTGGAATAAATGAAATGAAAAGTGGAATTTTCCTATTGAAGTTATCTTCCATGAGAGCCTATTTAGTGGGGATGTTTTGGTAATTTTATGAGAAAAAAAGATAATGGACATTTGGGGAACATTACATGATATTTGAGAATAATTTAGATGAAGAACAAAGATTTAGGGGATTGTAGGGAAGAGGGAATGAGGGAGGGGAGGTTATAATGGGGGAGATAAGGGGTTTCCCATTATTTTATTCATTATTTTATTATTTTGAAAAAGAAAACCTATAGTATTGATTATTATGATAAGGAATATAAATATGATCAAGTGAGTTTCATCCTAGTATTCTTACGGCTGCCATGATTTATGAAATAATGAATTTTAGTAATAATGTATATATATGGACAATTATTGTATATTATTATTCATAAAAAAATATGGTATTTTAAAAAAATCCAAAAAAATCACCCTAATAATTTTTGGACATGTAGAATAAAAAATAAAATCCATTTTTTAAAAATAATTTTCTATATATTATTAATATAATTTTGAAATTAATTATTGATTTATTTAAAACAGAAAAAGTTTAAAACTATAATTTGTTTTATATCACACTGAAAAATTAATCAAGATCTCATTATCTTATAACCCTAAGAAAATAAAATAATAATATGATTTAATATTCATAAGGGTCATATTACTATTCATAATGGTATGTTACTATTCACCAAAAATTAATTATGTCTTATCAGAGTCTAAATATCTTACACAACGCAACCGTGAATGTCATTTTTTTGAAATTCAAATCCCAGAGGTGGAAAAATTATGTTTACTGGCTTGGTTAAAACAATGTGGCGTTTTGTAGAGACTCAATGTTTAATTCATTCAATTTATATGAAAATTCCTATGGTTTTCCAAAATTTACCTATTAGGAATCAGTGTTATAGAAATAAATTTGTTGATTTGGAAGGGTATAAGATACCAAATATATACATTATATGTTTTTTTAAATTTCAGATTTTATAATAAAGTGAATTATTTATAGATTTTTTAGTTATCATTAAAATGCTGATGAAAAGTGATTCTATATTAAAATATTTGGAATATAAACTAGTTTTTCAATCATAGCTGGATTTTTATATAGAATTTATATCTTCAACTCATTTATATTTTATTAGTAGGGGGTTGTTTACTAATAAATAGTTATTATCAAAAATATAAGGTAATAAAATTCATGTGGTTTATGATTAATTATAATATATAACAATTTTTGAAAATGATACATGGGTAATTTTTTAATTTTTTTATTAATGTGTTTTATCAATATATTTGTTAAAATATTAGGGAAGATGTTCCTTCCATCAATTAGTGGTATATTTTAAATAATAAATACAATATTAAGTTGATAATTATCTAAACAACAAGAATACCACATATTAAATGGGAGCAAAACTTATTTTTTTAAATATTCTTATTAAAGATAAATGGTTTTTATTTCATAATATAATGAAATTTTTATATATTATTATAATATTAAGAAGATAATTAAATATTTAAGAGTATAGTAAGATTATGATTAAACTCATAGATATTAAATGGTAACAAATAATTAATTACCATACTCAAAATTAATATTAAAATTAATATTATAATGAGTTTAGGATATGTGATAGTAAAAAATAATTGAAATAGTAATGATTAATTATAACGAGAAAGTAAATACAACTATTCCTTAAAAAGATTATATTATTAAACATTAATGTTTTATTTCACGTAATATCCTAATGTATTTTTTGGTAATAGAGATATATCGAAATATAAAGTGTTACATTTAGTTAAAATAACAACATGAATGTCACTTTTTCCTAGGAAATATTAACATATGTTTAGAAGTAATGAGTTGTGTTAATTACAATATTATTTCATGAAAAAATATTCAGGGAATTATTTACATGAATGATGATGATGTTATTTTTATACAAAATTAGTTTACATAATTACATGAAATGTTGTTGAGTTAAAGAGTATGAATATATTCAAGGATTTGTAAATTTAAAATATGACTCTTAAATTTCTACATTTTTCTAAATATATTTCATTATGTATTTTTATATCTAGATATTTTAATTATATCCCATAAATTTATATATAAATATCATATATTTTATGATGAATATTAATTAAATTTCATAAACAATCTCTATAGGACTATATGATTTTATATTCATTGGAGATAAAAATTACTATCTTCTTATTCCATGAATGATGTTAAACATATACCACAATGATATTCTCATATTGTACCTCTATTAGGAATACCTTAACATAACATTTATTCAGAACATAAGAAGGAACCATTAGAAAGAGTCATATAAAATTCTATGTATTGGTATAAAAGGGAGATATATAAAAATAACATAAGAATAATGGTATGAGAAAACAAGTATAAAATTTTAGAACCATACCCTTCATATAAAAGATCATAATCTTGAGTCATGGAATAGGTATGTTTAATTCATAAGACATGAACAATAATTAAATAAAAGAAGATTATCAATGAGAGAATAAAAAAGGAATAAGACATATAATTATGGCATAAACATAAGCATATAAAATAATTTCCATAAAATTCAAGGCTCACTATGAATTCATTCAAAGTGGAATGTGTTATCTCCCCAAACCATATTAGTTATGAAGGATAAACCCAAGACCATAATAATAGAAATTGTAGCTCATAAAATTGGTTTCACTCCCCATTTTAGTATTATATATATATATAATTTTATATAAACCTTTACCCAATACTTTAGTGGGAGATATATTTCCCACCCATAACACAATAAATAACATATATTTGTACATTTCAATTTAATATAACATTGATCATAACACATGAATTGGAATGGGTTTAATAAACATTTATTCATATCCTATCTTGGGTAAAATTGATAGGTTCCTAAAATGATTTCATAATTTCATCATAGAAAAACCAATTAAAATAACAAGTTTTTATAACCATTTTATCAAGGAATTAACTGTGGAAGAGAAACAGGTTTTGAAATCATATTTTTTATCATAAACATATCCTTTCAAATTTATAATTTTTGAACACTAAAATATTTATTAAATGATATTATTATAATATAATCATTGAAACATATAATTTACAATTTAAAACATTGAGTTATCATGATAGAGTGAAATTCTGTACACATTGAATATAAACATCACATTCCCATTTTTGGTAAAATGAAAACAATAATTGTTTAGAAATCATAATGATGATTCATTTAAAATTATTTTTCAAAAATTAAAACTTTAGTTAATTTGTATTTAATAAATAATTTTTTATTTTTAAATACATTTTTTAAATATTTTTTCTTAAATTAGTTTTTGAGGAATAATGGGGTTTTGACAGAAGTGAGACATAAATATGATTTTTATTAAAAAATTTGTTTTGAACTATGGTGTAAATAAATAGAGGAAAATTACAGAAAAACATGTATTCTCATTACATAACCATATTATAAAAAAATAAAAGAATTTATTCAGAGAAAATCATAATATTTTATCATTTTATGAATAATCATGACCAGCCCCAATAAATAATGAGATTATACCTTAATACTGATACGACTTTGGAAAGTTTTCATTTTCTAACCCATGAAAGAATAAAGCTTAATTAAATGTATAATATCAAAATAATATATAATTTTATTATATTACATGTAAAATAGTCTATATATATACTTCATCAATGAAGATTGGTGTATAATATAACATATTTATAAAATTAAGAAAATTATGAAAATAATAACTTATTGATTTAGTGACTTTTAAACTGTACACAGAATAAAAGAGAGACCTAAAATGTATAATTAAATTGAAATATTTTTTATTAGAAGAATAATATTATAAATTCATCAATTTTATACACACCACATATAATAATCATGCGTTGAATATTACATGTGTCGCATATTAAATAAAATTGAGATTAAAATACCTTACCATTGTAGTAATCTTTTGAATTTTTAATAAAACTAAATAAGAAAATAAAAATAATCATTAAATATCATTAAAATAATTATATTCATGATATAACATGTCAATGGAGATGTATATACACAAAAAATTAGCGTTGAATATGATATAGGTCTATAAAAAACAAAAGCGAGACTAAAAACCCCTTACTATAAATCTATACTTACATCACACACATTAAAACCTCAGGAATGTGAAATAATAGTTTTTTATAAGTCTATAATATGATAATACACCAATATATATATCATAACATATATGTTTTTATTATGGCATTTCTTTTATAGTTTTTTAAAGGTTCCATGCCAATGTCATTATTTAGTCAATAATAATTATTTTTTGTATATGTTTCGATTTGTCATTTTTTGTCTTATTAATTTTTCCATGGAACCATAATCTCATGAATTTTATATATTATATAAATATCATTTATATTAACTATATATTTGTTTGTATTGCTCTATACAAGTTAGAGAGAGAAAATTAAAAACATTGTTCATGGAGATGTTAGGTCGTATGTACCCATTAACAATTTTTCAATATTATTGTTATAATGAATGAAAGAAAGGTATATAATACAATAAAATTTTATAATAATTTTTATTTCCTATATTTAGAATAATTTTATTTTAACCATTTTTTCTACCATCCAGGTAATGTGTGAAATAATCACATATATTGGCGAGATAGTAGTCCTCTATTCACATGAAAAATATTTTAATATTTACTCAGAATGGAATTTAAGAAGTTACATGTGATATAATGACTAAAAAGCATATTAAAATTTTAAATATCATAAATAAACAATAAATCTATTATTATATCCATTCATGATATGTGGTGACAGAAAGGAATAACATTAGTAAACCATGAGGTAGTCACCCATACACAATAATGATGATTTCAAAACACATTTTTTGAAATATGATATGTTTTTATATAATTAACATAACATATAAATATTTTATAATATTTAATATATTTATGTTATTAGATAACGATGGTCTAAAAATATTTTATTTAGTGGAGGAAGAAATAAAAAAATCGCTACGATGGGATTTTATCTCTTCTTAGGAAAACCTTTTTTGGGTTGATCAAAAAGGATTATCAGATTCTATTTTTTAACCAAATAAGGAATCAAAGATGGGAGGATTTAAGTAAGGAAGATATTTGGTTAGTTACTAGTCATAATAATGGGTTTTGTAAGTGTTATTTGGATATGATAGTGGTGGAATTTTAAATGTGATGTGAGATTCAAACTTGAATGTTTTAAAAAGAAATATGTATACAAATATTTCTCTAATGAAAAAGGATCTAAATTTTGAAATAATAAATAATATAAGAGATAAACAATAAATTTGGCCTAAAATGGGTTTAAAAAACCAAATCAAAATTTTAACCATAATTATTTTCCCAAAACCCCTCAGTAATCTTATTTTAAACTTAACCACAAATCCATTAACCAAAGAGTTGTGAAAAAATTAATTGATATCATCAAAAATGATGATAATAAGAAAAAAATTTATTTTTATACCCTTTTACTAATGTTAGAAGATTTTTATTAGAACACAAACATGATTTCATTACATTTAATATGAACCATCCCATACTTTGGTTATTATTTTTTCAATTTTCATTACATTTCTTCCACTTTGAGAGGTGTTTTTCATGTCATAAGCACCAAATAATATCCATAAAGTAATGATAAGTCGTTTCTTAAAACTCTATTAGTTACCAATAAAAATATTGTTATCAAAATTAATCCATTGATAATTATATTGTGAATGAATAGGCTAATCTCTAAAACATCATCCAAAATTTAACATAAACCATTCTATAAATAGGAAACCATATAAACCAAAAAAATATCAAAATTTATAAACAAGATTTTTGAATTTATAAAAATTAATACCTAAAATATAAAAACGTAACTCTGGATTTTCGCAAACCAAACATAGGAATACCATAGAAATATATTTTTTAAATCATGTAAATTACCATATATTCCATAAAACCATAATGAAAACATACTTGTTTACTCATTACATGAATAAAACCACATACTATTTACTATATTCTAGTCATCCAATAATGTTGTAAAATCTATAAATGAAAACGTAAACCACTTTTACTACATATAATTAATCAGTTCCAAGGTCTTCAATACTACCCAATTTACATTATTCATATAGATTTTCTTTTTATCCAAAACATGCCCCCTTTATTTAGAATCAGGAATATATTATGGGTTATTTTCCCATAATCAATATATCACCATGCTATTAAATGACTTTTCTATTCCATTAGAACCAATCAAAAAATTTATCAAAATACAAAACAAAAAACCAATACAAAATAATCCTTATATATTTTAGTATTCATTTACCAAAAATATTGAATTCTAATATTTAAATAGGTAAATTTTTAAACATTATTCCCAAACAATTAACTTTGTTAATTATCTTATTCGGTAATACCTCTTTACTAAAATATGAAATATGAATCATGTGTTAAAATAACTTAACATAAAATTAATCATTCTATCGTGTTTAACAAAATAAATAAAGTTAGAACATCTTGCACTTTTCATATGACTTTTTTAGTATCCTCATCATTGGTAGTATAAACATTACTTGTACAACCTTGTTGAATCTCTTCATGATGTTTCGCCTTTCAAAATAAATTTTCCTAATTATAATACTTTTAAAATTCGAAACATTTAATATTTAATGATATATTAGTGATACCATTATTCGCATCCATTTTTTCAACCAACTTATTATTTTTCCTTTATTATTTCATTCTTTTTGTCATTATTTTTCACACTCAAAACTTCTCAACGTTCCTCTAAAAAATCCACTTTTGATCCTATTTTAAATTTATTAACATATAATAAACAAAAGATTCATTTAATACGGTATCTACCACCAAAAATCTCAAAAAAAATATTTCATTCTCTTATTGGAGAGGATAAAAGTTGGTTATGGTGAATTTTTAAATAAATTTTCATTATAACTAATTAGGCATAATATCAAATTCCATTACTCTAGTTGTAATCCTCATTTAGTTTATCATGACCACATTGTCTGTCACGTTCAATATTGGATTGAACTTTTGTTTATCATCATTTACTATTCATAAAAGTTATATCTTGATTAACTATAATCATAGTTTGGAACCACATAATCAATACAAATCACTTATATGATATATAAATCATGACTTGTTCTTTTTAATATCTGAAAACTTCGGTTTATTCTAGGTAATTCATTATTATTATTTAAATCATTTATTATTGTTTGTTATGTTGTTAGTAATTTATAAAGCATATATCTTAATAGATTCAAACAAGGTGTTCAGAAAGGATAATTTTTAATCACCATTCTATGATAAAATCTAGATGTGTGGATTATTTTAATAGTTATTACCCCTTAGTACCTCTGTTATAAAGCTCGATCCACTTATAATATCCTGTTTGGGATATAATTTTGTTGAACCCACATAACATACATAACATCCCATGTAAATACATATTAAGACATTTTCATAATTTTTAATATTTTTGAATTAAATATTAATTTTTCTATAAAGGGAATTCTTCATTCGATGGCATACTCGACATGTAAGAATGAGTTTTTTTTAAATCTTATGTTGCACACAATGCTGAGTCATATTGAAAAATAATAATATAATTTTATTTCAAATGGTAGTTATCTCTTAGCCATTTTATTGGTTATAATGAATAGAACTAACTAAAATATGATTATAAATGTTTTCAAAATGTTTTTAAATTTTTTCAATAAATGTTAGAGGCTTAAAATGTGAATGAATCTAATTTTAAACCGAAATAGTAAAATGTTCTTGAAATGGTCGATTTACCACCGTTGAATGGTGAACACCTGTCAAACATAGTTTTGTTCATTTTTATATGTTCTATTTGACAAAAAATTTCTTCTTTATAGTCGGGATATCAAAATTTACTTTGTGTAAAATTTTTATATATTTCTTAATAAATTCATTTTTTAATGAATAGTGAAAATAATTTATTTTAAATCAAAACTACATTTTAATCTAATTTATTTATATGGATATATTAACTTTTTAATTGGTTTTAATGTGTAATTAGATTATATTTTCACCATTTAATTCATTGTTTGTCATTGTAAGTAATTTCACTTTGAAATTTGATCTAAATAAGTGTCAATCCTTTAATAGTTATTGTTTCTTAAAAACTCTCTTTTGTTTTGAAAAATGGAATTAATTTTAATTTAATTAATACAAATTACATGTCTTGAACTAGATAATATATACATAATTTTTTAATTTGGAATATAAAATATAGCTTAGGGTTAATTTTTTGTATTTTTTTAAAAAACATAAATTTTGGACGAATAGTGGAATCTTGGAGTAGTAGTTTAAAAATCTATCTTTTTATTTTAAATGAAAATTTATCATTTATGGGAATGGAATTTCAAAAATCCTACATACATGGTTGTTATTTTTAAGAAAAATTTGGTTCAATAAAATGAAAATAATTTTTGGCGATTAGTAACTTTTCACTTTTATTTACTGCGGTTAAAGGTATATAGAATAATTCTAGTTAAAAATAATATTATAATATTATTAATTGACCCTAACATGTGTCCTAATACTATTAGTTGATACATGTCCAACCATTCAAATGTTTGGGTCGATTTTGGGACTTCATGGAGCCTCTTAAGAGTGATAATGACACATTATATAAATTAATTTATATTGATGACAAAAATGAAATAAATATATATCTCTTAGTAAATAAATTTTTTCATGGTGTTATATAAGATATCTTCATGACTATAATTATAAATTATAAATGAAAAAATATTTCTTATTTTATGGTATTTTTTTATAATTTTTAGACATCAAATAAATAATTTTATTTATGACACAATAATGATGCAGTTTTTACCTCATTAATGAATAATTTAAATAAATAAGATTATAAAGATTAAAAAATTATATAAAAACTATAAAATTATTATTTTATGATTTTATTTTGAACAATAGTCATCTTACCTACCACTTTAATTAGTTTTTGACCTTTAGAAACCGAAAATAAATATATAATAAAATAATATTTTCAAACATTCATAATGAGCCCCTTCCCCTCTTTATAATAAACCCTCTCCTCTAACACATTACTCACACCTCTCAAGCCTCATTACATGTCCAAAAAATACCCAATAAAGATCCATATATCTCTATATTTCACAAAAAAGACATACCATAGGTAGAAGGCACTTCAAGAAATTATTTTTGTTCAAACCAATGGGAGTTACCCGATTTAAAGGTAACAACTTCCATTAAGTTATTTTTCTTTATTTTCCTTCTCCAACCCTCTAAAAAAATTTATTCCTCTATTTTTTAATAAAAATATTATCCTTTATATAATAGGTTGTTTTAATGAAAAACATTCGAACTACACTTACAGACATCTCCATTTAATGGGTAAAGATCATACAGTTTTTGTGGAAGGTGAACTACAGCCTCACGAAACGATGTTTGTTCAATTATCTCCAACCACCTCTCATGGTGTCCATTATGATGGAACTATATTTATATATGATATATAATATATTTATATTTTCTTTATTCTTATGTATTTTTCAATTATATCATACCTTCATGGATTTTATTATGGTTAAGCGTCATAATTTAATTTGAGGAAGTGTGGACTACTGCCCCATAATGTGATACGACCTGTTCATGTCATACGTGGGATGCATAATGCTTGGAGTTACTGAAATTATATATATGACATTATATTAGAATCATAATATAGCTATGTATCATTATGTTTTCATTCCATTAAAAATATAAAATATAATTGAAAGTAGCGTTCATGCGTACGTACGAATTATCATCTCAAAGAATTGGGCATTTAATTTCTTATCTATAATGTTATGTAAAATTATAAATACCTATATATAATGGATATATATGATATATATAATATCTAAATCATGAATATCATTCTGAATATAATGTAATTTTGACCACATGAACAACTTCTAATCATAAGAAGTTCATTTTTAACTCATGTTTCGAACATTGAAAAAATATCTGATATAAACTCAAATAATTAACTAATAGTTATAGCAAGTTAATAAGTGACATAAAAGAAATAATATACTGGGGAAATGATCTTAAGAAAGTATAAATAAATTTATTTTTATTATTCATGAAATTAAAAAATGAATGGGTCACGTCGGACTCGAGGTAAAGGACTTCGTCTCAATCTCATTTAATTGAGACGTACATTGATTTATACATGAATAACTTTTATACGATATATAATAATCCCCTTTGAATTTTAATTTCATTCAAAGGAAATATTTTTTATATAAATCATTTTACTAAACAACAAATAAAAATTAATGTTTGCAGTGATGATGATCTCTCTTCCACCGTAATCGATAGTTGGATTCCTCTATAAGCCATAATGTTTTCAAAATGAAAAAGAAACCCATTAATATGTTTTGGGGTGTTTTTTTTGAAAATGGTTTTTTGGAGACAGATTTATAATTTCAAAATACTGAAATGTTTTATTTTGATTTTAACTGAAATGTTATTAGTGAAATTTTTATATATACAATATTTTATGAGTTATGATTTTGTAATGGTACTTGGATACTTGAAGGGTGGTTACGTTATAAAACAAATGTATGGTGTATTAATGATTATCTAGGATGGATGTTTACGTTATAACCTCAAATGCATTGGGTATGGAAGTTTATCATATGGCTATTCCATTTAGAGATATGTGTGGAAGTTGACCATATGGTTATTCCATTTTACTATGTTTATGTACCAAGTAACCTATATATGTTATGTATTATTTCTAGGGGTTTTATGGTAATATTTTGGTTACAAATGGGTAAAAAATGATCTTTTATTCTATGAAGAGCATCTACTACTTCATAAAGGTGAAAATTATTACATAAGATAAGGTATTAAAGGTTTACATGTTGTTTTGGAAAACTAACCGTTTTCATTCTTTGTGTATTCTTTACTGAGATTTTTATGACCATCCCATGTTTTTGAAATATTTTTCACATGACATAAAGTAGAATAGGGTCAAGGATGGGTCAATGAAAATCCTTGAGGTATAAAACATAGAACTAGACATGACTCTTTTTTTCAATGATTTTTTATTTTTGGAATAAAATGGACATTGAGTAGAATTTTATGCATATAATATTAAAGTTGTTATGCTTATGGTATGAAATAATTCTATAAAGCTATAAACCTGAAAATATCCTCAATATTAATTATAAACTTAATTAAAAATTATGTAATGTTTAAGGATGAGGCCTTATAGTTGGTATAAAATATTGGTTTGGACAACTTTAGGTTTTAGTATATTGTTATATAAATTTATATAAATTAATTTATGGTATCGTTGAAATGATATAGAATTTATAAGTTACCATAGAACATAGACTAAGATATTTCAATGTTTAGAATGGTTTTATTCAAAGGAAACATGGTAGCTATGATTGGACAACATCATGAGGTAGATAACCTTCCAAACCAGCAACCTCAGATTGTTGGAATCAGAATTGAACATTTTTTTAGTGGTTGTTCTGTTGACTCAGCTGACAGTTGGTGGTTGTGCTTATTGAGGGTATTTTAATTTATTCTAAAAGTAAAGAGGATCATGAAATTCATTTATGGGTCTTATTTCATACCCTCTAAGGAAAAAAATAGTTTTAGAAATTCAGCACGTGTGAGTTTTGGATACAACAAATTTCATTCCTTGGTCACATTGTTTAAAAAATGGAATAACCTTTGATCCTCCTAAAACAAATGTTGTTAATTAATGTCCAAGACCCACAAAAATAATTGAGATCAGTAGTTTTCATGGTTTGGCAGGTTATTATAGGATTTTTGTTGGAAATTTTTTATGGTTATCTAGTCCAATGAATAAGTTCACTCAAAAATGAATTAAGTTCATTTTGACAAAATAATATGATGATTGTTTTATGAAATTGGAAAGAAGATTGGTTAATGCTCAAATTTTGGAATTAACTTTTCATAGATGGTGAAATAGTTATCTACCATGATGCTTCGTTGAAAACAATTAGTTTTTTCCTTTTGCAGAAATATTAGGTAATTTCTTATGCTTCACGTCAGTTCAAATCTCAAAAGTTAAATTACCCTACACATGATTGGGAATTAGCTACTGTTTTTTATGATTTAAAATTTTGGAGGAAACATTTGAATGGAGTAAAATGTCAAATATATACTGATCACAATATTTTGATGTTTATATTCACTCAGAAATAATTGAACATGAGATAGGGGATATGATTGGACTAAATCAAGGATTATGATTTCATTATTAATTACCATCTAGGAAAAGAAAATATAGTTGTGTATTCTTGGATTCTAAAAGTAATGCTTCATTAACATTGTTACATTTGGAGCAAGATCATTTGATTAAAGGCATGAAGAAATTTGGTATAGAACTTTTTAGTGCATGATGATCCTCTATCATGATTTATGTGTCAGTGAAATCATCTTTATCAGACAGAATAGAACAAGCACATAAGAAATAGAGTGAGTTATTGAAAAAGGTAGAGTTGGTTCAGAAGTTTATGTGGTCTGAATATAACATTGAAAAATATTGTGTTTTTAGTTTTGGAATGAGATTATGTGAGCCTTATGATTCATAGTTGAAGAAATAATTGTTATGTAAAGCTCATAGTTCTCAATTTTCAGTACATCTTGGTAGTACTATGATGTACAAACATCTTCATATGTATTACAGGGGGGACGGACTGAAGAGGGATATTGCAGACATTACTGTCAAGTGTTTGACTTGTCAATAGGTTAATGTAGTGTGGAAGTTACCGAAAGGGATGCTTCAATCATTACCAGTGCTAGAGTGTAAATGGGAAAATATATCCATTGACTTTGATTGGGGATTACTAAGGATATATCTAGGTAATAATGCAATATGGGTTATTGTTGATCGATTGACTAAATCTGTTCATTTCCTTCATATTCGAGATAAATTTTCTCAAGATCAACTTTCAAAGCTTTATGTTCAATAGATAGTTAGGTTTCATGAAGTTACCCTCTCCATTTTAACTGATTATGATCCTAGGTTTACTTCTAAATTTTGGAAAGGCATTCAGACGTCGTTGGGTAATGAATTAAATTTTAGTACAACTTTTCATCCTCAATCTAATGTCTATACAGAACAAACAATTTATACCTTGGAGGATATGTTACGTGCTTGATCAATGGATTACCAGGGATGTTTTGACCGACATCCTTCATTGGTTGAATTTTTTTTATAATAACAGTTTTCACTCATGTATGCAGATATCTCTATTTGAGTCATTATATGGGAAGTGGTGTCGAACTCCAAATTTTTGGGATAACTAGGTGAAGGGAAGTTTATGGGAGTGGAATTGGTAGAAGATATGACAGAATAAGTTCAGCTGATTCAGAATCACATGAGAACAACTCAGAGATGGTAGAAATGTTATGTAGATAACCGGATGAAGGATCATTCATTTGAGGTAAGTGATCATGTCTTTCTCAATGTTTCTACATGGAAAAGTGTTATGTGTTTTGTTAAGAAGTTATAGTTGAGTCTGAGGTTCATTGGGACTTATAAAAGTCTAGACATTGTTGGATCAGTTTCCTATATAGTTGATTTACCTCCATTATTATCCCAGGTACACAATGTTTTTCATGTTTTAATGTTGAGAAATATATGCGGGATTAATATCATGTTTTAATCCCAGAGGTATTTTAGTTGGAAAATAATATCTCTTATAAGGAACAAATCATCTAGATTCTTGAATAAAGAGATAAGGTGTTGCAGAATAAGGTAATTAATCAGGTAACAGTTTTGTGGGAAAACCCTACGGTTGATGGGGAAATGTGGAAATCTGAAAATGCAATGTGGGATACAGACCCCCACTTATTTGATAAGTGAATAAAATTGTGAGGACACGATTTCCAAAAGGGGGGAGGATGTAACATCCTAGGTTAATAAAGAGTAACACATTTTCATAATTATTATTATTTTTTAATTAAATATTAATTTTACATTAAAGAGGATTCTATGTTCGATGGTATACTCGACACACATCAATGGGTTTTTTTGATATCTTATGTGGCACACAATGCTGAGTTATAATGAAAAATCATAATATAATATTATTTTAAATAGTAGTTAATGCCTATCCATTGTATTGGAAGAAATAAATAGGACTAACTAAAATATTATTATACATGTTTGTTAATTTTTTTACATTTATCCAATAAAATTTATAGGCTTAATTTGGGAATGGATCTAATTTTAAGCACAAATAGTCTAAAATTCATTAATAGCTTGATTTACAACCTTTTGATAGATAACCCTTTTCAAATCTAGTTTTGGTCACATCAAGAAATCCGTATGGTTCAAACCAAAGGGAGTTATCCGATTTAAAGGCAACGTCTTCTCTTATGTTTTTTTGGATTATTTTCCTTCTCCATCGCCTAAATTCTTTTTTATTTATTTATTTTATAACAACAACAGTTTTTTAAATATACTATGTTGTTTCTATGAGAAAGAATCGAACTACACATACACACACCTCCATCTAATGGCTATAAAACAAACTGTTTCTCTGGACAATGAACTACTGCCTCATGAAATGATGATAATTCAATTATCTCCAACCACCTCGCATGGTGTCCATTATGATGGAACTATATTTATATGTGATATATATTATATTTATAATGTATCTATGCTTCTGATTTTTTCATTTATATAATACCATTATAATTCCATTATGATTAAACACGATAATTTTATTTGAGGAAGTGTGGACTACCACCCCTTCAATGTGATATGACTCGTTCATTCCATACATGGGCTGTATAAAAATGGAGTTACTGAAATTAAATATATGAAACTATACTAAAATTATAATATACCTAGGTATCATTATGTTTTCTATTCATTAAAAATACATAATATAAATGAATGTAGATTTTATGGGTATATACGGCTTACCATCTCCATGAATGGTGCATTTCAATTCTTATCTCCAAATGTTTCATACAATTATAAATACATATATATACTTGATTTATATGATATATATTATATCTAAATCATTAATATCATTATAGACATAATGTAATTCTGGCCACATAAACAACTTGTAATTATAGGAAGTTCATTTTTAACTCATGTTATGAACATTGACAAAATTCCCGATATGATCTCAAATAATTATCTCATTATTTAATCAAGGTAATAAGTGATATAAATGAAATAATAGACTTGAAATTTTTTCATAATCAAGTATAAAATAACATAAGTTCATTATTCAAAAGATTAAAGAAAGAACGTGTCATGTCCGACACGAGATAAGGATATCGTCTCAATATCTTTTCATTGATGCATACTTTGATTTATACACGACGTTATTTTATATGATATATAATAAACCCATTTTAATTATAATGTCATTAAAAGTGAATATTTTTTCTACGAATAGTTTTTCGAAATGAAAAAAAAATTGTTTTTAACGTTTTTTGGAGATAATGACCTCTCCACCTCCATAATCATTAGTTGGCTTCCTATATAAGACCTAATGTTTTTAAATTAAAAAACAAACCACTTATTCTATTTTTGGGTGTTTTGGTATTGAAAATGGATTTTGAGAACGATTTATTATTTCAATATCTACAAATGATTTATTTTGATTTTAAAGAAAATGTTATTAGTGAAATATTTATATTTTCAATATGTTATCTGTTATTATTTATAATGGTACTTGGACATTTGATGGGTGGTTATGTGTTAAACGAAATGACTGGTGGTTCAATGATAAAATAAGATGGGTGATTACGTTATAACCTCCAATGCATTGGGTATGATAGTCAGCCATATGGCCATTCCATTTAGTGATATGTGTGGAAGTCAACCATATGGTTATTCCATTTAAGTACATTTATGTCCCAAGAAACCAATATATGTTATGTGTGATTTTTATTGGGTTTATATTAATATTTTGGTCAAAAATTAATAAGAAATGATCTTTTATTCAGTAAAGAGTATTTACTACTTCATAAATGTGAAAATTATTACATATGATAAGGTATTCATGGTTTACTTGTTTTTTTAAAAACTAACTATTTTCCTAATTTGAGTATTCATTACTGTGTTTTTATACTCAAACCATGTTTTTGAAATGTTTTTCATAGGACATAAAGTGGAATAGGGTCAAGGATGGGATCATAGAAAATTCATGTTTTCTAAAACACGGAACTAGACATGAATCTTTTTTTTTCAGAGAGTTTTTATTTTCTTAAAAAAGGATACTGAGTAGAAGTGTCTACATGTACTATTCCAGTTGTTATGCATATGTTATGTCATAATTCTCTAATTCTATAAACCAAACAAGATCCTCAATGTGAATAATTAACTTAATTCATTATTATTAATTGTTTAAGCTTGGGGCCTTATAATATACCCTATTATAAAATTTCATGACATTTTCTTATATATTCCCTCTTCAAAAAAATATCGTTAGACATATCTTTAGGGATCTCTATAATGTTTTCTCATCCCAGTTCCCAAAGTATTATTAATCATGTCCTCTGACACCAACTATAGTGACCCATGATTTTTCATATCAACCTCAATTTCTTATAAGTAACATTTACTTTATTATTATAAGTAGTTAATTTGCTTAGGAGATATTTGTGAGGGTTTGGAGGAATTATTAGGATATATTTTTGAGATTTTATGAATGTTTATGCTTTTAGGATGTCTATTATAGAGCATGTAACTCCTATCAAAACACATGACAAGTGACGTAGTGGGATCATCATAGGTGGATTATTAGGCACAATATTTGTACAACCCTTGCATACATCAATGAATGACCATGAATTTAGGGATAGAGGTAGTTTTCATAGTTAACACACGATTCTCCGAAACATGCAACCCAACCATTTACAACTAAAATATAGATAAAAAATTGTGGATCTAACTTGGGTTTGCTCAAAAATGGTTTTTTACATCCATTGTGACCCTAAATATATTTTCTCTCTTGAAAAATGTTGTTCAGACCAGTCCTCTTTATTCATGAGTGAATTTTTTTTAAAATCATGGTGTGTTGAAGGAAATTTAGATTAGAAAGTCTCTTTTCCTTGTTTTTCCCTTTATTTTCATCTTATTTCATTTCAATTAATGATAGATTCGATCCATTGGAGATGGATATAGGTTTTATATTCTAATAATGTTGAGATATGGATATATTTATTGTACAAAACATGTTATAAGAAGGTTTTTTGGATGTTAAACATGATTTTGTTGAATTATTAGTGTCATTTTTCATTTTCATCAATGTTTTTGGGGTTGGCCACTAACTGTAAACTCTACTTATTAAAACATTCACGATTCCATTAAAATTGATTGAATTTATCAAATTAAATTGTAAAATATTTATTCAATGAATTATGGAAATCCACATTACTGGTGTTTTTTGGAATTGTGGGAAAGTAGTAGTTATAAAAAGTGCTTGTTTTATTTTAAAATGATGATTATAAAATTTGAATTTTTTAAATTTATGAAAATGGTTTAATAGAAACTATTTTAGTAAAAGGGAGGTTTTTTAAAATATATTTAAATGGATGGTTTTCCATGGTTATTTCATACAGAAGTTGGTTTGGGTATATGATTTCAATGTGATCCTAAATAAGGGGTGTTTACAATTGGAGGACAAGTTACGTTTCCATAGATAATGGTGTTGTTACATTGAGTAAAAAGGGTATTGGACAGATATTTATGACTTTGTTTATGGATTATAAACCACTCATGTGTAAGGAACTCAAATAATAATTCTTGTGTGGCTATGTGGTTTTAGGGAATCAAGTAATGGGTATTAAATGTATTTCAGAAATGGTTTAATCGAATTGTTTGTTTTCTTTATATGGAAATATAGTTAGTTTGGAATACTTTTTTTGTATAATTTATTTTATATTATGATATAAATTAATTCTAATTGTTTTAGGAATTATTTTTTTATAATTGTGCTAACATGTTCTATCCTTGTGGTGTGAGTATGAACGTAATTTTGGGAAAACCTATTGAGTTTTATTACTCTCCCTATACATGGGAAAGTAGGTTCATTTGATGATTTCTTAGTGTAGTAATTATGTTAAAAATTGGAAATCATCCCCCAACCGTTGTTTAGGGCCTTGGAATTTATTTTGAGCCTTTGTTATCTTGGGGATTCAACCTATGTCCATGTAATTTCACCGAGTTTTTCCAATAAAATGAGAATGGGAGGGATTTTACAAATAGTACATTTATTGTCTAGTCTATATTTTATATTTGAAAACATGTATTCATTTATTGGTATTAGAGTTGGAAATTCATTCATGATTCTTCCTTGAGTTGATTGGTAGTAATGAGTAAGATCATTATGACATGAAATGTATAATATAAAAATTCATAGATAGACTATTTATACTAAACACAATGTTACTATGTATTTGGGTACGTCAGAGTTTTAAGAATCTTATAGGAGATAAATCATTATCATCATGGATTTTGTAGATGAGAAGAGCATAACATGAATTGATAAAAATTGTTTCCCACTAAGAGTGTGTAGTTCATTTTTCAAAATTAATTTTGATTTTTTACAAAATAGTTTTTTTAAAGGATTAAAATTATCTCAAATGTAATATTTTGAAAATAGATGGTGGTGGTATTTTGAAAAAGGATTGTTTTTCAAATAGAAAGCTATAATGTATTGGCATTTTGGAAATCCTTGTTCGGATAATTTTGATATGGTGAATATAAAATTTCTAAGCCATTAGCTACTTGAGAGAGAGAATCATGGAATTCTATTTTAATTATTGAAAATGATATATGTTAGTAGTAGATAAAACCACCTTGGAGAGGCTAATGATAATTTGGTTTCACATGAAACACAAGTGAACCAATAGTTGGTTCGTATTATTGTGTATTCATTTCATTCCATGGATAAGGTGAACTGAAGGGATGAACCTTGGAAAATGGATCATTTCATTTAGCTCAAGAATAAGAATCCACCATTCCTTTTTGGTGATTCTGAAGTAGAGACACATCAAAATGTAGTATATTGATAATGATATAATTTTCTAGAAACCATTAACTCTATGATTTACCAAAATTCTAGGACATTTTCTGATATTATGACTCATACATACAGTTAACCTTAGGCATTTTCTTATGTTTATTATAACATTTTTCTCATCATATTGTCCAAATGTTAGCTAAACCTATCCTATAAATCAAACTATATAATCCCATGATTTTTACCATATGATATTATAAATTTGTAGTTGAATATTCAATTAAGTACAGAAATGCATAACTGAGGACCATAATAGTTTAGTGTTTTTTATATAAGATACACAATATTCTAATTTGATGAATTATTATAAAAATATATTATAAACAACTTCCCCTTAATTAATCTTTACCAATGTTCCCTACTTGAAACCATTATTAATATCCAAAGGAAACAAAACATAAGTATGGATGAGGTCAGATACTCAATAAGGGTAACAAAGTGAGATATCCATGATAACATAAGCATGACATGAGAATAAAGGTATGATAATATCATCATATCATTATAAAAACATTATATACATGTTGAAAATTTTAATCTAGATATAGAAAATAAATTCCATCATATCATAAGACATGAATCGTAAATGAATCAAAGAAATGAACTTTGAGAGAAAAACATTGGCATATGACATAGAATTGTTGAATACATATAAGTAATGTGAATAATATATTTAGTAGATAAATAACATTCTCAATGATTTATTATTGGAATGGTTTCAATCCCCAACCCATCATATTAGTCAATGTTAACTCCCAAGACCGTTAATGTTGAAAATCTCTTGTACTAAACAGGGTTCACTCCATAATACATTCATTCCTATCTCATGAGATATAAATATTTACCCAATGAATTGGTTTGATTTATATGTCTCTCCCTTTACATAATGGAAATCATACATATTCTTTCTATAAGATCATAAAAAATTCATCAAATCACAATTCATAAAAATGATTCATGTTCCATAAACATTTCATCATATCAAAACCTGTGGAAAATAGATGGGTATCATAACCATTTCATCATTAAATCACAGCATAACCCATTAATTGAAAAGGTTTCATAATAATTATATCTTGGTATAAACTTTGGTTGAAAACATATTTCATAAAAATAACGTAATGGTAAACATAAACCAACTAAATAAGGAATAATAATGGTATTATTTGATTATTTCCCCAGTAATGAATAAGTATCATCGGTGGAAGTCATTTAAAAAGTAAAAATATTCATAAATATCATTCAGAATTTTTTTTGATTAAAATAATATTATTTCAAAATAAAATTTTAAAATGATTAATTCATAAAATTATTTTTGAAATACATTCACTATAAAATAACCCCATAAAATTATTATCGAAGATTCAAAAATCATTTAATTTTTTTTACATAAATGTATATTTTATTATTTGAAAAATCTTTTTTAAAAAATAAAACTGTTTTAAATTTATTTTCATTATATGCAAGGAATACTATAAAATATTATTTAAAAATAATTTAAAACAATTCCTAAGGAAAATATTTTTTCACTTTCAAATAAACTTTTTAAATCATAAAACATTTTCTGAATCCATTTCATGGGTAACAACATTTATAAAATATAAATTATTATTTAAAAATAATTTAAAACATCTCTTGAGAAAAATATTATTTCCATAGTGAAAAAACATTTTAAAACATAATAAATTTTCAAAATTTATTTATTTTAAAATAATAATTTAATCATATAGATGATACCTTAAAATTTTGAGTTTTCATGAAAATAGGAATTGTCGTAAGTTTTAAAAACAAACAATCCTTTCACATATTTTGTAAAATCTAAACAATCCTTGATTTTAAATTGGAATCATTATTCTTCTCGAAATAATAGTTCAAATTCAACAATGGGTAACTGTTTCTTTTATACATCATTTAGACAATGTTTTGAATATTTTTTTAAATAGTTGTAGAAAAAATTATTTTGGAAGAAAACCATTGTTCTCAACTAAAGGGATAAAAGTATGATTTTAATAAAAAAAATTCACTTTTTATACAGAGTAAAAAAATATTAAAATGTATGGAAAACACATATTTTTCAAATCACTATATGAGAATAAAAAGTTTTTTTTTTATAAAAATACCATAATATTTCATCATTAGAAGCATAATCATGAGTAATCCCAACAAATGATGAGGCTGTAACATAAAACCCTTACTATTTTACTAAAATATATACATTTGAACAAAAATATAATCAAGTTAAATGAAACAAATAATAAAATTATAAAAAAAATTCATTTTATTATATGTCAAATAGAATATATATATATATACCTAATAAAATAATGTATGGTCATGACATAACATAATTTTCAAATAATGAAAATAGATAATAATGTCCATTATCATTTCAGTAACTTTTGAAATGTAATCCACATGAAATACATATCATTATATGGACATGTAAATTATAATTTAAAATATAATTATATATAATATATACACCAAATTAATGAAATACATGGTTAATATGACATTTGTCTCATAGAAAATTAAAGTGATACGAAAATCCCTTTACACTATTGTATTTAGTTAAATAATAATAATAATAACAATAACATAACCCAAAAATAAACAATATATATCATGAAAATAAATAAATTAATTATATAATGTGTCCAGGGGGCATTATATACACAAAAAAAATAAATGAGTGGTGAATTTGGAATATGTATCAAATAAATAAAAGTGAGACTAGAAATCCATTACAATAATTGTTGAATTTAAACATACAAATTAAAACCTAAGATATAATTCACTAAAAGTTTAATATAAATATATTATGTAAAAATACATATATATATAATTCCATATAATAATTTTTTGACCTCTTACTACTTATTTATTTACAAAACTATGTTAATGCCATATTTTTTGAAATAAATACTTTGTTTTTTGTGTATGTTTTGATTTTTTATTTTGGGTCGTCATACTTTGATCATAGTAACATCATCTATAAAATTATCAATTTGATATAAATATCATAAATATTCCGTATATATATAAAGTTAGAGAGATCCATTAAAGTTGTTATTAGAAAATTAATACACCGTTTATGGAGACAATGGGCCATATATATGCATGAACACTTATTGTATTTCCCCATATTACAAGAATAAATTTAGGAAAATAATATATTACCGATAAAAAATAATATTTATTTATTATATATTACATATTTTCATTATATTCATTTTTCCTTCTATATAAATCACGTATATTTCACATCGTTTGGCGAGGTGGTAGACCACCGTACACTTGAGAAATTTTCCCGTATTCCTATAGAATGTAAATTAATATGGAATAGGTAATATCATGTTTCAAAATGAATAAAAATATAATAAATATCATATATAAATATTTTTATCCATAATTATATCACTATTTTAGAGGTGGTTATAGAAAATGAATTACATTAGTTCACGAGGTGGTAGTCCTCCATACAAAAGAATGATTATTTCTTATACAATTCACGGGAAGTAGAGATGGATTTATGTAATGAAGTTTACATAAAAATGTTATTATATTTTATATACATATATAATTATGTAATCATGTTTTAGAAACATTTATTTGAGGTTGAATAAAAACTATAATAAAACACTCGGTTACGTGTTTTACCACTTCACCAAAAAACATATATTGTATTGCAACAAAATGATTTATACGTTAGATTTTTGAATTACTTTACTCTTAAATAATGATATCAGGGAAGAAGGAAAGTGATTTACATTGGTATCTTGTCATCCAATGAGTCTTGGAAGGGTTAATGTTATAGGGTAATGGGTGGAATTTTACATGTGAGAGGAGTAGTGCACATTTAAACATTTTATTAAATGTCTAAAATCATTTTTAACAAGACAAATAGTTCTAAAATTGAACAATGTCAATAATAAAATAGAATAGTTATAAATATATCCATAAAATTTTGTATTGGACATGTTTTGAGTTATTTATAACCATTATAATTTAGGTTTAATGCCAAGTAAACACATTTTTACCATAACAATTTTAAATATTAGTTACTATTTTGATTATTAATTATAGTAAAATTTTATGTTTAAATTAGAAGATAACATATAATATTTTGGTATATATATGGAATAATTTTTTTTCAAAATTTCATGCACATAAGTTGAAATAATTAATTTAATATTAGTCTCACATATGTGATGAGAAAAAGTCTTTTGAAAGACAAAATTGTCAAAAGTTTAAAAACATGTGGTATAAAAAGTCAATATTAAAATGATTCTAGTGAAAAAAAAATTATTTATAAATATACAATTGAACTAGATTTTTAAACCATCATAAAACGCTTATTATATTGTTAATGCCTTAAAATAACAGACATCTCTTAATAAAAACCAATATTATTCATTATTCATCGAAATATTTATCTTATTTAAAAATTACCAAAAATTCATCTATCATACTTTTGACATGATGATCTAAAAAATTAAGTATAAATTTTCAACGAATTTTTTTAAATTTGTAAAAGAAGTGTGAAAAATGAAACAATTTTTTTTTGAAAAATACAGGTTTCATGCCTAAAATATTATTTATGATTATATCATGTTCAGAAAATATATATGATTATTGTTAAACATGTGATGAAATAATATCTATATGTATATATATATCTTTAAATTATTTCAAAAAATGTTTTTTTAAATTTGATTAGTTAATGCATGATTATTTTGTTAAAAATAGTTTTTTCAGAAAAAGATTTCCCTTATTTTCAAATAGTTGTTATTTTCAATGATATTTAATTGTTAACCAGAGAAATAATTTTATATAAATGTAGAAACCATATATTTTCATAATATTGTTAATCCTAGGCATACACCAATTGTAATGGCTCAGTGATAACTATCATATTAAATAATAATATTTTAATATTTTTTCCTATTTCATTTAAACTTGGCGTTGGGTGTAATGTCACAACACTGAATCATGAATGTAATAAAAAATACCAAAAATATTAAATTAATTTGATAAAAAAATTTCACAAAATATTTGTGCATTTTAGTGATTGTTCATTTCTATTATTTTCTTGTTTTGGGACATCGATATATTCTATATTTTATTTATTAACTTCATCGAGATTATTTTTTGAAAATCATTCCTTCTAGTAGTTTTGGACAACCTGTTTCTTATCATCAACCCTTGTATATTGGGAATTATATTTTGGTCGTGCAAAGACTGTCTTGGGTTACAATGGGTTGTAATATTTTGGGTAGGCTCATGAAAAATAGGTATTATTGTTTTTTTGACTATTTTTGTTGTCAGTATTCAATTTTGGGATGTTTTGGTAGGAATAATATAAAAATATTTGATATTAAATGGTATGTTACGACTCATTGGTTGTCGATCTCTCATTTTTATTATCATTATTTATTCATATGTTATTTGTTAATTTTTATTTTATAATTTTGTTATTTTTAATCCAAATCTATCACATTTATTTTATGTTGGTTTTTTCTATTGTTTTATGCTATCCTAAGCTGGAGTTGGATTTTGGATCTAATGTTTTAATTTCTTATTGTCAGATGATGTGTAATATCACCCCCTATAAGACTTAAATCAATTCATTATGACTGTATTGTTCTTAAACCATGGGTTTGAATGCATCCATTTGAATTGATTTTCATTGAAGCATTGGAATGAATGGATTGAACTATGGACCATTTTGCAGCACCAATCCCTATTTATTTTATATAGAATGAACCAAAATGGTTTAGGGGATTCATATTTATAATATTATTCACGATATATATCCATACATAAAATGTATAAATGATCCTTGTGGTGGAGTATTTTTTTTTGAAATAAAAAAAGGCTCGTAAAATTCATTGAAACTCGTGGTGTAGTAAAAGTAATGTGTGGAATTTTAGATCATTAAGGGCTTAGTATGAGGTGGTGGAACATTGTTTTCATTGTTACTAAGCATTATTACTTTTAATGGAAAAACATCAAGGAACTATTTACTAAGAAAATATATCCCGAATCGATGCCCATGTTTAAATTAATAGAGTTTTTCATCATTGTGAAAGGATATAGATCTGTGTTGGTGTGTGTATATCACAAGTTTGTCACTCCATTGTTTCAACTAAGGATGTGTCTGATAGAAATATAATGATATAGTGTTTTTATATAGATCATAGAAATGATACCAGGATATAGGTCATCATGTTAATGCTATCAGCCAATGTAAGAAGTTTTGGATATGGACTTGATGGAATACCATAACATAATAGGTTGGAAAAGGTTGACTATAGTTTCCCTTTTCAGTTATTTTATCACAATCGGTTCAAGTAATGGAATCTATAAATATAGTGATTTACCTAATAAAATATTTCAGGAACTCCTCAAAAATATATATTAACCCCATTATATGTGGCCCATTTCTTTACTTGTTCCCAGTGGTTCTATAAGGGACACATGAAATTATTTGGAATAATTCTTCTATAGGTTTTGACTAATCTGGTTGTCTTCATCACAATGAGAAGTCTTATCTGGATCAGTCTCTTCATTACTCAATTAATTCCATGTTTACACCTAAAACATTAGTAGAAAATTATGTTACTTCATAATCTACATGGTTATTTCTACATTCCTCTATAATAAAATCAGTTATAAGAAGTTAAGGAGTATCCATTGGAAGTTGTTATTGGTCCTGTTTCTGTGAGGGGTACCATTTTTTTCATTACCTATATTAATGGAATTATTGGATATAAGTTCCTATTTTTCCTTTTTATCCAAAAACACTGTGTATATTCTATAATATCCTATTGAGATCATTATAATTTTTTTATGGAAGTAGTAATGCTTATATGAAATTATAAGGATAAAGGTTTTCATTTTCCATCGTGATCATGCATTATGTGTGTTATAGAACTAGAATGAGATTACTTTTTTCTCAACATGGACCTCGTGAATATGATTAATGGGATATATTGGTTTATTTCTCAAAAGGATCAAATGTATTTTTATCACTAGAATAATTTTAAATTTTTTTGATGGGGATCTCATGTGTTTAATGGAGATAAGGATCAATGTTCAAGTTCACTTAAGGAACATATTCCAAATATTAATATGTTTGTTTTTTTCAGCATCAATGTCAAAATTGGAATATCAAAGTTATATCCTTCCTTTAAAATTCAATGTGTTTCTAGAAGTTTTTTTGAATATGGGTTTCTTCCAAAGTGGTGGGTAGATTTATTGATTGACTCGCCACCCAAATCTAAGAAAATTTTAATTTTATATTACCGTATAGATTAATATGAATTTATCGTGATGAAAATTATGAAATATTATATGAAATCTATTGGATATATAAGACCAAGTGTGTAACATTATGTAGAACCCATTGTTTTTCAATGAATTTCATTTAGAACCCTCACTTCTATATCAATTATTGGAAGTTATTTCTAGTAATAACGATGAAAAAAAGACATTTATGTCACATCAAAGATTTATTCCAACAGATAAAAAGTGAGAGAAGTTTTCTAAAATTAATATTTTACATGGTTATCTTAAAATCATAATTAATGAATCAAATATTTTGAATAATTATATAAATAAAAGTTAAGGACATTTAAAATAACTTGGGATTTCATTTTTCAAAACTAACAATCCTTCAATCATTAAAATATTTATGAACATGATTTTAGACAAATATCGTAAATATTTTTACATAGTATTTATGGATGAAATCCAGATATATTCTATAAAGTATGGTGATCATTTATTTTAAATTAGTTATATTTCTAGAAATATGAGGCATCCCCATCTTTAAATATATTTATCATATTCTATTTTTTGAAAATATAATTTCAAATTCAACAATCATGTGATCTCAAAACATTGTATCGTTATCATTCATAAAATGGTGAAAAACATCATGTCATAAAAAGTAACATGAATTTAAATTGAGATATATAGCTTCATGGGATTGTTAATATATAATCATTGATATATAAAGTGATTCTAAAATATTTCTTCTCATTTAAATATTCTTACCCAAAAGGGGAGTGAAATTATTATGGGATTGAATGTGTTATAAATCCTTCAATGATACTATGTGATAATTGACCTCAACACATATTCTAACATTACCAGAGGCTAGTCAGGTATTTGTGGTTTTATTTAATACATTAGTTTTAGGGATTTTATATCTTTTCTAAATTGAACATGAATCATAGCCATAGAACTTATGAGGAATACATATATTCATTCAACATCTATATTCCTTATACACTTCGGTAAGATGGTGTAGTTTCTTATACCCTTTGTAAGATGTTACCCCAAATGGTTTTAAAGGACTCTACAGATGATTGGAACATGAAGTATATTTTTACAGTTATACACCAGGGGGATTTTGATGTGTAGCCTAACTATATATTGGAAATTTCTTATGTGATATAAATTATACATTAGTTTATTATTCCATAGAAATAAAATTGTGATCAGTTTGAGAGTATAAATGATTGTTAATGTTTTGTGTATACCAAAGATGAAATATCTATCTCCATTTAGGGTATCCATAGTTTTTTATCTATCATGATATCCTTTTTCTATGAGAACAGTTGTCTTGGGTGATTTCAACCATTCCTTGTGGATTGTTCACCAAAGAAACAAAATAATGATTTATGAAATTAAATGTTATTTATGGTGTCCTATAATAAAATAATACATAGATAAATTTTTGTCTCTAGGTTATACATTTCAATATATCGTGAATAAGAAAAAAAAGACATGTGGTTTTCTAAAGACTCTCCCGATGCTAACTTTGATGTGAAATGACATATTCAAGGATTTCATTGCTTGTTTCTTTCAACATCTTGAGGTAAAAATTTTATTTTTATATTTATCGATCCTTAGTCTAATTATTAACATTTTATATATTTTTCACACCACCAAGGAGGAAGACCTAGGAATGTGTTATGCAACGTCCCGGACCCGGGTGCCAGGCAACGGGTGCCCCGAACCTAGTTCGCCACGTGACCTCAAGCGCATTTCCCAAAACGCCAGAGGATGCCGACTAGCAGCGAGGGCCCAGGTCTGATAGTTGGGAAACTATGACCTCATTTGTCAAAGTGTAGCGCAGTAGAATTTAAATAAAACATACAACAAACATCGGGAGCAGTAAACCATACACAACTGAAATAAACTACAGCAGTGGATATAACCAACATTATATAAATGATGATGCGACATGTCTCAAGTTCTAAGAAAACAACCAGAACATGTTATACATCAAGACAATACAACCAAAAGCAGAGTACAACAAAACAAAGCAAAACAGCTGGCAGCGGCATCGCAAGCCTAGGCTCGGTCCCATGCCCTCCTACTCCTCTGCAACAGTCAAGTACCTGTATAGGGACTCTTTCCCCTATATACACCTACAGAAATGTAATCTATTTGGCCCAAAAAGCATGACCCAAACAGGGTGTGAGACATATATCTCAATAGGCACCCACCGAAGGCCCATGCCCAACTGCGATAAGCATGCAACAATATTGTGCAATTATAAAATGCAATAATGTAAGCAGTACAAAAAGTAACTAACTTAACAATTAAATTTCCATTTTATTATTCATTTAATTTATTTAATTTAGTAACATTCTTGTTCTCAACAGCACCAAGCCCTCAGGCCAACTAGAACTGTGCCCTCAAGATAAAATAGTAACCACGCCCTCAGGCTTTCCCTCAGGCCATACAGAATCCAACCCGTAGGTATTGCCCTCAGGCGTAACAGAAATTTCCCACAGGCGTAGGACGTGTCGTCCTCAGGCACAGAAGTCAAGCCCTCAGGCACGAAAGGTAGACCTCAGGTGGAATAACGACAGCCCTCGAGCTAAAACAGTCACGCCCTCAGGATAATACAGTACAGTTCCCATAGGCTAATCAAGTAACCGGGCCATGCCCAATAGGTAAACAAGTAGTAACAAGCAATTCCTTCAATGCAATTCTAAAATTACTACTTTAAAGGCATACCCTCGGGTATCCTGTCCAAATGGCTAAAAAGGGAAACACACCCCAGGGGTGATTCCAGATCCAAGCAACGATCCCAACCAGCATTTTATTATCACAATTTATTCACCTATGCAATTCTAGGCATCAAATATAGCAACGGCCTCAACCACACGACACCCCAATATGGGTTCGTGGCACGCAAATGAACAAAAACGCACGACAGTTCAAAAATGAACACAAAGCCACCTACCTTAAACGCCAACGAACGTTATACCTGAACACCAACTCCAAAAATGCCCAAGAATGGCGTAGATCTGACGAGGAACAAAACCCATTCAACCCTAAATAACTTACGTTAGGAGAAGAATTGGTAAGAATGGTACCAGGAGGGGAGAGGGATTAGCCGTACGGTTCCAACGAAATCATCCGAAGCCAAAATGGATTCCAGAAGAATTCCTGTGGATCTTCAAAGATCCAAACTCCTCTTTTGGCTCCAAAACGGCTCAAAAGCCCCCTCTGCCAAATGAGGAGGCCACTGCCAGTTTTAAGCCGAAAAAACAAAGTACACGGCATGTAATTCTTTCATTTAACTGTTCATTTGGCTGCACCGCCACACTATTCATCCGTTGACCTAAGTACACAACATGTACTCCCAAGTACACGGCGTGTACAGTTTCCCAGTAGGTGGCCACTCCACTGCCTTAATATTCAAGCCTGCCGACTGACTACACGGCATGTAAGGTACCACTACACGGCGTGTAGTCGGTTCCTACACCCCTCGTCGCTGACAAGGATACATGCCCCTTGTACTCATCCCAACACGGCCAAAATTACACAGCATGTGGAAAAAGTACATAGCATGTAGTTATGAAAATTAGCATTCTTTTCCATTTTCCATATTTTCTCAATAAAACTTATGGAAAAGGAAAAGGAAGAATCTTGTACCTAAAAAATAAGAACCGAGTTCTTCAAACTTCCCCCCTTATAGAAATTCGCCCCCGAATTGCCCTTCCAAGGGTGGAGAAGATGAAGCTCAGAACAACTCCGGCCACTGAGCACGTACATCAGCCTCCCGCTCCCAGGTCTCATCCTACACTCGGCCATGCTGCCATAACACTCGTACGAGAGGAACTGACCGGCCTCGGAGAACCATCGTGCTCCTGTCAACGATACGGATCGGATGCTCCAAAAAAGGACACATCATGGTGAATCACTACCTTCTCAGGCTGAAAGGTGTGAGACGGGTCTGAATGGTAGCGACATAACTGAGACACGTGGAAGATGTCATGCATGGATCAGTACCTCTATGGTAACTGCAACTGATAGGCAACCAACCCGAATCTCTAAAAGATCTCGAATGGCCCCTCATACCTTGGTGAAAGCTTATCGTGTCACCTGATTCGCTTGTGTCCCATCCTCGGTGAAAAACGTAGAAAAACCCGATCCCCGACCACAAACTCCAATGGTCGTCTGTAGCGATCAGCAGAAGACTTTTGACGGGACTGTGAGGTAGCCATCCGCTTCGGAATCAACTGGACCTGCTCAGATGTCTTCTGGATGAGCTGTGGCCCCCGTAAAGCTGCCTCACCTCCCTCTAACCAGCACAAAGGTGATCGGCATGGCCTACCATATAAAGCCTCGTATGGATCCATCTCAATAGTTTCCTGAAAACTATTGTTATAGGGAAACTCGACTAAGGGTATATGATTCTCCCAAGATCCCCCAAATTCTAGGACGCATGCACGTAGCATGTCCTCTAGCACCTATATCGTCCGCTCTGACTGACCATCTATCTGAGGGTGGTATGGTGTGCTTAGAAGCACCTATGTACCTAGCACCCTCTGAAAACTCTGCCAGAAATGAGACATGAAGCGGGCGTCCCTATCTGAAACGATAGAACAAGGGACCCCATGAAGACGTTCGATCTCTCGGATATACAGCCTTCTGAGCTCGTCAACACTGAGGGTCTCCATAATCGGCAAAAAGTGAGCTACCTTCGTGAGTCTGTCCACAACAACCCACACGACATCATTTCCATGAGGTGACCATGACAAACCCATCACGAAATCCATCGCGACATCATCCAATTTCCACTCTAGAATGGGTAACTGCTGTAACAGTCCAACTGGTCTCTGATTCTCTACCTTCACCTACTGAAAGGTGGAACATCTCGTAACAAACCCAGTTATCTCTCTCTTCATACCCGGCCACTAGTACTGACGTCTCAAGTCTCGGTACATCTTGGTAACTCTGGGATGAACTGCCCAAGCTGACACCTGAAAAACTCGCATCAGCTCCTCGCGTATATCCCCTAGAACCCATACTAGCCCATGGTAACGCAAAACCTCGTCGTCGCCTATTGCCCAACCGGGAGGAGGGTCCTCACTTGCCACCGATTCCAGCAGAACTAGGCCTTCTGAATCAGATAGCTGCCTCATCCTCACTCTTTCCAGGAGGGTAGAAGTCACAGCTAACGAGGAAAGATAAGTCTGCCCCTTTCGGTCATGTACCTCCAGATGCAACTCAGAGAACATAGCCATGAGCTCCCACTCACCACTGGCCTCTTCCACTGCCTGTATCCGAGTCTTCCTTCTCAGTGCATCAGCTACTACATTACCTTTACCAGGTGTATAGGGAAGAAAAATTGAAGGATTGTAGGTACTCAACACACCTTCTCTGCCTCAGATTCAGGTCACGCTGAGGAAAGATATACTTGAGGCATTTGTGGTCGGTGAAAACCACAAAATTCTCTCCCAGTAGATAATGTCTTCAACAGCGCAACGCATGCACAACTACGGCCAACTCAAGATCATGCGTCGGGTAATTCCTCTCATATGGCCTCAACTACCAAGACCCGTACGTGACAACTCAGTCACCCTGCATCAAAACGGCTCCCAGCCCAATACCTGATGCATCCCAGTAAACTGTATAGCTCTTCCACTGCTCTTGGAGTATCAGTATTGGTGCTGATGTCAACCTTCCCTTCAAGTCCTGAAAAGCTGCCTCACAAGCTTCCGACCAAACGAACATCACACCCTTCTTAGTTAGACCTGTCAATGGTATTTCTAAGAGGGAGAAGTCTTGAATGAAGAATCTGTAGTAACCAGCCAGCCCTAATAAACTCGGTATCTCAAACACGTTTTTAGGCTGCTCCCAGGAAACTACTGCTCTCAACTTCTTTGGGTCTACTACAACTCCCGCCTCTAAGATAATGTGACCTAGGAAGTGAATCTGGTCCATCCAAAAGTGGCACATTGAGAGCTTTGCACATAGCCGGTGCTCTCTTAGTGTAATAAATACTATCTCAAGATGGGTGGCATGGTCATGTCATGTGTGGGAGTACACCAAGATGTCATCCAAGAATACTACCACAAAAAAATAAAGATACAGATGGAAGACAGGATTCATCAGAGCCATGAAAACAGCTGGCGCGTTCGTCAGTCCGAACGGCATAACCGTATACTCATATAGACCATACTTTCTCTTGAAAGCTGTGAGAGGTATATCAGATAGTCTAACATGAAGCTGATGATATTCGGATCTCAATTCAATATTTGAGAACACTCGTTCTCCATGATGCTGATCAAACAGATCATCTATCATCGGCAAGAGATATTGGTTTTTAACCGTCAACTGGTTCAGCTTCCGATAATCCACGCAAAGCCTAAGGGTACCATCCGCCTTCTTCGCAAAAAGGACTGGAGAACACCAAGGAGAAGTATTGGGTCAGATAAAACCCTTCGCTTGTAGCTCCTCTAACTGCCGCTTGAGCTCCTGCAACTCAGGCGTGGCCATCCAATTAGGAGGAATGGACACCGGTGCTGCTCCTGGCACATGCTCACTAGAGAAATCCACCTCACGCACTGGGGGTAGACCTGAAAAGTCATCCGGGAAGACATCCCTGAAACGATCGACAATTGGAGGGAAATCTGTCTGACAAGTCCCCTGGTCATCCTGATATATGCTCGCAATTTGGGTTGTGACTCCACCTCTCCCATGATGCTCTGGTCCAACTCGACTCGCCTGAACATCCCATTCGCCCTTGTATAGAAACTCTCCTCTCTCTCGTGATGTGAAACGCACCCTGCGATGATAGAAGTCTACAAAATCTCGGAAGGGAACCAACCAGTCCCTTCTGAGAATGACATCATAGCTCATCATCTCTAAGACATAGAGGTCCCAAAGTAAGTGACACCCATCAACCTCAAGGGGGAACTCCTTGAACTGAAGCACACCATCCGCTCTAGTCCCCAACAGAGTGTCTAGCGTCATGATATCAGAAGAGGAAGAAACACCGAGCCCAAGGATCTCCACAACGGGTACATATATGAAACTATGCGTATCACCTGTAACAAAAAGTACTGAAGACAAGACAGAAGCTACTAGAATAGTACCTCTGACTGTTGAAGGTCTGGGATCCTGCTCCTGTTGGGTCTGTTGCACTGCATATGCATGCCCAGTGTCGCGGCCCTGCGACACAGCCTTGCTAACCTGAGCTGTCCCACCCTACTGCCTATGAGATCCTGGTGTCTGGCTACCACGACCACGACCACCATCTCTTCCTACATGCCCTGACGTATTCCAGTTCCCATACTGGTAAGAAGCCACTGGTCCTGCTCCCGCACGCGGAGTCTGCACAGAACCCATCTCACTAGACACTGGTAGAAACGCCCTGAAATAGCGCTGCAGATGACCCATCTTACTGCAAGCTCAGCACTCCACTGGGTCTCGTGGACACTATGGCCTCTTGTGCCCCTCTCTACCACACTGGTAGCACCTGATCAGACCACCTGTAGAAGCTGCCTCGCTGGTACTTCCGCCCTGAGAGAAGTCTATCTATCTCATCCTCTTGCCACCAGAAATAGTACCAGTAACAGGTGCTGAACCACCCTGGCCAACCCCACCAGATTCTTGCAAGTTCCTCTCTGTAATCAATGCTTGGTTCACAATCACATGTATAGTAGGTAACTTGAAAACATTCACCAGTGCTCAGATGTCATACCGAAGACCATCCTCAAAATGTATGAATCTCAGCGTCTCATCACCCACCAGCACGGGTGAAAAGCGCTAAAGCTCCATAAAACGAGCAGAATAGTCCATCACTAACATAGCGCCCTACTGCAGATTCATGAACCCTCGAGCTCTATCTGCCCTCAGCGTCTCGGGAAAGAAGAAGTCATAGAAGACTGCCTGAAAATCTTCCCACACCATGTCCCTGTGATGCTCTAACTGGGTGGTAACATCCCACCACCTCTTGGTAGAATCACGCAGCAAGTATGTCGCGAGCTTGACCCTCCGCCCTGGATGTGTCTCATCATGCTTGAAAATAGTCTGCATCGATCATAGCCAAGACTCCACAGCCTGTGGCCTTGCATCCCCTGAAGACGTAGGCAGATGCAACTGTTGGAATATACGAGTCAACTCAGCCATAGATGTAGCATCCTGCGGTGCTCCCTGAAAGGTCTGTATGAACCGTATAAAACCTTCACAGAACTGCGCCTCCGCGCCTACATCCAGTATAATAGCTGGTGTCGCATCTGGCTCTACTGGTAGATCCACTGGTAACCCATGGCCTACCATCTCCGGAGTATAATTGTCGCCGCTCTCCTAGGGAACAACTCATGGTCGTCTCGGCGGCATGTCACTACAAGGTCAGAAGAACGCCTCAGATTCAAGATTATTAAGACCAAAAAGCGAAGGAATCACAAAGGAACAAGAGGAAGAAGGAATTCAAAATTTTTCAAAACAAGACTACACGATGTGTAAAATGACTACACGGAGTGTACTTGACTTCCCTTCCCCTTCCCGGGTCCTTTTACACGGCTAGGCCACATGACTTCCATTCAATGAAACTACACGGCGTGTATAATATCTACACGGCATGTATGGTGTTATTTTACAACTTCCCGTGTCATCTGTGACGCGACCGACTACTCGGCTTACAACTGCACGACGTGTTACACCAGCATACGGCGTGTACACCACACCCGTTTCCCAACCAAACAGCTAAGTCCACACAGTCTGTCCTCGAACAAGACTACACGACGTGTTCAAGGAGAGGTGACATCGACCCGTGTTGTTAGCTACACGGCCGAGTCCCCAAGTCACACTACACGACGTGTGCATCATTGACACATCGTGTTCTATGAAGGAGCTTACCGACCCGTGTTGTTAGTTACACGGTCAGACTTCGGGTCAACACTACACGGTGTGCACAGACCTACACGATGTATTTTACCCAAGCCCTTCCCTACTCCGTGTCTCCTCCCACACGATTTGTGACACAGGAAGAGACTACACGGTGTGTACTCCGGGTACCCGGTGTGTACTCAAAAGTTCATTTTTCTTCTCGAACAGAAGAACATACACGACTTGTATACTGGGATTCCAGATAGTATGCCTCAAAAACTTCTCTTGAACCAATAAAATACTGAAAAACAACACCTAAGTGTCAAATTCTGACCCGTGGGGGCCCATACTCCCCACGAATCAAAGTTTGACATATTATATGTGTTATAACCAACAATCAGTCAATGACCCACCAAATTCCGGTCTACGGGGGCCCATACTCCCCAAAAACCAATGTTTGGAATCCATTCTATAAACAAGCTCAACTAAAATACCATATCACAAGGTAGGTATTTATCATGCAGCAATCACAACAACATGCTTTATTAGTACAACAACTATCACAACAACATGCAAATTCTAATGCACCTACATGGCATGGAAACTATACATGGTATGTGATATCTAGCATGTGCCTATATGATGCATGAGACGACACACCCTCATCTCATCGGGTTGCAACTAAATAGAACCCACAGATAAAATATAAACAGCACAATCCACGCGTGTCACCCAACAATGAAAACATATCAACCGTAAAATTGCAAAATCCAAAGAATGAAAAATA
Source organism: Viscum album (assembly GCA_963277665.1). Taxonomy (NCBI): domain Eukaryota; kingdom Viridiplantae; phylum Streptophyta; class Magnoliopsida; order Santalales; family Viscaceae; genus Viscum; species Viscum album. The sequence continues at coordinate 1,153,416,350 of OY728126.1, forward strand.
TGAGGTAGACTGGCTTTTCCCTATACACGGGTTAGCTATGCCCGGGCACAACTTATTACCAACTACCATTACGTCCTATCCCTGACTACAGCTCCAAATAGTAAGTCAAGAAAAGAATCCCCTTTGACACCACTTTGTAACGTCCCAGACCCGGGTGCCACGCAATGGGTGCCCCGAACCATGTTCGCCACGTGACCTAATTCACATTTCCCCAAATGCCAGAGGCTGCCGACTAGCAGCGAGGGCCCAAGTCTGATAGTGGGAAAACTATTCCCTTAATTGTCAAAGTGTAGCACATCCGAATTTTATTAAAACATACAAGAAATAGTGGAAGCAGTAAACCATACACAAATAAAATAAACTATAGCAGTGTATATAACCAACATTATATAAATGATGATGATACATGTCTCAAGTTCTATGAAAGCATCCAGAACATGTTATACATCAAGACAATACAACCAAAAGCAGAGTATAGAAAAACAAAGCAAAACAGCCGGCAGCGGCATCGCAAGCCTAGGCTCGGTCCCATGCCCTCCTACTCCTCTGCAACAGTCAAGTACCTATATAGGGACATTTCCCCTATCTACAACTGCAGAAAGGTAATCTGTTTGGGCTGAAAAGCATGACCCAATTAGGGTGTGAGACATATATCTCAGTGGGAACCAACCGAAGGACCGTGCCCAACTGCGATAAGCATGCAACAACAGTGTGAAATAATAAAATGCAATAAATTAAGAAGTACAAAAATTAACTAACTTAACAATTAAATTTCCGTTTTATTATTCATTTAATTTATTTAATTTAGTAACATTCTTGTGCTCAATAGCACCAAGCCCTCAGGCCAACCAGAACTGTGCTCTCAGGCTAAAATAGTAACCACGCCCTTAGGCTTGCCTTTAGTCCATACAGAATCCAACTCGCAGGTATTTCCCTCAGGAGTAATTGAAATTTCCCTCAGGCGTAGGAAGTGTTGCCCCCAGGCACAGATGTCAATACCTCAGGCACGAAAGGTTTCCCTCAGGTGGAATAACGACAGCCCTCGGGCTAAAATAGTCACGCCCTCACGTTAATACAGTACAGTTCCCACAGGCTAATCAGGTATCCAGGACATGCCCAACAGGTAAACAAGCAGTAAAAAACAATCCCTTCAAGTAAATTCAACAATTACTACTTTAAAGGCATACCCTCGGGTATCCTGACCAAACGACTAAACAGTGAAACAAACCTAGGGGTTGTTCCGGATCCAAACAACGATCCAAACTAGCATTTTATTGTCATGATTTATTCACCTATGTAATTCTAGGCATTAAATATAGCAACGGCCTCAGCCACACGACACCCCAACATGGTTTCGCGGCACAAAAACGCACAAAAACGCACGACCGTTGGAAAATGAACACAAAGCCACCTACCTTAAACGCCAATGAACGTTATACCCGAACGCCGACTCTAGAAACACCCAAGAACGGCATAGATCAGATGAAGAACAAAACCCATTCAAACTTAAATAACATACATTAGAAGAAGAATTTGTAAAAATGGTACTAGGAGGGGAGAGGGCTTACCCTTACGGTTCTAACAAAATTGTCTGAAGCCGAAACGGATCCCAGACGAACGCCTAGTGGATCTTCAAAGATCAGGCCTCCTCCTTTGGCTCCAAAATGGATCAAACTCCTCCTCTGCCAAATGAGGAGGCTAGTGTATATTTAAATCTGAAAAAACAAAGTACACGCCATGTACTTCTTTCATTTAACTGTTCATTTAGCGGCACCGCCACACTGTTCATCCGTCGACCTGAGTAAACGGCATGTACTCCCATGTACAGGGCGTATACAGTCGCCCAGCTGGCGGCGACTCCACCACCTTACTATTCAAGAATGCCGACTGACTACACGGCGTGTAAGGTACCACTACACAGCGTGTAGTCGGTTCCTACACCCCTCTTCGCCGAAAAGGCTACAGGCCCCGTGTACTCATCCCAACACGGCCAAAAGTACACGGTGTGTGGTCAAAGTACACAGCTTGTAGTTTTGAAAATTAGCATTCTTTTCCATTTTCCATATTTTCTCAAAAACAATTAAGGAAAAGGAAAAGGAAGAAGCCCGTACCTCAAAAATAAGAACGGGGTTCTCACATATTACATGTAAGATACTATATGAATACATAACAATCATATTATAATTTCTTCAAATTGGGACCCTTATTTTACCTCGCAGTTTTGGAAGGACCTCCTAGAGGAAATGTTGAGAAAAAAATAATATCTTCAGATGAGTGGGAATATATATAGGGATAACTGTATTATATAATACATGGTTATAGATTATTAATTGGACTTATGAAGTTATTTGTATAACCATTTGGGCTTATAGAATTTATATATAATTAATGATACTAGTCAATCATGAAAATGAAATCCATTATATCTTAGTATAGTTTCACGTATAGTTCACCTATATTTTAAATAATTTTTTATAATATTCCTTTACTAGACTGAATTTTTAAGAGATAGTAGTGATTAATCTGTATTTTCATCGCGAATTTATGATGGATTAGATATTATAAAAATCTTTCTCATATCATCATAATAGTATTTTAGAGTATTATGTTGTTAATCTAGTTTTTTGATATCCTCTTCCCATTTGGATCACTAATAGATTGAAGAGTTAGTTATTCTCTCTCTATGGTACATTTGACCATTTATATAATGGATTAAATTTTAATGGTTCATTTCAATGGGATTTTACACATCAATTATCTTTAATACATAATGTTTTATATGTGTCTCGACATAGAATGTATCAACTAGAAACATAACTTGTTCTAAACTAGGAAGGCTGCGATATAGAAACTGATATCTCTATAACGAAAAAACAAATATGTGTTATTTATTATGAATTAAATATTATAAAAGTAATTAAATATATTTTTTCTATATTTTCGAAGCATGGTTCTGATTATCATTGACTTCGGAGTGGGGGTCCATAATGAAGGATAAATGACCTAAACTCTTTAGGTGAAAAACTTCATGGACATAGATTTCATGGGGAATAATGAATTATGGTGGGGAAAATTTTTATATCCGAATGTTTATTTTAGATACTCTTTGCATTTTTTATCCAAATTTATTGCGTATTCAATCATGTTTTGTCTGGTGAAATTTTTATTTTTTGGAGATTTCTGGGCCTTTTCAATATTTTCGAGAAATTAGGTGGAAAATGAGGCCATACCATGGAAAATACAAACCTTGTGATAGATTCCTATATTTAATAACATATTTCGGTGCTTGTTTTGAAAAAATCAGACAAGATTTCCCTAAAACCAAACTACTTGGGAAAGTGTGGTTACACAATATTGGAATATTATTATCCCGCCACATGGTCAATCCATTTATGTATTCCAGTAGCCTAGAAAGGATTAAATTATTTTACAAACTATTCCACAAATCCATAGAAACATATTAATTATACTTAATATTTATTTTTAGACAAGAAACACCATTGTTTTCTCTCATTCACCCATTGTGAAATTTTTATCTCAACCTAAGCTAATCTACATGGTGATTGGGGATATTAACATCCAATTTGTCTATGATTTCAATAGATATATGGGTGTGGGATATAGTATATTAATGTTTTGTTTATTTTTCTTATCATTCATCAATGATATTATAGATCAACTCCTCGCTTCACCATATGAATCTTAGAGTGGGGCTATTGATACTCGGTGTAATATTTATGTCTTTATATAAATTCTTTTCTTATAGATCCATCATATTATTGGAATCTTTAATATTTATATATATTGGTTTTTTTGTATTCTTTAGGAATATTGAATTTATATTTTATCTATCTATTCTGATATCCTAGTAATGATGAATTAGAGTTCTATATTTTGGATGTATTGATTAATATACATTTTCGATTCATATGTTCAACAGTTCATATTAACTTATCTTATGTTGTTGGAATTTTTCATTACTATATCTTTAGGTTAGTGGTTTTTTTATTTTTTTTTTATCTTATTAACCATGTTATATTTCTCCTTGAAATGGGTTTCATCAATTTTTTCGAGGTCATGAAACATGAATATAAAAAAATTATATTTTTATTTGGTTTTAGAAAATTGATCTCTCATTTGAATAGGTTTATAAAAATGGTTTCATAGTATGAATAGAATTATTAAATGAAAACATTTTCTATAAATGAATTCAATTTGGTTAAAATCAGTGTCATTGGTGATGAAGAAGGGAACCTCCATCAGGGATAATCTCTGTTACCCCAAACCTATCCATATAGGTTAATGTGTGAACTATTTATCTTAATTTTTTGAATGGAGTAACTAAAGATGGTTTTTTCTTACCCACTAGACTTGTTCAACAAGGGATATAATCTCTATAGGTGGCCTACTAATTAATACACAATATAGAGGATCTTTAAGGACCTATAATTATTGGAACTCAAAAGATCATTTTTTCAGAAAAATTCATTGAAATTATTTATCTATGTGGGTACATTAACGACCTGAATGATTGTTTATTTTTATTCATTATTTAATTATAAAAATTGGGGATTTACAAATAATTATTGGGACCAGTGACTCATTCATTGTATTACATTACTTTAGAATGATTGTTGTAATTTATAAAGCATATTTATGAAACAATTAGATATGATTATATTATTATCATTATTATCACCATCAATACACCTTTGGGAATATCTATATATTGATTTATATGAAGTGTTTAGGGGAATGAGTTTGTAGTATAGTGGAATGTTTGTTTTTTAGTTGTGTGTGAGAGTCAAGAGGTGACATAATGTCACTATGATTTGATACATTATTGAATTTTAGGTACATTGTTCATTAAATTATCATGGAAATTATTTTCATGATGAATCTAAAATTCATTTTTTGTATCATTTTTTTATAAAAACTTATTCTACATTTGAATCATCAAATTATTCAATGATCTAATTTCCAAATCATTCACTTAGGTTGTTTCAGATACCCAAAAACATCTTACCTAACCATTGGGATCTAGAATGCCATTATAGTTGTATCAGAACCATTTTGGGTTATGATTGGTTTGCTTAAATTGGGTTTCTTAGTGATAATTTCCAAATTTTGATGAAGTTATTCATTACTTATTTTCTATATCAGGAGTTGGAAATCCTTATTATTTTAAAATTGGTTTGTAATAACAGTGTTATTATTTATTATTATCCAATGTTCATCATTCCAAGATCATAAAAGATGTTTCAATTAATGTTATAAAATAATTATATATATTATAAACTCATTTTATTGAAGTTTTTTATAATTCTTAAATATGAGATCCTTGTTAATCATGATATAGTGATTTTTAAGAAATGAACACTCGTAGTGTAATTAATTATTTTATAAAAATGATACCAATGAAAATATATATTTAATTACTTATTTATATCATATGTTATCGTTAATTATGTTCTCATATTAATTCATGATATTAGTTTATAGTATGGTTTATATAGGAGGTTAGACTGACCAAAACAAGGACATACCATAATTAAAATATGATTCAAATTATAAAAGTTTTTTATTTTTGTATAATCTAATTAATATAGAAATATAATGATATTATTTATAAAAAATTTAAGTTCACATATCCCATTTTATGAAATTTTTAGGACAAGTAATTAATCAAAATGGAAAACAAATTTCATTAGTTCATGAAGGTATTAGTCCATACAAAATTTATTTAACAATTTCATTCCTCAGAAAATAAAATGGAAGAAGGTGGATTATAATTTTCCTCTTAATAATGGTAATTAAATTATACAATTGAAATTTATTCCAAAATTACACAATTTTAATTATAAAAGAGATATGTATACGAACAAATTGAAATTATCGCTTTGTGGAGGTGATAGTCTGCCCAAAAAATTAATGATGGTTTATTTTTTCTTTATAGAAATAGGGTATTATATGAAATATATATTCTCATAGTATAACTAAATTAATTATAAAATAATATATATGTATTTATATAGGAATGAGAAATTTATATTTTGGAAGGAATGATAAAAATTAAAAGAAGATAGGGAAAAATGTAATCATGAAAAGAACTTCAAAATTACCTTGGAAAAGTCCATGGAAATGCAGATCATAAGCCAATATTGTATTAATAGAGGATAATATATAATGAATATGGATAGAAAGGGATAAATTATAAATATTTATAGGCGGAAAAGTTATTTTTGGAGTGTTCTGGATGGGTTGGTGAGGGACATCTTTTATAATCAGTGATAATGAAGTTTATATAAATATTTAAAATTCATATAAGGTAGGAATTTTTTTTCCATGTTATGAAGAATATAAAATTGAATATAATAGAGTTGGGGAAGATATAAGGTCATTCAATTTAGAGAAAAACGAATTATAAACAGTATTATAACATGATTTAATCTAAATAACCCAAGATTTATTAAATTTTCTATTTCAGATTTTACTGTGTTAACAACTTTTGAGCAATGTAATTTAAATTTTATTATTAAAAATAAAATTGAACAAATTATATAATTTAGATAAATTATTCAAAATAATGAATCAATTTTGTTTTAAAAAATATTATTTTGGGAAAAAAATTCAATCACTAGTTCGTATAACTCGTACAACCCCATTATTAGAAAAAGTGTACTTTTACACGTAAAATTAATATTTAGAATACAATTATGAATATATTTGATTTACATGATATAAATTAATTTATTATAAAAAATATATATTTACTTTATTTTAATTCAATCTAAAATTGAATTTTAAAAAAGTATTATTTGATTTATGAAATGATAAGTGGTAGATTTTATTATAAAATATTACTATAATTTTTAAATACTTTTTTTCTAAATTTATAATAGTATTTTGAAATATTTATTTTTTATCATTAAATACAGTTTTTCATGATATACTTACAAATATTTTCATAAATTAAAATATTTTAGTATAAAATTATGTAGTTGGATATTCACCTAAAAATGCATTTTTATGGAAAAATATTAAAAACATCAAAATGTTAAATTTGAAATTCAAAATAAAAAAAATAATTTTTATCAAATTAAAAATATGAAATTAATATATTTAGTTAGTTAAATGAAAATCCAAAATAATAAGGAAAATATTTATATTAAAATTTCTAATCATCCGGATTATTTAATATTATTTCATATAAATTTTTAATAATTAAATTTTTACTTATTAGTTTATAATTGTAAATAACCAAAGTTATATTAAAATTTTAACTATGATTAATTTATTTCATTAATGTATTATATAATTGGGGTTTTAAACAGTTCTTCAAATGGAATCATTTTTAAAATATTCAATATAAAATAATAATACATGAAAATTTCATTGATTATTATCATCTTATTTACTAATGATTATATTCATCAAGTACATTCGATATGTTTTGGTTTGGTTTAGTATATATTTTAGTCATTTTGGTCTTTCATTTGACACATGATATAAAATATTGTTTTAATTTAAAGTATCTAAAATATGATTTTGTTACATTATGCCCCCATAAATAAATCGTTCCATAATAAATCTAATTACTACCCACTAGTTAACGTAGATGAGGTTATTCTTAACATAATTATTATTTATGTTGTGGAATCTACCTTGCAGTCTTTAGCTATGTCATACATTCAAGCATGCATATACATTAATCATTAATTCTATAAATTTAACCTCTCATAAAACTAACTGAATCTCCAAGACATTAAATTATAACAAAAATATATATTATATAACCAATTAACATTTTAATTAACACCTAAATAGTAAAAATATCATAATAATAAAATCATACACTTGATAATAGTTACCCCATTCATCAAAATTGGAAGAACATAACCATAAAATATTATGAATCAATTACCATTCCCATATTCAAAAATACTATAAAACATATATATTCAAAATAAATCAACCCTTTATTATCTCAACATCAATATTATATAAAAATAAAATATTATCCATCATAATTTTTATTCAATAAATTTCCACAAAATCACTTTTAAATTTTATTTATACAATTTTGAATAACTATAAAATCCTCCAAAGAAAAATTACAGAAGAACAATCCTTATGTGTTTCACATAATGTTCATTACATTTAGAAAATATTATAAGGTAAATAGTTAATATTTGTCAATAATGTGATGTGATAACAATGTCAGGATTTTATTTCAATTATTTTATAATACTCACAAAATTTGTTAAGACTATTAAATCCCACTTTTATAAAATAATAGCGAAATAAAAATGTTATGAAAATTTTAACCATGCTCCATTATTCATTTATAAGACATAGTTTTCTTTATTGAGAAATAGTTCTTAACAAATTTTTTGATCCTTTTCCAACAAAATATTTGTAACAGATATGTTTTTCAATATAATCATAGAAAATGAACATATGAATTTGAAAAATGAATCCTAATATGTCGTCTCTAATGAGACATTTTTCACACATTGATACATTCATCTCTAGATATTTTTCTAAGAGTTAGGTTCTCCTTTACTTCATAACATAATTCCAAAAATAAATCTCCCAAAATATTCATGAATTTGAAATAAATATTATAAAACTAAAAATAATTCAAATATATGATTTTAAAAATACATTACCCTTTATCTAAAAATGAACACATCAATTAATATGTACCTTAACTAATGATTCATAATATTTAAATATATGGTTACTATGGTCAATTTTCAATTATTTTATCCAACATGAATATTTTAAAATCCCATATAATGATTCATAAGAGAATTTGAATGTACCAATACAAATATCATGGGTCTATTTAACATGTGTTGTATGCATGCTTCTTTTTCAGGCATCATGTGAAAAATGAGTTAATACCCAAAACAACATTTTTTATGTTTTTACCCCAAGGAACATATATTTCATATAATACATAAACCTATTGTATCTAGATAGGAATGTTCAAGTATATCTACACAATCTATACCTTACCGAAACCTTGGGTTGATATCGAATAATTATACTTTTTTCTAGGGTTTACTATAAATACGTAATATTATAATAATAAAAAACCTAAAATATTAATTATCACCAATTTATAAAATTTTAATTATATTTTTATATATGGTGAAACCAAACCAATCCATCCTTAATAACCTATATAACCTATAACATACCTTCAATTCAGAACATTCAAACCTCTATTTTTATGATCTCCATCATATGATTCCAACTAAGGTTCCATTGACCCGTATTCTGAGTTCTAGTGCCAAAAAACAATATATAATACACTTTTTATTAGATACACATTATTGATTACAAGATAATTAAAAAATGAATTATTTAAATTCCAAGGATCTATTACATTTAAGAGTTTGAGAGATTTAGGGAAATGACTTAACTAGTATAACCATGTTATATATTTAATATATAAATTTTCCCAATATATAATAAACTATTTAATCTATAAAATATCTCAAAAATATCTTAATAATAATCCACAAGAGATGATACTCTATAAAAATATTACATATTATATTTTTTATAATTTAGGAAAACGAAGACATAAGAAATGGGTGAAATAAAAACATCAGTAAGGGTAAAAATTAGGGAAAATTTAAAAGATCATAAGATATAATAAGATGAAAATACAATTATAATTAGGTTACATATTAAATATTTACCCAATAAATGGATAATTATAAATAAATTTATAGGGATTATCATACCATAATATAAGAATCAAAATATAATGGACTTAGTAGTCAATGAATATGATCTATAAAAATTTACATTTTTATGATAATAATTATACAACTATGGCCCAAAAATAGTTAGAGTGTTTATTAATATTTTCATCATGTTTATGAATTCACACACTATATGTTGTGAGTGTATATAAGAGGTAAAATTCTTTAGTGTATCAACATATCTAGTAAGAATCACCCATTAGTCTATGATCAAATCTAAGAAGGGTCATGATATATTAAATCATGAGATATAATGAATAAAGCAATTAATAGGGGGGAAATACAGTACCACATCCATCATTCATTCATACATATGAAATCCACAAAAAACCATTTAGTATATCACAAATAACCTCATGATATAATATGGGTCTCATATCTCATTCAAAATGGATAAACATAAGTGATCATTAAAAATCACTCAATAACCATAACATGATAAAATCAATGAAAATAATGGTTATCCAATGTAATCGCATAAATTTATAGGTAAATAATATTCAATATAAATGATGCTTATGGTATTTAACTATATATCTAATGGATTCATGATTAAGTAAGTAATTTCCCCAAAAAATCTATGTTTGGTTTCTATGTGAACACCCTTTTATAAAATTTATTGCAAACAAGGTATTGACAAAGGTAATTCATTAGAAGAAAAACCATCTTCAGAAAACATAAATGAATATGAAAAGAAAATGTAAGTGATGGATCATTTATATTTTATAGATTAAAATTTTTATATTTTTAAAAATACATGAATGGAGTGATTTATTAGATATATAATTCTTCTAAAATAGTAATTGATTTTTTTCATTGAAATACAAGATTATAATTACCCTTTATCTAGTTGAAGAAATTTTAAATAATCTATAATATTAATGGATGAATAATATCTATTATTAGAATATGATTAATACGAAATAAGATTAAAAAATATGGGAAATCTATTCTTGTGTAATTATTTTAAAAAGTAATTTATTTTTTTATTATTAAAAATACTGTTTAAGAGAAAAATTCACAAGTTTATTTTGAAAATTAATTATCAAAATAGTTTTAAAAAATATTTTTAGAAGTATAAAAAAAATGTTTATGATATTTCTAATAGTATAGTATTGAAGAAGACATATGGGATTTATAAATAAAACAAGGAGTGGAAGAAAAACATTTATCTTAAAATTATGGAAACCATTTTATTAATATTTTGAAATACATTTTTATAAACCATGGTACATAACGAGTGTTTTATATTCTATATATGGAAAGGGGTAAATATAGTTATGATAATCATGGAAAATAATTTAAAATATATTTTCTATAAAGAGAAGTGTACATTTGAGGGATATTAAAATATGAAAATAGAAGAAAATATTATTTATAATGAATGGGAGATATCATTATCATCATTATAAATTTATTCAAAAACAATTTTATTAGAAATTTTATATTGATGAAGATAAATAATTTCCGGAGAGAAAAAATGGAAAATACCATATAAAATTGGTGAATTGAATGATAGAATTAATCTCTGAAACCCTATTGAAGTAAAAATGTCTATGTTCTAATGGATCTAAAATCGAGTCAATAAAATATATAGGATGCTATAATGATTGAAATGAAAACATTTGAAGTATATGATTTCAAATGAAGCATTATAATTGTTTAATAATACATGAATCATGATAAAAATTATCAATGTGGTAGTAGAAGCCCCATTATAATGAATCCATTTTTTTAAAAATTAAATATTTCTGATGAAATTATATTTTAGATAAGGAAAACATAGCTAGAATTCTGGATTGGTCAATCAAACTAAACTACTGTATAATAAAAATGAAAATAATAATACCATATTTTATAACCTTATTTACATATATAACAATTTATATATATAATTTATAATTATTACCTCTATGTATGTTAGATATTTATTATCTATTGTAATTATTATGAGCGATTAATCTTGATTTTTTTTATCTAGCTTCATAATATTAGTGTAGTTATAATATATTATTATCAAGGTCATCAATACCAAACCATTATAATTAGGGGACTAGATGTTTTATAATTATTTCCTATTTTAAATTTTCAATCTTCGTAGAGTTTAGTTTATGATCAATAATGGTGAATTAAATCAAGATTATGTTTTATTGATGTTGGTATCTTAATTGATGAGTTTGATATTAATGGTTTCATAAGAAAACCAAAATAAAATATGAATTTTATTATTTATATCATATATTGTCAACATTTATGTTCACAAATTCAGCCAAGATATTATTTTTTAGAATTTTATATTTAGCAGGCTTGGCTGACCCATACGTGAACATACCATAATTAATGGACAGTTATTGTAATGGGATTTTTTTATTTTCGGAAAATTATTATTATGGAAGAATGAAGATATTTTTTAGATAATATTATAAAGTTTAATCATTATTAAATATATTTTAAAAATATAAATTAATCAAGATGAAAATTGAATTATGTTTTATAATTGAGGCTATATTCTTCTCAAAGAATGGAATACATTTTTGTATATTGAATATATCTTGATGTATGATAGGGAAAGTTAAAAGAAACAGAAATTGTCACTTCATAGAAGTGATAATCTTAAAAATTCATAAATGATAATTTCATTTCGAATTATAGAAAATTGGAATGTCCAATAATATTAATTCTCTAAAAATAATAGCATTACCTATACTATCAATACTAGTTTCATTATATAGATATTATATAATTGGACATAGAAATGAAGGGAATGATAAAATGGAAAAAATAATTGAAAAACAAGTACTAATGTCTAGAAATTTAAATTTCCTTTAGAATGCTCAATTAAATTAGATTTATTAAAAAAATTATGATCGTAAGAATAAGGGTAAGGAATAGGGATATAAATGAAAGAAAATGGGATAATTTTTAGGTGGGATCCAAATCAGAGGAGTGGTTATGAAGGGGTGGTGAAAGGTTGTTTTTATATCACTTGAGAATAAAAATTCTGTAAATATTTCAACATAATATAAGGATATAACATGTGTCAGAGGACATTAATGCTCTAAAATGGACAACGTAGCCTCAATAGAACCTCCTCTATTCCATATTCCACTAACTAGCAGTGAGGGTATATGGGAATCACTATAATGATATCATCCGTGGCCATTTATTTCTAATAAAAGAATGGTAGTTCCCTGGGGTCCTCCATAGAGCATTGAAAATTGAATTATACAAGTTTATATACATATTATTAGTTCAAAATACAATATATAACATTAAAATTAAAAAACTAAAATTTAATTATTTAAAATATCTTAATCACCCATAATGGTATGACTAAGAATCCAAATGATCCATAAAAAAGGAAAAAATCATAGGGATATTATAGAGATCACCCACCCCAAATTAATCATCTCCATTTTATTTTATAATTACCAGTAGCTTCTAACAAGGATTTTCCATGCCTTTTCAGGCCCACCCATGATGATCCATAACTCTAGGGATTATGTCAACCATAAAAATCATCAGATTTGATCTATTATTTAAAAATTAAATAAAACAAAAATATCATCAAAGAATTACTATTTGTGAACTCATTGGGTATTATAATGGTATAGAATCACAAGAAAACATCTGTTTTCAACTAAATATGAACACATAATTATTTGAAACATAAAATACCCAAATTATAAACACAAATTGATGGATGATTATAGAAATTATCCTTAGGAAACCAAAATAAATTCATTTGGAGATAGACCTTTATAAAAATGATGAGTGATAGAATGTGGAAAACATATTAGGTTTCCATTTATTTAAGATATGTTAAATCCAAATTAATCAGTGACAATTCCCCAAAAATCTATGGGAAATTTCCAAAAACCCTAAAATGAAATTGGGAAAAATTATTGGGGAATGTGTGAGAATATAATGGTTGTAACTGTGAGGGAAAATATTTTTTGAAATTGTGTAAAATAACACCTAAAATCACTGATAAAATCTAATATATTAGAAAAGGATAGATTTGGGTAAATATGTCCACCACGTTTCATTCATTTTATCCAAAATGGTATCAAGTTTATCCCCGATTAAAAATAAAAAAAATCCCAGGGAATCTATCAAAATATGTAACTAAGTTATTTTAAATAAAAATTTACATAGTTCAATATAAAACACTTGGTTATCCCTATAATGGTCATTAGATACATCCATAAACACATTTCATGGGATGAATACTCCTTTTATACAATTAAATGGTTGTTTTGACTTTTTTATTAGCCTCGAGCTCATGTTCCTAATCGGGTTCTTTCCCAAACACATTGGTCATCCACCAAAACACCATCCATATCCAATAACACTATCTATGGATATCCAAATAATCCGAAAAGTGTTTCGATTATTATATATAAGACAATACCAACCACAAACCCAAAATTCAAATTTCCACTAAATTTTACTACATTTTCAAATAATGGGTTTCACAATTTCCTCACCACAACTATTATTTACCGTGAAAATGTACTCCGAAAATTTATTAATAAAACAAAAAATGACTCGGGTAGCTACAAAATATTATTCCCATCATGACCAGTCCTTTTATCCTAAATGATCTCCCATTTAACAACCCCTACACAATTTTATCTATCTAAAAAACCTGATACACTACTATATATTACTATCTAAAATTATAGATAGTGATCCATGAAACCTACCTATCCATGGAAAACACTATATTACCAAACACATAATTAGTATTTTTTTCAATATACTCCATTGAACTAAAATAATCATGGTTTAATTGGACCGACCACATTCTCCTTGATCATAAAAAATTATAAAATTTTGTTCTATGTGGTTCAATGACACACTCGATGTGGAATCCATCCCACCATAACCAAACACATATTAAAACATTAGACAAAAGATCGTATAACCTATTATGGTTAATTTTATTCTAAAATCAATCATTTTCAGCTACACATTTATAGGCCCTTCATACATCCACCATTCCTAAAAATGTCACGACTAAATCATAGAACACCATTTTCATACAAAATATTTCATTACCAAATCATGAAACCACCTTACCATGATTTTACTAGAATGATTTTTTTTTAAAATAACCCAATCTATTTATTATTTGAATAACAACTTGAATCATATAAAAAATGGGTTCATTCCATCAACCATGGAATAAATCATTTTTTACCACATGAACATGGTGATGAAACATGTTCACTACACAAAATATGTTCTAAAAAAGGTTTCTCCCAAAGAAAAACAATTGAATGATAGTGGAAACATCTTGATCTTGATTCTAATGTGTGAAATCTTCAAAATAATATCAGAAATGTAGTTATGGTATTTACCTTATGAGAAAATAAATATTATATTTAACATTCACTATTTTCCAAGAACTACCTTGGTTTTCTAATGATTGGTCCTACAATTCCAACAACCATTCTCACATGGGGGTCACATACCCTTGACTGATATCTTTCTCCCACTACATGAGTTTTCTTTTAATCCCTTCACATGATCATAAACTAATCACCATGTGCCACTACATATCCATCCACAAACATGATGATTTAATGAATTCGATCCTACTTGAAAAAATGCTAATTATTAGTAATCTAGAATTGTCTATTTCAAGATCAAAAAACATTATCCTCAAGACCCACTAAAATTCATCTAAGATTAGGGACACATACTCATTTACTTGTGGTGGGATAACCACAATACATATTCACTTATACTAGACCTTGAGTATAACAATAACATATTCCATCATTATACAAGTCTTTTTCTACCTGACCAATAGTTATCTCATATCATCAATACCTGACCATAATTCCACCTACCTTGGTGAAAAAAAACAAAATAATCTAATTCTTATGTTTCCAATTACATAGTGGAATATCTTGAATTTCCCCATGACCATTTATTCCATAAACACATGTTTCACAACTAGTTCAATTGGTCCTTATCCCACACTTGATCACTCACTAAATCTCTATTAATACCGTTGTCACATTAATTTATCATGTAAAATTCCCATCAATCCACAAACAGCTATTGTAGATTCTCATACGATCCCATCACATCACCAATAAAATTTTCTAATAATCTGTATTGCATATAATTAGGCTGAAATTCAACCATCCCTAATAATAAATCATGGCATGTCAGTTCAATATCACAACCCCATGTTTATCCACCACCCACCATTGTTCCTGTCAAGAGAATCCAGCTACTCTCCCACCATGATTCTTAATCTCATTCGAAGTAAATTAGTCTAGTCCTCTAAATTGTATTTCCATAAAAGAAAATCTCAAAATATAATCATTTTCTCTCACATTTCTATAAATCATGAAATTCCTAGTCATAATCATGAATAATCTATAAAATGATGATGCTGCCAATGGATTGGTGTCATCAAAAGGTATCTACTCATGCATATCAATTTCTAAGGCACTCTAAATATACAAATGGACCCTCATATGTGTTACCAAATAAAATTGGAAATAACTCACAAAAAACTGATTTATATTCCATGATGGTCACTATGGACTCAAACTAATAACATAAATTAACATCTCACTAGAGAACAGGATCATGAGAAACAACTATTGTTCAAATTTATAAACCATACAATATCTCATTCTCCAGAAACCACTCAATGGATTCACACACACAACCAAAATCATATTCCAAACAACAGTATATATATGTGTTTGTTCTTATTGAGAATAATGCTAATGTAAGACCCCTAAAAGTATCATAATATCATCATTAAATGTATGTATATATAGCAACGTAAACCTGAATTATTCATTCAAAAAAATTACAATCACACGGTCAAGTATAGTTCTAATCTACTCTATATCATAAAATTTCACTTATTTTATTACTGAATCATGAAATAATTGGACATATTTTTATTTTTTGGAATTAGTATTATTATAACCCATTATAGTTTATCACTAATTATTCATATTACTATAATGGGACCTACTAGATTCATCATATACACATTAAGTTATGGGAATAAAACACTGTCATCGAGGTCAACCACACAATTCATCCATATGACCTGAAATAAAATGGAAATACATATATAATTCAACCTATCTAACTATAATGAAACCAAGTACATATACAGTAAAACTATCATATGAGTATTTGTTGAAATTTTAATCAACTGGCCCTCGGCCTTTAGTAAAAACAAACACACCAGCTATCCTATAAGTCTTGTGAATTGTATTTGTCAGACATGATAAATGATATTCATTTTACCACTACATGAACAGATTAGTAAAATAATTGTTATTATTTAATTTTAAAAATAAAAACATCATGTTAGTCGCACTAGGTGAAATTTATACATCCATAATTAATGATGTGGAAACTACAATCCCACACTATAGGTAACCCTAACACCCTATGATAACAAATTTTATCGATGCATCATCCTGATATCCCATACAAACTCTGACAGATCATTATTTCACCCATCTTCCACCACCCCAAAATTTTTAGAAAAAATAAAATCTTATAATAAAACATTATTAATTCCTGACAGAGATAACTTTCTATAATAGAAATAACACTTCAACACGTGACCTTAACCATGACTCCCAATATGCCATAGGTTGTGGACTAGTAGTAGGGTTTCAATAGGTAATCTTCATGAGGTTATAACCCAAGTACTAGAGATTTAAAATAAGTAAAATATATATTTTATAATGCATCCCATATAATCAATTTATGAATAAATAATAATTAAATATAACATGATATTATAAAATGTAAAATTGTTATATTAGCATGCATGGTTAATCACTAACTACGACCTTCACATAGAAATGGTAGACTAAAAAAATAAACATGGACTGGAATACAAGTATAGGAGGACCCATAACAGTCCCTCAGACACACCTCATCCTAAAATCACAAGCCCATATGAGCTACTGTAACTCGATTATGAAATCATGGCATTAATGTTAGCTAAAAATACAAAAATTAATGTCATCTCAGGGACCACAATATAATAGATTCTAGATTAGGTTATGAGTACAAAACAATGTAGAGAACCACCAATAAGATCTCAAACATTCTAGAAATGCAATGATAGGTGCACATGTCATCCTCATACTACATAAATTGACAACTATATGAAAATGAGTTTAGTATAAAACCATTATTGATCATCATGTTTATGGCCCTCATAGACCATAAATGCATAATCCATTATTAGGATATCTCTATATACATCATAATGATATTTCCTCTATGTTTATCAGATATACGTTCCCAAGTGTATATATCAAGTTTCACATAACTCCCCAATGAATGTAATTGTAGTTAGGGAATAAATCCATAAACAAAATTAACCATTCCTTTGGGATTTTCCTCATCCATTTGTAAAAGACGCTCATATGGTAGTACTCCCAGGTAGGGAACACTCACACATGTTACAGGTACCTCCCATATAGGGGTTTTGTCAAAAGTAACACTGACCTACAACTACATGAGTTTTCTTATCCATGTATAAGAACCCCCACACAACCCTGATGGGAGTTCTCTTAGCCATGTATAACATATATCAACTATCGGTGTTTTCAAACCCATTTGTCAAAATCCTCCTAAATGTATTTTTTTAATGTAAAAATAACCCTATGATAATTCTACAAACATAAAATAATATAAAAAACAAATATGTATTTTCAATAATGAAAATAAATCACCACTTCTACTTGTGCGTTCTAATAAATAAATAAAATCCCTCAAAGAGGGTACATTATGTATCAATATAAAATATGGAGAACTAGGGTTGGTTGAACACCAAAACTCATCACTATTATCTATAACAAAAAAACTCTCTTAGATGAGACAAAATATCCATGGGACACCCATTCTGTTTATCTATGTCAAAACCTATAAAATAAACCTAATATGGGTGGTCCACCTCATAACCCTATACATCACTCCACATTGTTCCACCATGTCCCTTAATAACAACAAAACTCTTCTAGGGTTTTACTTCAATCCAACTACCACCTAGCCTCAACCCATCACTAGAGGTAGAACACATAATCCCCACATAGTCTCAATGAGAGAAAAACTATATTATCATTCATAGGACCTATAACAGACCAATATTTTATGATATTTATATTTTAAATTTAATCTCTTCAAAATATTACAGTCTTAAACAATACTATGATATAATTTTAAATATTATTAACATTACATGATCGCTATCATATAGAATATTGAAAGGAGAGAATGAATTATATTAATTAAATTATAAAAATAAAATTTGTGAATGATTATATTATTAATTAACTAGTTACCAATTAATTAGATATAAAATTCAAAACCATTTAAACATAAAGGATATTTTTTCATAAAAAACTATTTTTGTACCCAAAATGAAATTTTTTCGAAATAAATTATATCATTTATTATTATTGATATATATTAATGAAATTTATATTTTATATATTCAATCAAATGTTTTTAAATTCCTCCAGAAAGACTTATAGTCTTATGATAATAACTCATCCATTTTTAAGCATAAAGCTATATATTTTTTAATTCAGTTTTCAATCTTTTGAAGAAATTCCTATATTTAATATGATTTTGACAACGTTATTAGTTTTATTTTAATGAATAATATCAAAATTATCACAAAATATATTTTTTATTTTTCATAGAAGTTTTATTTTTTTCAAAGAGTGATAAATCTATAATTCTTATTAAAAAAATATTTTTATTATAATTTATTTATATAGTTAAATTATATTTCATATTTGTTTCAATATATAATTATTTCAGTAATAAATATATAATACACATTTATATAATTTTAATCAATTTCACATAGGAATTTTATTTAAAAATATCTCATGATTTGAACTTTTCCCTTTAAAAACCTATTTTTTCATTCTATTTATTGGATTATATTTAAATATAGTTTTTCTTATTCTATGAATTAAATATGGAAATATAGATTCCATATATGGAATTATAAGGTCAAAATTATTTTGATATTCTGATTTCATTTTTTTATGTAAAGAACATATCAAGGTAAATAAATTATTTATAGTAGTATTGGTAAAATAGTGACATGAATTAATCATAAAAGTTAAAATCATAATATAAATAAAAATATAAAAAATTACTATTTTTTTAGATAATTATTGACCGTTTCTGACCTCTACAAAATTTATTATTAATATATATTTTTTATATTAATTCCACCACAAATTTGTTGGTTTTAAATATAAAATATTCATTATTTCATTCAATTTAACCCACCTCCCATCATGTATAAATAAAACCCCTCAAAACTCCATTTAAAATACACACCTTCAATAACATAAAATATCTTAAAAAAGTATATTAATCACCATAACCATATTCAATTTCTTTTGTTTTCCCCAAAATAAAATATCCACGGTGTTTATGGGGTTCAGGAAGGAGGTTATATACAAGAAGAAATTTTTTAAAAAAACCCATGTTATTTTCCTTTATTATTATAATTTTACCACATCTCATTCATAAAAATAATAATTATAATTATAGAATTATATAAATACTCTAATATTAGTTTTCTAATGGAATACCTTATATACATCCGTTTTATTACCTCTTCTTATTCATATAAACGAAACCATTTATCATGTCATGGGGATTAACCATCTCTATGAATAATTTTTTTGTTTTTTCCTTTTTCACCTTAATTGATTTTCATAAAAATATTTCTCTTCTAAATACAATTTTAATAGCCATATTATAAACAATTTCATGTTCTTTTACTAATATATACTTATAATAGTAAAAAAATTAAACACAGTTTATTGTGTCTGAAAAAACATCAAAAATAAACTAAACATTTATCATTACAATTTTATAAAAATGAATCATTATCATACAAGTTCTAAAAATTATATATGGGATGATTTATACATTTTAAATTTACTAATACTGTATTTTTTTTCAATTATAGAGTTCTAATTCCATTAAAAAATAACATCTATATTTTTAATGAAATGATCCGATCATGAAACCAATGAAACTAATGCACTTGAAACCATGTATAAAATAAAATATTATTAATTAATGGGTCATACTATCATATAAAATCATCAAATAATCTATTATAAATATTAATATAACTTTTTAAAAACATAATAACATCATTTAATTTATTATACAATATGTTAATATACACAACTCTGAAGTGAGGCATGAGGTAAGGGGTTTATCATCTAACATTTACCTCTATGAGATATATGTCTTATTCACTACTTAATCCTTGTGTGTGGTGTATATATACTTACCCTTCATATATTGTATCCAAAATATAATTATCTTCATTGTATTAAAAGTCTTATTTTAAAATCATTACTTTTGGGGCATAAAATTCAACAAATTGCATGTGGTAATTATTTTTAATATAAGATTAATTTATATAAGAAATATTTCATATTTATATGGTAATATTTAATAACATTTAAATTATTTTATATCATGGATATTATGGTTTCTTAATCCATGTAAAAAAATTCCAATGAGTTTTTACATTGAGATTCATTTGATTAACCTGTGAATAATGTTAAATAATTATCTTTTACTAAATATGGATATTTGTTTATTAGGAATATTTATTCATGAAATAAATGGATCATTTTTAAATTTGATGAATTATTTGGACATGTATACATTAGAGGGGTCTATTTATTGATATCTACATCATTCATTGGTATTCTTATGAGAGGAAAATATAATACAAATTTAATGGGGTTTTAATCATAATGTATAAAACGTCTTATAAAAAGTATTTAAGGTAGTGGTACCATGATGCCCAAAATCATTCTGTCCAAATTAAGAATCATTTTATGCATTATGATACATGAGATTTTCAAAATGAAATTATGGATGAATTTAGGTTTTGATAATTTTTTTATTAAGTGGAATCTATTTCAGTCATAAATATACCTTGTCATATTAACTGTGATTATTTTATTATTAATTTATGAACAATACTATTGTATTTAGCCATTATTGAGAATTTGATCACACCCATAATTTGTTTAATTTCCCCATGTTATGAAGAAGACAAAATTTCCATGGTTATAAAGGATTATATTTAATACCTTTTGATATGTATTATGATTTATTTCCTTTTCTAAATATAAAATTGGTATCATTAATGTAATGTAGTATTAAAAATTACTTAACTATTTAGTTATTTGGGATACAATTCCACATAATCATTCTAATATAATAAAGTATGTTACAGGCTCATGGGTACTTGGGTAAAGCTAAATAGAGATGGTGTCATAGGATGATTAGTAGAAACATTTTGATCTAGATTTAGCGGAAAAATATTTTGAATGATACTTTATATCATGATATCGAGTTACACCCAATGAAACCAAACATATAACTTATTGAATAGTATAAATAAAAATTTAAAATTTATGCTTAGTATTTTTGATATTATTCGTTATGTTTCTTAATTATATAACCTAATCTATTGTATTTATTTATTCAAATAATGGATCCTAATAGAAGGAATGGAAACCATTTTAATAAACCTTATCCGAAGAGTAAGAATAATCGTATCTTTATTGGTTTTAAAACAATATTTATAAGGAATTAGTATCCAAAATATTATCTTTATATGGTGACATAGTATCATGTGAAAGAGTGATAGAGAGATAATTATCAATTTATTATTAATTTTTAGGGAATAATAGTAATAAGATTACAATGGGGGAATATGGATAATGGAAATAAGAGAAAGAATTATTTTCCAACAAGTTATAATTTGTGTAACAAGAAAACTAGCATTTTCCTAAATGGAGTGAGATTTATCTATAAGTATAGAGAAAAGGGTCACTGAGAAACATAATTCAATGATAAAAAATAAAATTTCAATATATAGTGTTTAAACTATAGTGAAATGTGGCTCTATGAAAATAAATTCCCCAAACGTCTAGTGATTATACCTTAAAATAATCTAAGGTATGAATATTGGGATTATGCAAGTGATACATCCAAAATTAAGTGATTAATATTCATTCAATTTTATATCAATGATATATTTTGTAAAAGAATTTTATTGATGGTATTTTCATCATTATAATTATTAAATTTATAAGGACTATATTGCAACACTTCTTCATAAGTATTTTGAAGCATGGGATGAATAATACCGATAGCCAAGATATATTTTTTATTTCATGTTTATATTTTATAAAACACATGATTAATAGAAGACGGATTTAATAATGTTTTATTTTTAGATAATAATGATAACGATATTTTTATGGTGTATTATTTGTGTCCATGAAAGTGGTTAGTTATTTAAGATTCAAAGTTATCCTTTTTAGGTCATCTTCATTTTTTGTTTGAGGTAATATATTCAACATCCTAAGACATTATTTTGGGATGAATACTTGTTTTCATTTTGTTTTTAAGGAGATCAATGTGTTCATATATTTGAAATGTTACATTAATTGTTACATTATATTATTTTTGGAATCCAATATTATGTTCTGTTTGAACATTTAGGGACATATATTATAATTTTTTGTACTTTGAAATAAGACATATGTATTTTGGATGAGTCTTTAAGTTAACTATTTATGGATTGGGTAATGATGAAAATTGGATATTATTTCTTGATGTTAATGAATGATTTATTATAGTGGATATCATGTGATAACCATTATAGTTTTATTAAATATTTCAAGTCTGAAAAAATGAATTTGGAATCATATTATTCATTAACTTGTTTCATGTATATAAACAAATCATCATGAATAATAATTCATTGGAAAAAGAGATGAAGTCAAAATATATATAAGCACAACCAAAGGATAAGATTATGCTTATGAATTGGATTGAAATAAAGTATGTTTATTTTCCTATTATTCAAATATATATAGTAAAATAATCCATCAACAATAAGAATGGAATTTTGTATAAAAAGCATAATTTATTGGCGACCTTCACACATCTCTTTCCCTCTTATTAAGGGGATGTTTTATTAACCATATTTATAATGCGGTATTCCCAAAATAATATTTTCAAGTATCAACCCTTTATTTAAGAAGTACAATTTCAAATTGAGTGTTCATAATTTATTTATGGAGAATATAATTTAACACCCCTTGATGTTATGATATAACTTATTTTTGTTTAATTTATTCAATAGCTTTTTATCCTAAATAATGCCAGATATACTACTAAATATTATTATTTAAAAACTAACACTATCACCTAGCCATTAGAATGGTGATAACGTATAAGATTAATTAAATTATTAATATAGTTTTTAAACATGTTTTTAAAATGAATTTAATTTTTACCAATTATTTAGAAATAAAAATGAATACCAATAGAACTTGAAGGATGTGGTTTTATAAAAACCCATTTGTATCCTAAAAATTAAATATTACCTTAAAATTTTTAATTAATCACTATTAATGAAATATATAAATGAAATTTATGTGTTATATATTCAATAAAATGATTTTAAATTCA
Source organism: Viscum album (assembly GCA_963277665.1). Classification (NCBI taxonomy): domain Eukaryota; kingdom Viridiplantae; phylum Streptophyta; class Magnoliopsida; order Santalales; family Viscaceae; genus Viscum; species Viscum album. The sequence goes on from OY728126.1 coordinate 1,153,440,694, forward strand.
TTCAACGTGTTTTATAGGATTATGTTATGATAAAATATAATTTTATTTGAAAAATTTATATTTATTTAAAGGGTGTTTGGAAACCTTTTTATGAAGACACTAATTTAAATATTTATTTTAAAAGTTTTATAAACTCTATTTGAGAAAATTAAATTTCATTTTTTTACAATGAATACCCAAATTATCAAAGAGTAAATTTTTGGAACTTTTCCGAAAAGATCTATTTTTTTATGAATATTGAAGAATAATAAATTTTATTTAAGATATATTTTTTGTCAAATTTATTTATAATTATATTAAATTATAAAATTCTTTAAAATTATATTTATGTTAATAATAGTAAAATAAAATCTATTTAGGTTATTGGAATAAATTTCACATTGATATTGGATATAAAAACATTTCAAACGTTTGATATTTTCACTTTAAAACACCATTTTTCAATTTTGTTTGGGGGATTAATTTTAAATCTATGTTTTCAAATTTGATGAATTTTAATTTGTTAAATAGATAATATATTTGACATAAAAATACCAAAATTACGTTTTAAGTTCAATTTTAGTTGTAGTTATAATAAAATTACAATGTAAATAATATTATTTACCACAGTATAAGTATAATATGGATAAGGGTAGAAGATAAAAGCTAAAAGATCAACATATCTAAATAATACAACATTTAATGTTTCTTTGAGAATTTTCTCATCCCTAAAAATGTTCCAAAACATTAACTAAAAATATAATTCTTTGAAATTAATTGCTCCTCAATGTGGTCAACATTAAATATAAAATAATCATTATATTAATCACATAAACCCACCTCTCCTCCAGTGTAAATACCACCCATCACTATCCCATTTCAACTAATAGGCATTTATGCTCAAAAAATATATATGAACCCATATCCTCCTCTATATGAACACATCCATTTTCTTCTACTGTCATGAAAATACATAATCCATTGTCCTCAAGGGGTACACATAGGAGGTGATATCAAAGAGGTTATTCTCACAAAACACCTCCCTTATTTTCTTTTCTTCTTCTACTTTATCTTCATATACTTCAGCCAAAAAGTCATAATAATTCAAAAATCATAAAATGACTATAATTTTATGTTTCTAATGAAATATCTTATATCTATCACTTTTATTATCACCTCTTACTCATGGAAATGAAACCAATGTTCATGTTATTGTGATTAACCATCTCTATGAATAATGTTTTCGTTTGTTTTCAATTACTACATACATGTATATTAATTAAAAAACTATCCTAGTTAAATAAAATTTTAATAAATATAATATATAATTTTTTATGCTTTATTAGTAATATATACTCATAATATTAAATACAATGAAATTAGTTTATGGTTTTAATAAAAACTGTCAAAATAAACTAAACATTTATCTTTAACAATGATCAATGTAATCATCCCCATAAAAGAATGAAAAATTTTGTATGGGGACTTTTATATATATGGAGATTAAAAAATAATATTTAATTCCAAATTTATTAATGATGTTTTACAAGAAGATCTATAATTTTACACAGATGAATCAATCATGAAACAATGAGAATAATGCAACCAAAACCATAAAAATAGAGAAATGTTATTAATGAATGGATTATAAGAATTTATAAAGAAATCAAAAAATGTCATTAAAATATTAATTTATTTATTAAATTTTATTCATAAAATCATTATATATGAGGTTAAATTACATACAACTAAATAGAACCGTGAGGTAAGGGGTTTTCCAATAAATTTTAGTTCTCTATGATATATACCTTATTCACCACTTATATCTTGTGTGTGTTATATATACTAAAATTTTATATATCATGTCATGAATTTCATTATATTCATGGTATTAAATATTTGATTTAATTATTATTACATTTATAATGCATACAATTCAAGTAAATGTAATTGGAAGGTTTTTTTCATCTAACAATAGTTTCAGTGGAAAATATCCCGTATTCATCACTTATAAAAATTGTGTACACCCCCTTTTATTTATGATCATTATTTATTAAATATTAAATAATAATCCATATTTCATATATCATTGTTTTGATTATAGACTAATTTGTTTACTAATATATGAAAAGGTGAAAAAATTTAATGTTACATGATTAACTTGGTATAAAATGTAAAATTCATAAATTTTACTCAACACAAATATTTGTTAATAAGGAATATTGATTCATGAATTAAATATATCATTTTATTAAAATATTTGAAATTTGATGTATGTTTTTTATATTATATATTATTATTTTGAGGCCACACGCTCTGACGGCACGTGATTCCAAAGAACAGTGAGCCCAGAACAGAATATTGAGTTTTTTAAGGTAAATTAAATAAATGCGCGAGTGGGATTTTCTAATAATTGTACATGTTCTCGGATTGAAAATATAAGGGTACTATTGAACTCATAACGCCTTGTTTATTCTATAAAGGACCTAGCATTGGTTGGAAAGGGCCAAACAGAAAAGTTTATTTTTCAGAATTTTTGAGAAAAATAAAAAAATTACTTAAAATTTTATTATATTTCATTTCTCACCAACCATTTATAACACAAAAATGCTACGGTGTAGCGACAAGATGAATTAACTGAGCTCATTAATGACTTTTTAATATGTTGTGTAATGATACTATATGATGTGTAACAACAGTGCTATTTTATAAATTAATAAACAGTATAATGACGCGACGTCACTGCGTAACAGAAACACTACGACATGTTTTATTTTTTATAGTTTGACACATTGGTGAAATGGGGATTAAAATGCGATGATTCAATGATGGTCCTCCAACAAATTTTCCCCCAAAAAAGAATTACTAATTCCAACTGGATTTCATTGACATCGATGTAACTTAAAGAAAAAAAACTCCATCGACCTCTTATACCCTCGGGAAAGAAGCGCTATGAAAAAAACGACAATGAGATAGGATTTTGTTTTGTTTTGAAGTTATTTGTTATTATTATTCAAAAAAATGAACTCAGATTAACCAAAAAATAGGTAAATTCATGGATTGTGTTTTCTTGCCGGAGGGTTCCATTTATACGTTTTCTACTCAGGGTTACTTTTTATTGATTGATAAAATTGTAATCCATAGACCTTCCCATTTTTTAAACATATAACACGGAGGGCGTGGGCCGAAATGAACAATTCTTGGGCCATTCTTCATGATTATTACTCAAGAAAGTATCCTAAAATCAGTGGAAAGATGAATTTGAAACCAAAATAGAGATGGTGGTGACCTGAGAGGCCTCTTGGCATATGCATGTCAAGAAAAAGTCCACGGGAGTGACTCTGGTTGCCCGCAAAAGGAACCATCGGCACTATGGTGCCAATGGAGGTAGCCACGATGGATACCATGGGCGGAGGGAAGCAACACACTCTTATGGAAGGAGGTCGCGGTGAGATTACCATAGCAGAATGGTGAAGCGACACTGATTAACACCACGTGGAGGAGGCGGTCTACGTCGAGACCGCCTTGGTGACCAGGTGAGATGCGATCGCTCGACCATGGTGGAGAGGAGGCCAAAGAACATCGCCTGTGGCAAGTTCAAGGAAAAACCCTAAGAATCCACCACCTGGGAGGAGCGGCCCTCTCCTTGCAGGGCACGTTTGGACAGGTATGGGACACAGTAGCGACTACCTCTTCCAGGGCATAGACCACAGGTTCACCCCTAGTGGACTCGGCTCTAGGCTTCAGGACTCATCCCTAACGAGTGCTACGGACCTGCGCCAAGTTGGCTAGACCCACCTCGACATACTGGACTCATGCCATTCACGATGGGCTAGATGAGACCAGTTTTCTAGGAGACCTGGTGGGTTATACCCCCATCCAAACTAGGTGAGGAATAGTTAGACCGATTAGGCCTGGCCAACTGTCCATGCCAGACCAGACGGACCCTGACAAGAACCTGGTTCGGTCGGGCTAGTAAAATTAAACTGTATGTGGTTCCCTCATGTTGGGTTGGTCGAGTAAATCTAACCAGGTCGGTCCAGGTCCCAATGCAATCATCCATAGATTATGAAATTCCCATAACTTTCACACAAGGCATCTGTTCGCTACGACATCTATTATTTTTGTACCCTTATGATGAGATGGCCCTTTGGGTTAATCTATGTGAAAGATTTTGGAGGTTGAGGTAGGACCGACAAATTGAGTTTTAGCTGTGTGGATACCTAGTGGCACAACAGATGAGTAACAGCTGTGTGGATCCTTAGTGGCCCAACAAATGACCATAAGCTGTGAAGATCCTTAGAGGCCTGACATACGAGTAGTGATTCATCATGGATGATTGCCTCAAAGTATAAAACTTTCATCTCTATAACTGAAAAACTTTCTTCACATGCTTTAGATTATATATGGTGTCAGTTTTCTTTACCTTGTTTATTGTATTTTTTTTTACTTGTAATATTTATCCTTGCTTGATTGGGGTCCCCTACTGAGTAATATGTTACTCACCCTTGCACAAGATTTGTCCGCATGTGTTATGTCTTGTGTAGATGATAGTCATTTCGACTAAGAACTTGGTGGCCTATGAAAAGGCAAGGCCAAGTAGGTTCATACATACGAGACATATTAAATTGGATTCTAATAGCTACACTCATCTTCCCATTATGTGCGGATTTCAATGGATGGATACACAAGTCCCTATGTACATTGTGGTTTTTTTCTTTTTTTATTTGGTTTGTATCCTAGACTACTTTATTTCAGTTGTACTTGTACTCAATAGTTGTTTTTGAATACTTGTTTTCCCATTTTAGTTTTTGGGATGTGGTTGGATGTGTTTTCGTGTTTAGGTACATAAGAAAATGCCTCCCACATCTAGGTATATGCCTTCAGTGCATGTCTCCAACCATTATCCTTCAAGATGTGGGCTTGGGGTATGTCACAACATGTGCCCTGGGGGAACGATCGTGACAAAGTGGTATCAATGGTGGTCAGTTCTACAACAGAGACCGATAGTCTGTTATTTATTTTTTTGTGGCAATACTATGAAATATATCATGTCTGAGTTTCAGATTTGGGAAGTCCATTGTTGGGGCGATGGCTGACATATCCTTACACCAGGACCTTGAATTATGGTTTTGATCTAAATGAATAAAAATAGTAGTTTTGAAAGTGTATCATTATTTTATTTTGAAAAAGAGTTAGTTCATCAGGTATAATATATTGATCGTGGCCCATCATGTTCTAATTCATGATTCCTCCACAAGGACTACCAGCTGGGATTTAGATACTTGGTCAGAAGGACTACCTGCCTAGTGGTGAGGTGTCCATTCATAGACCAGTTCTCAAGATGGCCCCACTAGGTGTTGCACCAGTTATACCACCGCATGATGGTCAACATCAACTACTGGCGGTACCGGTAAAGGATGTGCACTGACATGGTGCCTTTATCAAGTTTTAGATATAGATATATTATAGTTTCATGGGAGAGACGAATCCCCATGAGGATGAGGAATGGCTGGAGGCGGTGACATGGGCCATCTGCTCATTGAGGACACCACTTGACCAAATGGTGATCATAGTTTCGATCCTTCGTTATGGATCAACTAAGAGATGGTGGAGTCTGATGATTAATATGCATGATGTGGGATCCCTCACCTAGACAGATATCGAGTAGCTTTTTCAGAATGAGTTCTATCCTAATACATTGTGCTCAGTGCAGATTATGGAGTTGCTTCACCTTCAGTAGGGAAACATGATGGTAGCTGAGTACTTAGTGAAGTTCACTGAGATTTTCCACTACTCTAAAAACATGGTTCAATACCCTTTCATCTGGGCTCAAACCTTTGAGTAGGTTCTCAGGGGGAAGATTATGAAATCTTTGTTGTCTCTAAGCATCCCCCCCCCCCCCCCGCAGGCTGGAGTGTTGTAGAGAGCTATATTATTAGAGGGAATACTCATAGTGTAGGTACCAACTGAGGGTTCCACCATTGGGGACTAGAAAATAATCCATCCATAGAATCCATCTGCAATATGGTGCAACATTCCATGAAGGGCATATCTTTTAGTGGATGACACCAGGACATAGGTTCAGTGGTTTTAGGTCGTCAGGACAATGAGATACATAAGAGGAGTATAGTTTGCTACATTTGTTGTAGGTATGGACACATGGCTTTGGACTTCCCGACCAGTTTTACAAATGATCTCTAGAGGGATGAGGTACTGTCGAGACTGAGGATTAGATTTTCACGAGGAGGGCCGTAGGGCAGTAGATCGGGCCAGGGAGAAGGGAGAGTAGTAAGTGGTGGGTGACAGTTCAGGGTACACGACCACCACCTCCATGTGGTCCACCCTGACCTCAGGGTGTAGGAAGACATGTGTGAGCTCAGCTTCATGAAGCAGAGGCTTATGACCACAACAATCTAGAGTTGATTTGATGTATGATCTATTCCTTCTCTACCCAGACTGTAGTTCTTATAGACGCAAGTTCCATTCTCGTATTCCTTATCATGACTCTCCTTCAGATCTCAGAGATTTTGGTAGATCCATTGTCTTGATCATTACGGCTCGATACTCTTACGAGATGGGATTCGATGATTACTCGCTAGTGCAGGCAGTGTGAGATTACTCTATGTTGCGAGATATTTGGCTGGGATCTCGTAGTAGTAGCGTTGAGGCCATAAAACTTCATATTGGTTATAGATTGGTTATCTACATTCCATGATCAGATCGACTATTTTAGGCGTCATGTGTGGTGTGTCTGTCAGAATAGGACCATGTTTTACTTAAACAATGAGAAAGGATCCATTGCAAGACGTGATAGTCTTTATTGGAGTTGGGTGAAGCTCATCACTCCTTAGTTATCTAGCCTCACCCTCGGTTCAGTGGAAGAAATGATTCCAACTATTCTTATAGTGATGAAAGAGTACGACGATGCATTTCCTGAGGATGTTCCAAGACTACCTCCTCATAGATAGGTATAATTATTCATTTTCCTATTCCATGGGATGGAATTGATATCCACATGGACATATCAAATATCTCCCACAAAGCTTCCCAATATGAGGGTACAACTAGAGGACTTACAGGAGATGGGCTTCGTATAACCAATCATTTCCTCCTGGGAACCCCTAGTGTGGTTTACTAATAAGGAAGATGGGAGCTTCAGGTTATGCATAGACATTAAGTGCCTATACTAAGTGAATGTGACAAACAATTATTCACTTCCAATGATTTTAACTCTTTGATCATCTAATGTGAGCAAGGAGGTTTCCAAATATCGACCACAAATCATGCTATCACCGACATTGTGTAAAGGATGGGGATGTATTGAAGACAAAAATCAGGTGCTGATGCATACACTACAAGTTCTTGGAGATTCCCTTTAGAATGACCAATTCCCATAGAGTTTTTTTGGGATTCATGAATAAGATATTCCGTCCATACCTTCATCATTTCATGGTATTATTAATTGATGACATCTTTATGTACTCAACGTCAGAGGATCTTGATACACACAATTTGATAGTTCCTGATACACTTAGAGAGCACCATCTTTATGGTAAGCTCTTGATGATCTTGTTCTAGATTTTGGAGGTCCACATTCTGGGTCACATCATATCTGAGGCTAGAGTTGCATCGAATCCAACAAAGATAGAGGCAGTACTTTCTTGGGAGCCATCCAAAAGCATGACTGAGGTGAGGAGTTTCTGGGGTTGGCTGGATACTACTGGAGGTTCATGCCCTACTTTTCTAGAGTATAATCTCCCTCTTCATCATTGACAAAGAGGGTACTACCCTTCGTGTGGATAGGGGGGTGCCAAAAGAGTTCTCTAGAGATGAGATAGAGGTTGACTGGTGCCCCCATCTTGAGAATACTAGAAGTGGTTGTTGGGATTGTAGTCTTATGTGATGCATCAGTGACTGAAAGGGGATGTGTCATTATGCAGGATAGAGAAGTGATCACCTAAGAATCATGATTGTTGAATCTACAGGAATAGAACTACGTGACCCATGACCTGTTGCTAGCAATAGTGGTCTTTTCCAGGAATATGTGGTGACACTAAATGTCGGGTGAACAATTTACCATCTACTATGACCACATGAGTATAAATTATTTATTATACTAGAAGGACATGAACCAAAGGCATTAGTGATGGATATAGTTAATCCATGACTATGAATTTAGGATAGTCTATAATTCTATTATGGGGATCGTGGAAGCAGACATGCTATGTTGGAGGACCGGTGTGTAGCTATTGGGTGAGGAGATAGAGTAGCAAGATGCAATGCAGATATCCTTTGTGGACAATGGTGGAATCGTTCCATTAGTCGATGAATGTTACTCCCCCACTCTTAATGAGATTCAGGGTGGCACCGCTAGAAGATGTTGACTGTGAGGATCGATGTGCTCAGTTATCCATAGGAAATGCTTCTGATGGATTTTCAATAGGTGTGGAGCACATCATCATTTATAGAGGGTGTACCATAGTACTAGTGGCTTAACAGGAGGATGTGTTGAGGGAGTTCCATGCATTCCCTTTGGTGGTACATCCTAGAGTGGATAAGAAATACCAGGACCTATGACGATAGTACTGGTGGCCATAAATGAAGAATGCAGTAGCTGAGTATGTCTCATGATGCCTCACTTGTCAGCAAGTGAAGGCCAAGCGTCACGTTCCAGTGGGCCTGGCTCAGCCACATGAGGTGTTGGAGTGTAAATGGTTGGTATCTCGATGGGCATCATGATGAAGTTACCACATACATCTAAATCCAAGATTCAATCTGGGTGATCACCAACCGACATACCATGTTGTCTAACCTCCTTCCCATACAATAGAGGGAAACAATAGATGGATAGGGATGCCTCTACATCCAGGATATTTTGCGAATTCATAGGGTTACTTCAATGATATTATCTCAACTTGATTCACACATTCCGTCTGGGATGGGGTTGGGATAATAAGAGCCATTCACGAAACAGTTGCGCTTGACCATTGCTTTTCATCCCTAGAGGGATAGCCACACAGAGAGGGCCATACAGGACTTGAAAAAAAATTTCTTTCTTGCATCATGGATTTTGGTTGTATTTGGGAGGTCCATATTCTTCGGGTGGATATCTCAATCAACAATTTCTATCACTCCGCAATTGTCATGGAACCGTTTGAGGCCTTGAATGGGAGGACTTACAGATCACCACCATGCCAGACAAACCAAGGGGAGTCAGTACTCATGGGTCTAGAAATGGTATGGGCTACCACTGAGATGGTGAAAGTCATCCAGGAGCTTATGGGGACTTCACAAAGAAGAATATTATCTTATGCTAATAGGAGACAGAGATCATTGGTGTTTGTGGAGGGATATCATGTGTTCTTTTGGGTCTCACCCCAATTAGGATAGTGGAGATTTGGCCAGGGTGAAAATCTATCATCAAGGTTCATTGGGCCATTTCAGATCATGAAAGGATTTGATTAGATGGTTTACTACCTATATCATCCACCACAAATGCACTGGTTGCAAGATTATTTCCATTTGTTGTAGCTAAGGAGATACGTTCATGATCCATTATAGGTAATCAACATGGGAAATATGAACATTGAAGATCAAGTGACATTTGCGGAGTTCCTGATGAAGATAGAGGGTCAATAAGGGTTGGTCTTTAGTTGGTGTATGATTCCTCTGGTGTGTGTTCGGTGGCAACAAGATAATCTCCATGAGATTACATTGGAGCAGGAGACTCATATTCATGCTTAGTACTCCCATTTGTTTGATTATCCATTGATTTGGCTTTCGGCGGTAAAAACCCCTAAGGTGGTGAAAATGTAATGTCTCATAACTTCTGTGTTTTTTTTAAAAAATTATATGGAATTATTTTTTAGACTATAAAATCTGATGACACGTGATTCTGATGCTCGATGGGCCCGGAGCCAAATTTTAAATTTTTTTAATGTACGTTCAGTAAACATGTGAGCAGGGTTTTATATATTTTTAAATGTAACTCGGTTAAAAAAATCAAGTGGAACCATTGAACTCATAATTCCAAGGATCACATAGAGAGGACCTAACATTGTGTGACATGGGCAGAATAGAAAATATAATTTTCAGACTTTTTGAGAAATATAATAAAATAACAAAAAAATTTATTTCAAATCATTTCTCATAAAAGAGTGATGACATTGTGAAAATTTTGTGCATCGATGTGGTAGTGATGAGACACGTTAATTTATAACATTAATGGATTTTTAACATGCAGTTTAATGACACAAAAAATGATCTGTCACAACGATGTTGTTTCATAAATGAATCATCATAATGACGCGACATCGCAATGTAACAGAAACTCTATGAAATGTATTATTTCTAATAGTTTGATGTGTTGGATGAATGACGATTTAGTTTTTAGGAATATATAAAGAACCTATGATGGATTTCCTCCCAAATGAATAATGATGAACTCTATCTTTATTTCATCATGTTCAACGTTCATCGCTGAAGGAAAAAACACCATCGACCACTTAGACCCTTGTGGATGAAGCGTTATATCAACGAACATCAAAGAGATAGGGGTTTGATTTATTTTCATTCTCTTCCCCTTTCTTATTCTAAATGAAGATCTTGGACTAACCCATGAATAGTATAATCTGTGAATCGTGTGTTCTTACGGGAGGGTTCTGTTCTTGGGTTTTCTATTGGGGGTTTATTTTTATAAATTGACAGATAGGTAATCCCTAGAACATCACCTGTTTTAATCCTCTAACACGGTGGGTGTCTACTGACACAAAGAAATCCCAAATCCCTCCCCACATGTGTTATTGATGGATATATCCTCAAATCGATTACAATATGAATTTGGGTCCAACGAAGGGATAGAGGAAACCCGAGTATACTATAGGCATAATCAAATCAAGAAACAGACCACTGGATCAACATCGGTGGCCCCCAAAAGTAACTCCCACTTGAGTTCGATGGATGCTTGCTATGGTGGTCCACATTGGCTTCCATGGGATGGGGGAGGCGGAGCTCCTATTAGTGCACATCAGCAGAAGGATTTCATGGAGGCCTGGAAGAGGGGTGTTGACCGAAGCCATGTGTTGGCAGCGACTCGTGTCCAAGCTCCCTGGGAAACCTAGCGAGCCACAATCACTCGACCGTCATGGAGGGAAAACTATAGGTTATCACCTATGGCAAGTGCTGGACACAATTCCAATCGGGCAATCTGTGGCAGGAATGGCCCACTCCTTAGGAGCCACATTCGAACAGGGAGGGGACATGGCAATGACTACCACATCCCAGGCACACATCACTGGTCCCCCTTGGCTGATCAGGCACTAATTGGAGGGCCGCTCCCTCAGCCAGAGGGTCCAGCTGGACCCACACTGGTGGGCTAGACCCACACCTGTTGACAGGACTCGCACCCTTCATGATAGGCCAGACACGTCTGGGTTGCTGGGTGACCTAGTAGGCTAGACCCCGACCAAAATCGAAATGGCACAATGAGCCCCATTGGTCAAGGCCCAAAAACAATGCCATTCCGCACCTTCCTAGACCTAAAATAGGATAGGCCAATCTAGTCATATTAAACAATGGTATGTGGGACCCCAGGGTCAGATCGGTCTGACCGGGTGGGTTCGGGCCTCAACGCAACTATCCCCTGATTTCTAAAATGCCCATATATTATAGATAGAGCATCAATTCGACGCACCATCTATTGTGTTGGAACACTTATGAAGAGATGATCCTTTAGATTAGTCTATGTCGGACATTGAGGAGGTTGAGGTATGAACGATGGATCGAGAAGCAGACAGGGGGATCCTTGGTGGCCCAATAGATGAGCAGCAGCCATGTGGAACCTTAGTGTCCTGGTAGATGAGCAGTTGCTTTGTGGATACTTGTGTTCTAACAGACAAAAAGCAGTCGTGTGGATGCTAATTGGACCAATAGATAATCCAAAATCCATCAGTGATGAGTCGTTCAACAGTACGAAACATTCATCACTATAGCTGATGAATATTCTTTATATGATTTAGATAGTAATTGGTATAGGTTGTCCTTACATTCTGGATTTGATTTTTTGTTTGCTTTGTGGTATTTCTCCTTATTGGACTGCGGTCCCCGACTCAGTATTGGGTAACTCCACTATGCACGGGCTTCGCTCAAACCTATTGTATCTTTTACAGATGGAAAATGTTTTGATGGATGAATTGGTGGCCTAGTAGCAGGCGAGGCTCCATTTGATCTGGAAGATGAGACATACTACTTCAGCTTCCAGTAGCTACACTATAACGAACCAAACATTTATCAATGAAAATAGATCTTGATCTAATTAAATATATTTCTATGTAAAATTGTTATATAAAATATGCACTTATTGGTTTTATGATTTTGGATTTCAAAATAGCATTATTAATTATTACGGATGGTAATATAGCCATTGAAGAGAGATCACATGATTAGTATAAATATAGGGCTTTTAAAATCGAATTTACTCAGAGAAAGGAAGTGGTGGCCTCATCCAGTATAACTGCTTCATTCGAAGCCCATTTTTCAGAGTTTGGAAAGGAGGTGTCATCAATAGAAATCACTATTTACCAGCCCAAGCTAAGCTTCAACACATTGTGCTTGAACGAAACTGCATGTGGGAAAAGTGGAAGTTGATAGATATTACCACCCGAGTAATGTTATCCGATCCACCCAAGAGTCTGTCACCATTGCACATCATACCCTTTGGTCAAAAATAGTTGTAATAAAGGATAATGTAACGGGACCCTGTCACTATGATTGTGCACTTTATTTTTGTATTGATTAATGAATATACATTCATTTTAATACTGTTACGTTGTAAATATTTTTTAAAGAACAAATAGTATTTTTAGTTAATATTCAATTATGAAATATATATTGCTGAATTAATTGATTTTTGAAATAAATAAAATTTTAATAAAGTATTAGTACTAAATTAATTTTTATTAATTATAAATTATCATATAATTTTTATAAATACATTTGGTATTTTTTATTAAGGGTTGAAAGCTAATTTTGATAAAAATCTTGAATTTTCGATTAATGTTGGTTTTTATTTTAAATGTAAAAATTGTTATATTTATAAAATTATTTAGATAAAATGAATATTATTTTACGAATAAGAATGTAGAAATTATCCATTGGTGAAATTTTCATAATTTTCCGAGACAATATAATTTTTTGGTGAATATTAAATATAGTTTAACATAAAATGTGGTTTATGACATTATAATGACCTAATAGTGATGTAATAAAATACTATAAATTGTATTTTAAAAAAATATAGGTTTTAACTTTCAAAGAATTCAATTTTATATTTTTTTTGTTAATTTTATCGTGCCTTTGTGGACCCTCCAAGAATTACAAAACATTTTAACATTTAAAATGATTTCTATGAGAGTGTGGCTCACCTCCACATAAAAAATGCAAATATTTTAAGAATTCCATTGATATTATAAAATATTGTTTTCCACTCCACATTGGAAAAACCCATGGGAAAACCATGGTTTGGTTTGGGTATTCCTTAGTTTAATGTGTGTTGTCCAAAACCTAAATAATAAATAATTCCCTCTCTTTTCCTATATAATCTGACCAAATAACCTTCTTCCTCGTCACTCAAAACCATTATATATCTACAAAACTCTTACCTAATCTGTCTATAATACTCTAAATGCATCCCAAGCTCCCATGACTCATTTCTCAGGCCTCTTCCAAGCCTTTGGTATCATACTTCCATGTAAGAGATTTCTTCTTCTCTCATTTGTTGTCCAATATTCCTTATGTTGCTATACAGTTGTATTTTCAATTAAAAATGTTTGGTCTGGATTTAAAACCTCCCCGATACCTCCATATTTATTTTTGATTGATTATAGTTCCATTTATCTCTTATTAATGCCTCCCATGTTCACTTGTTACCATGACAAATTCTCTATTGGATTTCTCTCTCCTCATTTACAATCAAGAAATTATTTTTTATGAATATAAATTCCATTACATATATTGGGAAATTCATCAATATGACCCACATTACTTTCCATTTCATTAAAATATTATCACACCCCCTTTCTCACTCATCATCCATTTTTAGGAATTTTTATGTCACATCGTCATGCTTCCAAATTTGCACCGCGATTTTCCAAGCCAATGTCTTTGTGTAGTGAATACTATACCCATTTCTCAATCAACGATTTTCACCTTAATGATCATTATCTTCTTTATTATATATTTTAATGAATTAATTTCAGATTCATTTATCGTGGAATAAATTAATATGTTTATAGAATCTAGGATATATGATCCAGGTTGCACACTTATACATGAAATTAAATGATTAAGAAGGGTGTTCCCTAATAGCTCTCCATTTAATTGGGTAAAGACTTGTATCATTATAAGTCAAGTGAAATGATGGTTTAATGATGCTAATTCAATTGAAATTTATCTTTACCCATGCTATGTGTGCAATGATATTCGGTTCATGCTAAAATCATGTTAATTTGTTTTTCCACATTTCAATGTTATGATAATCATGTTATATTATGCCTTTATGTTCTAGTTTTTCTAATGAGCCATTGATATGCATGTTTCTTAAATGTACTTTATTTTTCTTATTTTTCATTCATTAATCCTTTAATGGGAATTATAGCTCACCCTTTTCATATGCATTTGTCATGTTATCCCATGTGATGCTATGTATGAAGGAATATATATGGTCATGTAGAATACAATTTCAATAAAGATATGTATTTCATGTTTTATGTTGTTATGTAATGTTCCTAAGACCTAGAGAAACTAGACCTCTTGATATTATATGTTGTATCAAGTTAATATATTAATGTAATAAATCATGTTTTAGTGTGTAATAAAGAGTAGGGTTGTTATAGTTTGTATTGGCTGATAGGTTTATTTATTTTTGGGATTAAAATAGAATAACCCTAGTGAATGCCCTAGGGATAAGTCTATGTTTAATAAAAACATCCTGAAACATTGGTGAGTATTGAGAAAGTGGATTATAAATCTAATACAACCCTGTATGAATATGAGAAGGTAGAGTTGGATCTGGCACATATGTATCTTGGGGTAAATCCCAAAAACACTTCTTTGAACAAGACTCGAATGGGAACTGGTGCATGGAAATGGGTTTATCTTTTCTCTTAGTTACGACACACTAGTGGGGAAATGCTTTGTTAAATTCATAATCCTAGTATGAACCATTGTTAATGAAAAATCTCCCCTAATAATATATATTGGGAAGTAGATCATATATAACATAGATTAAAGCCTATAAAATCATATGTTATAGAAATAAATGTAATTTATATTTAATCAATTTTTTTCTTTGGATTACCCTTTATGTGTTACCCCTAACATTCCTCTTATTCTAGACAATGGTCTTTAATAGGAGGACTCGAGATAAAACGTAATAGGAATATTAATTTCACTACTATTATAATGGGATGCCCAATCTGATGGGAGTGGTAATCGTTAACTTTGTCACAATATTATCTTAGTTAATTCAGGTTTTGAACAGAAACATGGGTCAAGTGTAAATTGGAACTAGCTCCACAATGAAATAACAAGCCGTAATCAAGACCTTCATGAGACAAATGAGTCCTAAATTTAATGGATCATCATATCCCTCAATCGCCAAACAATGGACCAACTCTATTTAAAATATCATCTCCATCCTTTAAGGATCCGAAGAAGAGAAGGTTATTTTGCCTGCATATTGTACATATGCTGAATCTTATCAATCATGGACATTGATAAAAATAAGAATCCAAAGGAGGTGATCTAGGGATGGGAATGGAATGATATCTAGAAAATATTTTTAGATAAATATTTTCCTCTGAACCTCTGAAATAAGATAGGAAGAGACTTCTTTTACCTTCAGCAAAAAGACATTGAATCCATCAAAGCATACAAGGAAAAAATTACAGGGCTTACAAAATATGTGACCAGATTTTCCACCACACTCGAATGCATGGTTTACCGATTCATTGGTGGGATAAAACCTATCCTACATAAAGCCATAGAGATCTTTGAATTCGATAAGTATGAGGAAATTTTCTGATTTAACATCAAAGTCGAAATAGAGGTCTGCGAATCTTAGGGGTGTCATGTGGATAAGAAGCATAAGGTGGACATTAGTTCTAGTAGTCCAATGGATAAATCAATTGGTGCTGTTAAATTAAAGCACGCCACTTTCCAATGGTGTGAAAAGAACCACCACAAAATTTTCTTGAAGGGGATGAGGAAATGTTTTTGGTGTGGATGAGAGGGGAACATGGCCACTAACTGTCATCAAAAAACAATTGAAAGGCAGCAAATGAGATCTGTTTCCTTCAATACCACTAAAGCAACACCAATGAAAAAGTGGTGATAGATATTCTAGTTATTCATTCAATAATAGTGAACATAATTTTGTATTATTTCTCTAAAAGATCATTTATATCCCATATTTTTAGTAGAAAGTCCCAACACCACCACAAGTCATGGAATTAAAGGTGTCTGTGAGAATGGAAAATGGGGAAATTATTTCATTCCATGAAAATAACTCCACATCTTTCATAATTCATGAATTTAAGATGTGGAAAACCTCATCATACTCTCTATGTTGGAATTTGATGAAATTCTTTGTATGGATTGTCTTTCATTTTATAGAGCCATCATAAATTTTCGTTAGCGAGAAATCACTCTGCATATGGAAAATTGACCCCCAATTCTGTATAAGTGTAAGGAGGAGGATGAATCATATTTAGAACCGTCATCTCAAGCATGGATATTACTTCTATGTGAGCACACGTATCTGGCTCCGTTTATTAAGTCTACAGAATCAACCATCCTAGAAGACATGCGTATTGTAAGGGAATTTGTTGAAGTGTTTACTGAGGAATATCTTGGCCTTCCACTTAGAAGAGATGTTGAATTCTCAATTTATATTATACATGAGGTATTTCTAATATCAAAGACTCCATATAAAATGGTTATTTTGGATCGTGAAGAGAGGAAGAAACAACTAGATTAGAATTTGGATAAAGGGTTTATACACCAAAGAGCATCACCATGGGGTTCACCAGTCCTCTTCGACAAAAAAGGATTGGTTGATGCCCCTTTCCATTGATTTTCATGAGCTCAAAAAAATAACGATATTGAATATGTATCCTCTCCCATGAATTGATTATATGTTCCATCAGATATGTGGAGAGAAATACTTCTCCAAGGTGGATTTATGGTAGGGATATTACCAAATAAGTTTGAAGATGGGGGATATCCCAATGACTACTTTTTTTACAAGATACATTCACTATGAATTCATAGTAATTCCTTTTAGACTCACTAATTCACTATAAATATTCATGGACATAATGAATAGATTCTTTAGAGATTATTTCAACAAATTTCTGGTAGTCTTTATAGATGATATTATAATATACTCCAAAACCATTGAGGTGAATGAGGAACATCTGTGGACTATACTAGAGAACTTGCGAAAGGATAAGATCTATTCAATGTACAAAACGTGTCAGTTATAGTTCAAGGATGTATCATTCTTAGGTCATATCATCAAATGAAATTTGATATCCATGGATCCCTCCAGGATAGATAGAATTGAGGGATGGATAAGGCCATCATCGGTTATAGATATCCATTGCTTCTTGGGGTCACCCTGATATTATCGACGATTTGTGATAAATTTCCAATGTTATTCCAACCATATTACCATGAAAACATGGATGGGAGTAATGTTTTCCTGGATTGATGAATACAAAGATAGATTCAAGGACTTGAAAAGGATGCTTATCACTACTCCTGGGCTCTCACTAACCACAAGTAGAGAAAATTTTTTGGTATTCCGGGATGCTTTGAAGAAGGTATTGGGCTGTGTGTTGATGAAAAATGAAAATTTCATTTCCCATGCATCAATAAAATAGAATTTTCATGATAAAAACTATTCAACAGACGATTTGGTGTTGGATGCAGTAATATTTCCTTTAAAACAAAAGAAAAATTACCTCTTTTGTGGGATGTGTGAAATATATAAGGACCAAAAATTCCTCAAGTATATATTAACACATAACGAGTTGAACATGAACCAATGAAGATAGTTGAAATGATCAAAGACCACGACTACTCAATCCATTACCACCCTAGGAATGCGAAAAAGGTGGAGGATTATCTTGGTATAAAGGACCCAACAATAAAATCATTGATTCAAATTGAATAGGATATAATCTTTTATGATTTGATAAATTTTTAAATGGAAATAAAAAAGAATGAAACATCATCAATCCTTTCACAATTTATTTCACAACCGTATCTTTAGAAGAGGTCAATGGATGATAAAAAAGATTATGTGTGAACTCAGAAGATGATTGAAACTATAAGAAAATAGAAATTCACAGAGTTCAATGTTAATGAGGACGGAATGGTGATATTTGGGACAATACTATCTGTTCCATCAAATCTGGAGTAATAGAATTATCTTTTAGATGATGCACATAGTTAGAAATTTTTGCATTCACCCAGGAAACACAAAAATGTATTGATATATCCAAGAGCATTATTTGTGGGATAATATGAAGAAAGATATTGTTGGTTATAAATCTATGTGCCAGGTATTTCATCATGTGAAGGCTGAGTGGCTTAAGTATATGTTTTTTATTAAACCATTACCCATAGCAGCATTAAAATGGAAAAACATAACCATGGAATTTTTCACCAAATTTCCAAAGACATCAAAAGGAAACAATTCTATCTAGGTTGTTGTGGATGTTCTTATAATGGATTTACAATTCATTGAAATTTGAGAAGAATTCTCATTAGATTAACTAACATGGATATATACCAGAGAAATGGTAAGGCTACAAGTTGTACCACTATCTATTGTATCCGATAGAGATCGAAGATTCACCAATATGATAAGGAAGAGTTCCAACACACTCTAAATATTGAGTTGAACATCAGTATGGAATATCATCCCCAAAATGATGTCCAATATTAGCAGACTATCCAACCACATGAGAAAATGTTTAGGGAATGATAAATGGACTTCAAAGGAGAATTTGATTAATATCTTTCTATGGTTGAGTTCATTTAAAATAACAGTTTCCACTCAAGCATCCAAATGGATCCTTATGAAGCCTTTTATTGTAATAGGTGACGAACAACAACATATTGGGATGAAGTTGGGGACCAAAAAATCCTAGGTCTAGAAATTGTCAATGTAATGATGGATACGGTTAAGGGAATCCGACAACACATTAAATATGCCAAGATTTGAAAAAAGAGAAATGATGATAACAGTCGACGAGACCAAGAGTTTGATGTCAGAGAGATGGAATTCCTCCACATATCACCATGGAAGAGAGTTGTGAGATTTGGGAAGAATGGAATGCTTATTATAAGGTAGATCTTCTCTTTTAATATCCTTGATCACATTGGAGAAGTTTCCTATTGACTAGCACTCCCACCAAACATATCTCACATACATGATGTATTCCATGAATCACTCTTGAGTGAGTAAATATTGGACTCATCGCATATACTCAAAAAATAGGTGGTACCATTGGATAATGACCTCTTCTATAAATATAATTTGGTGAAGATCTTAGATCATAGAGAAAAATTTCTATTAAATAAGACAATTCCCCTCATTAAGGTGTTGTGGTGAAACCACATGTTTGAAGAGATAATGTGGGAATTGAAGGAAGTAATGAATCAGTGTTACCCATATCTATTTTAGTGTGGGGAAAGTAAATTTCAATGGAAAAATTTCATAAGGGGAGATGATTTTAAATACCCAAAATTTTATCAATGAAAATTACTCTTAATCAAATTAGTTGTATTATTATGTAAAATGGTTATATATGTTATGCGATTCATTGTTTTATGATTTTGGATTTCAAAAAACCATTAAGAAATTATAAGGATGCTAATATAGACTTTTAATAGGGATCACAATATTATTATAAATATATGGATTTAAAAATACAATATACTTAGAAAAAGGAAGTGATAGCCTCCTTCAGTAGAATAACTTATTACAAATCCCATTTTTCAGAGTTCAGAATGGAGGTGGTGTCACTGGGATTTTCTCTTGACCAAGGCCAAACTGAGCATCAAAATGTTAAGCATGAATGAAACTTCCTATGGGTGAAGTGTAAGTGGATAGAGATTACCACCAGAGCAACGTTATCCGAGATACCCCAAGAGTCTGTTACAATCACACACCATACACATAGGTTATATACTGGTGTTATTAGGGGTTATGTAACCAGAAGCTATCAATATTATTATGTGAATTATTTTTTTATAAAAAAACGAATATAAATTCAATTTATAATTATTACTTAGTAAATAGTTTTTAAAGCACAAATTGTATATTTAGTTAATATTAAATTAAAAAATATATATTGATGAATTAATGTATTTTTAAGTTAAATAATCTTTTATTAAAATATTATTAATAAATTAAATTTTCTTTTATTTAAATTATTGTTTAATTTTTATGAATACAATTTTAATTTTAATCAACATTTGAAAGTTATTTTTGAATAAACCCATGAATTTTCAATAAAGGACTGTTTATATTTTAAAAGTAAAAATTATATTATTTAAAAAACTATTTAGAATAAATGATTACTATTTTTCAAATACGGACGATGAAATTATCTAATGGTGAATATTTCATAATTTTTTGAGACAATTGAATTTTATTGTAAAAATTAAATACCCTTTTTATATATAATTTGTTTTATGAAATCATAATAAAACAATAGTGTTGTAATAAATTAATATAAAGGGGTTGTTATAACAATATATGTTTTACATTTTAAATATTGTGATTTTAGATTTTTTTTTGATAAATTTATGGTGCCTTAGTGGACCCTTCATTACATATAAAACATTTGGACTTTTAAAATGATTTCCTTAAGTGCGTGAATCACCTCCATATATGAAAGCCAAATATTTTAAGATGTTAGGCCATTGTTCTTATAAAATAATCTTTTCACTCCCCATTTGTAAATAACATTGGAATAAACTAGGGGTTGGACTGTGGTTTTGATTAGTTTTTATTTGTGTTGTAAAAACCTAAATAATAATGAATTGACACTCTTTTCCTACATTAACCCACCCATGATCCCATTTCATCATCACTAAAATCCTTTTTATCACTACCAAAATCTTACCTTGTCTCTCTATAATCCTCCCAAGGTTCCCTAAGCGCCTAATAATCCTCTCTCAAGCCTCTCCCAGGCCTTTGAAATCACACAAGTAAGGGATTTATTCCTCTCTCATTTATTGTTAATGTTTTATAATGTTGGTTTAACCTTTAATTTTAAATTAAAATTGTTTGTGTATGATTTCACACCACCTCTATACTTCCCTCCTTATGTTTGAATTATGATAGACCCCTTTCTCTCTCATTAACGTCTCTCTAGTACACAGGTTACCATGCTGAAATTCAGTAAAAGAATTATCTCAGCTCATTTACATTGAAGAAGTTATTTTATTTTTTAAATATAAATTCCATTACATGTGTAGGAACATGTATATATATGACCCCCATATTTTTCATTTCAGGTACATATGATGAGAAACACCATTCTCACTAATCAACCAATTTTATGAATTCTTATGTCACGATGTCATGATGCCGATATTGCACCGAGATTTTCAAAGACAAAGTCATTGTGTAGTGAATACCATGTCCATTTCACTATAAAGGATATTAACCATTATGAACATTTACATATTTATTATAGAGTTTCATGTATGAATTCCAATTCCTTTATCCCATAATAAATGACGATTTTTATTAAATCCATGTTATAAGATCCAAGTGGAACACTTATGCATGAAATGAAATGATTAAGAAGGGTGCACACTAATAGCACTCCAATGCATTGGGTAAAGACTAGTATCAAGTTACCTAAAGAGAAATTAAGGTTTTATCCTTCCAATTATTGTTAAATGAGGGTTTACACATGATAAATGTGAAATTATCCTTACATCATGTTAAAATCATGTTAGATGTTGTTTCCAAAATTCCATGTTATGATAATCATGAAATATCCTGACTTTACGTACATATTTCTCTTATGCTGCATTAATATTCCTATTTTCTAAATTGTACAGTATTCTTCATGATATGCTCTATTTACACACTTACTGTGCTTTATAGATCACACTTTTCTTATGCAAGTCCTAATTTTTTCCCATGAAATACTAAGTATGAAATAATGTGTATGGTCATGTAAAAGATGTTTTCAATAAAGATGCGTATTTCATGTTTTATGTTGTTATGTAATGTTACTAAGCCCCAATGACACTAGACCACGATATCTTATATGTTTTATCATGTGAATATTTTTATGTAAAACATCATGTTTATGTGTGTAATAAAGAGAATGTTTTTTATATACACTACTCTTACCATCAGGTGGGGTTTTCATTATATGGATACCCATCCACCTTTTAGACATTACAATTTCAGTTTTTTGGTAGGGTTTTTATTCTGGCCCACATGTTTTCAATTTTACAATTAATCATCACTTGTTTCAGTATACTAGTTTTCACCTTTCAGTTTTTTGGGATGTCATTCGGTGTGTGTGTGCATACATGTACTCAGGGAAATGCCTCCCACATTTTTGTTGACACATTCGATGCTAGTCCCAAACCCCTAGCCTTCAAGAGGTGGTCTTGGGGTATGTCATAGCATGTGCCACAGGGGATGGGTCAGGAAAATTTACATATTTTAGGTATGATTCTGACATGTAGATGCATGTGGGTCTGGGTTATAGATAGTCTCTCGATGCATCGGTTGTCTCATATGAGATTAATTTTATCCAAATTAAATGGGTTTCTGCCCACAATGATTAAATCAACATGGGACATGGATTGATAGTAGAGGTACCGTGATGTATAAGATAATGGAGCCCAAAATATAATTTATCACTTTAATTTAGATCCATGTGATTCTCATTATGTTAATACCCATGAATTTTCTATCTACTCATGTTTTTTGATAAAATGTCATGTATTGTGGTTTTATATATACAATTACACATTTATTAGGTTTCATTTATTATATATTAATGAAATATTCCACTATATTTATCACAAACTAAGAATTGGAGCTCACCTATAAATCTTTTTACATTCTACTAGTTATGAAAAAGGTAACATTGAATGAGTTTTCAAGGATGATGTTTACTATATTTTCATATGTTTAATGTTTTATAGTATTTTCCCATGGAAAAATGGGTATCATGTATGTAATATTGTTTCCCAAAACAACGATATCATTAGGTATTTCATGATATGATACCTTATAATGATTCCAGCCTAATAAATTAGGGTACCCACTCTAGGATACTGGGTCAGGGTCGTTACATGCCCTCTCAATTTCATCCCAGTATTCTGTACTCATGTCTAGTGATTCCTCTATATGGATGTTCCTAGAGGATCCTGTAAAAGGTGTATAAGTCATACTTAACCTAATAATAGGCCTCAAATGGTCCATATTCAATAGGTAATCACTAAAATGGACTATGGATCGACCATTAAATGATAAGGTAATTATATTAATGTTTAAGGGTCCTTTTTGGCACATTTTACTTTAGATAATGCATGTGCCCATGCATATTTCTAATTTAACTTATAATCTAAAAATTTATATTTTAGAACTTGAAATTCAGTTGTTTTCTTATTTTCCAAATTCTGGAAGCTATTGCATAAGAATATATATGCCTTAGTAAGACTTTCTATGAAGGATCCATCACTTGTGTAACTATATCAATAATAAAAACAATCAAATCAAACAATTAACTAATTAATTTTATCAAAATTTAGAAAAATTCATTATCGTTGGTAAAATCACCTGGTAGACCAATGGTTTCATAATCAAAAGCAGTTGAGTTTCTCCTACTCCAAACACACATTATGTCCTCGAAAACAAAAAATCCAACAATATAATCCAAAATGGAAGGTTGATTCATCCTAAAATTACTATAAGTCCTAACAAAATAATTTTAGGTGGTGTATATTGGACTATATGATTGTATGAGGTAAACATCCCAAGTTAATTTCGTAGAAGGTTGAGAAAAATACTCACAAATGGGAGAAATATTTACCATGAACCTGTGTAAGTTATCAGAAACCCTAAACTGAAATTATGAATAATCAGCAGTAAAAAATGACAATAACAGAAAATAAAGGGTGAAGAATAACCTACCATGAAACATTATCAAATCGTACCCAAAAAGTCAAATAATTGTGAAAAATTTATGGAGTAGAAACTAATCTGAAACCCATTAATGCACACTATTCATGAGAATATTGTGGCGCTGATCTTTACATAATTATTATTAAAAACAAAACTTGTAATCTATCATGATGTGACCATTACTCTAACTTCATTACTATTCAATAAAAGGACTATAAACCAATTGATACAACTATCTTGAATTATACTCACACCATGAACCCATTTCACTTGTTAAATTACCCTTTCGCACCAAGAAGTTGTTATTGTTGCTATTTATTACTTCTCCAAGACAATGTTAATTTCTTTTTTAATTATCAAACCCCTTGGCTGTCCAGAAAATCTCATTTAATTTAAAATACTACTATATGTGGATTTTAAAATGGTCAAGAACATCTTTAAATATGAGGAAGATAAAAATAGCCATCCACCAATATAAAAATTAAAATACCTAGAAATTTTTACAATTATTCCTAAAAATGGGTATTATAATATCACATCAAAAAAACTTTCATCAAACATAAGTTTCTCTAACCATTCATCCATCCTTAACAACCATCCCAAGTCACTATCTTATGATCCAAAAAATCACATTTTCTCCTAGAAGACCAAATTATTTCCCATTATGAAACTCCGACACACAGTGATTTATATAACAAAAAATCAATCCCCCACTTGATATCACAATTGAAAACCCTAGAAGGGGATCCATGCCTCTAATTTGTCTTAGGTAACCACTACATCTTCAACCTCATCATTGGGTTCATCGTTAACCCCATAATAAAACTCAAATCATCAAATTCAATTATAACACGTGACATTCTACTCCATTAAAATACACTATCAATTCATGTCAAAGTAGACTAAAAACATGGTTGATGTTTTTTTAATTCACCACACCATTATTTATGTAAAAAATAATCCATTAGTTAGTACAACCTTGTGTCTCCTACAATATATGAAAAAAATGAGTATCAACCACCTATTCATTGGGACTTATTATATTATCCTTTCATTGAATAGTCATGACCAAATTATAGAACAACCTCAATATACTAAATATAATTCAACAGAATAATGATATTAGTATAATCTAATTTTTGATGAGTTTTATCCTGATCTGGAACCTTTAATGTGTTTTTCCACATGATTCACCCCTTGAATAACATGATGAAACACAATTACCCCAGGAAACAAGTCATGAATCAATGATTTAACTCCCAAACCACTAGTTAAAACTTGTTCACCACCCAAACCTGTCATGAATTTTGGTTTTCATTAGAAACAACATTAATATCTCTCCAAAAACATCCCAATATCAATTAAAATGCATAAACTCGTCATTATATTATATGAAACTCATATATGGTATTTTAATTACTACTTGATATTATCTGTATTTTTTCTCACCAACATCCAACTTTAACCTCAAATATTTAATGATTGATCTGTTATTCCAACAAAAATTATCATATGGGGGTACATGGACATGACTGACATCCCTATTTCAAATATAATAATTTCATTTTAATCTCTATTCATGTTCAAATAAAAAACAAAAAGACTATACCTTGTCCATAAAAAAAATAATTGATTTGAAAACAACAAAAACCACTCATCCCTGAGATACAATTATGAAACCTCTAACACCGTTTCTTCCTAACTTAATAAAATATACTACCTAAAACGCATATAAATTCATCTAAAATATTGTTCATTCCATAAATTACTAGGGTTGTATACCTATCATAGATATTTCACCATTAAACTCATCATTTGAAAACAAACTATCATCCATTAAAACACATGTGTCGCTATCCCAAGACAAAGTCATATCATCATTTCAATACCAAGCTATGATTTCCCCTAGATCATTCATGACACCACAATTGATCTAATTCTGATAACTCCATTTCCACAGACATACATCTCTGATTTCATCATGACATAGGGATAGAATACAATTTTTTGTCGCATCATGCACTGTTTGTCCTTGCATCACTACCATTGACTCAATAATTCAATATTAAAATTTTTACATCATGAAATTGAAATATATAATTCAAATATTTCCCCACATAGAATTTTTAAAGTCTTGAACACACATGGTCACTTCAATTGATTCACATTCCCATGATTCAAAAATCATGGAACTATGACGAAGCACTATAATAAACAACCACGATACAAGCCTTGTAAGCGTATTAATCATACCATACTCTTTAACTCCATATAGTACTATTTTATTTAAAAGTGATCACCCACATTCTCCTGGAACTGCAAAAGAACATCCATTGAAAATAGTTTTAGGCCCATAAATTGTTTTACCAATAAAACAAACATAAAATAAAAGAATCGACACTCATGATGCTCAAACTCATGAAATATAAAGGCATATCAATAAATTTTTCCATGAAAATATAGTATCACTAATTCGTCCTTCTCAAACTCATATTATCTATAAATTCATTTCATTTTCTAGTGTACCTTCATGATAGGTCTAACCCCTCACACGGGTTACCCATTCAAAAAGACATAGAAATCCACTTTATAAAACTTGAGTCAATTCCATGATTGTCACTAATGTATCCCACCTGACCTATGAGCCAATGTATCACTAGTGTTCAATCTCGGAGAAATAATTTCTTTTTCCCATATACAGAACATATGAAATCTCACGCACTAGCACCCTTATAAGGGAATGACATACCCAATGAGAATCACATGCAAAGACACAATCTACAAAGGAACTATTTATAAGGACCCAACCTTAAAAAATTATGTAATCTTGAGTTAAATGAATAATTCACATTGAGGATCTTTTTAGGATTTGAGTTTTAGAGAATGAGGTCATAACTATTACATTACATCTCAAAAGATAAAAAGTAGAGACATCTACATAGTTTCCATTTTTTTCCTTAAAAAACTATTGAAAAAAGAGTCATATCTAGTTCCATGTTTTAAATGACATGAATTTTCCTTGATCCCATCCTTGACCCTATTAATCTTAAAGTCATGTTAACAACATTTCAAAACATGGGATGGGCATAAAAGGCATAGTATGGGTTATAAAAAAAAGAATGAAAACATTAATTCATCATTACATACATAAGCTAAGCTCATTAACATACCTCATAAAATCATAAGATTTTTGAATAACCCACAGAAAACATAAATCATAAAGGTAACTTATGGCATACATATCATAATTACATTGTAGCTATCACAGCTACATAAGGAATTACATTTGGTATAACCATCACCTTACATTCCCTAAATCTCTTAGGAAAAACCTTCATGTTTACCTACGTCACGTTACCAAATGCATTGGAGAGATATCTATGGCTCACCAGCGCTATGATTATCACAAAACAACCCATATATGTAACAATTCCCACGAAACATAACATATTCGTAACACATAAAACAAACATAAAGGAAAGATAAAATTTCTACATTTCAATCACAATATATCATTTAAATATATTGACTTAAAAAATTCACTACAAAATCCATTTTCAATAACAAAATACATAAAAGAGTATATGGAATTTTTTTTCCTTTTAAAAACATTATGACTTGTTAATAATTCAATAGATCATATAATAATCTCAATAGAAAAAGGATTGTTGTCCCCACTTACCATAAAAAGAAACATTATTTTTTTCATTTAGTAAAAAGCCTCATAGAAAAATATTTCCTTTTAATGAAATGAAAATTCAAATGTGTTAATACAATATATAAAACGAATTCATGTATTAAAACAAAATATGCATCAATGAAAGGAGATTGAGATGAAGTCTCTTACCTCGTTTCTGACAAGACCCGTTCATTCTGTAATCTCTAGAAAAATAAAATAATGTTAATTTATATATTTTGAAGAACATTTTTCAAGTTTATTATTCCTTTTATATCACATATTACCATTTTATAAAAATTTTGCTATCATTTATGGTAATAATTATCATTTCGTCTATATTTGGGACATGATTAAAAAATGGACTTCTTATTACTACAAGTTGTACATGTGGTAAAACTTTCATTATATCTAGAATAATATCCATTATTTAGATATCATATATATCATATATATCCAGTATATACATGTATTTATATTATTACATAACATTAGGAGGTAAAAAAATAATTACTCCATTTATGGAGACGGTATGTCGTACGTACGCATGAACGCAAATTTAATTTTTATTTAGTATTTTGATGGAATGAGAACATAATGATACATAAGTATATTATAATTCCATTATAACAACATATATAGTATAATTAACTTCATCCTTTATACATCCCGCATAACGCATTAACGAATCATATCACTTTTAGGGGGCGGTAATCCACACTTCCAAAAATGAAATTATCGCATTTACCTAATATAGAAACCAAAATGGTATGCTATAAATGAAAAATAATGAATAATAAATAAAACATAAACCTAATATATAATATATATATAAATACAGGTCCATCACAATGGCCACCATGAGAGGTGTTTGGAAATTATTGAACAACCATCGTTTCGTGAGGCGTTAGTTTTCCATCCACCGGAACACTATATTCTTCACCCATTAGATGGATTTGGGTGTAAGTGTAGTTCGAATATTTATAAAAAAAACTTCATATATTTAGGATACTGGTGTTTCTATAAAATAAAGGAATAAAAAGTGTTTATGGGGTTGGAGAAGTAAAAGAAAACAAAAGAACTTAACAGAAGACGTTTCCTTTAAATCAGGTAACTCCCTTTGGTTTAATCCAAAAGTGTTTCTTGAACTACTTTTTGACTAAGGTAAGGCTTCTAGGATGATGGTAGGGATCTTCGGGGCTTATTGAAGTAGATTTTGGATGATCCAAGGGCTTGAGAAATGTGTATAAAGTGAGGGATTTTAATAAGGTAGAGGAGGATCTATTTTTGAATGTTTCAAAATATTATTTTATTATATAATGAATTTTGGTTTCTAAAGGTTCCAAAAACAATAAAGACAATTATAAGGTGGACCATGTTCAAAATCAAATCATCCAATAATAATTGGAAATGTTTTGTGTATTTTTGTAATTTTAGTCTTCTTATATATTTAAATGATTCATTAATGACATAAAAACTACATCATTATTGTGTCATAAATAATATTATTTATATGATGTATAAAAATTATAATAAAATTACCATGATTTAATAAATAGTTTTATCTTTATTATGAATATTTATAGTCATGTATACCAATTACATAACCCAACATCAAAATTGTTTTAGTAAAAGAATACATGTTTATGACATTTTTATTTTTAGATTAACAACAATGTTATATATGTCATTATCATACCCAAGTGACTCCATGGGGTCCCATAATTGACCCATGGATTTTTTTTGGTTGGCCATGACTCAACCAATAAGACTATAATATATTCCAACGTAATTATATATTATTTTGACATTATTTTTAGCTTAATTAACCTAATTACATTTAATTACGTTTAATAAATGTGAAAAAATAACAATTCATCGAAAATTATTTTCATCCCATTGAACAATATTTTACATACTAATGACAACTATGTATGTTGGATTTTTGAAATTCAATTCACCTATGAGGTAAAATTTCATTTAAATGAAAATATCATTTTTTAACTACTACTTAGTGGTTAACTATTCATCAAAATTGAAGGTCTTCATAAAATTTCCAAAAATTCATCCTAAGATAAATATGATATTCTAAATTCAAAAATGATGTCTATTTTACATAAAAAAAATAGAAGGTTTATTTCTGAATTTAATATTAATTCCCTTTTTCAAAACAAATAGCATGTTTTTAAGAAACAAACACTATCAGAAGATTGATATTTGTTAATGTCCAATTTCAAAGTGAAATTAAATCCAATTGACAAAATTTGATTAAATGGTAAAAATATAATATATTTACACTTTAAAACTAAATAAAAATATAATCTGACCATATAAATAAATTATATTAAAAGGGGGTTTTGAATTAGAATACTTCATTTTTAACTATTAATTAAAAAAAGAACATTATCAGAAAAATAAAAAAAATTTACACAAAGTAAATTCTGATGTACCGATTCTAAAATAGAATTTTATGTGGTCAAATAGAACATAAAAGAGTTATTGAAACAGATTTTAAAATAGTTCTCTATCAAAAGGTGGTTAATCGACCTTTTAAAAATATTATAGTATTTATGCTTAAAATCAGATTCATTTTTATTTGAAGCATCTAAAATTTATTTTGTAAATGTAAAAACATTTGAAAAAACATGTATAATAATATTGTAGTTAGTTTTCTTCATTCACGCCCATAAAATGACTAAGTGTTAACTAAAATTTCAAATATTTATATTATATTGTCAGTGTGCAATGGATGATTTCAAAGAAACCCGTTGTTGTGTATCAATTATTCCATCTCACATAGCTTCCCCTTTAAAGTAACATTAATATTTAATTCCAGAAAATAAATAATTATGAACAATGTCTTATTATTTATTTACCTAGGATGATACATCCATCCCCCCTTTTAGAAATCGTGTCCTCTCAATTTTATTCACTTATAAAATAAGTGGGTGTATTTATCCTTCATAGCATTTTCAGATTCCCGTGTTGACTCTTCAACCATATGTTTTTTCCACCAATACTTTATCTGATGAATTGCCTTATTCTACGACACTTTCTCTCTGTTGTCAAGAATCTGGACTCGTTGTTCTTCATGAGAGAAATTATCTACCAACTGCACTACCTCTAGACTTAAAACATGAGATGGATCTGGCATATACTTTCTCAACATTGTTACTAGAGAAAAATTGTGTACCTGTGATAAAATTTGAGGAAAAGCCACTCTATAAGCAACTGATCTAGATTTCTCTAGGATTTCATATGGTCAAATAAACCTCAGACTCAACTTTCCATTCTTACCAAAACGCATCACACATTTCCTTGGAGAAACATTGAGAAAGACATGATCACCTACGTCAAAAGATAGATCCTTATTTCAGTTACCCACATAACTTTTTTGCCGACTTTGAGCTATTCACATGTGCTTCTTAATCAAATGATATTTCATTGCCATATCTTCCACCAATCCGGGTCCCATTAGTTTCCTTTCACCTACTTCATCCCAAAAAGATGGAGTTCGACACCGCATACCACATAATTCCTCAAACAAAGACATATGTATACTTGAAGGAATACTATTATTATAAGAATGTTCAAACAAAAAAATATGTTGGTCCCAACATCCATGATAATTCATCGAGAAAGAACGTAACATATCTTATATGTTCTGAATTGTTTGTTCTAACTTCCCATCTGATTGAGGATGAAAAGCTGAACTAAAATTTAATTCAGTACCCAATGACTTTTGAAGGCCATTCTAAATGATAGAAGAAAACCTGGGATCATGATCTGATACAACGGAGAGGGGAAATCCACGCAACCTAACTATCTCCTTAACATACAACAGAGAATGTTGATCTAGAGGGAATGTATCCAAAATAATAATGAAGTGAGCAGATTTAGTCAACTGATCAATAATAATTCAGATTGCATTATTTTCTTGAGATGTATTTGGTAATCCCACAACAAAGTCCATGGATATATTTTCCCATTTCCAATCTATCACTGGTAAAGACTGAAGCATCCCTTTCGGTAAATGGCGCTCTGCTTTTACCTAATGACATGATTAAAATATCACAATAAATTCAACAATATCGCGTTTCATACCATCCCACTCGTTATAATCCTATAGATATATGTACACTTGAGTACTTCTAGGATGAAATGAAAATGGAGAACTATGAGCTTCACATCAACTGTGAATCACAAGGAACACAAAATATCTTTCCAAACTTCAAAACACAATCATTATCAATGTTAAAATTAGGCAACTTACCATTATAAACCAACTATACCTTTTTCTAAAACTCACTGTCTTCCTTCTGCACTTTCATAATTCAGTCTAATAGAGATGATCTCCCTGAATCCTGAAACAAAATAGATAAACTTTCTACACCAACAACTTTTATTCCATTGTTCGTCAAATCAAAAACCAAAGGATCTCATTCCAAATGTAGCATGGTTAATGAAGCATTACTTTTTTGACATAATGTATCAGCCACTTTATTTGTTTTCCCAGATGGTAAAGGATCATGAAATAATAATCCTTAATTAATTCTAGAAATATTTTCTGTCTCATGTTCAATTATTTATGAGTAAATATATACATTAAACGTTTTTGGTCAGTATATATTTCACATTTTACTCCAAACAGATGATGCCTCCAAATTTTTAAAGTAAAAAACAATACCATATAATTCCAAATCATGTGTAGGGTAATTTAACTAAGAGGTTTCAACTGATGTCAAGTATAAGAAATTACCAGATCATTCTACATAATGACACAACTATGTCCTTTCAATGAATCAACACTGTAGATAACAAATTAACCATATCTGGAAGGTAATGCCCAAACAAGAGCATTCACTAATCTTTTTTTCAATTCATGAAAACAATCATCACATTATTTTATCCAAATGAACATAACACATTTTCTAGTGAATCTAGTAATTGGACTAGATAACCGTGAAAAATTCTCGACAAACATCTGGTAATAACCGTCTAAACCAAGAAAACTACGAATGTAGGTTATATTTGTAGGACTTTTTCATTCTTCAACAACATCTATTTTAGAAGGATAAATAGTAATGCCATATTTTTAAAAGAATATGACCAAGGAAAGAAATTTTTTGTAACCAAAACTCACACTTGCTGAATTTTCTATAGAGTTTTTTTATGAATTCCGAGACAACCCTTAAATGACTTTCATATTCCTCTTTACATTTTGAAAAAACCAAAATATCATCTATAACAAAAACAAAAAATTATCTAATAACTTAGGAAAAATTATATTCATAAGATCCATGAATACAACAGGTGCAATGTTTAACCCAAAAGGCATGACTGCAAATTCATAATGGCCATATCTAGTATGAAACACAATTTTTGGAATGTCTGCTTCTTTTACTTTCAACTGATGGCATCTTGATCTCAATTCAATCTTAAAAAAATAATGAGATCCATGGAGTTGACCAAACAAATCAATGATATGAGGGAAATGACACTTGTTCTTAATAGTGATGTCTTTCAATGCTCTATAAATAATGAAAATTCTCATTGAACCATATTTATTTTTAACAAACAAGATAGGAGATCCCCATGGTGATGTGATAGACCTAATGAAACATTTATCTAATAACTCCAACAATTTCTTCTATAACTCTAAAAGTTCAATTTGATCTATTCGATAAGGGGGTTTTGAAATTGGCTTAGCATCAGGAACTATGTAAACAGTAAATTCAACTTCCCGGTCAAGTATAATACAAGGAAAATCATTAGGAAAAACATCAAGGTACTCATTTACCACTGGGACATCATTAATCAAAATAGCTCATTTGTTTTCAAAAATATGTGCAAGGTAATATTCATTTCTATCTTTTACCAGTTTCTCTCCTTCATAATATGTTATCAATAGTAAGGGTTCATTCTTGTAAAAAGACTGAAAATCTTCTTGAAAAGAAACCCTTTTAGCTCTACAGTCAATATTAGCATGATAAACAGAAAGCCAATCCATACCCATAATAACATCAAACTCTACTAATGGAAAAAAATATTGTTTGTCGGTAGATTGTTTCCATACACAAGGATAAGAAAGTTCTTTTAAATTCTTTTTGTCTCGAAATTTCCTCCGAGTTTTTTTACCATCAGTTCATGATTCATATCTTGAGATGGAATTCCCAATTGACTATAAAATTTCATAGAAATGATAGAATGTTTAGACCCTGAATCAAATAACTCATTGGCATAATCTTAACAAACAAATAGTTTACCCAATACTACTTTATTTGATGGACCAACATCTGCTAATGTAGTTTTGAAGGATTTCACCACCCCATTATGCTTGTAGTCTAGATGCTTTCCCTCAGTTGAGTTCTTCCTTGGACACTATTTTGCATAATGACCCATTTATTTATACTTAAAACATCTTATTTCGTGTAAATTAGATTTCTCCTTACCATTACCCTTGTCTTTTTCAGTTTAATTATGATCCTTATGTCCCATTTTACCGCATCAGTAGCACTTACCCAAATTAAAAAGTCATTCCCCAGCTTGATTTTTACCACAATTTTAACAAACTGTTAACATATGTTCCTCTCCATTAGACTTTCATGAAGAGTTCATCCCTTTCTGCTGCCACCTTGACCACTTATTCCATTGTTTTTTGAAGAACACCTGATCATTAGAAAACTCTATTTCACTCTTATCCTAACATCAAACTAGTTTTTTATAACTTTTGAACTCATGATAATCTAAAGCCCTTTGATACTTTATATTGAATATTGAGTACAAATGGTTGATTTTACTATGAAGATCTCATATGAAATTTGGAGCATACCTTGCTAGATGAGTGTACTTTTCTTCATAAGCATCCACCGAGTCATCCACTTGCCTCAATTCCAAGAATTAGTTTTCCATCCTATATTGATCCACCATAGGAAAATATTTCTCAAGGAACATACCTTTGACACCATCCCAATCAATTGCATCAGCCTCCTAACTATCCTTGATATTTTTCACCATCGACCAGCACTGATATGCTTCACATTCAAAATGGTAAACAACGAGACTAACCTTTTGATGTTCTGAACACCCCATGGCATCAAAAATTTTCTCTAGTGACTTAATCCACCATTCAGCTAGCACAAGGTCGGATAACCCTCAGAATCATCGGGGATGATGCCTCGTAAAATTCTCCACTGCTGACATGTTCTATTGTTGTTATTGTAGATGATCTCAGGCATGGATACCACCACCAATTATAGCCTGAGTCAACTGTGCCATTACTAAAAGAAAATGTTTAGTTCCAATTCAAACCATCTCAGGTTGCTGATTTGGAAGGTTCTCTTCTTATTGATTTCGTCCCAATATAGCTTCCCTATTTCTTGAATGAAAAACCATTCTGAACACAGAAATATCTTATGCGAAGAAACATGGTAATTTTTAAATGGTATATAATTTCAATATTATCATAAATTAATTTATGGATATTAATTTAACAATAACCTAACTCCTAAGGTTTTCTAATCCTAACTCTAATACTAACTATAAGGACCCAGCCTTAAAACATTACACAATAATGAATTAAATGACTAATTCACGTTGAGGATCTTTTTAGGTTTGTAGTTTTAGGGAATTAGGCCATAAATATTACATTACATCTCAAAAGTTACAAATTAGACACTTCTACTCAGTTTCCATTTTTTTCATTAAATAAGAACTCTTGAAAAAAAATAGTCTTCTCTAGTTCATGGCTTCAAACAGAATGACATTTTCTTGATCCCATCCTTGATCCTATTTATCATGAAGTCCTATGAAAAAGATTTCAAAACTTGGGATGAGCATAAAAATCTCAGTAAGTGTTATAAAAAAAAGAATGAAAACATTAGTTCATCATTACATACATAACATAAGAACATTAAAATTACTCATGAAATCATAAGATTTATTAATAACACATAGAAAATATAAATCATAAAGGTTACTTGTGTCATCCATATCATACATACATTGTATCTACCACAGCTACGTAGGGAGTTACATTTGTAATACCCATCACACTATATTCCGTAAATCTCATTGTAGAAACATTCATGATTACTTTTATCATGTTACCCAAGGCTTTGTAGAGCTATCTCAGGCTCAACCGCCATAGGTTTATCATGGAACCACCCAAATAATTTATAATGCTGAATAACGATAACATATTCATAACACAAAAAACAAACATAAAGGAAAGATAAAATTTCCACATTTCAATCAAAATATATCATTAGAATATATTGGCATAAAAAATTATTTATCAAAACCATTTTCAATACAAAAATACCTAAAAGAGTATATGGTATTTTATTTTCCTTTTAAAAAAATTACAACTTGTTATGGAATCCATAGATCAAATAATACTCGCGGTGGCAGAAAGGTCGTTGTCACCACCTACGTTAAAAATAAACATTATTTTTTTCGTTAGGTAAAACACCTCATAGAAAAATGTTCCCTTTGAATGAAATAAAAATTAATAGGTATTTATACAATGTATTAAATAAATTCCTTTATAGAAACAAAATATTCCTCAATGAAATGACATTGAGACGAAGTCCCTTACCTCATGTCCGACTTGACCTGAAAATTCTTTAATCTCTTGAATAATAAACTAATTTTTATTTCTACTTGCTTAATAACCATTTACATGTTTATAATTCAATTTATATCACTTATTACCATGTTATAAACATTATGTAATCATTTAAGTTAATAATGATCATTTTGTCGATTTTTTGTACTTGAGTAAAAAATGGACATCTTATTACTACAAGTTGTACATGTGGTAAAGTTTTCATTATATTCAGAATCATATTCATAATTTGGATATCATATATATCATATATATCTAGTATATACATGTATTTATATTATTACATGACATTTGGAGGTAAGAAATGAAATGCACTGTTCATGGAGATTGTAAGCTGTATATACGAATGAACGCTACATTCATTTCCATTTAGTATTTTGATAGAATGAAAACATAATGATACATTTGTATATTATGATTCAAGTATAATAAAATATATAATAACATTAAATCCATCCTGTATAGGTCCCACATAAGGCATTAATGAGTTATATCTGTTTTAGTGGGAGGGATTCTACACTTCCTAAAATGAAATTATCGTGTTTAACAATTATGGAAACCAAAAAAGAATGATATAAATTGAAAATACAGAATAATAATGAAAACATAACCATAATATATATATATTATAAAAATATAGTTCTATCATAATGGCCACCATGAGAGGTGGTAGAAAATAATTGAACAATCAACGTTTCGTGAGGCGTTAGTTTTCTATCCACAAAAACACATTGTTCTTCACCCATTAGATGGATCTGTGTGTAAGTGTAGACAAAATATTTATCATAAAAACATATTAGTATATTAATTCTAATGTTTTTGTTATAAATTAATGGAAGAAAAATAGTTTAGGGGGTTTAAGAAGTAAAATATAAAAAAGAACTTAAGAGAAGACGTTACCTATAAATCGGGTAACTCCCATTGGTTTGAACCAAAAGGGTTTCTTAAAGTGCTTTCTGCCTAAGGTAAGGATTCTAGGATGAAAATAAGGATCATGGGAGCTTATTGGAGTATAGTGTGGATGAGAAAAGGGCTTGAAAAGTGTGAGAAATGGGTAGGAAGTGAGGGATTTTTATAAGGTAGAGGAGGGGCACATTTGGAATGTTTGAAAATATTATTTTATTATATATTGATTTTCAGTTTCTAAAGGTCCCTAAAACATTAAATTCAAAGATAAGGTGGACCATATTAGAAATAAATTCATCCAATAATAATTTTACATGTTTGGGATATTATATTAAATCTTATTTTCTTATTTGTTTAAATCATTCATTAATGATGTAAACACTATATCATCATTGTGTCTTAAATAATTTTATTTATATGATGTCTAAAAATTTAAAAAAATTACCATTATGTAGGAAATATTTTTATATTTCTAATGAATATTTATAGTCAAATATACCAATTATATAACCCCATATTAATTTTGATTGTGTAAAACAATACATGTTTATGATATTTTTATTTTTACTTTAACTAAAATGTTATTGATGACAAAATATTACACAAGTGGCTTCATGGAGTCCCAAAACATACACATGGATTTTTTTGGTCATCCAAGACTCACCCAATAAGGATAGGACAAGTTTCAAGGTGATTTTATATTATTAAAAAATTATTTTTTACCTAAATTATCCTAATTACCTTTAATCGCGGTTAATGAAAGTCAAAAAATCATTCTTCACCAAAAATTATTTTCATCCCATTGAGAAAAAATTTACATAATGTTGACAACCATGTATTAGTATTTTTGAAATTCAATTCATAGAATTGGTAAAATTTTATTTAAATGAAAATGTCAGTTTTTTTAACTACAGTTAGTGGTTTTAATATTCATCAAAATTGAAGGTTTTCAGAAAAATTCCAAAAAACTCACCCTAAGATAAATATGATATTCCAAATTCAAAAATGATGCTTATTTTACAAAATTTAAAACATAGAAGGTGCATTTATCGATTTAAAATTAATTCCCGTTGTCAAAAAAATATCATGTTTTTATGAAATAATAACTATTAAAAGATTGATACTTGATAAAGTCCAATGGAAAAAATTTGATTAAATGGTAAAAATATAAACAATTTAAACATTAAAACCAATTAAAAAGCTAATATAACCATATAAATAAAAAATATTAAAAGGCAGTTTTGAATTAGAATACAACATTTTTCACAATTCATTAAAAAAATATCATTATCAGAAAAATACCGAAAATATACAAAATATAAATTTTGAAGTCCCGATTCTAAAAAATATTTTTATTTTGTCAAATATAACATATAAGAGTTAAAAAACAATATTTAAAAAGGGTTCTCAATAAAAAGGTAGTAAATCGACCTTTTATAGAATATTAGAGTATTTATGCATAAAATTTGATTCCATCTTATTTTAAGCCTCTCAAATTTATTTAATAAATGTAAAAACATTTAAAAAATATGTATAACAATATTGTATTTAGTTCTGTTCATTCACGCTAGTACAACATCTAGGCATTAACTACCATTTAAAATAATAATATTATATTGTTAGTGTAGAACGGTAGACTTCAAAGAAACCCCTTATTGCGTATCAGGTACACCATAGAACATATTAACCCCTTTAAAGTAACATTAATATTTAATTCAATAATATTAATAAATATGAACAATGTCTTATTCTTTATTTACCTGGGATGTTACACTGATTCTTATTGAGAATCTGCCTACGAGACTACTCCCTTGATAATAATAATCTCATCAGTTAATCTGTATATAAATATTGACATCCTAGTTGATGATCCATACCGAAAAAACAACCATGACATGTTTTAACAATGAAGAGCACCATTTCCAGCTATATGGAAAAAACAATATAGGTGTTTACTGACACATTAAATAAATTAACTTACTTTTCAATTCAAAATCAATAGTTTGTTTACGCTATATGGATTATATATATTTATTTTTATAACTATTATATCATTGTATGTTCAACATACTCTAATAGAAATAAGTGATGACATTTCCATCACCAAGGGGCATCACATCATTGAGCTACTTCAAATATGATTTGAAAAATAAACACATACATAATTCATCCATGTTCAGTATAATTCAATCATGTAGTTATACAATAAAATATCATATGATCAGTTATAGAATCATTAATTAAATGAGTCTCAACCCTAGTGGAAAAAATAAAACTATCTCCAATATCATATATGAATACTACATTTCAAATATGTTTCATGAAAAATTTTATTCATCTAAAATT
Source organism: Viscum album (assembly GCA_963277665.1). NCBI lineage: Eukaryota > Viridiplantae > Streptophyta > Magnoliopsida > Santalales > Viscaceae > Viscum > Viscum album. Next base: position 1,153,480,471 of record OY728126.1, read on the forward strand.
ATACATTAGAAAACCAATAATAAATCATAAATAATTAAATCCAAAAAAATTGTCTTCCATATGATTTAAAATATATTGAACCATTATCTTGGAATCCAAAATATAAATCACATATTTATAGTAAACTAGACATCATATCAAAACTGGAATTCATGAGGCACTACTATGAAGTCCTTCATAGTTTCTAAGACATTGGTATGCCACTTATCTACCATATTATAGAAATAATAAGGAAAAATAAAATCATATTATACCAATTTGTAACATCCTAATCCATATATGTATGAATCATAGCAATACAGGCTTACCACTTGACTTTAGGTATACATCCCAATATAGTCGAAGATCAGGACTAGTGAAGTGACTCTAATAGGGTACCATTGGAGGCTACACCCCATGTACAAAGTATCAATATTATAAATATTTATAAATATGATGAAAATAAATTATATATGACTGTCAGTAAGTGAAATATATAAATTTAACATGCTATTTTAAGATGGTAAACAATAATATTAGAATGGAAGGCCTATCAACCACTAGAGAAAATCACATATAAAAGTTAATCCAACAAGAATAAAAAAGGAATAGAACACTTGTATAGAAGAATCCATAGTAATCAATCAGCCTAACCACACACATAACACTACATCCCATATGAGTTATTCCATATTATTCTTCATATAAATGGCCTCATCCAATATTAATCCTATAACGATGGAGGTTATCTCACTTATCACAATTCTATGGTAGATTCAGTAGTTTGTGAGTACAAAACTAAAACGTTGATCACCTACATTGTCATATAATTTTTTAAAATGTTATGATATGTGAAAATACATTCCCTTTGTGAATAAATTGACAATTTCATGAAAAAAATAAAATATTAAACCTCAATCAATCCTTGGGTATGTGACCATGATCAAACAAACATACAATGTCCAATGTCAGTGTGTCTATAATCACATCATGATGACCATGTCACCATGTATAATAGAATTGGGCTTCCTTTGTGAACCTATCCTATATTTTTTATGCTTCACTATAATATTTTTATCATTTAGGGCATAAGAAGACATGAAACATGAGAATACCCTATAGAATTATCATTTATCATTAATAACAGAACCCCCCCCAATGAGTGTTTTCCCAAACATGGAAGAATCCCTCAAGAAACAAAGATCCCACTATGGTATTTTTCTCAAAAGTAACACTAACTACCCCATATGGGTTTTTCCTCAGAAAAGTATCATAGACCACACCCGATGGCTATTTTCATTATCAAGTATTAGAGGCCTCCGATATAACAATTTTTGTACTATGTATCACAGTCATCCCATATGGGAGTTTTCTGAATTTGTAAAAAGCATCCCAAGGACCTTTTGGAAAAATAAAACTATATATTTTACATATGGGAGTTTTTAAAAACAAAAATTTATGAGATACCCTATGTTTGTTTCAAAATCATAAAGAAAACTGACCTTTGAGACTCTACCTAGTCATAACAAACTGAAATAGGGTTGGTAATATACAAATACCCTTCATCATTTTCCATACCTGAGCACACAATATAACTACATCATAATATACCTTAGACAAAAACATGGGTTCTCTATGTGAAAACGTGTAAAATACATCCATTATATGATCTCAAGGTCACCAAAATCATATAATTCTTCTTGGATCTATCATGTTCAATCATAGAAAGGATCCCTTATTGGGGATATCAATAATCAATCTATCCGGATGGGTTAACCCATCACCCATGGTAGCACACACAAACCAACATAGTCTCAATGATCCAAAGACCCCACGGTAACTCATATTACCTCAAAAGGTCAACCTTGTCCACTCCACTCATGTCAACCATGCCTCCACACATAGGTGTACATAGAATTCTATATAATTCCACTAGGTCACACATAACATGATGACACAACTAAAGACTTCTATATTACGTATGGGATTAGTGAAATGGCCTCATACTCAATAATCAAAAAACTAGAAAAGAAAATAAGATACCAAGGGTCCTACAAATCCAATGTAACATTATTATATGGAAGGGTTTATTTTTAGTTTTCATATAATTTAAAATTTCAAGATTTAAATTTTAAATCCATTATTTCAACTATTTGACATACATCAATCACCCTTACTGGATTTAATGATAATGAACAAAATCAGCAAAATGCCTAAAATCAATAGGGTTATTATAGAATAAACCTATCTCAATTGATGAATTTCTTTTCATACATTCCAAATAGTAACCAGTAAAAGTATTTTCCAATCTCGAATCCTCACCCAAGAAGATATCCCAAACATAAAAATCATAATATTAATTATTTAATTAATTTAAAAAATATAAAAAAGGAATAAATGGCACTAATATCATACGATGGTATAACTATCCCAGAATCTGAAGAATCCATTAGTGTTATATTAATAAGAGACACTGGATGCTAGGAAATGTAAAAAACAAAAATATTAAACCAATATAGATGTTTGAATTCACTACTAATAATTGAAACCACTAATTAAATTAAATGGGTGACATTACTTTTCTATAATGACCAGTGGGGATTTGAAGAAAATGTGTTGGGTTCCCCTCTATCATGGCTGAGTGAAAGCCCCATTGAGCTGGGTTATATCAACCATACCATTTTGTAAATATATAAAAACCATAAATTTAAATTGGGATATTTAATTGGGAAAATAAGGAGAAATTTTTTTTAGAAAGGGAGAGAATAACCTACCAAGAAACAACATACAATCACACTAGGAATTTCCAAGACCAATAAATAAAAGAAGGAGGGGGATATCTAGTTGAATCCATTATTTACACAACGTTTCATTAATGAAAAAATTGTTCTGATAAGGCCTAATTAAAATAATGAAAACACAGCTTGGAATCTATCACTAGAGTGACCATAAGTATAACGCCATGCCCATCTGTGAACTAACCGTAAAACCCTTAGATATCCCCCTTATTTTTTTATGCACCATGTAACCAAATTTATATACATGATTACCCTTTGAATGTTATGAAATGGTTTCTACTATTTTAATTTTTTCCCTCAGTTTTATGTACCTCATATTATACACTCAAAACCCCCTATGCCCTTAGTAAAAGATCAAACATTTTCCAGTAACATATTCATTGAATATTAAGATTCTTGGAAGCTGGTTCCATGCACTGTCTCTTGGAATGAATCATCCCCCAACAAAATATAATAATATATGACTACATTCTCAAACCTTCGTGGAGAAATGTTATTGAAAAAATGGTCTATCATACCTCAAAAATCTCATTAGGAACATTTTTTAACATGTCTCAATCTCTTTACCAACAAATTTATTACATTTTCAATTTATATTTTATCATGATAACTAGTTTTTTCCTAGGAAATTTACTTTTAATACATTAAAATATAATGAAACTTACTACATATTTTATAACTTATGAAAAAAATATAATGTTTATTTTTTCAAAAAAGATCTATACGTGAAAGAAATATTAATTTTTACATTATCACATGTTTTCATAAAGAAATATAATTTGAAAGTGTGTTTTTAATATTTAAATTAATGTGTAGCATAAAAATATGAATGTATTTGATTTTGAATTAATAAATTAGTATACTGTTTATAAAATAAATATTACATGGATTTAAATTGAATGAAAGACCGAAATTTTTGAAAATAATATTTAATTAAAACATAATACTAAAATAAAATTTCTGTTGGAGAATATTTCTTAATTTATTAAAATAGTTATTTGAATTTATGAAATAATTTTGAAATTTATATTCCTTCTTAATAAATAAACCATTGGTCATGATTTTTTATAAGTTTCTTTTGTATAACTACTTCTTGAATTGTTTCATATTTTTTTATAAATTTCTTGTTAAATATTATGATAAACATTTAACTATAAGAAACTAAATTGTTCAATGAAAAATAAACTCAATTTTCCAAATTGGTTCAACTAAAAAAATAATTTCTAAAATATATAATTAAAATAATAATATGTAACACCATAATTTGTTATAAAATTTTTATTTACTTATGAATATATTCTTCAGGTAATTTTAATTTCATATTGTCATTTGAAAAAAAAAATTGTGATATTTTTGTGTTATGTGTGTCACATACCATCAAATATATTATTAATTTAATGTATACAAAATTTCAGGTGCTTACAACACTATAAAAATAGTTTAATATGATTTGGGATACATTAAAATATTTAGGATTTTCCCAAGAGTATCATTTAGGAAATAGTGTCATACCACAAAAAGGATATATGTGTTACAATATTTAATAATTTCAAATACTTATGGTGAATCACAATGATATATTTTATGTGATTAAAAAAGGATAGTTTCAGAGAAAAACCATCACTACATGATGTATTTAACATGATTTTGATTAGAAGACCAAGGGTTTACATTAAGTATAAATTTTGGAGGTGTGTGAGGTTACATGGGAGATGATAATTCAATATTTTGATTATTACTATCCTAAACCCACAATTCCAATATCCGTTTCTTAAAACTCTATCAATACATTCCATGATTTTAGAGATATAAATGTTATAACATATTAACTATTAAAAACATTTAATATCAAATAGAGATGATGTATAACATACATACCCTAAGAAAATATATGAGTTGTGTTATATAAATTTACGAATAGACCTTATATAACACTATTTATGTCCTTAAATTAGTATTTTTTTCCAAATTCTATTATATATTATTATTATATATTATTAAACTAAAATATCTCACATGGAAACCATCTAGATATATCTTATATAACATATTTTTCATTAATTAGGGAAAAGATGCATATGGAGGGTATAATCAAATGTTAATTATGGGAAAACATATGGAATAAAAAATTTCCATCTTTATTAAGAATAATATATAGATTATTGTTTAATAACATATTTAGAGTCCCTAAGCATAATAAAAAATATTATGTACCCATCAATACTGGGATTATAATCATTTTGATGTCGAATAAAAAAATAACTAATCCTAAGAGTCTCATGAGTCTATGGCAACGAAACATATGATAACATTCATTCAATAGAAGAAATATTAGATATAGAATCAAGTATAAAGAAAACATTTTTCTAAGATCGAATATTAATCATTCATCATCGAATAACCTAAATAGTATAATGAAAACATTATATTAGGTGTAACTTTCAACAGTCTACTTTATCCCTTTATTGGGGTACTAATCAAAGTATTAATCCATCTCACTCTATTTGGAGTAACTCACAACCATTAGATATACCTATTTACCAAATGCATTTGATGTCTATAATGGACCAACCAACACATGGTTTATAATATGATCACTCATTCATAGAAGATAATAAACCACACATCCTTGGTATATAAAAACCCATTATTAAATAATCTATATATATTTATATATACAATTGAAGGATAAATTTGTTTTAATCATTCACATTTACAGAAAAAAAATTCTTTCTTAATTAGAATTATATGTGGATATGAAATAGGTTCCCAGAAAATCTATTCATGACAATAATAATATATCTACATAAAGAATATAATTGCAATCAATAAATCATTATCCACATATAAAAATTAGTAATAAAAACTGTTACTATTTTTGTTGAATAAAAATTCCATTAAATTATTATTAAAAACATGATTGATAAAAATATTCTTATCAATTTTAATATCACTTTTGAAAATTAAGTTATTCTATAATATTAAGGATTTTTTTTTTGAAAATAAACATGGAAATTTTAAATATAAAACCAAAGAAAAAATATTCAAGATGGAAAAATGTGGTTATGTCACATATGATTAAATTAATAATCCATTTCCCACTTGTGTAATGAAATTTCAAGTGGTACATATGGATTATTTTAAAAATATTACTTAATAAAAATTTATAAAAATGGTTCAAGAAAATGAAAATGAACTGATGAAATAATTTTCATATATATAATAACATAATTGAAAACATTTTACAAAACATGGGTATTAAAGTGATTTTTCATGATATAAAAGAATATATTAGATTGATATAAATTACAAACTACATTCATGACACATCAATAATAAATAAAAGAGGGAATATAAATTAAACATGTAATACACATTTGAAATTGCTCGGACCTCTTTAGTTCATTCCATTGTTGAAATATGGTGGTTGATGTGTTCTAGGAGGTCAAAGTATCTAATTTTAAAATTCTGGCAAAATATTTAATTTTTTTGAATAGTATTTCATTAATGGAATCTAATTCCATTGGTAGCTATTTCTAACAGTTTCTTATTCGAATGGATGCCTCTTACAATGATAGTTCATTCCAATGGTAGTTTATTCTAATGACCAATAGTATCTCATTCCAACGTTAGATCATTCTAATAGTAACTCATTCCAATGGTAGTTCATTCCAATGACTTTTCCAAGGGGGGGAATCATCCAACAGTGACTTTTCCAACACTGAATCATACAATGGAAACTCATCCAAATGTGACTCGTTCATATTGTTTCCTACTTCCTATTATTCCCCCTATGATTTTGTCTTGTATGTAAAACTCATTCAAATAATTGTATTAAAATATTTACGACAAATTCAAATCCCATAACTCTGATATAAATTTTCATAAGGGACTAGGTTCATTTAGTCAGTAAAAATTCATGAGCTTGGATAGATACAACATTAATTGAAAATATAAATTGTATCTTAAACTACATACCCATTTAGATTTTCAAAAGGACCAAGATAAATTCATAGCATGTTTTCCCTTATTTTTATCCTTGGTACATGTTTCCCATAGTTATTACACAAACATCATTCATTGATTGAATTGGAGTACTTGGATCATGTTCCTTGGTGTTTCTTACTTCATGTGCACCACCTATTTTGTTGAAACCAAGAAGTGAAGATCATTCTTATATACGGTAGGTTATACATATGATTTTTTAGGTTCCTCAATAATTTTTCATCACATTTCACATTCCCATTTGATGGGAGGTGATCTCAATGTTTTTAATGGAGACTTAATGGTATTTGGTTGATGCGTTTGTGTCACAGAATCCTTAGGGGGATGCAGTCTTTGTTGGAGAAGTGACCATGATCCGTTGTGTTGGCCATTATCATGAAAAAATCATTGAATCCCATTTGAGGAAGTGGATTCCCTACCTCACTATATATGTACATGAAAATATAGAGATATCATGATTTATCCCTTAGGATTATTAACTGATATAATAAATATTTGAACTACATTAAATAATTTTTATCATTTTCATAACAATGTTATTACTTCTTGTTTTTCAAGATAGTGGTTTATCTATGATATGATTGTTTAAAAGATATTTCTTGATGGAAATGGGAAATAAATTTAAAGAAAAATTTAATATATAATTAATTGGATAAATATTTATAGAGGCATGCGAATTCATTCAGTTTTTTTTATGTAATTTGACGATAATTTAATTGATGTAGGTACACATGTTAACCTAAATAAATGGGTTGCTGAACCTGAATCATGTGGATGATTTTCAATAAATGAATTAATGTAATTTTAAATTAATTGATTAATTAATTTGTGATAGAATGAGAAGATTGTTTTCTAGGTTTACCATAGTTGGAACCAATGATAATTAATCCGTTATTTGAAGATGGAAAAAGAACAAGTTGTATAAATAAATTATAACGCTTTGTGGGGAATAATATGTGAACTTGTTTTAAAGAAAATATTCCTTGTCCTTTGGGGATATGAGAGATTATTTTGTTTTAGGGATAAACACCGTTATTATGGTTCTAAATAACATTTGTATGTTTCTTCTTGGTATATGGGATGTTCTATGGATACAAGACTTGTGATTGTTGGTGCAGGGAGGCCCATATGTGATGTGATCCTGAGATGAATGAGTTTGGATAGATATTATGTTATGTGGGGGTAGAGAGTCATAGTTGTTTTGGTAGAATTTAATGAAATTAGTTTCAAGATGCATCAGTTTATCCATGTTGGTTTCTTGGAGGGAACTAGAGAAGAAGGAACGGGTTGAAGGTATGAATACCCACTGATATGAATGTCAGATTCTTGATAAATCTGCTGTTTTTTATTTGCTTTTCTCTCCATTATTCTTTAGATAGATTGTATTTCTTTCAATTCTTCAAAAATTATCAATGATGAATGGGGTATTCCATGTTCTTTACGTGTTTAGATTCTTGAGGATGGACAGGTCTAAACTCATACTATAGTTAGAAATGACTCGACTATTAGTTCATCAGCTTGTCGTGTTGAGCCCCAAGAGTTTGGTTGCATAGAATGGTTTCCTAGATGACCCAGAAATATGGAAAGTGGTTATTAAACATTGATATGTTTAACCAATGGGTTTTGACCTTACGATGATGAAATGATGAGGTAATATTTCTGAGAAGTCATTGACTCCGTTTGGTTATCCATAGAGTCATGGATCTTGGTTTGAATGATAATAGAAAGTAATTTGAAATAGAAAATGGGTAATTAATGGTTAATTAATTAGTTAACATAATGTAAAAATGATTAAAATGTATATGTAACATTAGGAATCTCATTAAATGGGGTTGTGCTTATAAGACCTCTATTATTAGCAGTGGCGTCTATGAGTCCAAGGGACGTTAGCTGAAGTTGGGTTTCTAATTAGATTTTTCTCATTCTGTGGTTGTGAGATATATTTTATTATTTAATTTTGTGTATTGATATTCTACTCTACCCTTTCAGATAGGGATAATGATAGCCATAGGATTCTGATCCCTACAGGGGGGGTCCCAACCTATCAGTGGGAGGATGAATGGATGATGATATCTTTTTTGCATCACCCTATTCCCTTTGAAGTTACTTGTGTTGGTATTCACGATTGTTAGTTTTCCCCACAATTGTGTGTAGAGAGATTTAATGTCTTGTGGTTATTTCACCCATATATATACAAGATATTGATTCCTAAATGATATTATAGGTTTAACGTGTATAAGCTATGATGGTCTAAGGATCCTTACTTGGCGTATGGGCTATGATGACTTGATGTATAATACCTGACATATGATACACATTATATGAGTTATGGTGTATCCCATAAACTACCTAGTTACATTTGATTTTGTGGAGATAGTAGTAGGTTGTTGCATGAGGTGCATGTTGTGGTGCATTACCCAGGTGTCTATGGGCTAGCCTTTTTGAGATAGATGATTAGGACATGCAATGTTAGGTAAATGTGGAATACCTGTGGGGAATTGGTAGTAGGGTACCATTGATATTCATTATTGTATTATATTATCATGTATGTAATTATTGTTGAGAGTATACATGGTGAGACTGAGAACATATTTTACCTTTTAGGTGAAGATTTAGATCCACTTGTTGTTAACTATGCTTTAGCATTCTTTTGATACTTTTTCATGAGAGGATCTGGGGGATCCTATTGAGTATACTATTATACTCACCTTACATTATATTTTCTATTTTATTTTCAGTTGGATCAGGTTGGAGATGTGGCTGGTAACTACTATGTTGGAGTATTTCTAGACTTGTTTGGGCTTCATGGTCACTATTGTTTTACTTTCTTTTGTTACTTGTGGTTTCCCCATTCAATTATAGCCCTTCTTTCAAGACATTAAATATGTGTTCATGCATTTATTTTATATTTAACCTGTGGAGGAATAAATTAGAGTATAGGTTATATGTATCTGCTAAATGTTTTCTCCTAGAGAGTAATGGCTCACATATGTGTGCTTGATATACCCTTTGTGCTCGTCTCCAACCTGGGACCTACTAGAGGAGGAATCAGGGGTCATTATCTCAATTATCACATTGAAATCCCATGAGTGGTACACTTTGCGTGGATGGGCAATGACATAGTTGTATTAGAAGTATGGTTATGAATGATTATGGAGTATGGAGTTAGGCATGGGTATGGTTTCATGGGTTGGTAGGTAAACATTGTCAACTATGTTTAGAAAGTGTTATAAACATGTTAGAGTTGTTATGAAATGAGTATTTAGGGGCCCTTGTTGTCTGAGGAACGAACCATTAAGATTGAAGTTTCTACTAAATGGGTTGATACTTATTTAGGTTAGATACCTATAGAAGAATCATGAATCATTCTTCTATTCACCTTTATTTGAATGGGTAAAACATGGGATAAGTTAACCTAAAATAAATAAAAGAAACAAATTAATTAACATTGAAGACTTCCATATTCTAGGTTTAAGAGATCTAACTATTTTTCCTTTTACATTTATGATTCTTCATTGACATAGTCATAAGGTTCATAAAGAATATATCTAGCATGTAGCACAATCAGTTCACTACAGAGTATAGGCTGACAACGACAACTGATGGAGGAGAACTCTTTAAGAGTTTAATTGATAGTGTGTGTAGTAGTATGAGGGCTCTATTTTGGATGCGGTCACAAAAGACTACATTGGTAGAGGGTGAGACCATCTTCTATTGGTTCCATAATTAGATAGATCCTAGGGTATTGTTGGTTTTGATGATGTTGTGTTGGGAAATGAGGTAGTGGTGGTTCTTATTCTTTGGGGATCTCAAGGAGTCAGCAATCTCATGTGATATGTTATGAGAGTAGCTCTGAATAGATTTTACTTTTTCGACCATGAAGTAATCCATTCTCTAGAATCTTCTTACCCTTCGGTAGGGGATCCCTAGTGAGTGGGTGTTTGGGATCTATTTTAATAACCTTTTGTGATATGTTTTGACATTTTTCTAGATGAGGAGGCTATGGCGATGGATTTCAAGGAGACATTGCATTTGTAAACTCAACACCAGGTCACATTGTTTATGTTGAATAAATATATCATGTTGTTGGTGAAGGAAGGGTGCATTAATAAAAAATTATCTAGAACAATATACTTAGTATATGGGAGCTGTCAAGATTCCTCAAAAAGAAGATATGTGGTTTGGGGTCCTGGTTTTCATAGCAGAAGGGTTTCTATTCAGCTCGAGGTAATTTCCATCCCTCATTGTCTTGTTTATATCAGGAAAGTTGTTATCAGACCTATTCTATGGGATCATGTGATTTTTTTTCTTGTGATCGATGTGGTCATTATCATCTTAAGTGTCCAACCATTCTAAGCCTTAAATGTGTGCTAGGTGTTCCGCTCCAGGTTCCTCAATTGAGGCAGTACCGTCCAAGGTCATACCTACAAGTTTCACTAGATTTAGATCAACATACAAAAGATGGGTCATAAATTGAATAACCCCAATATGGTCCACATCCATAAGAAGAAGTGCTAGAATGTGGAGGTTGTTTACAATAGGGTGAGAGAGGCCGTGGAGAAGGTTGTTTTCAGCTTCATGCATTAGTATCGCCAATTCTAGGTGATCCAGTCATCATTCGAGGTACGCTTTTCTTGTTTTCTACTTGGGTAAATAACTTGCTTGATTGTAGTTGAAAAACGCGTTCATAACACCTATAATTTTCCATAATTTGGGACATTATGTAGACAGTAATTAGTGGCCCTAGTGTTGAATATGCTATCAGGAGGTGGAGATGACTCGTTTAAAGTATTTAGACACTATGAGATAGTTCTGGGGTATCACTTATCTTGGAGATATTTCCTATGATTATGAATACAACCATATGATTTCAACAGTGGTATTGATTGGTTATATTTAGGGTAGGATATTATAGATTTCATCCAATGGAAGGTGGTTTTTTTCGATGCAGGTGGAGAGCTAGCAGTGTTTTTTGGAGAGGGAGACCATCAGATGGGTTAAAGGTGTGTTTTTTTCCTTTTCATCCTTAGTCAATGAGCTGATATTGACCTCATAGAAGGTTAAACATTTGTTGTTTCCTATGTTCTTAAAAGAATACCTTGATGTCTTTCCAGAAGTGTTTACATCATTACCGCCTTAATAGAAGATCGAGTTTGGTATCAAGAAAAATCTAGGCAGGTCTCCACTCTCGATGTCTTCATTTTGGATGGTGCCTTATGAGTTGTGATATCTACGAATAAAACTCATAATTCCCATGGGGTGCACCAGTTCTGTTCGTGAAGATGGTGGATAATAGTTTGCGGTTCTGTGTCAATTATCTTGACCTGAACCAATTGACAGTGAATATCCACTATCCTCTTCTATGGTTTGATGATTTATTTTTTCAACTAAATGTTGTAGGTCAGTTATCAAATATCAATAACCGGTAAGGATATATTCAGATTCATTTCATGGATGATGACATCCTGATACTTCTTTCCTATATTATCATTGGCATTATGAGTCATTTGTTATGATGTTTAGGTGAAAAAGATTCCAGTTGTATTCATGGGGATAAGGAATTATATGTTTATTGAGTTTCTAGATAAGTTAAGTTTACAGTTGTGTTCATGGGGAAAATGAGTTATATGTTTTTTGAGTTTCTAGATAAGTTCATGGATATATTAATCTATGAAATACTTATTTACTCCACCTCTGAGGAGGATCATTCAGATCATTTGACATTTGTTTTGGTAATTCTTCATCGACGATAGCTTTTTGGCAAGTTGTCGAAGTGTGAGTATTGGGCTCCGGAAGTATTTTTCTGGGGATATTTTGTGACTCGGTAGGGAATAGCTGTGGATATATGGATGCAAGAAGATGTTATGTCCTAGAATCCCCCAAGACAGTGGTAGAAGTGTGATGTTTTAATGGAATTACTGGCTATTATAGGTTGTTTGTATCTATGTTTTCTTAGGTTGTGACTCATCTGGATACATTGATCGGATATAATCTTTCTTTTTTGTTGAATGATCAGTTTCAATAATCTTTTTAATATTTGAAGGTGGAATTTGTTAGTGCTCCAGTTATTTTTTAACTAGTATATGGGGTACAGTTTGAGGTTTTATGTGATGCTTCACATCTCGGTTTGGGATGTTTTTCGATGTAATAGAGATCTGTTTTTTTCATAGTGGTCATTTAAGTTACATCACAATAAGAATAACTATTCAACCGATGATCTTGAGTTTACATCAGGGGTGTTTCCATTAACATTTTTGATTCATTAACTAATTGAAGAGAATTTTGTAGTCATCTATGATCATAATAGGCTGAAGTACATTTTTCTAGCTTCATGTGAACATACAAAAGCATTGGTGGTGGGAGTTCATACATGATTATGACATTGAAATTTCCTATACAACTGAAATTGGGAGTGTTATAGTTGATGCGCTGAGCGGGAAGTCGAGTAGTGATGCAGTGCACAAATTAGGTGATTCTAGAGATAGATGGATGAAAATTCATCAATATACATGCATATAAGAGATGTTGGGGAAAAGGTATCCTTTTTTATATGATGATGTTGTTTTCTCTGGTGGATAAAGTAGTATAGTTTCATATGGGGGGATATTGAGGGAGAGGTCTAAAGACACTGAGTTGTTTGTAGAAAGGCCCCTGATAGTTGGTCTATGGATTAATAAAATTTAGGGTTGTTCTGTGTATTTATTTTCATTCCGATGGTATTTCATGAGGTTGTTCCCATAGAGTTTCATAAATCACAGTTAGTGGTACATATTAGCATGAAAACAATGTACTGAGCATTGAGATATCAGTTTTGGGGGCCTCAGATGAATCATGTAGTTGAAATTTATTTTCTCAATGTTGGGTAATACTAAATGTGAAGTTCGAGCACAACATCTCCACTGGTTTACTCCAACCATTAGATGTTACTTATTAAAATTGGGATGGTATCTTTATGGAATTTTTTACCAATTTACCTCGATCCAAGAGAGGCTATGGTGCTATATGGGTGGTAGTGGATCATTTGAAGAAATGACCTCACTTTATAGAGATCAAGGAGTTGAGCTCATTGGAGGTTTTTTCAATGAAATATCGAGATGTGGTGGTGAGAATACATAGATCATAGAAGATGATCATTTCCTCTCGAGATTATCATTTTACCTCTAGGATGTGGAGTGGTCTCTAACATGATTTTGGTTCAAAAATATTTTGAGGAATTTTTTTTCATCTGCTGATGGATGGTCAAAAATATTGAACCATCCGATCTATTGAAGTCATGTTGTTTCTTGTGTCCAAGATTTTAGTGGTTCATGAATGAGGCACATACCGTTGGTATATTTCAATTACAAAAATAGTATCCACATTACCATCGGTATGGTGTTCATTGAATCATTATATGACCAACCATGTAGCTCTATTTATATCTAGAATGGGGTTGGAGATTCATCAGTTCTCAAGCTGGAACTGGTAATCAGTCTAGAAGAGATGGTTCAGGTGATTTGTGAGTACATAAAGGTAGTGTAGGATCTTCTGAGGTCTTATACTGATCATTGGTGGAGACCTGTGGAGTTTTATATTGGGAATCACATGTTTATGAATGTGACTACCATGATGGGCTCCAATGATTTGGTAGTATGAGTAAGCTTTATCCCCGGTTTGTTGAGTCTTTCAAGGATTTTTCTCATGTTATTTCCTTCATGTAATGGTTAGAACATCCCCTGTATATGTGCTAGTTATTAGAAGATTTTCATAGGTCATGGATCAATCATTGTTATCACGGTGACTCCTACATCATAAATTTGTGTGAGATTTATGTTGACGATGATGCGACCTTCGAGGACAAGCCTGTAGAGATATAAGACCACATGGAGAATGTGTGGCATGGGAATTCAATCCCCATCATTCATTTCTTATGGAGGCATTGTGGAATGAAAGAGTAAAATGGGAAGGTGATTCACAAATTCAAGATTAGTACCCAATAATTTTTTATGTATATATATTCACTTGTAACATTAACCATTTGGTGGTTGTAGAGCCTTTCCGTTTATGAGTTGGATTTCTCTTTTTTGTTGTGACGAATTTCTCCCTTTTGAGTGGTATCTATATAGGGAGGATTTTTAGGCTCTGGTTGCGGTTATTTCATGGGTTTTCATTATTCATTTTATGAAGCAGATCATCTCAAGTATTGGAAATATATTTTAGAGGGATCTCATAGTGTGGTTGTTCGAACCCCTTATTATGTTTCCTATTTGGGATTTCATTGGAGTCTTGAGGGTGAGAATAGTATGACAGGTATCTAAAATATTTTCACAAATCTCTCCATTTCATTCCTTCATTGATATCTATTTTTTAGGAGTTCTGGGATGTTATGGTGACTCATTTCACCACTTTTCCAAAATTTCACATTTTTTGAACTGGGTTTCCAGATCAGTAACTTCTTCTAAAAATAGCTCATTCCAGTCACATATCATTCAAAAAATAGCTCATTCCAATAGTATACCTTTCAAACAGTATCTTGTTCAAATTGGATCTTGTTATATCATTATCTCATTCAAATGGTGACTTTTCCAATGGTGACTCATCCAATAGTAACTCATCCAATGGTGACTCAGGAACAATTTTCCAGCTTCCTATAATTTCTCCCCTTGACATTATAAATGAAATAAAGTGAATTAAAATCCTTTTTAAGGTATTTAATTCCAATTCAACGACCATAAATCCAATCTATATTTTCCTAAGGGATCGGGAGCCTTTACTTGGTCAAAATGTGTGTGCTTGACCAGATCTTCCTCTAAAGGAAAATATGAAATGTATTTTAAAATACTATGCTATTTAAAATTATAAAAGGGATGATAAATCTTTAGAACACTCTATTCCAGCTTGTTTTTGTTAGTATAGGAGGCCATGTTTTTTCCTATAACAGATGTTGTGTGATCGAACTATAATCCATGCAACATGTTCCCTTGATGATTCTTCTTTCATGTGAACCCCCAATAATGGTGTAACCAGAAGGTGTCGATCAGTCTTTTATATAAGGTACATTATACCTCTATTTTTATGGGTTCCTCAATATATATTCATCATGTTTCTACATTCAATTTTGATGTAATTTGATATCCACGTTTCTAGTAGATCATTCCTAGATGTTAGTTGATTTGTTTGTGTGGAGGCATCCTTGGGTTGAAGATGCCATTGCGGGGGTGGTGATCGTTATCCATTGTGTTAGATATTATCATGCAATGAATGTTGAAAACCATTTGAGGTAGGGGATTCACTACTTATCTATATATTTACGTGTGACTATAGAGATAGCATGATTGTTCCCATGGGAATAGAAATAAATTATCATAGTAAATATTTTGAACAATATTTATGAATTTGTGTCTATTTCATAACGTTGTTATGGACTCTTATTTTTTATATAGTTTTTTATCTATGATTTTTATTTCAAAATGCCTTTCATGGTGAAAATTGTTAAAGAACATTTAAATGACATAAATTGATAATTAATTGGATTATTTTTTAAAGGGGAGTTTTAATGAATCCATTTGTTCTTATTGGAATTTGATGGTAATAAAATTGATTCAAGTATGCATGTTTAACTCAATTGGTTGATAAACTTGGTGCATGATTATTATTTTTGATAAATGAATTAAAGTCAAGTTAAATTAATTTCTTAATTAATTTGTTATATCTTGATAATATTTTTTATTATGTTTTCTATATTGGGAACCTATAATAATTAATTTTTGATTTCAACAAGGAATAAGAACTAGTTGCATGAATTAAATAAAATGCATTTGTAGGGAATCAGTTACCTTCTTTTTATAGAGTACAAGTGCCTCATTATTTATCTCCATGGGAGGTCCTTGTTTTTGATAGAAAAATACATTGTCTATGTGTCGAGATATTATTTCTATGTTTTTTCCTACTTCTTTCGATGTGATCTTTTTACGATTCTTTTGGTTGTGGGGGTAGGGAGGCCCAGTTGTTTTGTGAGCCTAAGATGGCTGAGCCCAAATAGATGTTTTGGTATGTGAGGGTAGGGAGGCCCAGGGTTTGTGATAGATGTTTATGCGTAGAGTGGTGAGATGAATTATTTTATTCATGTGGGAGTGGGGGTGGGCACCATAGATGATGGAATGGGTTAATGGTGGGCTTACCCATTGATATAAATGTTTCATTCTTGTGGAATTGGTGTTTTTGTTTATATGATTTACTCTTCCCACTGCTTGAGGATGATGATATTGCTTATCCTACATCCAAAAAGAGTCATAGATGAAAAGGGTATTCTAGGTTCTTTACATGGTAATCCTGTCAAGGATGGATGGTTCTACACTCATTCTGTGGGTGGAAAAGACTTGATGGGTAGTTTATCTACTCACCATGTTGATCTCCTTACATTTGGTAATTTATAATGTTTTTCCTAGAATTCATGGAAATATGGTATATGATATGTGATAAATTTGTTATTAAATTAATTAAATTTTAACCCATGGGATAGAAGCTTTCTGGGATGCGATGCAGAGTTAATATTTCAGAAAATGTATTCACTCAATTTGGTTATTCCAGGGGGAATAGATATTGGTTGGAAAGATAACTGAATGTAAAGTGGAATTGGTAATGGTTAAATAATTGTTAAATAATTAATTAACATAATTTGAATCTGATAATAAGAGATATGTATCATAATGAAGCTATTTAAATGGTATGGTGCTTATAGGAAATATCTTCATAGAAGTGGAAGCCTTGAGTCCAAGAGACGTTAGATAAAGCTGACCCTAAGAAAAGGATTTGTTCATAGTGTGGTTGGGATCTATATTATGTCATGTACTTCTGTTTCTTGATATGATACTCCACCATATCGTTAGGGAGACTTAAAACCAAGGGATTCTAAACCATGGGGGATTTTTTCCCAACATCATGATGGGGGTGTGTGGATGAATACCCTCTTTTTCCCTGATATCTTCTCTTGGTAGTAACTAGTGCTGGTATATAATGTAGTTAGTTTTCCCAATATTTGAGTGTAGAAATCTATAATGACTTGTGGTTATTTATCACACAAATATTCTGGATATAGTTTCTTAATTGATATTATAGGTATAACATGTACACGTTGTGATAGCTTTAGTGTCATTATTGATCATATGAACTGTCATGACATGAGGTATAATACCTAACATGTGATACACGTTATATGAAATCTGGTGGATCCTGGAAACTACATGGTGAAATATTGTTATGTGGACATGGTGGATGTGTTCTACATGAGGTTCATGTTTCGGTGATTCAATCAGGTGTCTTCAGGATTTCCTTTTTTGAGAGAGATTCTCTACATGTAAAACGTTGGGGAAAATTGGAAAACCAGTGGGTATGTGGTAGTAGATTACCCTTGATATTATTTTTTATAGTATATACTATTGTATGTGATACATGGTGAGAGTATCCATGGTGTGTCTTAGAACATATTTTACATGTTTAGGTGATGAGTTAGTTTATCTTATTATTCACTATGCTTTAAAATTGATTATTTAATTTTTCCTGAGAGGCTCTTGGGAGGATCCAATAGAGTATACTGTTATACTCTCCCTACATTATATATACTATTTTTTAGGTCAGTTGGAGAAGGATGGAGATCATGCTGGTTACTACTATATTGGGGTTTCTAGGTGCTTCTTAGGCTTTATGGTCACTACCATTTTACGTTCCTTTGGTACTTATTGTTTTCCATTTCTGTTGTAGTAGTTCTTGCATTACATTACAGATGTGCACTGTGGTTTCTTTTTTACATGTAGTCAAATAAGGATTTGGTTCATTTCAATATTATCTCTATCTTATGTATGTTTTATATTAGAGGGTAATGCCTTACATCTATGTGTTTTCTATACCCTTAGTTCTAGTCTCCATCTCGGGGCCTATATGAGGTGGGACACAACGGTCATTATATATCATCTCACATTGCCAGCCCATGGGTGGTACACATTTTGGGGATGGGGTCATGAAAAAATTAAAAATCTTAATAGAAGAAAATACAATGTTTTCAAGAATATATTAGTATTTTATCCCACAAAAATAATCATTGAACATATAATATCCCGAAATAAGATGATCTTGAATAATTAAAAAATTTCCCATTTTTTATCATTAAAATATCAGGCCAGTGAAATAAATAAATTCAAATGAAACATTAAATAACATGAATATAATGAAATCTATTTTATATCATTTCATAATGTTGTATATATACCTCATAGAATATGATATGTTGATAATAGAAAAATGTGACCTAGAGAAGGAAAATTTTATATAAATTACATATACAAAGATCATATAACCAGAATGATTATTAATCAACAAAAAGATTTTTGGTAACAAATGAATAAATAAAAAAAATATAAATACAATATTAATTTATAACATTAATTGAAACATATTGATTCAATTCTATAAGCAATGAATATGTGATATAACGCAATAAAAGGAAATTATTTTTAGAAACCCTTTACCTCATTCCAAGAATTGGCATGTACAATCATAATCATTCTGAATAACAAAAAATTGATAATTACATACATTTTTAATAAATTTATTTATGTTTATTATTAATTTTATTTCACTTACCTACATTTGATAATTAATTATTTGATCAATTATGGTGACATTAGGTGTTTTGATTATGATTCATTCATAATCTAAAATGACATTAGTAGGATAACTATGGTCAAAAGATTCATGGTTCCATCATCTCCAAATTCTTATATAGGATAAAATATTTCATTTTAATACATTAATAAAAAAATTTAAGCATTCATTAAAAGGTTATATTAAAAATTAAATATGTTGTATCAAGGAAATTATATTCTATGTGTATGCATAATTAACCTTTTCATTTTTCAATTAGCATGTGAGAATAAATTTTAGATGTATTTTAATTTTACATAATTACTATTGTATCTTCAACATAAAATTAATTCATTTAATCCATTGATATTACCATTTATGAGAGGTGGTGATGGAAATAAATACATCATCTTGAGAGAATGTAGTCTGAAAATAAACATGAGGAATGTTTTTATTTTTCATTTGGATTTTAATGAAAGCATAATTTAATTTATTTTAAAAAATATGAATTTAATTTATATATTATATTTCTTGTTATATCAATTTTATCATTAACTTTCCATCCATAAGAGATGGTGATGGAGAATGAATTGTATGGGACTGTGGGGAGTAGATTTCCATGAACATGAATGATGGTTTTATTTCACATTATATGTAGAAGGATATATATTAAGGCTAATAAATCAATGTAATAAAAGCATTTCATATGGTATATTCTGATGTTATTATATCAAAAAACAAGGAACAATTTTCAAGTTGGCAGAAAAGGAAATTAAACTAATATTTTTGGATAGAAACTATACTTATTAATCATACAACCACATTTTCATTACATCTTAATCCATAATATTTTGGTACTCTTCCAAAACTATGACCTCTAGTACAACAAAATACATCTTAGGAAGGTATTTTGGTATATTTAGATAGAGAAAAATGGACCATAATGTGTGTTTTGGAGAGGGGGGACATTTTCCTTTTATATGTGATGGAGAGGACACATTTGTTTTTGATGAAAATATTTAAATAATATTAATTAATTTAATTTTAATAGTATTTAATAACTGTTCAGTTTTTATTCTATGTTTACAAATGTCATAATAAATCTATCATATATGATTTAATAATTTTGTTTTGTCACATTAACCCTTATCACTTCAGCTTTTCCTGATGAACCCTTTTTAATCAGAACCATGATAATAAGTATAATTTTTTTACTATTAATTATATTCAAAAAAGTAATTTTCCCTTATTTTCTAATAATAATTACACTTATTAAAAATATATAATCCACTTAAACAAATTAAATTCCAATAATTTGAAGAATTTAATTCAAAAAATTTTATCCCAAAGAACAGAATGAAAATAGTTTTCCCCCAAAAAATATTTTCTTATGTGAATTTTTTTTAACAAAAAAATATAGAAAATATTTGATTAAAATTACAATAATTGGATTATTAATTATAAAAATAAAAAGATATTTATTTTGAATTATATTGAAAAACTTTATTATTGTAAATTTTCTAAATGAAAAAATAGTTTCCTATAATAAATACTATGTTCGGAAATTTGTTTAAAAAATAAAACATTGTAGAAAATTCTTAAAAATCAACTATAATATTGTTTTCAAATGATTTTTTAAAAAATGGTAATTATTTTTTCATTAAAAATTCCAATATTTGAATGATTAATTATTATATTTTCATTCAAAGTTCAATAAAACCCATTTATGAGGAAAATATATTTTTAAAGCCTAAAAATGGCATTATTAACACTTTAATGATTATTTAATATTCATTAATCAATAAATGTGTATTGAGAGGGAATAAGTTATTTATATTTCATTATTCACTTATTCCTATACATATCTTCAAATTTGACCACTAGAATATAATTTTCTCATTTAAATACTAATATTTTGTTTTTAATTTAAGTTTGTGGTTGCATGGTGTAAGTGTTATTGAAAAAAATATTTTTATTATTTTTCAATGTGTTCAATTCCCCCTCCCACAAATTTAATTAATTTTCTCCTCGCAATTTTATCTTGACCTCTATAATACAGGGTATAATATTTTAAAATAACTATGTTGAATTCCCACATTGTAAAAAGGTTAATAATTATATTTTTAATGTGGGAAACCAAAATATAATGTTCTTCTTGAATAACACAAAACTACTTTTACATATAGGATAAAATTGTTTGCATGTTAAAATTTGGTCATGGAGGTAAAATTAATATTCAAATATATATGGATTGTGATAGAAAAAATTGACCACAGTAAAGTGGCTAACCATGAGAATGTTATAGATTGTAAATCTATAAGAAATTCTTATTGAAAAGGTGATCAAGTAATCAGTGATATTTGTAAAAATGATTTAATTTTATTTCATAATTATATTTCCATGATTTTAGGAATTCCTTTTCAATTAAGAATAACTACCTACAAAAATATTCTTATTATAAAAGAATACAATCATCCACTAATAAATTTCTAAAAAAAATTAAACCTTTTCTCCTAATGATGAGTATTCATGTTGAATTTTTCATGCCTAATGCACAAAAATAAACTAATTATGATTAATTAAATTATATAAATAGGTAATATTGTATTCAATCTATCTCTATTCATTTACTAAAAAACATTCAATCAGAAGGTATGATAATATTGTAAATGAATAAAATATAATATGAATATATAAAATATTTATCTCAAAATTTTCCACAATATCACTAAATATTAAACATAAATAGTTTAATTAATAACATACCGAATTTCATAATTATCCTTAATAACCTCGAAATTAAAAAAATGTTTCAGTGCCAATATAGATCTCATAACTTTTATCATACATCATAATTAAAAAATAACATTCCAACTGATTAATTTGTCATGTTAAATCCCATTTTAAACCTATGATATATATAACATAACCCAATGATTCATCTCCCAGTTTTTTTACTAAACATGATAAATTACCAGATAATATTATGAAATATTAAACATTTCCAAATATCAGGAATGAAATTTATATACTAGCATATAGGGTTTTTTATATCTTGACCATAAATATCTCAGAAAATATAACCTTTTCAATGAATCATTTCACAACAATCAAGGTTATAAAAATACCACCAACAAATGGAACATAATTGACGAAACATAAATTAATATACTAACCCAAAGGGTTAGTTAATCCTAAATAGAGTATTCAACCTATTACCCTGGAAAAATTTCAAATCACCTTATAGTCGATCACTTATGTCCAAAAAGGTGATTTTAATCCATTGGAAATGATCTCAATAATAATATTATTATATCATGATAGAATCTATAACACTTAATCCTTCTCACATGAAAACATAATAATCTCTAAATTTCACTAAACAATAAAAAATTAACCATTCGGATAACCAGGAAACTGCTCTTCTGAAAACTACTGCTATAATCATAAACTATACATTTATAGATGTGATACTAATTAATGTGACCCATTTGAAATTATTAAATTTATAAAACCTGAAATAAAGATATTGGACCAATTAAATAAAAAATGAAATTTTAGGTTTATAGTTTTATAGAATATGACTGACTTTTACATAAGATTATCAATGTCATTGAATGATTATTTTATCCAAATACTCCTTGATTTTATTATTCAAAATTTTTATAGTATTAATCTCATGGAAAACATATAGACATAACTTATATAATATATTTCATTATAACAAATAAAAAATAAATATTGGAAGTTTGGTATCAAATGATCATTTAGGGAAAATAGAAGACATAACATTTACACATCTTCAATGAGAACAAGATGTGAATAAGAGTATGAAAATATATTCCACGATAATAACCATATAAAACAGAATTCATACATGTGAAAACCTAGAATATTAAAATTTTGACATGAAATATTCATTAATCAATGGTAAGAGACACAGAAGTCAATATTCATGTTTTGGGTGATAACAATAGTTAAATAGTGGAATTGTTATTACATTATAAAAGAATAAACAAAACGTGATAGAAATTGAGAAGATTAAACATTCATCATCAAACCAATTAATATATAATTAATACATTCTCATATGTGTAACTTACCATTTTCCAAACCATATATTCATAGGAGTACCTATCAAAAGATAAATCTTTCTTACACTTTTAGGAGTAACATACAACAGTTAGCTCTATCTCTTTACCCAATGCATTGGAGGGATAAAATAGACCCACAATCATTGGTTATTAATCTATCCACCTATAAATAGTATATAATGAAACCACCAACCATTGGTTTATAAAAAAACATCCATTAAATTATCTATATATGTGTTTATGTATCACATAATGGGGGAAAATCATAATATTTTGATTTTCAATATAACAATAACCATTATTCTTCCATAGATTGATTAACATTTTGAGATGAAATGGGATCCACAATAATATCTTTGAAATAATAATAATTTATCGAGAGACAGAATTAAAATGGTTTCATTAAAAACATTCTCCATTATATAAAATTAAATATATATTTTTTACAAATAAAAATACAATTATAAGATCCTAAAAACATTCTTGATGAAAATTCCCTTTCTACTTCTAAAATGTATTTTAAAAACTAATAATATTTAAAATATATGAAAAAACTAATTTTCCTTATAATAATCTTATAAAATTAAATGTCTGATTCAGATAATAAAATATTCATGAATATTTAAAATGTTATTAAGCCTTAAAATAAAAAATTTCTTTCAAAAATTGGCAAAGAAAGTCATAAATGTTCATAAGAAGAAGGCTACAAATAGAAATTTTTAAAACTATTTCTTCTAATTGTAAAAGAGATAAAAAATTGTCTACATAAATCATTATATTTTAGATAACAATATTCTTTAATAATTTAAAAAAACTGATATGTAAGATCAATAATACTTCTCTAAGAGAGTATCCAATATTGTTATGACTTATAAAAAAATTAAATATTCTTACTTAATAACTAAGCTAGGTAATGGAATCTAAATATATAAAACACAATTACAACCATATGATAAGAAAATAGATGTTTTTTAAGTATATAAACATATGATCCCTTATAATGTAATGTTGATTGGAGATAATTTTGAAATCAAGTCAGACCGTATCATAAAAACCCTTACAATTTTAGTAACATGGGACTTTCATATTAGTGAAATAAATGAATTAAAAGTAGACATTAAATATAATGATTATAAGGGGTTCAATAATATAATATTTAAAGGGGTAGTATATAAACCTCATAAAGAATATTGGTGCACAATAAAAACATATTTCACAAAGATGGAATATTTGAAAAGAGTAATCCTTACAGAGATCATATTATAGAAATTATAATTAATCAATGGACATATTATGAGTAAAAATTTAAATAAAAAATGTGATAATAAAACATAAATCAAAAAATTTTCTCTTCAAAAACAATCATGTATGAATAAAATTTATGAAGAAGTAATGTATCCCCATGAAAGGAAATATTTTTTACAAACCTTTTAAACAACACTACAAAATAACAGGTATATTATTTATCATCCTAAGTAACAAACATATATTATTAATTTAATTTTTTATCAATGTATTCATTTATATTATTAATGTTTTTTAGTTACATTCATTTAATAATTTATTACTTAATCAATTATGTTTATGTTTGGTTTTTTAGGAAGTTCGGTTCATAAGTCTAAAATGAATCTAATTGTTTTACTATGGTAAAAATATTCAGGGTTCCAATATATATAAATAATATTTATTAAAAAATAATAATTTTTAACATTAATAATTTTTCTAATCCTATTATTAGAAGGCTAACAAGACATATAACATATTTTTATCAAGCATATGGCAGTCTGCAACTATGCTTGTTTAATGATTTTATTTTCTAGTGATCTTGTGAAAAATAAGTTAAGATTCATTTTAAATGCCCAAAATGTTTATTATATATTTAATATAATATTATATATTAATATACAAATATTTTTCAATTCACATGAGGTAGTGATGGAAAATAAAATACATCATCTCATAAGGTAGTTGTCGACTTGCTCGTACCAACAACATTTTTTGGTTTTAGTCATAAACCAATGTATAACTTGTATTTCAAATTAATAAGTAATTTTTATAATATAAAATAATATAACTTAGATCCATATTTTTAAAATCCTTAAGTGGTTATGATGAAGAATTTATGACATCAGTTCATGATAATATAGTCCACCACACAGACAAATGATGTTTTGTTTTCCATTAGATAAAGAAACTGAATGATTATTGTTAAGAAATAAAAATGATAATAAATAAATATATGGGATATATGTATATTATTATATCAAAATGTTTTTATTAGTTTTTAATATGTATATTTATATGTAAAATCAATACATATGAAAAAGAATCTATACAAATTCATCAAATAATATCCTTTTTATAGCCTACGACCTCAAAAGTTGGTATTCTAAATGAACATAGACATATAAGAAATAAGAATACATGTCTGAAATGGATTTTGGAAGGTATATTATTATATAATGGATCTTTATTTTTTGGTAGGATATGATAGGTTGTATCCATTTATACGTGCGGGAGAGGACACAATTGGTATTTATCAAAAGTGTAAATTTTAATAAGTTGTTTTAATGAAAAAGTGTACAAAAACATAAATATAGGTAAAAATTTTATTATAATTTATATACAACCATGAGATAGTATTTAAGATGTTTATTTATTTTCACATCTATTAAATTAGTTCAACCCAATGGTAATGTTTTTTAACCTTAAATGTGTTACATTTTATACTAATTTACTATTCATTGAGGCAAAATTTTAATTAGATATTATTTTATATTATTAGTTATTTTTATTCAAAATATGGAATCCATTTTGTCAAATTTAATTCAATAAAGTTTCATAATATATTTTAATGAAAATAAACCCGCAAAATGAGACCAAAAGTAGTTTCCTAGAGAAAATGTATTCTTAAGTATACAACGCTTTTTATAATAAAATCAGTCAAAAAATTAATTACAGTGGCCATAATTAAAATAATATTAATATTAATTAATTAATTTGTCTTTTTATTAATTTTTAATTTAAATTAATCTTTAGAAATTATTTAAATGAAAACAGTTGTTTTCAATAAAAATGGAATTTTTCAGTATTCATTCCAAAAATCAAACATTTCATAAAATTATCTATAATTCAATCAAAGATAATATTTAAATTATGTTTTAAGAATTTATTTATTGGGTTTTAAAATACCATTATTAAAAAATAAATAATTAATTTTTTTATTTTATCCCCCAAAATTGTAAAAATGAGTTTTGGGAAATTGTAATTTTGATTCAAATAATGAATTTTATAAAAAATAATTTCATCATTCCAAAAAATTCATCAATACAATTTTAATTTTTATTACCACATTATTTATATTTTATAATTTGGTTACTCTTATTAGTATCATCGCATCGAATAACTGTGTTTTACTTTTCTTATGTAAATATTAATAATTAATTCTTTGTTTAAGCTTAGCGTTGTGTGTCAAATACGCTATCAAACATAGTATTAATTTAAAATCATGGAATATTAATTTAATACACTTTAATCATTCTGTATATGAGACATCATGATAATTCTCACACTACATTTCTTATCCTATTGATTATAAATGATAATGATGGTATTTTGGTAATAACTAATTAACATCATGGATTAGACACATATAAATTAGAGAATGAAAATCTTACAAAAACTATTTTTCCTTATGGGTTCACTATTTTTCATTATCTCATTGTAACTGTTTAACTGTTGGGTTCTATTTCCATAACTTTTAAACATTAATCTTTTATTTTGTGAGATATAGTGTTTTATTGACCCTGGATTCACCTCCAAAGAGTGCGTTTATTCTCTCTCATAGGCCAAAAAATTGGTATGAATTCAATATTGAAATGATTCCATGTGATACTCTTATAGATTCTTTTTTTAATTTCAAATTCATATATCTTTTATTTATGCGATCCATTGAGTCAATTAATATCAAAAAATCATGGTATTTTGTATGTTCGATAAAAAGGGATACTATATATGGAGAGGTATAGTGGGTTTCTATCTTCATTAACCTAAACTAAATATTCATGATATCATTAAGAATATTTTAAATATTATTAAATTTGGGAAAACACATATTTTTCTAGATAAGGATAATATAAAATAGGATGTGAAATTTTGGAAAATGTTACTCCAATCAGTAGTAGAGAAATAATTTAGATGAATTATGGGGGTGAACAAAAAAAATGGAATCAAAAGGAAAAATATTATTTACATGAAGAAAAAAATAAGTTAAAGGAGACATTTTTATAACATAGTAAGATAATTTGATTATATATAAATTAAGTTAGATAAATTGTTTGATTAATTCACCATTCAAGAGAATGATTTTTTTACTTAATTTGAATTTATAGTGAAATTATTTTAGAATTTCACAAGCATGGACAAGAAGAAGAAAATCTACCAGGACAATTTTTATGTATTGATCAAGACATGGATGAGTGGACTATATAATAACTCCAACATGATTAATCGTATATTATATGGTAATCTAGAATAACATATGGATTGTCACGAACTGAATTTGATCGCCACCAAAACTGGCACCAAACCCGGCCCGTGACAAGGCCTGAAGGGCGTTCTTAATCCCCACGGGCTGGCACAATTCCCTGGGTAACATATCATGATAATTGGGAACGATTTACCCGATTTTATAAATATTAAACAAAAAACAAACTCAATAAAAAACATCTGGATTTTTCAACTAAAACCATCTTTTACGAAAATTTCAGAACTGAAATACATAAGTTAAAACTATGTTTAAAGACCATTAAAAAGGTAAAAAACCAAATAAGGACAGCCCAAGAACATCTACATGGAAAGAGGCACCGCCCTCAAGCCGTCTCCATGACACTACATCCCAATGGACAACTAAAAACCTGAACCAATGGCATAAAACTTGTACCCAAACCTGTGACATAAAATAAGAAAGTATCCTTACACCCAAATGTGTAAGTTTGGTGTGAGAAAAATCCCAGTAGGATACCACCTCAAAGAGATTCCATGTGATAAACATTTCATGAAAAAAAATCATTGCAAGTTTTTTAAATAAGAAATGATAGTTACAATTTTCTAAAGGATGCGATAATAAATGAAAACAGTTTTCATGTGGGATAATTTTAAAGGACCATAATTTTTAAAATAAATAATAAAAATACTGAATTTTCTAGCCAACAATACCGTATACCGATGGTAAGTACAAAGGATCTAATGAGCACATGTAATTGGAAATAACCCCTAGGCACTAGCTAGTTGTGGTTCCCAGGTACCACGTATCCCAGTGAGAGTAACCACAAAAAATATCAGTTCTCATGCATGAGCCACTAGTAGGGATCATACCCATAACCTTCTGGTCCCCAATCATCATCATCATAGTTTAGTTAGAGTTTTAAGCATAAATCTTGCTAAGTGAGACTGATGCCAAACCCCACGGATTCACTAGCATACTAGTACACGTCCACCCACCTAGATACCTGAGTTTTCCCTTTGTGCTCAAACAAGTTCAACAATACAAAAAGTATAGTTTTCACATGAAAATATCACCTCCACATCACACATTAACCAAACAGCCCCATGTACATCACAAAAGTCAAAAATTCCACTTTTCATTAAAATGCATTTTGAAATCAAACTCACACAAAAATTGCCTACAACACATTTAACATTTCTTTAACACTACCACAAATACTTTAGACGATTTTATAAAACTATTACAAGATATTCAACTCACATAAACTCTCACACACATGACACATAATACCCTTCTCACCTTCACAATTAATTTTATCAATAAACTCACACGAAACATCCCACACCCTTGTTTCGCACACAAAACACAATTTAGTAAAAAATATCGGCAATTTATAAAACATTCTAAAAATGTTTGACATCTCAAATCACCACTTTACCATTAAAAAACCCACATTAGGTGAACACACTCACCCAAACAGTTCATATACACCCTTTCCCAACTTTGTTTAACCAAATAAATCATTTTCAATTTTTATAAAACAAACCCAAGAGGTATAACCATTGTTTTCACACTAAACCCATTTCAAACACCTCATTCAAAATCAAAATCATACCAATAACAATCCAAAATAGAATTTTCATCCATAAAACAATTATTAATCCATCCCCCAAGTGTTATAAAAAATACATCAAATAATACCACAAAGATACACATGAAAAACACACATTTTCATAAATCACCTTCAAGAAGTACAACACAGTTTTACACCTTAAACTCAATCAAAAACCTCTTTTCAAGGCCCACATGATAAGAAGGAATTACCAAAACAGAATTGGAATCCCCTTTCAAGACTAATAAATCACTTTCATATGATATAAACTAAACCCAGACATTACCCCAAGAGTCACACATTAAAAGTACCAATTTTAAAGCTAAAATACAATTAAAAATTAAACGTTTAACCAAATTCATCAAAAACAGTTTTCACACCACAAAAAACAGATTATAAAAATATTTTGAGTCGAAACCCTCAAATTATGGTGCGAAACATTAAGTGTACCACCTCCGCACCACAAGGAATATAAATCCAGACCTAGACCACCAAAAATTTACCCAAAAGATACCAAATTAGACCTTAGGATCTATCCCCAACTTCTGGACATGTGGAAATTTAATAAAGAGGAATAAAAGCTAAAAGAGGATGGAAAGAACCAAGAAGGAATTCACTTACTTGAAATATCATGAAGAAATCAGCCCCAATGCACCAATATATGAATCTCCAAGTTCCCAAAAATGATATTTAGGTCCGAATGAGTCGTATTAGGTCATGTGGGGACTGAAATGGGGGAATAAGATGAAAATTGAAGGAGTTATGAAATATTCATTTTACCTCATCAAATCTGGTCGATTTGAGAAATACTGAAAAATATCGTCCAAATCCAAGAGGTATATGAGCTCCAAAGAGTAAGACGCGATACAGGGGGTGCAGATGAGGTTTTTCACTTCGAGTGGGAGGTTGAATCACCAAAAAACAGTAAACAAAGAATTAGATATTGAAATTTTAAAACAATAATTTAAAGCAGGAAATGGGCTTACGGGCAGGCCCATTACCTTAATTAAAAACCCAAATCCATCATGATTTGGGATTTCTATGTGGTTCAAAGGGATATGGTGATTTTAATATATTATGATGTGCCAATTGGGAAGTTGAATGAGTGTAAAATAGCAATAATTGAAGGAGTTATATAAGAATCAAAATTTGTTTTTAAATCTGGATTTGGGCTCACGGTTTGACCCAAATTTTGAAAACCCACCATTTTCACCAAAATGAGTGGTAAACCCCAAAAACAAATCGGGAATGGTAATTAAATGAGTAATGAATATAAAAAATATTCATGGGTGTGACAATTCTCCCCACCATAAAAATTTCCTCCATCGGAAATCCACATCACGGACAAAGGAAAAAACCAAACCCAACTGAAAGGCATAAATGGACTCCTTTGCTAAACTTCGCCCCAAAGGCCAAAACACCTCCAATGATCAATTAAGTAAGGAATAATTAAAAACCAAAACATGAACCTCATTACTGAAATTATCAAGCATATTCATGATTTATCCTAAAATAAAACTCATCAAACACTATCTGAACAAGGCTCAAGCAATTTACCCAAACAAACAAGAACATCGAACAAGGTTACACTTACCTGGATATAACTAATCCATTGGGAACTCTCCAATCCCAACATTTACCCCAGGAAGATGTATGTGGTTATATAGATCCGAATGAGACTACCCACATCTAATCCAACACCATGTACAAATTTGAGTTAATGGTATAAGGATACACAAATGGGCTCCCCAACCATAAGAGACAACTTAAATTTTTTTCTAAGATAGAATCAAGAAACTAATAGGGGAGGCCTGAACGGAATCCCTGGTATCTAGGGTATAATTCCATTCAAAATTTCCTAAGGAACATACATGAGAATTATAGTTGTTCTCTCCACCATAAGAACCAACCATATTAATCGACCAGCATGAGCCGGCACAAAAAGACCCAAAAAATTTCAATATTTGGGAAGGTCGCACGGTTAGTCTGCACTGTTTGTGAACCCGTGAACTAACTGTGGTGATCAATCTTCCTGCACGGCTTCTAGGCACACAGTCTCTCTTAATCATTCACAAACCATGTTCTCAGCATGTCTATCCAAATTTCCAACCATTCTCCAAAGAATCAATGGAAACCAAAGGGGGGGGGAATGACATTGGGCGATGTCATGGGTACAAGGCCCTCCATCTATTTCCACCAAACGTGAAAAAAAGAAGAATGATAATGATACCAGAGGTATAAACTCATCCTATCTTTCATATTTAGGATATGACTTAGTACAAGGGTTTAAATGACCCTATGATTTCCCCTGACTAAGAGCCATCTTCTCTCCGAGACCTATGGTTGGAGCTCAAATGATTGAAGCTTCTTCGGCCTCGCAGTTCATCTTCGAAAACCCACTGAATGAGAATTCTTCTTTCGGTGCCACCAAAAACTACACCACAACCCAAGATCAGTTTTCCAGACATAAAAAATTCCATACTCACTTTACCAGATCCCGATATTTCACTGAAACACGGTCTAAGAAGATGCACACACATCCCACCATGTTTCTTTAGGTGAGAAACAATAGAAGTAAAGAACACCCACACTCACCTTCCTCTAAAATGGAAGATTTTTAAGATTTTACAATGGAGAAATTCACAAAACGCAACAGGGACTCTCAGAGGATTTCACGAATTTCACTTATATGGTCAATCGAGCACATGACATCATAAGGAATCACCGAACATGGCCATTGCGACTGATATAAACAATTCATGGAGAGTGACCTTATACAACATCCCCAAACAACACAAAAATCTAGAAAGTGGCCACAATATCCTAAAGTGACCATATTTCCCACACTGGTGGTTTAACATGAACTCATGCTTCAATGAAACTTTGAAGAACCCCAAAGGCCATCTTAGACACCATCGAGATACTCATCCACACTAACAACCGTAGACCACATCCACCTTCAACGAATCAGGAAACATAAGAAACTATGGTCTCTTTCAACCTTCCACGAGAACTCTCCCATTACAATGGGATCTAAAAAACAAAGAAAGGAATGGGTGTATACTCAATCTAAAAATCTCAAGAAAAATATTCCTTATATTGATCAACTGTAGGGTCTTCAAACGGAGAAATAATCCTGGTTGCACTTCAGTTGTGCACTAACCTTTAATGGGGGTGTACCTTATCCAAAGATTGAACCCAAGGACCCAACCAAGATGGTCCATTAGTCAAGATATACCACAAACTAGATCCAAACACATGAAGGGAACCATCATAAAGGCATCCCAAAACATTTTTCAAAAGAGACCACTAGCTTTCCCTATAACACAACTTACTGACCAAACCCAAACCCAAAACACAGTTCAAACAGGAGGGGTTCATGGACTCAAAACATCCCACAACATCAACATTTTCCAAAAACACATAATATAAACCATTCCAAACAATTCATCAAGTCTTCATGTTTCACTTTAAAAATATTTCTTTGAAAACAAACGGTTCAGTGGTTAGCACATCCACCAATGGTACCCCATGGGCCTTACACATGCTTGTTTTTGTGCCACACCGGGCATCCTCCTCATATCCATCTCGACACTCATCCATTCATGTCAGCAACCATCCATATTCCCATATAACCCCATGCATGTGGTTTCTCACAAAAATAACAAAGGTTAAAATAAAAATTCTTTCCACTTTTCAAAACCAAAATGTTCAACCATCACATCCCTTTTTCTCAAAACCGCTAACCACGAGATCAAAATCCCCACTAACATCTTAAAAAAATATTCCAAAAGCCACAACCATTTAGAAAAGAACTCACTTTCAAGATATTCACATCAATTTCAAAACATCTCATCCCATTAAAACACACTCTGATTGTTTAGAAAACTCTGTTGGAAACACTTTTCAAAACAAACTTCAATATAGTTCCTGATTTCAAAGAGGTGTAAGCACACCATTTTAAATTTCAAAAAAATTATGAAAATTTAGTTCCTACATTTCATAAACCAAACCTTTCCCTCTTTATTTGAAAATCATTTCATAAAAACATTATGCTTATTAAAACCATGTCACCTGAAAACCAAACTGTCAAGATTTCAAAACTAAAGCACAAAACAATACGAGAGGAAACTAGTTTAAGTGGGTTACATGGAAATATGGTTGTCGGCCATATTCCAATCACTTCACTATCAGAGAGTGTTCTAGGTAATATCCCTAACTTCACATGGCTTGCCAGGCCCTGCGAGCTCACTAAGATCATTAACCCAACTCTCTTTTCATTTCCCCTAATCATCATCAATCCAAGAAAACCAAAGGAATTAGATAAATCCCGACTTCCCCTAGTGACTTGAATCCTGTCATGAGGTGTGGTGATCAAGCACACTACTCATAATCGAACTACCAAGTCCCAACAATCCTAACTATATACTATCACGACTGATCACTAAATAAAGTGACCCAAAGAGTTAACCAGAACCTCCTCTGATACCATTTTGTCACGAACCGAATCAGATCGCCACCAAAACTGGCTCCAAACCCGGCCCGTGATAATGCCCGAAGGGAGTTCCCGATCCCCACGGGCTGGCACAAGTTCCCGGATATCATATCATGATAATTGTTAATGATTTACCCGATTTTATAAACATTAAACAACAAACAAACTCAATAAAAAAATCTGGATTTTTCAACTAAAACCATCATTTAAAAAATTTCAGAATTAAAATACATAAGTTAAAACTATGTTTAAATACCATTAAAAAGGTACAAAAAAAAATTAAGGACAGACCAAGAACCTACACATGGAAAGAGGCACCGCCCTCAATCCATCTCCACGACACTGCATCCCAATGGACAGCTAAAAACCTGAACCAGTGGCATAAAACCTGTACCCAAACCTGTGACATAAAATAAGAAAGTCTACTTACACCAAAAGGTGAAAGTAGGGTGTGAGAGAAAGCCCAGTAGGATACCACCTCAATGATATTCCATGTGATAAACATTTCATGACAAAAATCATTTCATGTTTTGTAAATAAGAAATGCAAGTTACAATTTTCTAAAGGATGCAATAATAAATGAAAACAGTTTTCATGTGGGATAATTTTAAAGGACCAAAAATTTTAAAATAAATAATAATGATGCGTAATTTTCCATCCAACAATACCGTATACCGACAGTAAGTACAAAGGATCTAATGAGCACAAGTAATAGGAAATAACCCCTAGGCACTACCTAGCTGTTGGTCCCAGGTACCTTGTATCCTAGTGAGAGTAACCACAAAAAATACCAGTTCTCGTGCACGAGCCACTAGTAGAGATCATACCCATAACCTAGTGGTCCCCAATCATCATTATCATTGTTTAGTTAGAGTTTTAAGCTTCAGTGTTGCTAAGTGAAACTGAGGCCAAACCCCATGGATTCACTAGCTTACTAGTACATGTCCACCCACCTAAATACCCGGGGTTTCCCTTCGTGCTCAAACAAGTTCAAAAATACAAGAAGTATAGTTTTCACTTGAAAATATCACCTCCACATCACACATTAACCAAAAAGCCCCATGTACATCACAGAAGTCGAAAATTCCACTTTTCATTCAAATGCATTTTGAAATCAAACTCACACCAAAATTGCCTACAACACTTTTCACATTTCTTTAACAGTACCACAAATCCTTTAGACGATTTTATAAAAAAATTACAAGATATTCAACTCACATAACTGCCCACACACATGTCACATAATACCCTTCTCACCTTCAAAATTCATTTTATCAATAAACTCACACGAAACATCCCACACCCTTGTTTCGCACACAAAACACAATTTAGTAAAACATTTCGGAAATTTATAAAACAATCTAAAAATGTTTGACATCTCAAATCACCTCTTTACCATTAAAAAAACCCACATTAGGTGAACACACTCACCCAAACAATACATATACACCCTTTCCCAACTTTTTTTAACCAAATAAAACAGTTTCAATTTTTATAAAACAAACCCAAGAGGTATAACCATTGTTTGCACACTAAACCCATTTCAAACCCCTCATTCAAAACCAAAATCATACCAATAACAATCCAAAATATAATTTTCAGCCCAAATATAATTATTAAACCATCACCCAAGTGTTATAAAAAATACATCAAATAATACCACAAGGATACACATGAAAAACACACGTATTCATAAATCACCTTCATGAAGTACAACACAGTTTTACACCTTAAACTCAACAAAAAACCTTTTTTCAAGACCCACATGATAATAAGGAATTACCAAACCAGAATTGGAAGCCCATTTCAAGACTGATAAATCAATTTCACATTGTATAAACTAAACCCAAACATTACCCCAAGAGTCACACATGAAAAGTACCAAATTTAAAGCTAAAATACAACTAAAAATTAAACGTTTAACCAAATTCATCAAAAATAGTTTTCACACCACACAAAACAGATTATAAACATACTAAATTAATAAACCAAACATGCTAACTCATCATAAAATGTCTACACATGGAATCGGCTACCTTTTGAGTCGAAACCCTCAAATCATGTTATGAAACATTAAGCGTACCACCGCCGCACCACAAAGAATATAAATCCATACCTAGACCACCAAAAATTGACCCAAAAGATACCAAATCAGACCGTAGTACTTATCCCCAACTTCTAGACATGAGGAAATGCAATAAAGAGGAATAAAAACTAAAAGAGGATTGAAAGAACCAAGAAGGAATTCCCTTACTTGAAATATCATAAAGAAATCAGCCCCAATTCACCAATATATGAATCTCCAAGTACCCAAAACTGATATTTAGGTCTGAAGGAGTCATATTAGGTCATGTGGGGACTGAAATGGGGGAAAAGGATGAAAATTGAAGGAGTGAAAGATTCATTTTACCTCATTAAATCTGGTCAATTTGAGAAAGATAGGTAAATATCATCCAAATACGAGAGGTATATGAGCTCCAAAGAGGAAGACGCGATACAGGGGGTTAAGATGAGGTTTTTGGCTTCGAGTGGGAGGTTGAATCACCGAAAAACAGTAAACAACGAATGAGATATTGAAATTTTAAAACAATAATTTAAAGCAGGAAATGGGCTTACGGGCAGGTCCATTACCTTAATTAAAAACCCAAATCTATCTTGATTTGGGATATCTATGTGGTTCAAAGGGAAATGGTGATTTAAATATATTATGGTATTCCAATTGGGAAGTGGAATGAGTGTAAAATAGTAAAAATTGAACGAGTTATATAAGAATCAAAATTTGTTTTTAAATCTGGATTTAGGCTCACGGTTTGACCCAAATTTTCAAAACCCACCATTTTCAAAAAAATGAGTGGTAAACCCCCAAAACAAATCGGGAATGACAATTAAATGAGTAATGAATATAAAAAAAATTCATGGGTGTGACATGGATAAATGTGAATTTATATACAATGAAACTACATTTCACACATGAGAAGGATAAAATCATTTTGAATCTGTGATGCCTAATAAAGAAAAAAGTTGATGTAAAGGATGATTACATAAACATTGAATAATGTACCTCTATTCATGAAAATAACTTCATGATTTATGGGTAAAAACATATTAATTCTACCATTTATATGATTTAAATACTGTAATATTAGTCACTTTTAAAAATATTTACATTAAAAAAAATAAGAATAGAAGAATGGAAATCACTCTATAAGATCATAAAGGATGAAATATATATATATTTATCTCCTGAAAAAATGATTCATTAATAATTAATGGAAACAAAATTATATAAATAACAAAAATATATTCTCATATCATAATTCCAAATCTACGTATGAGAAATGTGAATCAGAAATTAAAAACTCAGGGGATGAAGGGAAATAAAATTTAAAGAAAAATCAATACATCAAAGTGGTTGTTCAATTCTAGTATAAGAATAATACATGACTAGTAATGATAAAATAATTTCTGGAATATAACCAAAATATTTTCATCTGGATTGGATCTAATGGTTCTCATAAAAGATAAAATAAAACATTATAAAATGGGAATGATTCATTAATGAAGTCCCATAAATATTAAAATGGTACATAGATAGCATGTGTGGAGATTTAGTTTAAAAGAAAAATCGAATACCAATAAAAATTATTGAATAAAAAATAATTATTGATATTACCACTATAAATCATATTTCAAATAATTAAGAGGTAAAATATATTATGTTAATTAAAAATGATGTTTAAAATTCATTGATAAAATCCAAATCAATTGAGCGTTTTAAAAAATTGAACTATACAGTATGCCAATCTTAAATAGAGAAGAAATATTATAATACTACTTGGGTACATTATTATTATCTCATATAATAATAAAAAATAGTTTGGAAATTAAATAAAATAAAAAATATGATGATATAAAGGATAAATTAATAATTATATGATTATATCACATAAGAAGAAGAATTCAACCATAGTTATGATAAATTATATTGATTCTGCTAAAGAGTATTTTTGATAAAATAATATTACAGATTAAGGAACCGATATTCATACTAATTAGGTTCATTTTTATAATTATTATAATGAAACATTCGTAAACATATGAGTTTTTATGTTTCAAAAACATAAAAAATAGGTTGAGCCAAAATATATTCATAGAGACAATAACAAAGGGAGTAGAAATCTAAAGAATCTCTGGATCTAGGAATCATAAAAGCATTCATTCAATGGTTGAACCAAATAGAGTTGTGGAAGCATTAAAAAATAATTTTTTTTGTGATAGAAGAAGTGATGAGAAATATTGATAAGACATTCACTTCATATTGGGTGTTGGCCCTAAAAATATAAATGTGGTTGAGATAAAATCTGGGTTTTAGAGAAAAATCTATGTAATGTTTAATGTTGTATAGACTAATTTTAGTATTTTTTGAAAAGAAATTTATAAAATATTTGTTTTATATATTTATAAGTATTTTTCTATTGGTAAAGTTCTATGAATGGTCCAAACCATTCTTGAAATTTTTTCCCAAAAAAACAAAGAGGTTTTCTAAATGAACACGATTTCAATATTCCATGATATATAAATTTATGAAGAGGTAAAATTTGAATAAATTGAAAGTTTCATCCATTATTGTGATGTTTCAGGATTGAGAAATGAAATAATATTCTATATGGGATCAAAAGATTACCATGATCATGTTAGAGTTGGTGAACTATAAAAAACTATTTGTACTTTGATTACATATATATTTAATTTAAATTTTAAACATCTTTTTACATGTTCTTCATTATTATTCAAGACATTGATTTTATATTTTCCTATAGTATTTGTTACATTTATATGGTAATGGATGTTCCCCTCTATTATGATGACCAAGAGATGATATTAAAATACTCTTAAATATAATTTTGTTTTTGTACAACATACTATGATGGCACAGATAGCATACAGACCGTCAGGTGTGAGTACTCATTAGAAAATGAGACTTCCTGTCATTATGTTCCCACTAGGTACCCTCCAAGATTAGAGATTATGATATCATACATTCCATTATTAATTATGCATGTTTTGGTTCCATCATATATTCATATCTGTGAGGATTTGTAATAATCCTTAGACAATAATATTTTCATTAATATGTTTCATGTATCCTGCACATCAATTTACTAATGAAACTTGTCAGGAAGATAGTTAGTGGGTGGTAGGGTGTTTTGGGTGTGTCAGGAGTGGAATGTTATTAATGGATATTTCGAGGATGTATTTGTCCCTTCCATTTACAGATTTTGATATGTCAACACTTTGATTGAAATAGAACCATCACAAAAAAATACATGGCCATTGTGTAATGATGATTTTATTTTAGCTTGTCAAAAATGATGTACCAAGAAAAAAGGATGATGACCCAATCATGAAACCATCTTGATGAGATATTGAGACCCAATGTATATATTACATAGTGAGCATTCTTATGTGGATGTTGTTGTTGTGACTTTAAGTTATTTCTCTTGGGTTCCTTGACTCATTTTTAAAGAGTATTGTTGTACTTTAGGCAATCCCAACTACTGAAAATGATAATTTATCCTAGGTGGCCACACACAAAGTGTTTCTGGTGGTCTTGGTTAAATTCTATTTGTATATAATTAATTTAATAAATATTATCCTCAAGACAGTGGAATAATTTTATTCAAGTTATATTGATTTCATAAATTAGATAACTATTTATTCACTGGATTGCGGGTATAATATATTTATTTATTTTATAAAACATTTAAAAAAAATTTATTTAGTACTATGAAGATAACAAATTTATTTAAGAGAATAAATTATTTTTTTATTTATTTGGATGTTCAGTAAATAGATGTGTTGTTCAATCGGACCATGGCTGGTCTGGTAGTAAAATATTTATTTTCAAGACGGTAAATAATTATTTAACTAGTTAGCATAAATTAAAGTAATAAAAACAATGCTATTGATTTGTGATGTGTAATTTTATTAGTAATTCCACTTTTCAGAAGTTGGCACACAATAAATAGTGACATAGTATTATAATAAAATGCATGGATTTTCATTAAGGTTATGAATGTCTTTAATTGTTGTTATACAATTAAATACTGTAACTGAATCCCTATATCGTTAAACTAACACGTATGTCTATTATGACATGTACTGAACATAATGCTTAGTGAAATGATAATTGTTGAGAAAAACAATTTCTCTCATGATTCCTCTTCCCTCCCCTCTCAAGAAAGTGATACATTCTTCAAGGACGAAGAATAAGTGATCAAGAACAACCGACATAAGACGCTCTCATTAACATGTTTGCACCCAGGGAACTGATGGAGCAGATCAGAGGCCATCGGAGCACGTGTGGATCACCGTTAGAGGGATTATTGTTTGGATCCTTCAAGTGCAATGAGATAAGCTAAAAGGGCCATTTTTGACAATCAACATCATCAACAATGAAAATACATAATATCCAAGTACTTCGTTCATTATAAAAATAATTTAATTAATTATAAACTTGATGTGAAGGATCCTCTATAATAGATTAATTCATCTTCCTTATTTATCTAACTCTTTGATTCTATTCTTTAGAGACTGGCATTAAAGTTGGGCACCGACCCAACCATGGTTCCCCTACGCTTGGAAACTAAAATTGGAATTATAGGGATTACATCATAGTTTATAATTATTTAAATATATTGTTAATGATTTTTGTATTTTATAATTTAGTTGTTTCAATTCTAGTTAATCGTTCTACAAATTTGAATCTCAAGATCTGTTCCTCCTCTTTCATTTCAAATTCACCTTATAGAAATGATTTATCCTTTTAATTTTGATTAAAATAAAATAGTGTATGTCATTCGGAGGTGCCAAAGGTTCCTGGTCTTACAATACTAGAACACATAGTGTGTATTCGGTAGTACACGCTTTGTAGTCAATGTTCAATAAGCCGTGTATTTCCTTCCAAACCATGCCATGTCATTGGATTTTTTCTATGCCTTAATGACTCAATGTGTTGACCAGGAAGATGTGTCATGTAGTTTCTATATTAGATTCCATGTGGACCACTGGACCTAGTGTGTAGTCCCTTTAGGTAAGGGTTGGGCCATGTACCTTGTACATGGCTGGACCATCTTGAGACTGTGTAATGGGGAACTACACTGTGTGTGGCCCACTGGACACACCGTGTACTCCGAGGATTTTCAAAGAACACTGACATTCTGTTTCCCTGAGCATGTACTTTGGATGGACGGTGAACCTTACTACACACCATGTACTCATCCAAATTAAACAGATTTGTTAAAATTTATTATTATATTATACAAACCCTTGACACATGTACAATGGTGAGGGTATAAGATTATGGACAACACATGATAGGTGTTTTATATATAAATGTGTTTAATTTATCATTTGTGTAATGTTCATTTCTACTCGTTGGGTAGTTATGAAGACACTAGTAAAAAAAATTTACATATAGTTTTTAACATTTTAACATTATTTTTGAGGCGTCAATATTGCGAATGATTTTAATAAATTTATTTTTACTATTGGTTATTTAATAAACAATGTTAAAAATAGAGTTGTATGGTTTTCAATGTCAGTTTTTAGAAAATTGATATCAATGAACTTCTGTAAATTATGTTAAGAAGTCAAATTTTACATCAATTTGGAAATAACGAGCATAAAAAATTATTACCAACTTGTAGAAAATTTTATAAGAATTGATTTAACAGGTCGTAGAAATCAAACGCAGTTACTGATCATATATTATTATTATCATTAGTTTGATATAAATTTTTTTGAGTAAATATCGAATGAGACTATCATTACTTTTCCTTTGAAGGAATTTTAGAATCCGAATTAGGACTTGTCATTTTACCATTCTATAAAGTATAATCCATCATTATAATAAAATAATAATCATTAAATGGTATATCAGTTAAGAAAAGTAATCATAAAAATTATAAATCACTAAAAAATAATAACAAATACCTTTGAAAATATTGAAAAAAAAGAAATAGTGTATTCAAGTATAAAATCAAACAAGTTGATTCTATGGAATGATGCCAAATGAATGAAATTATTGTTAAATGGTACCTAAATTAATAAAACAAATCATAAAATTCATAAATCATGGATAAATAATTAAAAAAACCATGAGAAGAACATGGAAAAAAAGAAATAATTGATTCATGTTAACTATAAAATGAGTAGATTTGGGGGAACGATGATAGTTGAAAGAAATGATTGTCAAATAATGATATGTGTATAATGATATTATATAATTGAGATGTTAAAAAAATGTGGTATTACAAATTTTAGGTGGCAATTGGAAATTTTGATGTTGTGATGTAAAATTTTTGAAATTTCATGTCGATGGGATATTAAAATTATCTTTCATGTCAGTTTTATGATATCCTTCGTGAAAAGATATAAAAGTTTTCACTTATTTTTCACATAGTTTATTAAATAACTGATGTGAAAAATTAAATTTTCAGGACATTTTCACATCAGTTATTTCAAACTGATGTTAAAAGATATTTTCCACGTTAGTTATTTAATAACTGAAATAAGAATTTTTTACAAACATGTATTTCATTACCCAAGCATCGATTTGATATATCACAGAGCTCAAACAAAATTATATATTAAAAATTAAGGCCTTCGAAAAATTTCCATTCCAAATAGTTCCTTTAGAGATGATCAATTTACAATGAACATAACTATTGATCTGTAAGTCCATATGAGCTCTTTAACCCGTTAAATAATATCTTGGTAAATGAAAGACATGTTTGTTAAAAATTTTCTTTAATTTTGTTAAATAATCAACATGAAAAATATATTTTAATGCCGGTTATTAAATAACTGATGCTAAAAAGTCATGAAAATTTATTTTTCACATTAGTTATTTAGAAATGATGTGAAAAATCAAATAAAATGGATTTTTTACATCCATTCATTTATTAT
The DNA here is from genome assembly GCA_963277665.1 of Viscum album. Lineage (NCBI taxonomy): Eukaryota > Viridiplantae > Streptophyta > Magnoliopsida > Santalales > Viscaceae > Viscum > Viscum album. The sequence continues at coordinate 1,153,523,549 of OY728126.1, forward strand.
CGACAAGAAAATACATAAAAAATAGATTTTCATGTCTATAATATAATAATATACTTGAAAATTTGATTTGGAGATATTTTAATGTCTGTTCTAAAAACCCGAAGTGAAAAAATGTGACGTTTAAAATAGTTTTGTACTTCTGAGATGAATTCACCGGGTTTTTCCTAGGTACATGTAGTGTACGAATATAATTTTGAATGAATTTATATGTTTAAAATTATAATGGATGATAATCTTAAGAAAATACAGAAAATGTTTTAATATAAAAGGATTGAATAATTAATGATGATGATTTATTGATTCGAGAATGATTTAGATTAAACAAGTAATATTAATGAATTGAATTCTAGTTTTTTTATGGTAAAATATCATTGCATGTATGGGTGATCATGATCCAGACCAAGACCTTTTTATGTGGAAGATTTCATTTAATTTATTTATTTAAATTAATTTTTTTGGCATGCGAGCCTTCTCCTCATTAAAACGTTTGGAATGTGTGGCTATGGATTCTTTTATGTAAGTACCCCTTTTACCTATAACTTGTGTGTGAGTTAAAAAAGGAATATCTAATTTATGGAACTTCAAATCTAGTTGAAACAGTTCATGATATATCTGAGACAAAACCAATCCCTAGAGATATATAGGTGGACATGTGGAATGTTATAAATAAGAACCCAAAAGGTTCAAGGGGTTTCTCACCTAGTTCTGGGTTAGTTAATCAACCATTAGAACTAAAAATTATGACATATTATGAACATTCTATTTTATTTAATTTATTTCATTCAGTTTCATGTTTTATCATTATAGATATGATGTCATAATCACTTAATTAAGGAATTAAACAAGCATGCATGAAGGAATGAAAATAAACAAGGATTATGCATAAATTCTATAAAGATATATTAAATCACTTAAGTAAGTTCCACTTAATATTAACAAGTATGTGACTATGATAAAAATAAATTCACTCATACAGGATAAAAAACCTTAAAATAAAATTTTACGTCAGACTAAGCCATCTATAACTTGATTAATGGAAAAAATGAATAAAAATATGTGTTTGACCTACCCTTATTGAGACACATAATTTTATACCAGAATCCCTTATGAATAGTACAAGGTTAACATATCCATATATCATCATGAGGAGTATCCCATTATAGAAATGGTGTATTATTGGAGGAAATAGTTGAGGAAATCAAAAGTCAGGGTTTTAGGATTGGGGAATCCACTCAACCAATCAAGGAGCTGCAAGCCTGTAGTAAGAAATGACCTTCCTGCCAAAATTCCATCAAATAGCTTGAAAACACCTTGTTCGCCTTATATGAAGGGGAATATGGATCCATTACACTAGATTTTTTTTTGGAAACTAGACATTTCGAGTTCAATGGTGTGGGACATTAGGACTTGATAAAATATTGGGTGACTTATAAATTCAATTTATTATTTCTTGTAAAATGTTATCATGAAAGTAATAATGATCTTCAATTTTAATTGTAGAAAAAAACTGACAAGATCTTCAACCAAACTATTCCTATGATCAATTATGGATAATGAGAACATCCTTATTGTAAATAACACCCAAGAAAGGTTTAGAAACCATCAGGTTATCCTACTCCATAAATGGAAGTCTTATGTGGTGGAGTCAGCATTACCTGGTCCTCTGGCCAAAGAGGTGAGTGATGAGGATTTCTTGGTCAACGAAAAACATATGAACGACATAGACTACATTCAATGATTGATTCTATCATCAATGTCTAGTGAGATCATTATGTCTCACAAAAAAATGGATTCTTATATCATGAATGAGAACCTTCATAGTTTTTACTAGGAGAGAGAAAGATATGAGCAGTTTGAGATCTCCAAATCACTCTTTCAGAGTAATCATTGAGAGGGTGACCTAAATAGGCCTCATGTAGTCAAACTCATTACCATTACTGAGCCCCTATATGTTCTAGGGGTTAAACTCCCTAAAGATCTGGGCGCCAATCTAATTATCGCATCACTCCCTAAGAGCATCACAATTATTATTTTTTAATTTTAACATGAAAAACGTTGGAAAGTCTCTATCTGATATTTTTTTAATCATTATCCATGTGAAAAAATATAGGAAGAGAGACAAGCCTTTTTTCTCTATGTTGAATAAAAAGAATGGGAAGGCAAAGTTATTTAATCCAAAATATTCTTCACACCCTTCCAAGAAAAATAAGATCAATGGGGAGGCAAGAGAACATGAGGATATTTTTTCACATGTGGAAAGATGGTACACTGGATGAAATACTACAGTCACCCTAAGAATCATAAGGAAGATTCATGTTCATCTATTATCAATTGAAATCTATCTATTTCTATAAATTTTGTATCAGATACAACTTTTGGTGCTCAAATATGTATCTAAATACATGAACTAGGAGGAATCATGAACATTTACTGAGGGGAGGTCGATCTATGAGAAACCAATGCAGCCAGACTTGCTGTTGTACCAGTCAGGGAATACCACTACACATTTCCTACTGAGATGGTATTGGCGTTAAGGTGGTGTTATTTTGTGTCATCTCTTAATAAATTCATTTTTTCATTATCCAGATTAGTTAAAGATGGATTTTTACAATTTTTAAAAGAATTTTTCCTCTTTTACAATGATAACATTTGTTTTGGTAGGGAACGTTTATACCACTATCTTTTTGTGTTGGATTTTACAAATAAAGTAACATAAATCAATAACAAAGATACATCATTGGATTCATACCACACCCAAATTTGGCATCACTAGATAGGTCTGGTAAATATGAAATGAATGAAAAAGTTACATCAAGATGTATATTTATAATCTCTTGAACTAAAACCACTTGGTTTATGTCATGTATGTTTACATGTAAAAATGACCAAATACTAATTTAGTCGGAAATGTCATATGGCTAAAGCGCTTCTTAAATTGGTGCAATCTGATGTGTGTGGGCCATTTCTACTTGAATCTAGGGGAGGGTACTCATACTTTACAACTAGTAATGAATATTTTACGATATATGGATATAACTACCAATAAATGTATAAGTTTGATTCTTTTTATAAGATTAAAAAGTACAAGAAATAAGTTGAGAACTGAAATGGTAAGAATATTAAGAAACTTCAGTAAGAAAGAGGTTAAGAATATCATAATCAAGACTTCATTGATTACATATGGGAGTTTGGGATACTATACCAACTTACTCCACCTTACACACCCAAGTGGAATTGTGTGAGTGAATGTGGGACCACACCTTGTTGGATATTGTGAGATAAATGATGAGTCATGTGAGTCTTCCATTATCCTTTGGGGGATATGCATTACAAATAGTGGTGCAAATACTAAACCATGTACCCACTAAATTGATAAATTTTATTCCATAAAATTTTTGGAGTGGAATGAAAGACATGTTATTGAATTAACTAATGTGGGGAAGTGATGAATCTGTGAAGGCATCTTCAAGTAACAAACATGCACCTTGAGTCACAAAGTGTACACTTATGGGATTACCCAAGGAAAGAAAGGGTTGTTACCTATAAAATCCCTTAAAAAATGGTTATCGTGGAAAGACACACCATATTCATTGAGAGGGAGAACATCACCAAAAGAGATAGTGGGTTCAAGATATACTTCAATGATTTCGAGCCTCAAGGTAAACAATAGTTTGTACGAGAAGAGATTATATAAGGACCCAAGGATGACAGAACTGTTCAAGAGACACTGGAATTATGTTGGAGTATAAGAGATGTTAGACAACTAAAATGGTATGGTTTTCATGTTATGGAGATAGGTTAGTCATTATTAGATAATGATAATCGAACCTACAAGGAAGTAGAAATCAGCAGATATGTTTCCATGTGAAAAGAATCCATGAATTCTAAAATGTATTCCATGTAAAAAACAATCTTGGATTTTAGTATATCCCCCAGTTGATGTAAATCCTATTGGTTGTAAATGGTAATTCAAGAAGAAACTAGACATATAAGGACAAGTCAGTACCTATCTGACATGACTGGTTGCAAAAGGGTTCAAGATGTGTCGAGGCATTGACTGTGGAGAATCCTCTTCGACATTTTCAATGCTGAAATCCATCAGAATTCTATTGGTAATTACTTCGTATTGTGACTATGAGATTATTAAAATGGATTTCAAAATAGTCTTCTTTATCGGGAACCTTCAGGGAGCTGTCTACAAGACATAACGTAAATGGTTTTTAACATGAAAGGATTCAAATACGGTATGAATTTTTTTTGAAATGTATTAATGTATTAAATCATGCATCTTGGTCATGAAACATTCATTTTGATAAAGCCATAAAATAATATTGTTTTATCAAGAATGATTGTCATCCTTATCTCTTCAAAGTATTTAGTGTGTGCAGTCATTTTCCAAATATTATATGTTGATGAATTATTACTTATTGGAAATGAGATTCCAGTCTTGAAATCTATTTAGGAATGGTGGAATAAATGCTTATCCATGACGGACATGGGCGAGGTAGAATATAATCTTGGGATCATGAGTCATTTTGATAGATACAAGTGATTTTTGGGCCTATGTCAAAGAACATACATAGATAAGATACTGATGAGATTCAGTATGGAAAATTCCAAGAGGGGATTATTGAAAGCATCATATGGAAGTCACAATTCCATGAAAATGTATCCTCAAACACTTGAGGAATGAAAGATAATAGAAATGATTCTATATGCATCAGCGATTGGTTTAATCATGTTTTCTATGCTATGAACTATGCAATATGCTACCTACACATTGAGTGTGGATGTAATATATCATGTTTAACCAGGTGACCACCATTGGATGTCAGTCAAGAATATCCTAATGTATCTAAGGTGTACAAAAGACTTGTTCCTGGTTTTTAAAGGATAAGAGGAACTTGTCATCAGAAGATATGCAAATACTAGTTTCTAAACTGATTCAGATGACATGATGTCACAAACATGATGTAACATAACATTGAATAGAGGTGTAGTGAGCTGGAAGAGATCAAAGCAGTGTGTGGTCACATATTCTATATCATTGTTTGAGTATATCATAGAATATTATGCAGTTGAAGAAGCAGTTTTGATGCGATTCTTCATCTAAGTATTGTATGTCATACCTAGAATTAAAGATCTCATAAAACTATATTATTGTAATAATGTAGTGGTGGATCTCACAAAAGAACCAAGGTGACATTAGTATAAGAAACTCATATATCAAAAGTATCATCTATTGAACGATTCTTCTCGGAGAGGTGAAGTTGCAGTGGGTAGTATTTCTATAGAAGACAACATAGTGGGCCCCTTGAAAAATGCCCTAACTCAAAAGAAACATGATTATCATGTGAGGGCTAGTAGACTAAATGTCGTAGGAAGTTTTCTATAGTCCATGTGGGTGTTTGTTAGAGATGGTTTCCTAGAACCAACTAATATTAATTTGATTTCATTGATATTTAATTTAAATATTATACATGTTATTACATATTGTTCATTCTTCTTCTTGACTATGATGTAATAATTTCGATGTGTATTTTTTTGAATAGATAATGTCATGGAAATTCACCATTATGTTGAGAACCTTTAAATTCTATAAAAATATACTTAAATATAGTTCTGGGGTTGGATGACATACTATGATTGGACACATAGAATACGGACCGATGGATTCGAGTACTTGTAAGCAGATGAGACTTCCTCTAATGATTTTCGCACTAGGCAATTTCAAAGAGAATAGATTATGAAAACATTCTTTCTATTAAGAAGACTACATGTTTTGGTGTCATTGAATATTTCTATATGTGAGCTTGTGTAATGATCCTTAGTCATTATTATTATTAATAATATGTGTCATGACACACAAACTTTTATTTAGTGATGAAAACAGTCACGCAGATAGTTGGAGGGAAGTAGGGTATGTTGGGTGCGTCCTAAGTGGCATGATATTAATGGATAATTTTCGGAAGGATTTTTCCCTTCCATTATGGAAGTTGATATCGTGTGCCTTTGATTGAAATAGAACCATCACACAAAATTACACAACCTTTGTGTCACGGAGAGTTTATTACATGTAGTCAATGAACTATGCATGAAGTACAAAGTTTGATGACACTATTATAAAACATGTATGATGATATATTCATACTTAATGGTTATATTACACAGTGATAATTACTATGTTGATTTCATTGTTTCAACTTTATGTTTTTTCACTTGGGTGACTTGACTCATTTATAGACATTACACTACGACTTTTTTCTGGACCTTCTAATGAAATTGAGAAAGAATCATAGAGGGTCAAAAAATAAGTTTTTCTGGTGGTCTCAGTTAAATTCCATTCTAATTTAATTTATGGAATAAATATTATTCTCAAGGTAGTAGGATAATTTTATTCAAGTTAAATTCACATCAAAAATTAAATGAATATTTTTTTTCTATATTTTCAGTAAAATATACTTTTTTATTTTATTTAACATTTAATAAATATTAATTTACTAGTTTTAAATATAATATTTATTTTATAGAATAAATTAATTTATTTTTTATTAAGGTGTTAAAAAATGGAAGTGGAATTCGATCAGACTATTCTCGACGTGTTTGTAAACTAATTATTTGTAATACAAAAAATAATTATTTAACTAGTTGGCACAAATAAAAATAATAATAACACTGCTATTATTTTGTGACATGGAATTTTATTTATAATTCTGTTTTGCACTTGTTGGGGCACCATAAAAAATGACACTGAATTATTATTAAAGGCTTGGGTTTTCTCTATGGTTATGAATATATATAATTTATGTTATTCAATAAAATATTATAACTGATGCCACATGTCGTCAAATAGAAATGTACATCTATTATACCAAGTATGAATTGAACTCCGGATGAATTGAAAATTATAGAGATAAACAAATTATTTATCGAATACACTTCCCAAACCTCTCATGAATTTGATAAGTTCTTACAGGATGAAGAAAAATCTATCAAAACTACTAACAGAAGACACATGGTCACCATGCTAGCACCCGGAGAATTAGTGGTCTCGATCAGAGAACATCAAATCATGTCTAGATCACCGATATCGGGATTCTATTTTGGATCCTCACAAGAACAACGAGATAATCCATAAGGGTCATTGTGGATGATCAACATCATCAATGAATAAAATACCAAGGATCCAGCTATTTCTATCATTATGAAAGTAATTAAACTAATTACATACATGATGTGACAGATCCTCTCTAATGGTTTCAAGACTCTTCTTTCTTTATCTAAATCATTGATTCTATTCCATTGAGAATGTATTTAATTATCATATTGATCTTGGAATGATCATTGATCATTGTTAAAATTAAATTTAGATTTAGGCCCATCTATGGTTCCCTAGCACCTGAAACCTACTGATCATTGATTTCAAATATTGAAAATATGATAAACAGAATGATATTAATGAATGTAAAACCAGATTCAAATAAATATTTATAGGGATATGACAAAGATTATATTTCTGTGATTGTTTACATTTATAAAATAACATTTTTTGGAATCGAAGAATGAAATAATTGATAATTTTTCTTTCCAAATGGAGAATAGTTTCATGATTTACATGATTTTTGAGTCAAACTATTTCTATAGGTTTCTAATCCAATAATACAAAATATATTATATTTAATAAAAAATATATATTCTTGCACGAAAGTATATATTTAAAAATAAATGAATTATGGGAAGAATCCACTAATATCACACTTGCGACTTGGTTTTCCCCCAATTAGAAAAGAATTAGTTTTTATTAAAATGTGTTCAGAAGGATCATTGGTATTATATTCTATTTTTTACACCATGATTAGATATTGACTTTACTTATACACATTGTGAATTATTATAATGAAACCGAGAGGAATATTAACTTATGGTAGATATATAGTTCTTTTTTTATACTAATATAAGTCTTAAATATAGTCTATAGTATGATAAAAATACATCATTACACCATTATAAATATACACATATATATTAGGCAAGTGATGATGGAGATATTAAATGAACTTATGGATGAGATTCCATTATTGAAGAATGATATTTTTCATGGAATTACTAGGAGAACAATTATGTAATTCTCTTGAAATACTAAATTTTGTGTTTTATTTAATCATTAACCATAAGTCAAATTATATGGATAATGTATTTGAAAGATTATATGAGTTATGATATTTCATTTCCACTGGTGATTGTGTGTCAAAATATAATTGTAATAAATTAGACAATGATATATGTGTACTATTAAACCTCAATGAATATTGACATCAATAACTACATAATCATTGAGAAGGTTACATATAGGGATAATTCATTAAATTATGTTTCAATAAATGAATATATTTTTTAAATTATGATTAAACCACTTTTTATTTATAACTTCCAATTCATGGAATTATTTTTGTCATTTCAATATTTTCAAAAAACTAGTTATGTTTTATTTTTTATTTTCAATATTTAGTTAATTTTAATTTATAAAAGTGGGGTAGAACAAAATTGGTAATCTTCCTATAAATGGAAGTGGCCTATAGTTCATTTGAAGGATATCTTCAAAAGGAACAACTGTTTACAAATCTTCTAAATTTGTAGGATCATATGGGGTTGGAATTTTAGTCGGTATATTAACATGTGTGCTTATTTTTGTATTTCCATCATATAAAACAACTGAGATTGTATTTTAATTTTATACTGTTGTTGTAGAATAACCCATAAGAAGTAATTTAAAAAAGGAGAATCTGACTGGATATCAATTTGTGAATGGCCAAAAATTGAATTGACCCTAAAATGAGGGATATAGTTCTTAAACATTAATAGTTTTATCATTTAGATAGGTTCTTGGTTGACCCCATATTAAAGGAATTTCATTGACTTTTTTATTTATGAAATTCATTAATAATTTTGGGATTATTTTATATTATATTTAAATGAAGCATCCTCAAGTATGATTTGTAATATCATTAGAGATAACATTATATGTTAGTGAATTAAACAAGTAAATTTCTACTAATGTTTAAAAACTATAGAGTGATAGAAAATGATAACCTTGAATCAAAACTATGTTTATATTGTGTGAGAAGAAATATAATGAATGTTTTAGGGTGTAGGGATATAACTGCTCAGGTGCCTTAATTGTAATTTTCTTATTTTAAATGGGTAAATGTGAAGAACATAAAGAATAAAAATCTAGAATCTCCTAGAAAATATAATTGAATAAATTTGTTTGACTATTTTTTATAAATAATACCTCATTAATAATACTTTTAATCAATCAATTTATGATGCCACTCTAGTGTTTTCATTAATTTTATTGAAAATCAAATTGATAAACTCACTAGGGATAAAAAATCCCTAACATGTATATATAAAAAATAAATTTATAGGAAAATACATTATATATCACAATAAATAAAACACCAAGAAACTATATGTTTAGATTATTTTTATATTAGGTACATAACAAACTTATTTAAAAATTATTCCTCAATCCCTCCTATGAATATATATAATACATGATACCTTTACAAGTACTATAATATATAACAAACCTCTATATTAAATAGTAAAAATAAATATAAGAAGAAGGTGATCTAAGATGCTACGTATGGGTAAACATAAGAAATAACAGTCAAATATCATATTTGATCATAATATGAACATTTGATTATAATATAAAATCACAACTCATTAACATAACATAAAAAATATTTCCATGTAAAATATATATCATAAGTCATTATTTACAAATACGGATTTTTACATAATATAAAACCTTTGGGAGTAGTCATGATCCATGAAAAACATACCTCTCAAATGTTCTATAACATAGATATGTAACATAAAAATTTAGAACCAATGTAATAATATAAAATCATTTTCTATGTTAATTATTACTACCATTACCATAATCACATAGTTAACAGAGTCACCTATTGGATTAGGTTCACATTTTATTCTCATAAAAATTTATATAAATGTACAATAACTGATTGGACTCCTTAATCATTCCCTAAATGCTAATCTCATGCATATAAAATCACTAACCAATTCATTTTAGGAATATATAATTATTTGTTCCAGAATTCATTTAATGGAAAATCATACCTTTGTGTTCTACATGAAAAAATGAAATCATTTATAATTCCATCATTTAATTACAAAACTACAAGAATGAATAATGTTTTGTAAATATTTCCATAATAAAACATCATAATCCATCCAAATATATATGTTATATGGTTTCTTCAATGTATATATTAGGTGAATCATAAATTATGTTAATGGATATTGATATATGTGAAAGAACATTATAGAATGAATAAACAAATTTGTCAATAATTACGAAGAAATAACCTTTTTTCATTAAAACATATATTATTAAAAGGAATAATTTATGAATAAATATATTCGTAAAATAATATTTATTTAAATTATAATTACTATTTAAAAATAATAAAACATGTAAATAAATATTCATATATAAAAGTAAATAAAATGCTGACCGAAATTGATTATGACAAAAAAAAGACTCAATTAAAATATTTTTCGAAAGAAATTTGAAATAAATAAACATAAGAATTCAAAAAATTAGGGATAAATAGATACACACAATAATATGAAATATCAATACATGGAGGGGAAATATTGATTACTGAAAAATAAGAAATAAGGTTCACACAACTTACTAGCACCCTTTCGGGGTGAATGTTGAACCAAAGGGAGGTTAAATTCAATAGAGATATGAAAAACCATAATATAATCATAAAAGAATAAAATATAAATTTTGTTAATGATAATGAGAAAAAAATTCACCACACTAGAAACAAATGTATAAGAAATCTTGATTTCTATATCATATTTGAGGAAACCCATTAACATTACTGCATATTTACATGGATGGTATTTAACCAACTAAATCATAAATATAAAAATTCTAATAAATTATTTCATAATTTTATTCCTATCTATTAACTTTTATACTATTAAATTATAACCTTTTATTACACATAGATTAGTTAGTTATTTTTATTTCCATCATCATATGTTTGTAATTAAAGCTATTTCTTAATACATTCATAAGGGTAATTAGAAGTCTGGTAGTTTGAAAAACATTATCATCAATTCCAGATTACTAATCTAAATTTAATCATTGGGAATAAATTAATTATCTAATCCCAGGATCCTTTTAAATATTGTATATTTATGGTTCGCCGGAATTGAATTCACGATTAATATTTATAAAGTAATTTACCTATAACACAATGTAATATCATATTGAAATTTATATTATAATTCAAACAATAAAAAAAATTAATAAAAAAAATATTTAATATCGTATATTACAGGTGTTAAAATAATTATACTAATTCATGATGAATGTTATAATTCTTATATAAAATAATTCATCTAGGAGGTTGAACTGACCCAATAAAGAACATGTGATTCTAACGAATGAGTAAATCTATTTTTTATATATTAATTTAACAAAATAATTATTATTTTGATAGAATATAATGAGATTTTATGATGAGATTTTGAAATAATTGAGTTGAGAAGGCTGTGAACATTTTGGGTGAAGAAATATATAGTTACATTGGTGAATTGGCTCCATCATAAAAAGTGTTCCATCACAAGGACATATTGTCATATCATTAATGGAACCAAAATAAACCTAACCTATAAATAACATTAATATATGATAAATGAGTATTTATTATATATATATATCTGAATTATATTAGAATTTTGGAACAGTGGTAGATTGGAGGTTTTATATGTGAGGTTGAGAGGGATTTTTCCTATTTCTCAATATTTAATGTTTAATCAAGGTCATTTTTAGGTCTATAATAAGCCTTGTAAGAATGAAATTTTTGGAGAATCTATATAGTCTATATTACTATATTTTGTTTTATTTTTTTATGTTTTATATATCATTTTAAATGAATATTTATTTTATAGTTCGTATTGTTTAGCGATGGCTTATACTATTCATTATGATAATTTATTTTTATTACTAAAATAAAATTATGTTCAAAAATAATATTGAAATGAAGAATATAAAATTTACCCATATTTAAGTAATTAAAATTTTAAATATGAGAAACATATATTTTAAATGAAAATATAAAATATATTTAATTATTATTTTTATAAAAAATAGAATTTTCCAACATTCTGTGTTTTAGAATTATTTATTGTCATTTTCTAATTAAAGTAAGTTTTTTATTCATATATATAAAATAAAACATTATAATTAATTTTAATTATCTTTTATAATTGACATATTTAACATACTATGAAAAAAATTCTGAACTCTTAGAAATATAATTCTTAGAAAACAATATAATTTCTCAGAATTACATAATGCTAATGAAATCCCATTATTTTTCTCCAAACCATTCAATTTTATAAACTCATTAAAAGATAAATTATTAGAAAATATATATTAAAATCTTAATTATTATAATAATTATAATTGTTTTTAATGAAAATAATAGATAATTTTTTTGAAAAAATGAATTTTAATTTTATTACTGATTAATTTTTTTTGAATAATGTTTCCATTATTTATTAAAAAAATAAAATAACTTCAATAAACCTATTAGACACCAACATATAAAATTTTCATTTAAAAAATTATTTTATATCTAATTTCTATTTTACCAATGACCATATGTAAAATTTTTATGTTATGTTCCTATAAATAGATTTACATAAGTATTAAAAAAATACATCATTTTAATTTATATCAATTAATAAATTTCTATTCAATTTGATTTATTTTGTATTCCTTCTATAGTTATAAACAGAGTTAGGATCATCAATGTAAAGAACATGGATGAGGATTTTATGTTCATTATGTTGTTATTTACATATATATTTTTTTACTCTTTTAGTTTTCCAAATATTGATTCATATTTTATTATCATAATATAATAATGGACATATTTCTTTGTTATATTTCTTCCCATGGTTATTTTTATATTATTATTATGTTGAAATCATGATACTAAAAAATATTACATAAAAGATAATTTGTGCTAAAATGTCATGATGTTACATTCTATCCCCTTGGTTTTATCCCCTCAAATTCTAATATTAAATGTAAAAATGTATAATTACTTCTGCCTCATTACATCTTCTGATTTCTAGGTAACATCCTTGAACTTAATATTCCTTATATATACTTTACGAAGTTAGTTTAGATGATTTATAATTATTTGTATATGTGATCAATGTTTCTTTTTTTATTCCACATAATGGATATCAAATTATAATTTTACTATATCTTTATTTATTAAATTTTAAGGGTAAGGATTTTAATTCCAAAAAATTAAAATATAGAACCCATCATGTACTTGGGAGAGTATTTTTTGAAGTGAAATATGATAATATATCATCCCCACATGATTGAGAATATGTTATGGGACTATGTATCTATGGATCATCTTTCCCTTATTCCCAAATATCTTAACCCTCTTACATTGTTATATTCAATTTAATAACTTTTCAAGCATATAAAAATAAAAATAACATTTATGACCATATATTTATATATTCTATCAAATTTATACATATTTAATGTGTCACATAATATTTTGATTATTATATCAGGTTTGGTGACACATATCAAGTCCCAATAGCTTACACTCTCTGACCGTACCCCACATGATTTAGTTCTATACATATTCCAATAAAGTTCCCCATATTGTTCCATTTAAGAGGACAAATGGGAGATATTTTTATATGATAAAAAATTCCAAGGACATTGTTGATCTCAACCACATTTTAAAACCATTGATGATTCTCTAATTATATATTCAAAAACATTAATGGTCCTTTCAGATCAACCTTTAGCTTGACGACGATGTGTAGTGTAAAGGTTTATCTCTATATAATATGTTTAGTGAACACTTCTATATAATTTAATGGCAATCCTTAGATGAAATTCATATAAAATTTATAGTTCTACACCATGAAACATTACCATTTTCAATATATATATTTTAGCATTTTTAATGTTGTTGAAATTGTCTCAAATGTAAATGAAATTTATTGATCTCTAATGTGATTCGATAAATCATAACTGGAATTATGGTCAGGGAGAACCATGAATAAACCCATTATGAAGTTTTATTATTTCCATACATGTATGGAAAATAATTTCATCATCTTCTTATACTAATAAAAATTATCCATGGATTTTTGAAATCCAATCATTGATATACATACAGTATGATCCAATTTTTTCACTCATGTATGGATCCCTTAAATATTAGTCTAATTTTAATTTATGGACCTAATGTATATTCCTAATGATTTAATGGTTGTTTTGTGGGTGACCAGAGCATGTTTAGATCTTGGAACCCAAACCAAGGGAGTTTTTTGTCCTATCCCATTATAAGAGTAAACTATTAAAGGTAGGATGCATGGTTAGCTGTAAACGTGCAAGGAAAGACAATGAGATGGATTAAGGTGCACATTTTTCCTTAACCATGTGGTTTAGTCAACACGACCATGATAAAGTGTCATTAATTATATAGTATAGTTTCACATGATTTATTAATGGTTAATCCAATAGTGTACACTAACCGTGTGATATACCTGATTCTATAGGTTCCCATCCTTGGTTCGCACACAATGTGGCCAAACCATGCAACCAAACCATGTGAATGCTATTTTTTGGATAAAAATATGTGCTTTCCCTTAAATGAAAATTTAAAAATCACCCTATTTATTTTTCTTATCTAGTAGACAATGTCAGCTATTTTTCCCTTTTTGAAGCATAATATACGCCTTTGATAGCTGTTGATGTTGAGAATCTATCAAGAGTCCCACCGATCCCCCGCCTATCTCGTGGGATATATACTGGTACATTCTCAATATCTTTTTTTCATTATTCACATTTTTATTATATATGATTTTATTTATATGGATATAATTTTACCTATTTTTATGGAATTGATCTATTATACTTATTTACTCCAATCTTTGATGAATTTGAGGATGATACTGGATGGAGAGAGTCAATGTAGTCTGAGGTAAGTGGTCTATAACTCATCCCTCAAATTAATTGTTTTAGAAATTTTACTATGTCCACATTGATTTCATAGAGTTTTATATATTTAATATATATTCCATTATTATATTCATTTAAACCATACATGTAATCCAATTTTGTATGATACACCCACAATGACCACCACCCCAAGTGGGGGTGTTATTCACAATTCATTTTTAGTGTATTGATTTGTTCATCTAAGCCACCATTTGGGTGTGCATCGGCTTGAACCTAATATTGTTAGTATTCCTTGATTAATAACTATTGATTTATAAATTTCTAGTATCATGTATGATAATCATTTGAACCACCTACGGTAAGTTCTTGAACATGAATAATCAATGTCAAATGGTAACATAGAAAGTATATAGTTTTGATATCATGTGGACTAGTTTATTATAAACCCATTTCATGTGGTATCCTATCCTCAGACAATCCATTTCATGCAATGAGAAGGTAAATGAGAGGAACAAGTAATATATCTATGAAATAATATTAATGGTACATTCCCATTTGCATTGTCACATTAATGAAAGGGAAGGCGTGAACCAAAATTACTTAGTTAATGATTTGACTATTGTATGGCCTCATTAAAAAATGATTTAATTTTAAGGTATCTAAATAAAAATGGACATTGGAATCATTACAAGAGTGGTCCAAATCGAGGTATCATTACGATTCTAGAGGTAATTACATGGGTGGTCTTGGATTGCATCCAATTCAAGGATGTTATATTACTTAGATGAGTCCTACCTTGGAGAACAATACATTCCTATCATTGGATGATTGGAATAATAATGTATGATCCCTCTTTTACTATTACACGACGCCTTGGATACACTCATGGGATACAACAATGATTATATGGACATGAGGTTAATTGGTAACATACATGGGAAAAGCCATATCTTATCCCGGATTGCGTTATATGTATTTCTTGTAATTTGTTAGATAATCTATATTGTGTAATAACATTGAAAATTTTCCTTGGATTAAACTGTTACACTTACCTAGGATATAGTTTTTCTTGATATGGTGACCCACAAGGTTTATGTTTCCTTGGTTATTACCTTGGAACCCTTTTATTAATATTATCATCGTAGTTTTGATGTTATATATTGGAACCTAAACTATTACTATCAGGATGCGATGTCTGTGTTGGACATGCATCAGGTGACTTAAATATATAATATAGAAATAAATAAATTAATGACTTATTACATGTTTTGGAACTATTTTAGGGATGACGTATGTAAATGGGTAATTATATTACTATACTTCATTACTTTTTTATATACATGCTTGAACTATATTAGTTTATATTACATGAACAAGATGTTATAGACATCATTGGTGGTGGCATACTAAGATTTTTCTCACACCCGATCTGGGATTCCATTGTCTCCCAGGAATATTATATGAATTCATGTGATGATACAGGGAATCATATTGCTTTAGAAATTTGATTGCATGATTTCTTATGATGGAGCTGGTAGCAGATGACTAAGCTAGAGCTCAGGATGCTTTGAATAGTTTTTGGATTCTTTTTTATACTTTTTTTATAGCTTGTATGATTTGCAACATTGTATCCATGTTTTCTATCTTTATAGATAAATTACATATCCTCATCATCTTTAGTATATTTCTATCAATTGCACCTTGTATTATTTCTTATATCTTCTTCTGCTGTGACTTCAATTTATTAATCAGGTTAAGATACTAATCTCTTTTTATATCATACTGATTCACTATTATACCATCTATTAATGATGGAATAGTTCCCCCATGAACACACCCTGGGACCTCACTACTAGTCAAAATCATCAGGAAATGAAGGAGATTATCATGAGGTAATGTGGCCAACCAAGCTCGAGGAATCTCTAGTACAATTCAGTTCTGGGATGTAACAAATTGGTTTCAAATGTGTTCATTTTTCTCTTTATTATTTGTGTAAAATATATTGTATATTAGGAATTCTAGTCACATGGTTATAATCTATTCTTGGGCATCATGAACCCATTATCAAGGTAAATTTTTAGTTTCTTAATTATAATTTTTGTTCTATTTTCCAATATCTGTTTATATCATTTCACTATTTTGAAATTCACATGTTATATTGTGGTTATTATTGTTATTATGGTTGATAATTTCATATCATCCTTGGATTGAAGATATTAGGGAAAGGATAATTGATACATGGATCATCATAGGCATCCAGAATTCACATTTCATGCATATTTCCGTTCCATATATATTGATTTCACTCTTTGAATTTCTGATATGCCTCTGAGTGTTGTTGGATGTTATGGTAGTTATATTATGACAGTTTTTTATCATTTATGTGATTCAGTGACTATTTTTTCAGTTGAAAAGTTGTTATGGGCCCTCATGGATTGTAATTTGTAACTTACTGAGTCAGTCCATTAGATAAAAAACAAACGAGACTTGATTTTATTGATAAGGATTATGATCCTTGATTCCATAAAAATGTAAATTCATTTTAAACGAATTTGAAAATATGTTATAAAAAAATTAATATTATAAAAGTGAAAAATCTATTATAAAATGTAATGGTTTCATGTCTTTATCATGCGTTGTCATGTTTATGTAAGATAAATGAGTGAACCTAGAAATTAAATAATAGATGAATGAAATGGTTTTGTGTAAATGATCTAGCAAGGTTCTATTAACCCTAGATCTTGTATAACCAATGTAACTAATACATGAGTAGTTAACAATACATTGAATTCAATGTGGGTAGTTGAGGTAATCCATTAGATGTGATCCCTTTCTTGCATTCATCATCCTCTAATGTTTCTATTTTACTACTTAAATCATTTTCTGAGGCATGTTCTATGAATTTTGAGATAAATGTTTCCTCGAATTCCAAATGATGTGTGCTACAAGGGTGGTGATGAGCATTATCTTGATGTGGTGGGCCGTGGGATTGTAGTCTTACCTCTAGGAATATCACTAGAGGAACTACCATTTCCCATTTTTCTTCATAGAAGATTATATCCATGATAGTTTTCTACATCTGATGAAGTCCATGTAAGGATCTCTATATCTTGTACCTAGGATGGTTGATCTAACCCATGAGTTCACATAGTATAATCCTCCAACCTTATCATTGGGTGGAAGTTCACATGCGGATGAGTATTGGATAGAGGCCACATTGTCTATCTTTGAGAATATGGAGATGCCTTAATATCAAATGGTCAATCTTTATAATTATATCTTGTTTCATTCATCTAACCACTAGTGGGATGTGATTACATAGGATGGTCACCATCATGTCATAGTATTGGCTGATTACCAGACCGCCATCTATGATCAGTTCTTCCCACAAAAAATAAGAGATGATAGATACCGAGACTTCAGGAATCTCGTTATGTTTTCTATATTAGTTATGGACTTTTCAATTCATTTCACTACATTACTGAATTGTTCAAAACTATAATATGGTGGTGATCTTTCATGTGATAGAAACATCAAGGATGGGCACTTGTATTCCAAATGTAATAATGTGAATGTATTTCGCCTACCTACCTTCATTTATATATTCAATCAAGATCTTATCACTTGGTGCAACTTGAGGGATGGTGATAGTACAAGGAATACATGACCACTATCGATGGAGGCCAGTAGTTCCACAAGTTGAAGAATATAATCTTGTGTGGATTATCACTTGGGATGTTCCATCCAGGGTACCAATACTGGTAACTATGTTGTGTTTCACCAGTGTGGAAGACAATGTAAATTGAAGAATATGTGTGGAAAATACCCCCTAGAGTGACGGTCGTGCAGGAATATGTGGAATATTCAGTTTTTATTATGGACCATCCCATTAACTTCAAGTGGAATAGTTTCCACACATGATCTAATTTTAGGGGCATGTTCTTTTACACCACATATTCCCCAGAGTTTTATTATCACATATACAACTAGATAAGGAAGTGATCATGACCATAGTATCCAGAATCGAGATTATTAGTTACACCACTAGAGTGGTTTGCTCCTGGTAGTTAAGCTGTTACATTGGGCCATGGATCAAGTTAGTTTCATGCATTAGAGAGGACACCTAAGGATCAGGCTGTAGGGGCATCAATATTATGAGGTATTATTCAAGTATCCTCCACAAAAATATATTATTTATTAAATATATGTTCTTCACAATCCTTTACCTCTTTATATATCATGTAAATTCATGGGATATAAATATAGTATTAATTTGATGTAATGGCTCTGAATACACTATTAGGAGTATGGTTAAAGGGTATAGACCAATTTAAAGAATTTTCGCTTGGGGTAGATTTTTACCCTTATTTTAGGACCTCTTGGTTCTTGAGATGATGGTATTTAATGTCATTCATGGGATGGATTGGTTGGTTCTATAACAAACAATTTTATACTTCTATCTATATACGTTGTTTTTCACATTACTAGAGGGACGAAGTTATCTATACAAGTGTGATTGGAGTTTCATTGATGGTAGGACAAGGACAGAGCATCATTGGTGAGGGAGAGTAAAAACCTAAATTTCCATTCTCTTCATAGAGGATTAGGGTTGACATGTGGTTGAATTAACTCTAATTGTAGAATAATTTAGGGAAGTATTTAATGATGATTTTTCTATCAAAGCTATTGAGAGAGAGGTGGAATTTTTGATTGAGCTCATTCTATGAGAAGACAAAGAATCCATTTCTCCATAGAAGATAGAACATTTAGAGATCCATGACATTAAGAAAAAATTAGGTTATCTATAGTTGAAAAAATTGTATACGTCCTAACATACCAACATGGGTTTTAACCATGTTATTATCGAAGATGGTGGGTGAGACAATTCATATATGCATGGATTATAGATAGTTGAACCAACTTACGGTCATGAACCGATATCTACTACCTCGTATTTATTTACATAGTAGTAATACTCTCTATAAGTACCCTATAATTTCATTTGATCTTATGAATGTTCCTAACATTTTGATGACATTAGTGAATAGGGTGTTACACCTCTATCTATATTCTTTTATCTAGGTCTGTGTTGATGAAATATTAGTTTACTCTATCCCTCATAGTGATCAGGATAAGTACCCTAAAATCATTCTAATTACATTTAAAAATCATTATCCATATTCCAATATATCTAGGTGACCCTTCTATATTGACAAGTTTTACTTCTTAGTTCATATTGTCTCGGAATCAAGATTACCAATTGACCTACGGAAGGATTGCATTGTGGCTTCATGGGATCTACCAAAGAAAATGACTGATATATATATTTTCATGGTATTTTATAGTTATTATAGGGAATTTATATTTCACATCACGTGCTTAAGTCACCTGTTAATGGTCTTACAAATAAGGGTGTTAATTTCTTATAGTCATATGCGTGTGGGAAAGCTGTTTTTGAGCTGAAATGAATGTTTGTCTCGAAAACTATTCTGATTCTACAAGAGCATGGAAGAAGTTATACCATGTTATTTGATGCATCTGGATTTGGCCTAGGTAAATATATATTGTATAATAATAGTGTAATATCATATGGATATCGTTATTTGGGTTCTCCTAAGAGAAATTAATCAATACATGACCTTGATATATCATCAGTTTTTAATGACTTATGTTCTTCGAGAAACTATCTTTGGGTGAGTGCATTATTGTGTATATGGAATAAACGATCCTCAAATATATATATGAAAAGCGTGACATTAATCTGTGATAGTGAAAATGGGTTTAATATCATCAGTACTTTGATTTTGAGCTGGGATATATTCTTGTAAAATGAAATATAGTAGTTATTTCATTGAGTCGGAAAACTCATGAAAAAGCTATACAATAATTCATTGAATTGTAGAAATAATTGGCCCTATTTATTTAGTTATATATGAATTTTCATTATAGTTATTTGTAGAATTTATCTCATATTTGAAAGTTATATCTTCCCTCCTTGAGAAGTTGATGATCAAGCCATTTTTGTATCCTGATGGATTACTATCCATTAGAGTATTTCTTGAGATGACCCTCCTTTAGATTGGTCTGTAGACATAGATGACTTCTTTCATGTAAATGGATGTGTTTGGGTTCCTAATGATATTATAGAAGAGTTTATGTGAGAGTCACTTTCTTATCAATGGATAGTTCATTCAATCATATCTAAAAAAATTAGATATGAAACACCATTATTGGTGTCCTGGGATGAAACATCATATATAAGGCTTTATCACTAGGTGTTACACTTCTTAATAGATGAAGGTGGATCACAAGTGACTTGAAGTCTTATTACAACTACTTCCATCCCAAGAACAAAAATGGGAAGATGTTTCCATGTACTTCATATTCATTTCTCCTAGGTCACCTAGAGGTTGTGATACTGTTTGGGTTTTCAATGAGAAACAAAAAAATGTTTTCCACTTCATTCTTATTTAGGATACATTCTCAGTTGATCAGAAGAAAATATTATTTTTCATTAATATCATATTACTACATGGGGTCCGACATATAATCATTTTATATGGGGACACTAATTTTTGGTCATGGTTCTAGTAGGGGTTGATGAAATCTATGGGTACAGAGGTCTTTCTAAGTATAGCCATTCGCCCTCAGACTGATGGATAGTCAGAATTAATGATAAAGGATTTAGAAGACATGCACTAGTCATGATTCCTTTTATTTGGAAATTATTTTGAAAATCATATGCCTCCCATTAAGTGCTCCTAAAATAATATCATCCTAAAAATAGTTCAGATGGATGCTTTTGATACCTTGTATGGTAGGTCATTCTGTTTACCCATGTGTGGGATATGGGTAGGAGATGCCTCCCTATGAAGGATTCATAATATGTAGGATATTTCAGAGTGTGATTTCCTAATCTTGAATATAATATCTTCAACGTATTATAGATAGAAATCTAAAGTAGATCTTCATCAATGACCACTGGAGTTCAAGGCTGGGGATAATTTTTTCCTATAAATATCACCTAGGATATGTTATAGATAGATACAGTGGAAAGAGAAGTTGTCTCCATGATTTTTAGGTATGTTATTTATCTTATAGTAAGTCGGTAGGTAGCACATCATTTTTTACTGACATTGATGTATTCTTCCTTGCATGGAGTCATCCATGCTTCATAGATTCCCCAGTATCTTGCCAACTCATCTCATAATTTGGATCCGGATGATATAGAAAAAGACGACGATGCTCTATTTGAGGAGTATCCTATATGAATTATCGAATATAATTAAATGGATACTCAAGGTTGGTATGTCTCTCTAGTATGGTTGTCATAGAAGCCCTACCTTCTATAGGACGAGAATTGAGAGTGGGAGGTTGACATACATTCCTAGTTGATAGAGTTTTTATAATTGCCCTGCTTTTTATTACAGACTTAAGAATGATTTATTACATAAAATTCACTTTATAAAATATAGAAGATCGATGCGTATATTGATTTTGGGGGTTAGGAACATTACATAACAAATTTAAACAATAAATATAATATCTTTTTTGAAAAATTCCTTTACATGGCCACCACATTTCCTCATACTTAGTATTACATGGGATAACCTTAGGACATGCATAAGAAAAACATGAGGTATAAAGCCTAGTAAGGGAATAAACATGGAATAACATGAGGAATAAAATACATGTTATACAACAGTAATATAAATGGATCTCAAGAGAAACATTAACATAAAGGCATGATAAAGCATTATAATCATAATATGGAATTGTGGAAACAACATTTAACATGATTTATGCACGATCCAAAGATCATTTCACATGGAGAATGAGTAAACCCTCAATAAACATGAATTAGAATGAGTAAATCTTAATTTTAGTTATAGTATCACGATACTAATCTTTACCCAATGCATTGGAGTGCTATCAGGGTCCACCCATCATAAACATTTAATTCCGTGCATAAATATGCCACATGGATCATGTAACATGGATTCACTAAATCTCATCATTAATTCCATGATAAAAGAAATTTGGAATTAATACATGAAACAATATAATCAATAAGTAAATGTTCATAGTGTTGAATACCCTTGATGGGGAAATTGGTATTATATTCACTACACATTGACATCAGCTAGGAAAATCACGGAGCAATTTCGGCAACGTAATGACGTGACATAAGAAAAAAAAAGAGTATGATCGATAAATGGTTGAATCATCTTATTTACATGAACCGGACAGTAAGGGGGTCATATAGAAAAATTTTCCAACATAAGTAATGGAATTTATATTCACAATACAAACAAATTTCATGAATGTAAATGAGGAGAGAAAGATTCCTTACAGAATTTAATCATAGAAACATGTGTACATGATAGAAATTTAACGAGACATAAAGGAGTATCACATCATTAAAACATATATATGAATTTATGGGGAGGTTATAAGTCATAACCCAATATTTATAATTGAAAAAGGGAATAAGAACATAATGAAATTGAGAAAAAAATGAGAAAAGAGGAAATCCCTTACTTGGAAGTGTGATCCCAATGGCATGGGAGAGGCTTTGGAGAGTATTTTTGGGATCTTGGGGAACCTTGGGAGGATTATAAGAAGTCAATAGAAGGGGTTGGTCAAATAGAAAAGTCTCTGGGTGAAGAGGATGTGGGAGCCTGAGTGGGTTTATATAGGAAAGGAGAGGGAATACTTTAATATTTATGTTTGGGTCACCACAGATTAATCTAATAAATACCACAAACCAGACCATGGTTTTTGATCATGGGTTTTGAAAAAGGGGAGTGGAAAACAATATTTTTTATGGCTAATGTCCTAACATCTTAAAATATTGACTGTGCTTATGTGGATGTGAGTCACACTCTAAAGGAAAACAATTTAAAAAGAAAAAAAGTTTTATAAGTCATGGAGGTTCTACTAAAGAATTGTAAAATACATCAAACAATCGTAAAATCAAATTATATTAATGATAAAACATATATTGGACGAACATATAATTTATAGTATTTTATTACATCACTATTGGGACATTCTGATATCATAAAACGCATTGTATATTTAAGAAATATTTAATTTTTACCCAAAAATTTTACTGTCTCGGAAAATTTAAAAAAACACACCGATGGATAATTATTATTCCCTAATTCCAAAAATAATATTAATTTTATTTATATAATATTATAAATATGTGAATTTTTACATTTTAAATAAAAACAACATTTATCGAGAATTCATGTGTTTTGACAAAAAATGGCTTTCAAACAATAATAAAAATTACAATTTCATTCATAATATTATATATTCTTTTATATATAATAAAAATTAATTTAATTATAATAATATTTTATTAAAAATTATTTAATCAAAAATCTATTAATTCATCAAAATATATTTTTTTATTTCAATGTTAACTAAAAATGGTATTTGTTCTTTAAAAAACAATTTACAAAGTAACAATAATAAAATGAATGCACTTTGATTATAAAAAAAATAATGTATATATTCATAGTTCTAGGGTTTGTTAAATAACCCCTTATAACACCCACATAAGCCAAAAGGGTAAGGTGTGTGACAGTGATAGACTCTTGGGGTGGCTCAGATAATAATGCTTGGATGTTAATATCTATTAACTCCCATTTCTACCGTAGTCGGTTCCACTCAAGAGTAATGTGTTCAAGATAAGGTTGTGATTGGTCAATATTTAAGCCCAATGAAACCACATCATTTTTGATCTCTGAAAAATGGGCTTTATATGGGGAATGTCTACTGGATGAGGCCACCGCTTCCTTTGACTGCGTAAATCAGATTTGTTAATGCCATATATTTATACTAATCATCGGTTCACTGTTCAATGACTATATAAGCAACAATCAAATTTCATAATGGTATTTAAAAATCCAAATCATAAAACCAAATAAGTTCACAAATAATTTAACATAATGGGACATTTAATTAGATAAAAGGGGATTTCCATTAATAAATTTTTCGGTGGTTACAATCTTTCCGCTTATGAAATTTTTTCCTCAAAATTTCTTTTTTCGACACTAAAACAGATGTGGGTAACTTTTCTTCATTACTTCCTTTGATTCCCACATCACTTATTCAAACTTGTGGTTTTTCCACAACACCTTGACGAGGGGCATTGTCTTATTTTGTATAACATTCTCTCTATGATCTAAGATCTTCACTAGTTTCTCCTTGTATGAAAGATTGTCATCCAACTGTACCACCTCTGAAGAGAGTAAATGTGAGGGCTCTGATATGCACTTCCTTAATAGGGATACATGAAATACATCATGTACTTTGGCCGAGGTAGGTGGAAGTGCTATTCGATATGCTATAACCCTGACACGATCAAAAATATCAAAAGTGCCGATGTACCTAGGACATAACTTGTCTTTCTTTCCAAACCTCATGACCTTTTCCATGGAGATATGTGTAGAAATACCAAATATCCAACTTTAAACTCATGGTCTCATTGACGGTTATCTACATAACTCTTCTGTCGAACATGGGATACCTTGATATGTTGCTTAATGGTTATCACCTTCTCCACCATATCTTTGACCATTTCTAGTCCTAGTAGCTTACGTTCACCATGTTCATCCCAACACGCCAGTGTTCTAAACCAATTTATATAAAGATATTAATATGGTGTGATTTGGATGCTCGAGTGGAAACTGTTATTGAAGTAGAATTCTAGAAGTGGAAGATGTTGTTCCCATCCTCCTTTAATTTCTAGTGAACATGATCATAGCATATCTACTAGTGTCTAAATAGTTCACTCATATTGGACATCATTTTGAGGATGATTGGTTATAATGAAGTTTAGTTCAGTATGCAATTTATTTTGAAGAATCGTCCAAAATTTAGACGTTAATCTAGGATCATGATCAGATACAATAGATAGTGGTAATCTGTGCTACCTTACCACTTATTTGATGTAAATCTGTGCAAGTTGATCCAACGAGAAGTCCTCTTGAATCGTGGTATAGTTATCTGTCTTCATAAAACAATCCACAATGACCCATATAGAATTGTTTCCTCTGTATATACATATAAGTCTAGTGAAAATGTACATGGTAATGTTTTACCACATACATGTTGGTATGGGCAGTGGTTGCATCATCCCCTTTTACTTTTTCCTCTCATCCTTCCTTTACTAACATACCTAGCACTTTAATGTATAGAATAAAATATCCCTTTTCATATTGTCCCACAAAATTTTTTCTTGGAGATCATGATATATTTTTGTACTCCAAGGTTGAATAGAGAATGTTGAGCTTTGTGAGTCCTCTATATTCTATTTCTTTATCTATGGATCATATGGTACACATAATCATGACCCAAATCTCACAATTCCATCCTTGTCAACCATGAACTTTGAGTATTTCCTATTTCTTATTGCTTCCACCCTCTTCATAATTTCCACAACCATTCATTGAGCATCCGTTATTTTCCCTAAAAGAGACAGTTGACTAATAATTTGTGAAAGGATTGATAATGTTCCCTTCTTTATGATTCCCATGTCTAACTTTATCAAATCTAAGATGATTGGATCCTTCTAAATTCTCATCAATGGTAGAATTATTGGGACCATTCAACTTAGAGCATCCTCCACGTTGTTTGATTTCCAAGGGTGGTAATGCATTGATCAATCATAGTATTTGATCAGATCTAACTATCTTCATTGACGTATGTTCAACTCTATCTGAGTGAATATATACTTGAGGCATTTGTGGTCCGTATATATTTCACACTTCTCCCAAAAGAGATAATGGCTCAAAATTTTTGAAGTGAAGATCACTGCATCCAGCTCTAGATAATGTGTTGGATAATTATGAACATGAAATTTTAATAACCTTGATTCATAGACAATTATTTTTTCAGTTTGCATCAATACACATCCCATGCCCTTCATAGAAGTATTACTAAATACCACAAAAAGTTCTCCACTAGTGGGTAAAGTGAGCATGAGCAAAATATTTCCTCACATTAATCACTCCAAGAAAACATTACTCCCTTCCTTGCCATCTTGGTAAGAGGCTTGGATAATCTTGAGAAATATCTCACAAACCGACGATAATATCCTGTTATTCCCAAAATGCTACGGATATCTGTTACTGATGTTAGCCTCGGCTATCCCTCTATTGCAGCTATCTTGGAGGGATCCATATACATCACATTACTTGCGATGATATGGACCAAGAATGAGACCTCATTCAACCTGAACACAATCTTTCTATACTTTTCATAATGCTTCTCCTTCCGCAAGGTCTCTTGTACAGTTGTTATTTACTCCACATGATCCTCCTTGGGTTTGGATTATATAATAATTTAATCTATAAATACTGCCACAAATTTGTCAATGTAATCACCAAAGACTCTATTCATCAAGTCCATGAATATTTCTGTGGAATTAGTGAGTCCTAAAATCATCACTATGAACTCATAGTGCCTGTATCTTATACGAAATGCAGTCTTGCAGATATCTTCCTACTTCACCCTTACTTGATAATATCTCGACCGCAAATCCCACTGGGAGAAGTATTGTGCTCCACACAGCTGATCATACAAATCATCAATTCGTGGGTGAGGATACATTTTATTTATCATGATTTTCTTACACCCATGATAATCGATTAAAAGGTTCATTGATCCATCCTTTTTCTTGATGAAGAGGATTGGTTCACCTCACGATGAAACACTTGGTCGTATAATCCATTTATCTAGATTCTCTTATAGTTTCCTTCTCAAGCTCCAAAAAAACCATTCTATATGGAGTCTTAGATATTGGAAACTCCCCAGGTATAAGATCAATTGAGAATTCATCATCTACTCTATTAGGAAGATGAGGGAATTCCTCGGGAAACACTTCAGCAAATCCCCACACAATAGGGATGTCTTCAAGGATGGTACCTTCATTGGACTCAGTCATCTAAGAAAGATGCACATGATCATAGAGATTTAATATATATGCATGAGATAATGGAGAAAAATATGATTCATCCTTCTCCTTGCACTTGTACAGAATCGGAGGACAATTATCCATATGGAGATTGATTTCCCTCTCATGGAAATTTATTTTGGCTCTATATATAGAAAGCCAATACATGATGAGAACTACATAAAATTCTCTTAGAGGGAGTATGACTAGGTTCACTAGGATGTTTAATCCACAAAATATGATAGGGGATGAGTTATATTCATGTGATGCAATGATTTCCCAATTTATCATACTCACCAACACATTTACATCCATGATTTTTTGTGGTGTTGGGATTGTTGTACTAAACTTTCAATGTATAAAAGAATATGTAAAACTAGAAACAAAATGTATATTCTCTATTCTTCAATGAATAACTAGAATACATGTCACCACTTCATTGTGGTGGTTCATTATAGTCGTAGCGATGGAAAAAGATCGCCCTTTTGGCCTTGGAGGTTGTGGGTTGCCTTCGAAAACCCTTGGATTATGGCACAGATTTGTAAAGTGTCGTGGTTATTTGTAGTTGAATAAATGAACAATGCATTGATGGTTGAGTGGAGAGTTCATATCTTTTATTATAGCCTAGGGCTTTTCTTGATGATAGTCAATAGCTAGGTTCCCTTATCTTCTATAGCTAAAGAATTTCCACACCCCCTTCTGGAAATTTATGATGTTTTTATTTACACACCTTTGGCATGTGGGGTGCTAGATATTGATAGAACCATTGGATTTATCCATAGTAATGTTAGAATTGATGTCCAACATATGCTTCTTATTCCCATGATACCCCTGAGATTTTCTAATAACCATTTGGACCATGAGGGCACATCAGACAATTTTCTCATAACCATCAAAGTCACAGATTGCCAGCTCTTTCTGCAGGCTCGGTTTCAACCCACTATGGAAGAAATCAACCTTTCATTCATGGGTATCAACAATGCTAGAGGAATATCATGAAAGCCCTATAAAGTTATCCTTGTACGCTCTGACAGATTTTTCATCTTGTTTCATGAGGGCAAGGATGTTCCTTTCCATCCTAAGTCAGAGAGTGCGCAGAAAATATTTATCAAAAAACATCTTATAGAAATCCTTCCATTCCAACACATTGATCTCCTCCTCAGGCATTGTATTTTTGATCAACATCCACCCTTGATCATATTCACCCTCCGTACTAAAAGTATCTAGGAGAACCATCTCGTTTTCAGAACATTGAAGGATGGAGAAGATTATTTTGGTGGAGTTGATCCATTATTTATCAATTGATGGATCAAATGATCCACTAAAAATATGATACATTTGTCTCATAAATCTATCGATAGTAACTTGTTCTTTCCTGAGTGGGGGGGGGGGGTTGAATGTTCATCGTGGCCCTTTTTTATATTCAAATATTGAGTTAACTGAGAGATAAGTGTGACAAAGTTCATGATTCCTGCTCCAATTAGATTGGGCATCTCATTAGAATAATCATCACATTGATCTTCACATAGGTTGATAGACCGAGTCCTCCTATTATGAGACATTGGCTGGAATAAAAGTAAATTTCAGGGTAACACATAAAGGGTAATCCCAATACAAAACAGATAACATATACATTACTTTAATCTCATTAACTTATGAATATATAGGCTTCAATCTATGTTATCCATGATCTACATTCCAACATATATTCTTTGGGAAATTTTTTTATTTACTTTAATAAGGGTTCGTACTAAGAATCTGAATTTACTCAAGCATATCCCATGGGAGTGTCATAACCATGAGTGAACCAAGGCCCATTGTTGTGCACCCGTTCCCATTTGAGTCTAGCTCAATGTCGTGTTTTTTGGTTTTACCCCTAGGATACATCTGTGCCAGAGTCGCCTCTACCTATTCGTATCCAGACAGGGATATATTATCTTGATAAACCACTAACTCAATACTCACAAATACTTAGATATGTTTTTATTATACTTATTCTTGTCTCAATGTCTTAACTAGGGTTCTCTAATACCAACTATAATAACCCTGCTTTTTATTATATACTTAAACCTTATTTATTTCATAAAATTCACTTGATAACACATAGAAGATAGAGATTTAATGTGTATTTAGGGATTAAGATCATTACATAAAAACTTAAAATAGGAAATACAACATCTTTATTGAAGAAGTCCTATACATGACCCCTATATTCCATCGTACATAGCATTTCAATGGATTACCTGAGGACATACGTAGGAAAAAGCTGAGAAATAAATCCCAGTAAGGGAATAAATATGGAATAACATGTGGAATACAATACATGTTAGAAAATAGGCATATAGAGGGAGCAAGAGAAACATTAACATAAAGTCATAATAAATCATGATATTCGTAATATGGAAATGTGGCAACAACATTTAACATGATGTTAGCATGATCGAAGGGTCATTGCACTTTGAGCATTAGAAAGCACTCTTTGAACTAGAATTAGCATGATTAAAACCTAATTGAACTTGATATATCCTGATACTAATCATTACCCAATGCATTGGAGGGCTATTATGGCACACCCTTCTTAAAAATTTCATTTCATGAATAAATGTGCCCCATGGATCATATAACATGGATTAATTAAAACTCATCATTTATTCCACGATAAAAGAAATGTGGAATTAATACAAGAAACACTATAATCAATAAGTAAATGTGCATAAAGGTCAATACCCTTAATGGGGAAATGGGCATGGTATTCACAACACAATGACCTTGGCTTGGAAAATCACCGTGCAATTTCAGCAGCGTAACGAAATGATATATGAATACATAAATATGGTTGATGAGAGTGAAATCGGTGTCTCATAATTTGTAAATGCAATTAAATGTTTTTGGGTTATAAAGATACATGATTCAACATATGTAATGGAATTCATATTCACGATACCAAATAATTACTTGAGTGTAATTGAGGAGGGAGAGACTTCTTATGGAATTTCTTAATGGTAAGGGGTGTACATGAGGGGTATTTAATGACAGATAAAATGTTCTATCATACCACAACATTTATCATTGAAAAAATGTGAAACAATATAATGCAATTGAGACAAAAATGAGAAATGAGGAAATCCCTTACTAGGAAGTGTGATCTCAAAGGCTTGGAAGAGGAATGAGAGAGGCTTCTTGGGAGCATAGGGCACCTTGGGAGGATTCTAGAGAGAAGATTTTAGGGGTTGGAATAACTCCAAAGGCTATTATTGAAGATTAAGTGGGAGATTGGGTGGATTTATATAAGAAAGAAGATAGAATTCATTAAAATTTTGGTTTGGGTCACCACACATTAAACTAATCAATACCAAAAACCATCCCATCGTGTTGGACCATGGTTTTTTCCAATGGGGAGTGGAAAAAAATATTTAATAACTTCAAAGGAAAAACTAATTAAAATATTTAGGGTTCTTAGGTGGAGGTGAGTCACACTCTCAAGGAAAACAATTTAAAAAGACAAAATGGTTTATATGTCTTGGAGGTTCCACTATAGATTTTTAAGTAAATCAAACAAACATAAAATCACATTATTTTAATGTTAAAACATAAATTTCCCTAAAATATAATTTATTGTATTTTATTACATCATTATTGAGTCATTATTATGTCATAAAACACATTAAATATTGAAATGATATTTATTTTTTACCCAAAAATTCGGTTGTCTCAGAATATGTTGAAAAATTCACCAGTGGATAATTTTAACGTCCTGATTCCAAAAATAATTTTCATTTTATTTATATTATTTTCTAAAAATGTTAATTTTAAATTTTAAAATAAAAACCGAAATTTATTGAAAATACACGGGATTTGAAAAAAACGGCATTCAAACCATAATAAAAATTACAGTCGCCTTCTTAAAAATATATGATCATTTATATTTAATAAAAATTAATTAATTTATAATAATATTTTGTTAAAATATTTTTTAATTCAAAAATCCATTAATTCAGAAAAATAGATTTCTTTGTTGAATATTAATTAAAAATACTATTCGTGCTTTAAAAACTATTTCAAAAATAACAATAATAAAATGAATTCAAATTATTTATAAAAAAATAATATACATATTCATAGTTCTAGGGACTTGTTACATAACCCCTTATAACACTCGCGTAATACCTAAGGTAAGGTGTGTGATGGTGACTAACTATTGGGTTGGCTCAGATAACATTGCTCGGGTTGTAATCTCTGTTAACAACCATTTCTCCCATAGTCGGTTCCTCTCAAGCTTAATGTGTCCAAGATCGACTTGGAATTGGTCAAGAGAGAATCCCAATGATGCCCTTCCTTTCCTAGCTTCAAAAATTGGGATTCGTATGGGGAAATTCTATAGGATGAGGCCATCACTTCCTTTGTCGGAGTAAATGTGAATTGTCAAAGCCCTATATTTATACTAATCAAGTGATCACTATTCAATAGCTATATTAGCAATGATCACATTTCTAAATGGTTTTTTAAAAATCCAAATCATAATCGAATGAAGTTCACAAAAAATTTTACATAATGAGACCTTTAATTAGATCAAGAGGGATTTCCATTAATGAAATTTTGGGTCGTTATGGTTTTTCTTTGATAGTTTTTTTACATGGGAAGGTGAAATTAGGGACACAGTCCTTTGAGTGGGGAAGAGTACAATAACTGGGCATTTTAACGTAGTATGTATCCTTTAAATAATGGTCTACTTTTTTTGGACCTAATGTGGATGAATTACTAGTTAGGTTTTTTTGGATGAGTAGATCATGTTAAAAGCTCAAAAATCTAGCCAATATGGGTTTTAGGATAATCAAACTGATAGATTAAATAATGTGAGGTAGGATGAAAAGTTAGTTTTAACTATGAATGGCTGGAGGGTGGGATGGATTACGGGGAACATTTTTTTCTTAATCATGTGATCTAGGAGGAACAACCATGGGAGAATGTCATCAATTTTGATAGTGAAGTCTCACATGGTTTTCGCATGGTTAGTCAATCCATGCACACTATATGTGCGTTAGGCCCCTTCAATTCCTCCCCATGTTGAGTTTACATACGGTGTGGCCAAATAGTGCGGAAAAACCCTAAGAAGGCTATTTTTGGGTAAACAGATGCTTTTTTAATTAAATGAAATGTTAAAACTCACTGCTATTTCTTTTCCTACACTAATGGAAAACATCCACTATTTATATAATTTTGAATCTTAAAAACCCACTTTGATAACTTTTTGAATCAAGAGTGAACCTGAAGCCTGATCAAAGAACCATTTTTCTTGTTTGATCCAAAATGATGTTTTCTCAGTTCATTGTTAGTACATCATCATTCTTCTTCCTATCAAGGATACTATTTATATGTAGGATCATAATCCATATTTTCAGGTTGATGATACCATTGTTATATCTACTCCAATATATGTTTAATTAGAGGTTGATAATGGATGAGGAGGGTTTTACGAGTATGGGGTAGGTGGTTGATAACTAATACATCATGTTTTTTTGTTGTATAAATATCCATATAGATCAATGATTTCATCTTGAATTAGAATTATAATTTGTATTATTTTCTTATATTCAATAGAATTGTGTCCTAATACCCATTCCATATATGTAATTATTCATTGGTGGTAATGACCAGAATATCGACCACCCCATGGAGGGTTTTATTCATATTTTTGGTTTTAGTGTTCTACCACGTTCATCTGAACCACTGTCCAGGTGTGCTTCATCTTTACCCTGATAATGGTGATCCATCCATGAATAATGAATATATAATGATAAAAGTAAATTAATATGTTTTCAAATTAGTTTACCCACCTAAGGAATGTGATTCAAAATTAAAAACCAATGTTAAAAGGTAACGTTGAATGTTTTTGTGTTCATATCAATTCTACTATTTTATATTAAATTAATTGGGTGTGGTTACTCATATGTATCCCAACATTTTCATGTCATTAAATTTAATGGAAAGAAAAAAAAAATTAACAATTAAATGAATTAAATGGCTTTAGGCCTCCTGGCCTGGTCACACATTTTAATGGAAATGCATCAACTAAAATGACTTATAAAATGATATAACTATAAAATGGATTAATTAAATAAATTAATTAAATGTAATGTTCCTAATTACACATGAAAAATGAAATAATTATTAGAGTTTTCAATACTCAGTTAGCATTTGGATTCCCATGTCACAACCCGTCCTCGGGGCCCTTGCCGTGACTACCCCAAGCCCGCCTTCCAAAGGCCAGGGGCTGGCGACTAGCACCATGGCGTAAATCCTGGTAAACAGGGAAGGAATTGCCTTTTTAAAGTAAAGATAAACCATAGAGAAAGAAAGCAGAAGAAGTAAACACTAGTAGAAAACTGGGTACAACAGTATGTGCGGAAAGTAAAGGGGGCCGGAAATACAAGTCCAACTGTAAAGTAAAACTGAAAGGGGGAAAACAACAACTAAAAGAAAAATACGCAGCGTCGATCCATCCTCTAGAAGTCCCACCCAAAGGGTGAGTACAGATAGCCTCCATAGCTCCTCGTTCCAGCCATCCGCTCTGAGTACACCCCGCCCAGTGGTCTACCTCCAGGTACCGTCCTGCTCCGCAAACCTCGACCACGATTGGCGCTGTCTGTCGTCTGCAACCAACACAACATAGTGCGGGAATAGACCGTGTTGGGGTGAGTATAAGCTACTAAGTAGGGACCCTGAGACCCCCGATGGTCTCCTAGAATCCACAAAGGATAACCCACAAAGGAAAGATACAATCACGAAGTAACATCCAACACTACATAAGGAATATGCCCATACATATAACTAAGTTATCAATCCCAGATCAGCTCCACCATCTGATCCCAAGGTCAACCGAGTCCACACAAGAAAAAACATACCCAGCCAAAAAAGTAAAGAACAACTTAGTCCACACAGGAAATCAAAACTCAGTCCACACAGGAAAGAACAACCCAATCATCTTGATGTTAATGGTTGAAAGTCAAGACTCAACTCACACAGGAATACATCATCGAAAAGGTGAAAGAGATGATCAGATATAGATACTGAATCATCTAAGCTGGGACCCACATATGATACAAGAGCAGCAGTCTTCATTGATTCATCTATGCTGGGACCCACATAGGATACGAGACCAGCACTGAATCATCTAAGATGGGACACACATAGGATACCTGACCAGCAGTCTTCATTGATTCATCTATGCTGGGACCCACATAGGATACAAGACCAGCACTGAATCATCTAAGCTGGGACCCAAATAGGATACAAGACCAGCAGTCTTCATTGATTCATCTATGATGGGACCCACATAGTATACAAGACCAGCACTGAATCATCTAAGCTGGGACCCACATAGGACACAAGACCAGCAGTCTTCATTGATTCATCTATCCTAGGACCCACATAGGATACAAAACCAGCACTGAATCATCTAAGGTGGGACCCACATAGGATACAAGACCAACAGTCTTCATCGTTGCAAACGTAGCCAGCTCTAGGGTTCCCGCACACAGTAAGCTCGTTCAGGAGGGTCCGCTCCACGAGCCGAGAAGCTGATACATCAACTGACACATAGTCCAGAGTTAATGTATCTAAAAGTTTTGTATCGCCGATAGGAACTCAACGTCGCAGACGGCGCGTCAATCAGACGCCCGGTCGGAGAGTCATTGACTTTTTTCGTCCTAGGGGCCCGGTTGGTTTTTAAGGAAAAACCAACACAACCATACTCCACCAGCGTCCAAACCTTGGGTGGAGTAAGCCAAAAGATTCTTCTCACTTTTAGTAATTCATCAAAGTCAACGACACGTCAATCGGATGCCCGAAGCTCAGGATATGAGCGTTTCTGCTCCGAGGGCCCGGTTGGTTTCGTGGACGAACCAACTCGGCAGAACCCAATGTATTCCGAAACCTTGAGAGTAATATACCGAAATGTCCGTCTCGATCCAAGGATCGCATTGCTGCTGACGTTACATCAAACGGAGGTCCGTAGCCCATGATATGGGCGAAAAAACAAAAGAGTCCGAAAACGGGGGGTCTGGGCCCGGCCCGACCCCCCTTGGGTCGGCCCGAACCGAGTCGACCTGACTCGGGTCCGGGTCCGACCCAGTTTGGTGCGACCTGGCCCGGCCTGGGAGCGACCCGGCCCGGCGGGTCGGGTCGGCTCGGCTCGGCCCGGCCGAGCCGCCAGGCAAAGGAACAGCGACCCCCACGCAGGGGCCGCTCCGCAGTACCTGGACGCGGCATGTCGATCGCGTCCCGCCTCCCGGTTCCACGCGGCTACGGAGCGTCGGGCGCCTCCATCTCCGGCCGCCACGCTGGCATGGAATTCAGCGGACCACCGGACACGCTCCGGTGGTCCGTTTTACGTGTGGTCTTCGCCAGTGGTCCTCCCGGGACCCGACCTTCACAGCAAGGCCCTCAAATCGCCCTTGCGGCCCCGTTTGTCATCATCTACCATTCCGCACACTAAGAATGATAAAGAATGCGGTTGTTCAGACTTGTTCGTTGGTCCGCACCCACCATGTTAGCGGTATGAAACAA
Source organism: Viscum album (assembly GCA_963277665.1). Classification (NCBI taxonomy): domain Eukaryota; kingdom Viridiplantae; phylum Streptophyta; class Magnoliopsida; order Santalales; family Viscaceae; genus Viscum; species Viscum album. The sequence goes on from OY728126.1 coordinate 1,153,560,148, forward strand.
CACCATAATATTTCCCATCAATTTGATAACCCCGAACCGCAATAATAATCCACGGACCAACTTGTTAATTAGTTTTTCCGTGTTCATGCCTTGAAGGGAAACAAACATGGAGTATTATCATTTTCAAAACAACTCCTACCTCAACGTCATCGTCGGGTGTGAGTACGTCGCGGAATTGACTGTCGCGGTAGGAGGTGATCGTCGCGTCGCGGAAGGGCGTCGCGTCGTCGCGGAAGGTCGTCGCGTCGACGATCTCCGAGGGTTAATGAAACACACGGATTTAATTTACACGAATTAAATCCATGTCATGTATAAAATCCACAAAGGAATTTAAAAGATTTGTAAACTCCTACCTCAAACAGATGTTCGAGGATTTGTCGCGGAAGAAGGAACGTCGCAGAAGAACGTCGCAGGAGGATAATCGTTGGCGTCGTGGAACACGGCGTCACGTCGTCGATCTACGAGGGTTCGGCATTCTTCATCACCTTTCGTCGAAGGCCGCCGTTCTTCGCGTTCATCGTGTTCATCGCGTTCTTCGCGAAGGAGGAGTAAGGAATTAAGGTTTCTGTCAAATTCTCTCAACGAACAATCCTCAAGAAAGGTGCATTGGTCTTATTTTATTAACATGCAAACGGTTTGAAAACCGGTTAAGAAACGAACAAATTAATTCATAGAATTACTTTCAACAACTTAACCGCCCAATTAATAGGAGCGTTTAATTGTTTAAGAAAACTCCCCAGTTGACCTTCATTAAAAAAGGTTTTTGTAGGTGCGTTACTTAGCGGAAAAGAAACGGTGGGGCTCGTACGGGACCCACCCCACAAATATCCTACCAAGAGGGTAGGATATTTTGAATTGTACCCTATCTGCTTTAACTCAGCTTAAGCAGCTTTAATTGGCTCTAAATGAAATAAAATATAGTTTGTCGTACCACGTTATTTTATTTCTTAACTTAAATCCCAAAAATTAAAAACCACACCCAAGCAAACGCAACTCCAGAAGAGGCGTTTCTATGAAAATACCAGCACTGCGATTCCATTGGTTCCCTCAAAATTTGATTCCGAGCACCGGTTCAAAAGTTAGAAAAACTCGCTCATCCGTTCACTAAACGTACCCGAGCCAAACTTCGGAAAATGATTCTAGGCACACCGGGCCTTGGGATCACGTGCCGTCAGAAACTACGTTCTTGTAAAATTCCAATGAAAATTAAGAAAAAAATTCCCTTGAAGTTTATGGGTATTTACATTACTCCCACCACAGGACTTTACATCCCCGTAATGCTTCACTACAAACTTAGGGATACAAAGGCGGTACTGAGCACGCATCTGAGCCTCCTGCTCCCAAGTGATCTCCTGGAGGTTCCCATGCTGCCATCTGATTTGCACTAGAGGAATCGAACGTCCACATAGGACCTGCTCCTGTTGATCCTCGACCTCCACCAGGACCTCCGCAAAAGTCGCCCCATCATCAACGTCTAGCTCCCCATGGTCAATGATGTGCGTCGGGTCGTGCACGTATCTCCTCAGATGAGACACGTGGAAGACGCCGTGCACCCGGTGCAACTGGGGTGGTACAGCCAAGCGATAAGCCACCTCGCCAATCCTGATGAGGACCTGGAATGGTCCGATGAAGCATGGAGACAACTTTTCGCCTTGGCCAAATCTCCGTAATCCATGTCGAGGTGAGACACGCAAGAAGTTGTGGTCTCCATCCCCGAACTCTAGTAGCCCCCACCTCCTGTCAGCGTAAGACATCTGCCGGCTCTAAGCTGTCCTCATCTGCTCCTGGATGACCTGGACCTTCTCTGTCATGGCCTGGACCATCTCCGGTCCCACAAGAGCTGCTAAGATTACTTCTTTGTCGATATGAGGAATCTGGTCACATCCCCTGAATGAACCACTTTCTTTGCCTAATATAGTCAATCCCGACATGGATGATACTTATCCATACCAAGGATGACGTCGTAAGGCCTCGACAGTACTACCATGAGATCGAACCATTTCTATCACCTCCAATGGTTTAGTCACACTGTCGGCATCAGTGTGTGGTAATTGGGTCTCCTCTAGTAGATGTCTCACAAGTGAGGGTCAAGTCAACAGTCTAAACTGGAACCTCTTAGTAACAACACAAAAGAGGACAGGAATTAAAACATGTCAAAGGTATGAGTCTATTATTATTGTTTCTCATAATAAAAAGACACTACAAAACATCAACAAGGAACTTTAAGTACAAAATATGTATCTACTTGTTCCGCTCCTGTCCATCTGCTCCCAGAGCTCCATGATCGATGGCCTCAGCTGCCTGAAGCGGAGCTATCCCATGTCCACCAACTCCCTGCGGTCGGGGTGGACCTCCTGGTGGTGGTCGCTGGCGCTGAACTCATGCAGTGCACTAAGTCGACGTGCATCGTCAGCGGCTGGGAGCATCCGTGGATCGGCGGGTAAAGGTACCACCGGTGCCTCAGCTGTTAAAGGGCCCTGCACCGAGGCCTCGTCGCTCAGCGGGTTGTCATCATGCTCAACTCTCGGAACCGTAGCTGGCTGTCGTCGTGGGGCCATCCTGAAGGAAAAAAGTGCGCCACGGTCAGAACAGTATACCTGGTGAGCTGATACAATGTAATCACAATGAAAACTTGAAACACACATGCAATCAATGTTTTCGTGCATTAAGTCGGAAATCAGAAGACGGGTTCCTGGTTTACGGATACGTCGGCCGCCGCACCAACACTGGGCTCCCTGGACTGATAACCACACTCAATATTCTTAACACTATTGCTTCACATAGAGGAAAGATCAGAGTCTGTGGTAGAACCGAAATCCTCTGATACCATTTTGTCACGACCCATCCTCGGGGCCCGTGTCGTGACTACCCCAAGCCCGCCTTCCATAGGCCAGGGTCTGGCGACTAGCACCAAGGCGTAAATCTCGGTAAATAGGGAAGACATTGACATTGTAAATTAAACATAGAACATAGAGCAAGCAAGCAGAAGAAGTAAACACTAGTAGAAAACTAGGTACAACAGTAAGTATGGAATGTAAAGGGGGATAGAAATACAAGCCCAACTGTAAAGTAAAAATGAAAGGGGAAAAACAGCAACTGAAAGAAAAATCCGCAGTGTCGAGTCGTCCTCTGGAAGTCCCACCTGAAGGGTGAGTACAGGTAGTCTCCACAGCTCCTCGGTCTAGCCGTCCGCTCTGAGTACACCCCGCCCAGTGGTCCACCTCCAGGTACCATCCTGCTCCGCAAACCTCGACCACGATCAGCGTTGTCTGTCGTCTGCAACCAACATAACGTAGTGCGGGCATGACCCACGATGGGGTGAGTATAAGCTACTCAGTAGGGTCCCCGAGACCCCCGAAGGTCTCCCAGAATCCACAAAGGATAACCCAAAAAGGAAAGATACAATCACAAAGTAACATCCAACACTACTTAGGCATATTCCCATACATATACCTAAGATATCAATCCCATATCAGCTCCAAAATCCAAGCCCAAGTGCAACCCAGTCCACATAGGAAAAACATACCCAGTCCACAATGGAAAGCACAACTTAGTCCACACAGGAAATCACAACTCAGTCCACACAGGAAAGCACAACCCAGTCATCTTGATGTTAAGGGTTGAAAGTCAAGACTCATCTCACACAGGAATACATCATCGAAAAGGAGAAAGAGATGATCAGATATAGATACTGAATCATCTAAGATGGGACCCACATAGAATACAAGACCAGTAGTCTTAATTGATTCATCTATGCTGGGACCCACATAGGATACAAGACCAGCACTGAATCATCTAAGCTGGGACCCACATAGGATACAAGACCAGCAGTCTTCATTGATACATCTATGCTGGGACCCACATAGGATACAGGACCAACACTGAATCGTCTAAGCTGGGACCCACATAGGATACAAGACCAGCAGTCTTCATTGATTCATCTATGCTGGGACCCACATAGGATACAAGACCAGCACTGAATCATCTAAGCTGGGACCCACATAGGATACAAGACCAGCTGTCTTCATTGATTCATCTATGTTGGGACCCACATAGGATACAAGACCATCACTGAATCTTCTATGTTGGGACCCACATAGGATACAAGACCAGCAGTCTTCATCGTCGCAAACGCATCCAGCTCTAGGGTTCCTTCACACAGTAAGCTCGTTCGGGAGGGTCCGCTCCACGAGCCGAGAAGCTGATACATCAACTGAAACATAGTCCAGAGTTGATGTATATAACAGTTCCGTATCTCTAACAGGAACTCAACGTTGCAGACGGCACGTCAATCAGACACCCGATCTGAGAGTCATTGGCTTTTTTATCCCAGGGGCCCGGTTGGTTTTTAAGGAAAAACCAACCCGACCGTACTCCACCTGCATCCAAACCTCGGGTGGAGTAAGCCAAAATATTCTTCTCACTCAGAGGAATTCAACAACGTCAACGGCACATCAATCGGACGCCCGAAGCTCAGGATATGAGCGTTTCCGCTCCGAGGGCCCGGTTGGTTTCGTGGACGAACCAACCCGGCTGAACCCAAAGTATTCCGAAACCTTGAGTGTAATATACCGAAATGATCGTCTCGATCCAAGGATCGCATCTCCGCTGACGGTACGTCAAACGGAGGTCCGTAGCCCAGGATATGGGCGAAAAACCAAAAGATTCCGAAAACGGGGGGTCTGGGCCCGGACTAACCCGGCCCGGCCAGGGCGGCCCGGCCCGGCCTGGGCATGACCCCGCCCGGCAGGTCGGCTCGGCTCGGCTCGGCCCGGCCGAGCCACTAGGCGAAGGAACCGCGGCCCCCGCATGGGGGCCGCTACGTAGCACCCGGATGCGGCATGTCGGCCGCGTCCCGCCTCCCGGTTCCGCGCGGCTGCGGAACCGCCTCGCCGCCGCAGCTGAAGCCGCGGCGGGTTTTACCGGCGGCGCACCGGGCACCACCACCTACGGCCGCCGCGCCGGCGTGGAATTCCACGGACCACCGGATGCGCTCCGGTGGTCTGTTTTACGTGCAGTCTTCGCTAGTGGTCCTCCCGGGACCCTACCTTCACTGCAAGGCCCTCAAATCACGCTTGCGGCCCTTTTTGTCGTCGTCTGCCGTTCCGCACACTAAGAACTAGAAAGAATGCGGTGGTTCGGACTTGTTCGTTGGTCCGCACCCACCGCGTTAGCGGTTTGAAACAACACCATAATATTTCCCATCAATTTGATAAACCCGAACCACAATAATAATCCACGGACCAACTTGTTAATTAGTTGGTCTGCGTTCATGCCTTGAAGGGAAACAAACATGGAGTATTATCATTTTCAAAACAACTCCTACCTCAATGTCGTCGTCGGGTGGGAGTATGTCGTAGAATTGACCGTCGTGGTAGGAGGTGATCATTGTGTTGCAGAAGGGCGTCACGTCGTCGCGGAAGGTCGTCGCGTCGACGATCTCCGAGGGATAAAGAAACACACAGATTTAATTTACACGAATTAAATCCATGTCATGTATAAAATACAAAATGGAATTTAAAAGATTCGTATACTCCTACCTCAAACAGATGTTCAAAGATTTGTCGCAGAAGAGGGAACGTCGCAGAAGAACGTTGCAGGAGGAGAATCGTTGGCGTCGCGGAACACAACGTCACGTCATCGATCTCCGAGGGTTCGGAGTTCTTCGTCGCCTTTCGTCGAAGGCCGGCGTTCTTTGTGTTCTTCGCATTCTTCACGTTCTTCGCGAATGAGGAGGAAGGACTTAAGGTTTCTGTCAAATTCTATCAACGAACAATCCCCATGAAAGGTGCATTGGTCTTATTTTATTAACATGCCAACGGTGTGAAAACATGATAAGAAACGAACAAATTAATTCATAGAATTAATTTCAATGAATTAACCGCCCAATTAATAGGAGAATTTAATTGTTTAAGAAAACTCCCCAGTTGACCTTCATTAAAAAGGGTTTTCATGGGTGCGTTACATAGCGGAAAAGAAACGGTGGTGCTTGTGCGTGCCCCACCTCACAAATATCCTACCAAGAGGGTAGGTTATTTTGAATTGTACCCTTTATGCTTTAACTCAGCTTAAGTAGCATTAAGTGGCTTCAAGTGAAATAAAATAATGTTTGTTGTACGATGTTATTTTATTTCTTAACTTAAAGCCCAAAAATTAAAAACCACACCCAAGAAAACGCAACTCCAGAAGAGGTGTTTCTAAGTTAATATCGGCATTGCGATTCCATCGGTGCCCTCAGAATTAGATTCCGAGCACCAATTCAAAAGTTAGAATAACTCACTCGTCCGTTCACTGAATATACCCGAGCCAAACTTTGGAAAATGATTCCGGGCACACCGGGCCTCGGGATCACGTGACGTCAGAAATTGCGTTCTTGTAAAATTCCAAAGAAAATTAAGAAAAAAATTTCCTTGAAATTTACGGGTCTTTACATCCCATGTGAATACTTTTTACACTCATGGGAATCATTACAATTCACGGATTTCGGTTTTCCCAAATTGATACCCACATTTTAACCTGATCCTCATCTATTAGTGGACTCCTAATAGATACAATAGAATTCCTCCATTACTATTACATGATTCCATGGATACACTCCGTGGAACCAACAATGAATTTACGGGCATGTGCTTACATGGTTACATCCATAGGCCTAGACAAATCATATCTCATTTTACCTAGGATGTATTGTATAAACATAGTTAGATCGTAACTACAATATAATTTTGTGGATGATGCTCCTAGGATTACACTATTAACTTTATCCACACTATAGTTACTACTAATTTGGAAACCCTTGAGGTATAGGTTTCCTTGGTTATTACTCCAAAAACATTTATTATTATCATTATTATTATTTTCATCATTGTTTCTGTGTTACATATTGGAACTTCTACTATAACAATCATGATTTGATTTCAGTTATTTCCATGGTGCATGTGACTAAAATATATAAAATGTTACTAAATAAATTAATGACTAGTTACATGTTCAGACACCTGCATAGAGACAATGATGATACTCAGGTATTTTTATTACTACATTTATTTACTTATGTTTATGAATTCTTGAAATCATTCAGTTGGTATTACATAACCATGGTGGAATAGACACCATTGGGGGTGTCCTACTAATATTTATCTCACACTATATCTAGGACTCTACTGAAACCTAGGAAGACTATATGTATTCAGGTGTTGATAAAGGTTATTCTATCACTTCTGAAACATGAGTGCTTGATTTATTCAGATGGAGAAGGTATTAGATTACCAAGATAGGGCTTAGTATTCTTGGGAATGTTTTATGGAATACTTATTTCTAAATTTTTATAGAATGTATGATCATCTTCATTTTATCCATGTTTTCCTGCATTATAGGTACACGACATATCATAATGAGCATTATTATATTTCTAAAAGTTCCACCTGTTGTATTATTTCTCTTTTCTTATTATGAAATTCATTATATATTATTATATTACAATTTCTACTTATCTTCTATTATATCATATTGATCCAACGTTCTGCACTCCCTTCATGATGGAATAATCTCACCACATGCATACACTAGGCCCTAACTACTACTGGGTAATATCTTATGTTTTTGTAGATGCACTTAAGTCCATGTGGCCAACTAGGATCGGGGTAACTTCAGTGTTATCAATGATTTTGGATTCACACATACTATAGAAAACTCAAATTCATGTTGTATAATTAAATCAAATCCTCCACACACAAACAAACACACAAATACACACATTTTTTTTGTCTAATGATGGATATTGGGTGATGATATATGCGAATCATCTAATATCTCCTTCTTCATTTTTGATATTTAAGATAACTATATTGTTCCCCAATTATTAAAATTCCATAATTTTCAATATTTAATTTTAAAAAATTCTATACTATATTCAATTTATTTATATTCCCATTGTACTCCACTATAAACATTATATTGATTGATAGATGACTAATATTTTAGGTGACGTAAGAATTCTCACTTATGTTAATATGTCAAGGAAAATAATTTGAAAACACATGTGTATTATGTTACTTCTAACTAAAAAATCTATAAGGTGTCCTGAACATTCATCATCTATGAATAAAACACATAGGTTTTGTTTCATGGGTGAAAACATGTTGAGTATTCATAGACCATGATTAACTGCAACCATATCTTATGGAATATGATCAAATAATTCTATAATAATATTTGTATTAAACTATTTTGATTTGAATATATATTTCACACCATTCATCCTAGTGATATTAAAACATATCATTAAGGAAAATATTACAAATTTCTAATCCAAATCATGAATTGATTAATGTTTCTCATGATTAATTAATGTACATGATGCATAACATAACACCATGTTATTTATTCTGAGGTAACATACTAATATCATATTTAAAACATTACATTATATTAAAATCACCTTTTCATTTTATTTTTGTTTTAAAATTGGTGCAATGTCAAACATTATTTTAATATCCTCGATATTATCTGATCATTAATTTTTCTAGATAATACTTACCAACTTCAATGCTAACATGGGTAATGAATTTGATAGTTGTGATAAATTCCCCACAACCCGTCAATAGTATCGGTCCAGTCTAGAAAACTATTGATGCTAAAAATATTTGATGGTTTGGGAAATTCATAAATCACTTATATCATCCCCAGACCCCTAGATGTTCTGTTTCTTTAGATTATAAATCCCATGAATGATGATTTTTCAATTCTCAATTCACACTTGGAAAATATGGAATATATTTTATAACGTATCAGGGCCTTCCTCCCAATATCCAACTGATCTTCATGATCTCCCATACTCATGGAATTGATGAAAATATCATCTCTAAAGGCCAAAAAAATTATTGAGGTAATATAAGAATACTATATTCCTGATATCCATAATTATACCAGGAAAGTTTGAACCAGACGTAACCCTGATCCCGCAAATTTATTAAAAGAAAAGTGCAAGTAATGTCAAAAGAAAATAAAAACGTTACATTACATCAAATCCATATGCATCCTTCTACCCATCATCAGATAAATCATCACCAGGATCAGCTGACTCCCATTTAGAGGATTCGTATTTTCACATCATCTCAAGATACATATTTTTCTTCCGATGCATTTCCTCAGACAACATTTCCTTGACCAGCCGTTTCCCACTGAATCCTTTGTCCCTCTTTGGGGACCCTTCCCTTCATTTTCCACTGTACCCATTTTCAATATCATTTTCTTGTGACCCTACAATCTTATGTGCAGACCTTGTCACCATTGGTTTAGGTAGATCCGTTTAGTCTCTCCTTGGCTTCCTCCTGCTTTGAGTTTTTTCTCCCTCCTCCTTTCTAATACTCTCATGAGTTCCATTCTTGACAGCATCACTGTAAGATATTTGGTGACTGTGGAGCTCTTCTTCACAATCAGATCTATCCCCCCACTGCTTCTTATGGGACAAAGGAGGGTTGACATTTACATCATTCCCACCTTCCATTTGAGATATCTTGATTGTGTCATCAGCGTAGAGACTTTTACCTTCACCACTCAATCTGTCCAGACCAGCATTGCCTTCCTTCTCTAAAATTTCCTCTACCACTTTAGTACCTTCCTCATTTGATCCAACATCAGCCAGCACTGAAAATTTATTTGCAAAACAAATAAGCAGTTCCTGAGAATTTACCTCCACCTGGACATCATTTTTTCTCTTCTGTTCAGACACCAATTCCACAGGCATAGAGCTGTCCAGCATCACAGCATATCCCCTGCCAGTATTCATTTGAGTTGGAACCTCTTCAATAATCTGATCCAAAGAGATCATGCTGACTCCCTCCGGGTTGGTCTCTCCACCCCCAGGCTATCCACCTATCATTTTAGAGCAGCCACCACTATTTGGAATATCACCTTCTGTAAAATGAGGGCAAGGGGTTTGTACATCTTCCCTCGAATGAGCCGCTCAAACCTCATCCAGAGCAGCAAACCGGTTTGAGGAGCAAGGTATAGCCACATCCACTCTGGACTTACTCAATCTGTGTGAAGTGTTCTGACCTGGGACCTCAATCTCACTATAATCCCGATGATTCTCAAGTCCCCTTCCCATAAACTGGAAAGTACTGGCCCCATCAATGTCCCAGCCATGACAATTAATTAGAGAATCATGGCTCGGTCCGTTGGAATTACCATTTTTCAAATTGATTATACCATATTCCTCTGGAAGAGTAGCCATCATCACTCCAGCCATGGTCTCCTTCCTCCTAGTCGCATTCACTTCCAACTGCACTCCTATGTCTGTACACAGGTTGACAGAACTCTGTTTATGAACTTCCAGATCAGAAATTGGCAAACTATCCTCTACCTCCCATGAAGATACCCCCTGAACCATCATGTTAGTGACCCCATCAACCTTTGAAGGATCATGACCATCCTGAGGAAGGCCTGAAAGAGAATTATGCTCACTTCCTTGCACAGCTCTAATGGTGTTCACACCCTCTCTTGAGGGTACCTCCACTGAAGCATCTGGAACCTCAGAGCTTTGGGAACCCCTGGGCCTCCATCTGTAGCCATGTCCATCATGCCCCTGTCTATAACAAAATGAACAAAAATGGGTCCATGATTCATAGACAATCGACTGTGCATACCTATATTCTTCCTCCACTACAATCCAGACAAGCTCCGGAGGCAACTTTGAAAGATCCATTTCAACGCAAATTCTAGCCGAAAATGGGTGGGACATAGAAGCTGTTCTTCGATCGCTACATATAAAACGCCCTATCAAATTACCAATTGACCTCAGCAAACCAATGTTCTGAAAAGGCAAAGGTAGTCCAGGAAACTGAATCCAAATTGCCATGTAAGGGGAGTCACGGTTCATATGCGCCTCAAAGGACCAGCGGAGCAAGTGAAATGGGAGGCCACAGAAGGGTTTTCTCTTCCGTGACCAGGCTCTACCCAGATCCTCCTCATCAGCAAACAAAATTACTAACTGACGCGGACCCAGAATACAAACCAAAGATCAATGCTTCAAACCCCAATTTGTATTGACCTCTTTGTCGAAATGATCCACAAGAGGTAACCGCCTCGAAAACCTCACGATCAGAGATGAGGAGAGTAACGCTGAGGCTTCGTGGAATTCCTTCACTGAAACCGGAACAATAGGTTGGCCTGAAATGCAACCAGGCACCTTCATCGAGACTTCGATTTCAGGGACGAAGAACCTCGCATCTGACGAGGATCCAAAGAAGTCCCTAAAATTTATTTGCGCATCACCTGAAACTTGATTTGAGGGAGAAGACCCCTCCCCCCGAAGGAGGAAGGGGCCGCGACGGCCTCCATCGTCATAGGGTTACCGGAGCATCTCGCTTCGATTTCCCTCACTGCGTTCGCTCCTCCCCATTAATTATAGAATGGTTATTTATTTTTTTAAGTGGAATCAATCAGAATTTATTGGGTTTATATTTTATAGGATAGTACAGAAGGGTTATATCCTCTACTATTAGCATCAATTCAGATATCAATATAGGAGTTCCATCAATGATAATTAAATATAATTTTTCAACATATTCAATAGGACATTAATATGGGATAGAGGATACATGTTCTTGATTATAATCTTGGTATTTTATTGATAACCAATATATAGACACATTAATCCACCATTCATCATGAAAAGAAAATTTTGGATCCCAATGGTGAAATAGTTGGGAGTATAAAATATTTGTCTAGGTTCTATTATAGAAGCCTCTTCAATTTGAAAAAATTCATTTAATTTCATTTTATAAAGATCCTTTGATATAATCAAAACATCTGAAATGTGTACAATGGAAAACTAAACATCATAATCATGGTAATTACCCAGAACTTCTTCAATAAAGAATAGTAAAATTTTTAAGTAGAAATTGTAATTGTCTCAATATTGAGTTTATATCCTATCCATTTAATCTAAATACACCTCTTTATGGGGTATTAGGTCCCACATAATCGAATTATTTTTCATTGGGATATTATAGTAATTATTACAATAATATGATACCACTGAATGATTTGGAATATATAAATTGACTTTCATGTTCTAAATATTATTATGAATCTGTGTATAGAGAAACAATCCAAGCCCAAAATCACATCTAATTAAACTAATGGGTGAATGGAATGATTTTTAGGATGTAAATTCACACAAACACCTATTATAGATGACTAATAAATTTGGGATTAAATAATAATATAATGATATTTTTTAACTGATAATTAAAAATCTAATAATTTATTTGGTTTTTATATGGTCAATGAAAACTTACCAGATTTTAATGTGGGTGAAAATCAAGAATCAAATAAAAAAATTTGATGATCATTAGTCGATTTTGAATTTATATTTCACCAAATAATTTTAATGACCCACTTTAGTTATTGTAATTACAAAATATGTTACTTTTTTTCATTTCTAAAATAATGATATTTATTTTAATAATTAATCCTTTCAATAGTTCACTAGTTATCATTATGTACATAATAATCATAATTGATGTATTGGATTGTTTTTGATGTATCAGGTTTATCATTATTTTTATTCATCATTACCCTTTAAAATTCATGTTCTTGTTTCAATTATATTCAACAATTTATGAATTATCCTATTACATTAAGGAAATAAATCAATTATTCTATTTATATCAGTAGTTTGTATGAAGATGAATATTATTTCCTACATAGGATAAATATGTTATGTTTGCATAGAAATTCACTTACAACTTCTTATCTTAGAAATAATGAGATTAATAGGATCCTCATGTTTCAATTTACACCTTAATATCAAAAAATTCAATTTATTTATAGCTATAAAAGACCCTTATATATAATTACTTTCAAAAAATTTATTGAAACAAATAATGAAATTGACTATTATTTTTTCAATATAAATTATAACATAGAAACATCGCATTACAAGGCTCATGATGTTTTCTTCACAGGTACCAATGAATTGATCCTCATTTTTCTTCACCTTCAAATTTTTTCACTCCTCTGTAATACAATGTTTTAATTGAAAATATTTATTTAAATATAGCTTCCTTAACTACAAATATTTCATATAGTCGATTAACTATTTTTCCTTATTTTTTATATAGAGTCTATTATTTTTCTACTTCATCTTATAAATAATAAATAGCTAGATTATATTTTTAATAATACATGAAATATAAAATGTATAAAAAACTTTCTATTGTTTTGACCCATTTATTGATAATAGGTGTATCTGAATACACTCTAATGGTGGATGGGTGTTGTCGTATGAAGGACTAAAAGTAGTGTTTTCCCTTTTATAGCCTGTTTGGAAATTGAATATAGTTTATTTTATCATTTATAACATGGATATTTCAGGAACCCATTGCCATAACATTTTATACTCTATACAATTTTACATCGCATTGGTATAGTAATTACACTATCCATTTCAGTCATTTTTTACTTAGTACCTCCTAGTTCTATCCATTGACCAAAACCAAAATGTTTTTGAGAATTAGGAAATAATAAATATATAATATAATCATATGATAAGTAAAACCAATCCTATGATGTCCTAAATTGTAACCCCTTCATTTTAACCAATTTTTTTTTTAAAAAAATTCAACATTTATTCAAAATGGGTAGGTTTAACTTTTCACCCAACATTCATTAGAATATATAACATAAAAATATCTTACCCTCTTAAATACTAACTAAATAAATGTATCTATTAAAAAAATACATATTACATCATTTTTCATGAATATTCATCATATCCTTAACTAAATAACACACCTAGTACCTTTTGGCATAATAAATATGGGTATTAGATACATACAAAATATACCTTAAAAACATTATAAAACATGTCCTAAGAATATTTTATACACATTATATCCTTATAGTCATATCTTAAATAGTACCATTCTATATTACAATGGGAGTGGAAACAAAATAGAAATTTCATCTTTGAAACTTAGTAAGGGTAAATATCGTAGGTCAACATTAATGATCATAAATGAGATTAAAATGAGCTATTAGGTATGTGAATATAATAATGGTACATGAAAATTGTATTAAAAAATCACACCCAATATAAAATTTGACTATAAAAAACAATTTATGACTTAATACATTTTATATAACAAATTATATGAGTCATATGGGTGGGAATACATGATCCAATAATCATTATACCTGAAAAATTAATAAATTTTCAAAATATAGTGATCAGTTATATGAATGAGGGATACACAGAAGCACAAAATATTATTTTTTGTGTAAATTATTAATATTAATACCATCATAACATGGAGTAATGAGTCATGTAGTTGGTTGGGTTCACATCCCATTCCTATAAACATTGTGTAAATTTTACGTCATGGATTTCTTTTGATAACATTTTACAATATCTTATATCATGAGATATATTGGTTTTCCCATTACCTGATAAGGATATATAATTTCATCCTTACTCTTAACATAATGAAGAATAATATATATATGTTTTTCATGAACATGAAAACATTCATAATTATATTGTATCATTATTAACATGTGAAAGACAAATGTTATAAATGAATATATCAATAATATATAAACATAATACATGTAGAGATATAATTTGATTTGTATAATTAGATCATATTTGTAGTGAATAATTTCTAATGTTAAACGATATTTAAAATTATGATAGACTCAATATAATACCATTATAACACATCGTTGAAAAATAAGAGAGAAACATCTTTTAATATTTTATTATTTATATTTAAATATAAATAATAAATATAAATAATTTTTTTAATTATTAATTTTAATACAAAACCACTTCGAAAAATCATTATAAAATGGAATGAATTATTCATAAAGAAAATTGAAGAAAATGAACGGAGCAAGTTACTATGTCGAAAACATTAAAAATTTATATTTCAAACATATAAATTTGAGTAAAATAACATGAACTTAAGATATCATATAATTAGGTATAGAAACATTTTTACATTCATATAGAAAATTTTGTCATTAAGGAGTATTATTCTCAACTATAAACAAAGGGATAATAATAAATCCACAAAATACTACCATTTTTTTATTCTAATCAAAATCGAAATGAAATAGTAAATTGTCTTTTAAACCAAATAAATATCCATAATACGATAAATTAGATAAGTTTTAGAGATAAATTACATGAAATTTCTTATAATGTGAACACACAAATAGATAATCTTAATATCAAAGTGAGATTATAAAACAATCCCAAAGCTTTATTCCAGAAATCCCTCAATGTTTTTAAACATACTCTATGATAATGAAGAAAATCATAATCTACTATTTCATAACATTTATAATAGAATTTATCATTTATATTAATTAATTATAAAAATTTATTATAAAAATATTAGTACTTATGATTACATTCATCATCAAAATATGGAAATTCTAATTGCTTAATATAGGATTCAAAATGGAGATATTGATTTCCATTCTTTTATAACAATATAATTTTCCAATATTATTCATGTTAATTTTATTTTTGTGAATCATTTATATTTTTATTCCCATATTCATTTTGATGAAGATAAATTATTGGTTTGTCAGAACTGAATCTATGAGGAGTATGTTTCAATTCATTTACTAATAAAAACAAGATACATTATAATGATAATTACTTTTTTCCACCATTACTAAACCATATATTAATATAAATTTCTCAATAAAATTATATATTATCTGATCATATGTCTTTATACATATTCATGATGAAAATTATAATGTTGTTATAGAATCATTCATTTATGTGGATGACACGCCCAAATAAGAACATGTTCAACAGATGACTGAGTTTGAGTTTGCGATATATAATAATATAACTTTTTAAAGGATCATAATTATTTAAATAATTCATCATTATATTATAAAACCATGAGGACATAGACAACATGATGATGTGGACATCATGTATCGAAGTTTATTTTTGATATTTTATGGGTTCTTAATATTATTTAATATTAATTAGATAACAAATTTGTATTAATAAGATTCTTCATAAATTGATATATTATTGTTTATGTACATAATTATTTGAAAATTTTTATTTAATTTATTAGTAAATAAATTCAGGACATATAGAATGAAAATTATTTGATACAAATATTATTTTTAGTATTAATTTATTTTAATCACATATCACTTTTTACATGATAATAATAATATTTTTTAAAGAGATTTTTATTTTTATCATTATCTCAATTTTATATAAAATAAATATTTTAAATTATAAGAATAATACTATGTAAATTAAAATATATATTTATATATTAATTCTCTATAAATATTTTTTTTATTTGTTTTATTAAATTATTTATTTATTATTTAATATTTTTAATTTAATTGTAACTAACATTTTCCCAACATCAATGTACCAATTAGTTACCATTGTATACAAGGATCATTTATCTAATGAACCCATATTTTTTGACAACATTTTCAATGACCATATATATAATTGTAATATTTAAAAAAATTATTTCATTACATACATGTATAAAAATCATTCAACCTATTGGATTAATAAATTATCAAAAAATCTGTTATAACTATAATGTTTTTTATTATTTATGATGATATAACTGAAGGTAATATCTTCACTAAAAACCATGAGGATTTAGACATCATGTCAATGGTATTTTTATTTACCTTTGATTTTATTCATCGTGTAATTTTCAAAGTGATGTTTTTATTGTATTATCACAATTAATTAATGTTTATAATGTGTTGTCCCATTTTATCTGAAAAATATATCAAGATTAATTTTTTTTTCTAATGTTTTTGAAACATGTTATTCAACCAAAAATATATTTAAAAGACAATTCATATTGAAGTATTGATGTGTTACACCTCTACTAATGTCTACACATGCAAAAACAATCGATGAATATTGTTATTTATATTACCAGTTAAAGTGTAGAGTAACCAAGAGCATCACATAAGTCCTCATTTGGTTTAATATGTGATATTATTATCATTACTATGTTATTTAGAGGTTGGGTGAGTAATTTTTTAAAAACATTGTGATTTTGTGAATTATTATTTTTTAATTAATTTAATATTTTTGATATTTTTCATGTTATGCCACCCTAAAAAATATATTTTCTATTAAAGAGCTATGTTTGGATTACATGTAGTAAAATAATATTAATTTACAACTTCTTTTATAAGGAACATTGAGGTATGCTTGTGTTTCCCACAAGACTATCATTCGTCAATGGCTGGGATGACTTGTATGACTGAGTGTTACCGAACAGTGAGATATTATATAATATTAAATAACATATATGTTAAAAAATATTTTCTGAATATTACTAAATATATTGTTTTCAAGAAATATAAGATTAATTAATTTTTAAAAATATTCATTAAAAATGAATATAAAACCGATGGAATATATAATTGTATTTTTATATAAAACTATTAATATATTCACAAAGTTTCATTTATTATAATAAATAAAATTAATTAAAATTAGTAATTTATTTTATTTGAATATATTTTTTATATATAAAAGTATATATTGTTTATATTCATCCAACAAATTCTATAAGCTTAATATAAGAATAAAACAAATTTAACTCATAAAACCCAATATTTTATTAAGGCAATTTTACTACCTATTAATGGATAACATATTTTAAATATAATGTATGGAAATTTTATAAATATTAAATAACAAAGGAAAATATATATTTTAAATTGAATAATAAAAATAGGTTAGGGTAAATTTTTTTTATTTTTATGTGATGTTTTAATTTTTTAAATGAATAGTTGAAATACTATAATTTAGTTCAAAACTTCATTTTCATAAAATTCCTTTATAAAATTAAATTACATTTTAACTTGATTTAAATGATTAATTATATTATATATTTATCAATTAATCCAATTCAGTTTATTATAAAAAATAATACATTGAAATTGGATATAAAAACAAATCCAACTTCTGATCATTTTTATGTTTAAACCCCACATTGTCGACCCGACTATGTGATTAAATTAAAAGTAATTTAAAAAAATGTGTGCGTGGAATTTTTAAAAATGGATTAAATATTTTGAATCAAAATAATTTATGATGACTAATTTGTACAACTAGGTTTTTGACCACAAATTTTATTGAAATTAATTAAAATTAATTACAACGATTAAGGTTATATTACATGTAATTTGGGACAAAACCATAACCTTAAGGCCAAAAACTACCTATACACATGTATAAAAGAATTTTTTGAACATATATAGACAATAGTCTCATATGGATAAACCATGTGCTGTTATCGATCAACATTCAACCAAAAATGTGGGTCAGGTGCCTTTTTTGTAAAATATTACAAGAGTGAAACTCCTCCTCCATTATAAATTACTCCTCTCCTCCAAAATCATCACATAACTAAATCCACATAAGCTCATAAAAATTCAAAAAACATATCTCCCTAAAATCCATAAATTTCTCCATGAATCATCCTTTGGTGAAACAGCCTTCCAAGGAATCCCTTTGGTTAAATCCAAAAGAAGTTATCTAATTAAGAGGTTACACCCTCCCTCAAACTCATTTCTTTTATATTCATTAAACCCTACCTAAAATAATATAATTACATAATTGTATAAATAAAATATATTATACAAAATATCTGATGATTTTTGTGTTCTTTTTATTAATCCTTCACTAAGGCACACTTCCATCTCATGAGTAAGTAACATACTCTTTACGTGTACGGTGGGCAACAACATCACTAAACGACGAATGTTAATATTTAATTTATCACCTATCAAGGGGTAAATTATAATAAAATATATATTTATATATTTTATATATAATATTAATAATTTATTTGATATTTATATTCATTTTAAATCACATATATTTATAAATTAATTTTTTTGTTAATACGATAAATTTGTTTGAGGAAGTGTGGACTACCTTCCCCTCAATGTGATGTGATTCATTAATAAACTTTGTTTAATGTATTAAAATTGGGTTTAGTGAATGTATATGATATAATACATACACATTCAGAATGATATATATATATATATATATATATATCTATGTGTGATTTAATTTATTTTTTTGAACATGACAATTAAAATGAAATAACGTTCATGCATATGTAAGACCAAACATCTCCATGAATTATGTATTCCATTTAATAATTCTACATTATATGGAATATTATAAAAAAATATTATGAATATATAATATATATAAATCATGGTTTATATTCAGGAAATAATTATATAAATTTAAGAACCAAGGATATAACAAATTAAGACACATGTGAAAAACAAAGCGAATATTACTTGAGGTAAATACATAAAAAATAATTGATAAAAATGGGTAATATAAAGTCATAATAAAATGATTAATTATATTATAATTAATAATTTTATTATGTTATATATTTATAATAAATTTATATTTACTATACTGGAGGTTTGACGATGTTTGATGAGAGTCCAGACACAAGGTAAGGGAATTTAACCTCACTTATTATTTGTTTGAGATACATGACAGATTCACCATTAAATCCTTTAGTGTAGATTATAAAATGACCATTAATGTATTAAATAAACAATATTATAAAATATATTAGTATTTATATATAAAATTTATGGTCATTCTATCACTGGTTTTATGATTCAAATGATAAAAAATTAGTAATGTAATTTTTGTCTCAATTTTCCTTCTTTGACACACATTCCTTGTTATGATCCTATATTTATATTTTACGTGAATATTTTATCTTAAAAATTTTATATAATTAAAATCCATCATTTAATTCTATTCTATTAACCATTTAATTTCATTTTCATACATGGGGAGTATGGTTCAATGTTAACATGTTATCAGAGTTTATTAAAATAATCACATCGCTTTTGGAGATTGTTTATAAGTATGATTGATTTAATGAAATTTAATAATCCATATATCAATAAAACACCTAAATATTACTCTTTTATGGTTATTAATTTTATATTAAGGAATTGGTAGCTTTTTTCTTCAAATTTTTACAAAAGATCGTAAACCGGGGTTTTGTAAATCTTGACATTACATCTCTCATTGATCATAAATCTATGTTCATTCAATGAAAAATATTCTAAACGGTTAGTAGAAAGGTTATATTATTCTTTTATGATATTTAAAACAATTTTTTACCTATGCTTTACCCCTTTTTGGAAATTGGTTTTAATGAATAATATTTTAATTCAATTCTATTCGAGGAATCATTCTAAAATATATATTGTGTAAATGGAATATTCGACATGTTCAGTTTTATCCACCATCATCACTTATATTCCATGGAATCTTTTATAATAATATTAAATTAATTTTCTTATAAAAATGATAATATTTTCTTAGTATTCTCGAAATACATTTTATTAAATTATTTTCAATGAAAAAATATTCAGACCATATCCAATCGATTTTATATGTTTGTATGGAAAATGGATTTGAAACTATATTCAATAGTATTTTATAATTATTAATGTAATATGATTTACAACATGTTTTCAAGATTTATTTATATGTTTTATTCCAATGAAAATGGTATTCAATAGGATTTATGTTTTTAAGAAACCTTTTTCAAATAAGAATGTATATTTTCATGAAGAAATTTTTTTACTGATGTTTCAATATTATATTCTTTATAACATGAAATATGTTGTTGTACCCCATTATATTCATGGAAATGATCTAAATAATCCATTCATATAATTTCACTAAATATTTTATGAAATATGTAACTTTATTAGTGAAACATATTTCTACTTTATGGGTTATATGTTTATTAAATCCTTTTTTTCATTCATGGATTATTCTTATAATGAAATGAATATAAAACTTGAATATTTTTCCATAGGTTATGATATTATTGAATTTTTATGATACCCATTTCATTTCATGTGTTATGATATAATTGTTTATAATTTTTTGAAACAAGTATATATTATTTCATTATTTGTTCTGTGGGACGTATATCTCCTTACAATTCAATGTGTAAATATTTATATCTCATGAGATAGAATAAGATATACTTTGGTGTAAACCTAGAATATTATTATGGCCATTAGAATGGACAATGAAAACCATGATGTTCTGAGGAGTGAAATCATGAAACTATGATATCCATGTAAGTGAACCATTACTAACAATTTGGTATAGGTAGTGAAACCATACTACTTAAATGGTCATGGAAGTGATTAATTTGCTATTATGAATGTCATATTATATACTTATGTGTTTGCAAAAAATCCATTTTTTTACTTTGTTATGATTTCATGGAATATGTTTTTATTTCCTTATGATTAATGGCATATGAAATGTCACTCTTTGTTACATGATACATGTTCATAATCTCTGATATGTTGGGTATGATCTTCTATTGTTTTGATCACATTCTCAGACCCTTATGATCATGTTTATTCTTACATGTCTACTTTATTTTCCCTTACTGAGCATCTGATCTCACACCTTTTTTGTTTCTTTCCCTGGGTTATGTATATTTATTTTATGATGTATGCATCTAAGAGGGTTTATATTCATAATGAAACTAGTGGGAGATAATGATGCTCACTTATGTATAAGTGGAAATGTTTCCATGTCTCCAAAGGCACTAGACTAGTAAAATATTTTCTGTTTGTTTGTATTATATTCTATATATTCCGAAAAAATGAATTGAAGTCAATGTTGTCATGATCAGGGCATTTTAATTTTTCTATAAGGAATTAGATAATTATTATTTTCTTCATATTATTCACAACAAATGTCTCATATACAACATTATTATTTATAGTAAGGAGTACCATGTTTTTGAAAATGAGAATTCCTAACAATTTTATATATTTTAAAAATATTAGTGTATATTTTTTGAATTAGAGTAATGTTTTATTTACTAACTTTTCCAGATTATTTGTGTCGCACATCAAGAACCGTGATTATACGGGGTAATTTTATTTGTTTTATAATTTTAATTGGTGACATAGAGGCAAAGTGTTGTATTATTATCATATCTACTTATATGATTGGTAAAAAAAATTATTATGGTGAAGTTATAATGGCCATATCTTTGGTGAATTAATTTATGATGAAAATTTGTAATATATAGTGACCTAGGATTGTAAAAAAGTGGGTTCATTTGCCTTTCTTGGTCTTGAATGTGGGGTCATATATCATTTTTGGATATAGATTTTTAATTGGGTGTTTTATAATAGTATTATATTTGTTATTGAGTATTACATTTTTCATATTTTGGGGTTCATATTCTTAAATAGGGATTCAAATTTGTTTTTTCGGGCATACTAAAATAAGGGAATCAAATGAAATATACTATAATTTATGAGGAAATTAGTTGAAGTTTAATTTCATTGTATTCTATATATATTTCTAGGTTATTCATGGAATTTTCCAAAAAAATAAGGAAATTATTTTTTCCACACAAATTAATTTTATGAATCATTTTATGAAACCTTAAAGATAGTTATTTTTTATATATTACAAATATAGGGTATATACCGTCATTTATCCTCTTCTCAGAATTTCTATCTTTATTCATCATAGATCCAATGGGGGTTTTAAATCATTATCCAAGGTAATGTAGGAGTTGGTGCCATAGAACCAATTTCTTTTATAAAATATAACATTATTTCTTATTAATTAATTTTTACAATCACAACATGATTGTTATTATGTATAATACTTGTATGTGGTATTGTACATAAAATATTTGTCACACTAAATGGATTTATATTTTAAACACTATGATGAGAACCTAAAGGTTCCGTCACATTATTCTTGATACTTTTTCTATGGATTAGTTATATTATCTAATATGAAAAACGTATAGGATATTGGGGTAGGAGTCTCATAAGACATTGAGACACATTATTATTGAATTTTCCATTTTTATTCATCATGATATGAGGTTATGCTAATGGGACATTCAAAAGGAAAACCACATTTTTATGCGACATTGGATGGTCTTAAATATGAATATGTATATTGATCAATAATATTTAATATTATCATTAATGGATATAATGAATTTGATAAGTTGATTTATTGATAAAAACCATGATAACATATTTTTACACCAATGTGTGATATGTTGGATTTATCACAAATGATATAACATTAATGGATTTTGTGAAAAAGTATTTATCCTTTTTTTCTGTTGATGAAAGTTAATATCATGGTCTATATAATGGGAATGAAACCACATAAATAATTACATGTCCAGTGTATTAAATGTGAATGTTCAATTTAAAAAATCAACTAATGAGACATCAACCATACAGGCTACCTATAGTGGTCCTCTCCCATCAACTAGATCCTACTCTGTCAATTTGGTCAGATGTTACCCTCCTCCATTGGGCTTCAAGATAAATATTTATGGGTCATGTGTCTCGGGCTCTGTGCGCGGTGGGGGGATTTTTTTTGACGGTTCTGGCTCAGCCATACTTTCCTTCTATACTAATTTGGGCCACAACACATCAATTATTACAAAGGCAATGGCCATGTTTGTGGGTATTACAGTGTGCGTACAAAGATGGTTTATCCTCTTCGAAGATGAAATATAATCCATGCTCATATTGAGTGCACTCTAGGGCCTTGGTGTTGTAACTTGGTCTTTTGAGTATTATGTTCATAAATGTAATGGTATTCTCGAAAATGGATTCAAGGTATCCCACACCTGGAGAGAGGGTAAAAGGGATGCATACTACTTGGCTGCTTGCACCATCCGTGACTCATAGGGATTATATTTTAACGACAATCATTTCATACCCTTGGCATGTAATATCATCATCAAGGAATATTATCTTGGACTTCACCACTTAAGACCCCCGTTTTCTTGATCAGCCTAGCCTACTCCTGTTGGTTTAATGTGTTCTTCCATTTCATTCCTTTGAATAAAATATTCATGATGAACGAGAGATAATTATGCTAAATGGATTATATTACATATTAAATCTCCATTAGTGTTTGGAATTCATTGTGATGTGAAATTCATTTATATGGGTTCCTTGGAATTTTTTTTGTTGATAACCAAATAATTTATGTAGTCATTCCTAATAAAACAAATAAAAATGCCTAGAGGTTCAAAAAATATGTGTATCTTCAATCATGGATAAATTATAGTATATAATTTAACTAGTTAAAATAAATAATAATTATTTTGGTTTGGATTGGATTATCTCCATAATTTAATCCCAAAATATTCATTAGAATAATTGATTTAAATAATAATAATTAATAATAGTTTTCATGTATGGAAAATAAACTATTTGTTATATATAATGATGAACAATGAGCTGAGGCTTTTTAATTTATATTTTGTTACATGAGAATCGGTAAATGTAGATGAGGGAAAAAATAATAAGCCTAATATCCTTTTTATAAATAATATAAATGATTTTAATTTGTTTTTTGTAAATGTTTTTACACATTTCATTAAATTATTATTATTATTATTATTATTATTATTATTATTATTTGACATTGGTTCAATAAAGAATTCCTTATATTTGAAGCATTTGGTGTGAAATTTTCCCTTCCTAAAGGTATATTCTTGATTTCATACCAATTTTGAAGTAAACTACATAGTATATTTTAATCCACCATAATTTTTTTAAAATTAATAATTTTATCATGACAAACAATTTTCATTCATTTTATGTTTTTTTTAAAAAAAATTATTGCTTTTCAATTTTAAAAATTCATTAATATTTTCCATAAACATCTCAAAAATGATTTATTTTTAATTCATAAACACTATTTTTACTTGTTTTTGACATCAATTTGACATCACATATCATGGTATATTCTTATTTTCCCTTAAGTATTTTCATTTATGATTTATAGTCAATCTTCAATGGACACAGTTATGATATTTCATATTGATATTCCTTTTGAACTGATTATGATATCCAATTACTTACACAGTTAGCCCATATCTTTATGTTTGATTCCATATGTATGATTCTACATGTAAGAAATAATATTCATGAAAATGTTGTAATGGGTGAACCCAGATTTCCCACAGATACAATGGATAATGTTTAGTCTCATTAGATGTCTTGTGCAATTGTCTTGGTGGGTATCCTTGACTCGTGCTCATTAAGTAACAATCTTGGTGCTAGGCCATGAATCGTTCTACTCCATACACAATGATATATAACTAATGATTATTCATGTTTTATTTTTCTTCCAAACATATATTATTCCTTAATTACATGATCCCACATTCTTCATTTTAGGCTTCTATATGTTTATGCCCTTTTATGTCATCATGTTATACATTCTAACCAATCTGTTATGCTTTATTGTTATGTTTATTTATTTAATAGTATTTTAGCTCAATAAATTGTTCATGTTTTCAAAAAAATATGCTATGAAAATGTAAGGACTAAAAGAGTTTTATGAGATCATTATGAAGGCTAAATAATATATGTTTTTATTTTGATTTCGTGTTTTTTAATTATGTAACTAATCTACCAAATACACATGAATTTACGATCCTTAGTATGTATTTTATTTTAAATAATTCTTAAAATCATGTAATAATAATTTTAAATTGATTGACCTATTATATTTGGTATCAAATGAAATATATAGTTATTTTTTTGGAAATGTGGACCATACCACTATAGGAAAAAACCTAGGGATTATTATATCACCATAGATAAAATAGATTGAAAATAATGGTGTCATAAGATAGTATATACTTTTCATTACTTGTTTATTCATATGTGTAATTTTCCCCCTTTTTTTATTAACCATGTATTCAATCCTCCTACATTTAATTTCTTTTTCGTAATTAATTTTTGGAAATGGAAGAACTCATGCCAATAATCAATATAGTAGGAAATGAAATGATTTCCCTAATGATATGGAATATATGATGGGAAAAGTCTCCCAAAAATTCATTATAGGAATTTTTAAACTTTGTCAAGTCATTAATAATTACATAAATATTGTCGAAAACCCTCCATATCCAAAGGAATGTAATGTTTCAATAGTATAATTCATGCACCAAAGGCCTCCCAAATTTTGTGTGACTTCTGATACCATAATTGTGGAACAATGGATTCCCTCTATTCAGAATATATTATTTATACTCTGGTGCTCAGAAAAAGAGAATGTGGTGGATTTTGTATATCATTCATAAGGGGAAGTCTTTCAATGGAGGACACTAATCGAGAACCCTATGTCCGATGTGGAAATTGAATAAAAGGAATAAGAATATTTCAAGATAATGTTTTTCAATAAAAAAATTTAACTTATTCCTCTATATTAAGATATAAGGGGAGTTCAATAAAAAAAATAGAGGACGAGTCTACTAAATGTGTGAGGAAAACTTCACAAGGAATTCACTATACACCTCAGGATTTTTCATTAATGCATAAAGTAATGTGGATCACTTTTTTAATATATTAGAGGTGATTATATGGGAAAAAATTGGTGATCCAAGACATTTATAGTTGTGAATATTTTTTCTATTGTTACCTCAAGGATTAAATAGAGGTCAGAGACTCTTAGTGGTCTCATGGGTCTGAATTTGAAAAGTCGAAAAAATTATTTTAATATTGATGGATCAGTAGATAAATCATCTAATAAAAATAATACACAATATCTAATGTCTCAAAATTTTGGGAAGAATATTTCTAGTAACTATCTAAAGGGAACCAATAAATGCTTCAAATGTGGTAGAATGTGGAATCTGGATAATTATTTCTAATTGAATATGTAGAATCCCACTAAAGTGGAATAAAATGTTAATGATCAGATCAATATTCATCATATAGTTTATTGTTTCAACATCATGGAATTTCATAATTATGTGAACCATTTACCTAACATATTGTTGTTGGAGGCAATAAACATGGATAAAAACCTCCAAGGAAATAAAGAAGGACATATGTTATCACTACTTATGAGGTGGATTCATAAAGTGATGCGGTTACAAGTAAGTTGGTTATTCATATAATGATAGCGAATTTACTATTTCATTCGGGTTCAATGCATTCTCTCATATCATTCATTATTAGTATAACTAATTAAACACCATCTAAAAATATGTTGATTGAGTAATATGTGAAAATATAAAATAGATAAATTAGTAGATCCTAAGTATATAAATCCTCCTCGATTAAGGATCACAGACTGATTCTTCGAAAAAAATATGTTTTACTTTTTTTGGTGGAATATGATTGTATATTATGCATGGATCAACTATATATATATAAATTCAACAAAAAATATCTTGAAATATAGGTCACTCTTCACATCACAAAGCATCATTCAATTACATATATGTGTAAAGAGTATCAATAATATATATTAGAATAAGTTTCTCATTTGTAGATATTACTACCTTAAGAGAAATCATATCATGATCAAATTATTTATAAAAAAGAGAGAATCATGCTTGAATACATTCCCATTACGCGAGACTAAAATGATGTGTTCCCCAAATAGTTTCTTGGCCTTCCTCATCATCGTGAGGTTTATTTTTAAATTGGAATTGTTTTTGGATCTATAACTATAAAAAATAATCCTTATAAAAAGGCCACAAATAAGATGGATGAACTAAACAATCATTTACATGTGATTCTAGAAATGTGTTCTATATGCTTGAGTGCTTCATCATGGGATGCACTGCTTTTATTTTCCATGAATAAGGATGGATCAATGATCCTATTTTTATTATTGTGATCTCGATTAAATCACAAAAAATAAAATGCATCCGCTAAAATAGATAAATTACCTGTCTGATCAACTACATGGGGCCATATCATTAACTATGGTGGAAATTAAATCTATATATCACCAATTAAATGTGAACAAGGATGATATTCCCAAGGTTGTGTATCGAATGTGGTGTGGTCACCATGTGTTTGTTTTTATTCTCATATGATTCAATATTCCTCTTAACATATTCATAGATTTAATGAATATAGTATATAGAGATTACCTGAAAATATATTGTAGTATTTTTTGTTGATATAATGATATACTCTAAGGGAAAGTAGAAATATGAGGATCATTTTAATACTATGATAATGAATTTGAGAAGGTAAAAATTTTAGGAAAATTGTAGTGCATGTGAGTTATTGATGGATGAAGTATCAATCTTGGGTCATGTAATCACTAGATATTGATATTTTTGGGTCCATCCAAGTCAAAGGTAATGGAAGCCTAGAACCGGGTAACATATGTAATGTTTATTCACAGTTTTTATAGTGGAGATGTGTATTACTGATTATTTTGGATGAAATTATCATGAATTTGAAACCCAAAAACAATGCTGACATATAAATGTTATTTCTATACCATTGAATGTGATTAGTTCCTTAATGAGATGAAAAATAATCTTATCAATACAACTGTGGTCACACTTCCAACAAGTGGCGAACTCATTATGGTGTACAAAAATGCTTCTAAGTTGGTATTTGGATATGTAATGATACAAAATGATAATTTGAGAGCATATTCTTCAATAAAAATGAAAATTCACATGTAAAGATATCCCACACATGATCTATAGTTGGAGGCTATGATCATTTCATTGAAAATATAGCGGCATTATCTCTATGGGGTGATGTGTGAGATATATACTTATCATAAGAACCTCAAATATAAATTCATAGATAAGGAGAATGATATGAACCTGTGAAGATTGTTAGATATCATCAATGATTACATCCTCTCAATCCACTACCATATTAGAAAAGAAAATAAGGTGGATGGACCTCTATGTATAAATTATTATGAAAAATTATCAATGAATAAAATTGAAAGGGATCCAATATACATAGATTTTAAAAGAATAAACATGGGAATAATTATGTAGGGAAATCATCAATATTTTTCTCAAATGATATCTCAGCCATCCCTCATAGAGAAAATAAATGATTCTCAATGAAATGAAGTTGAAATTCCAAAAAATATGGAAGATATTAGAAAATGGAAATCCTAATAGTTACAAATGGATGGTGTTGGATTCAAGATATTTGGGTCATGACTATGTGTCCCATCCAATACAAAGATAAAGAAATAGCTTTTGAATGATGCACATAGCTCAACCTTCTCTATTAAACTAGGGAAAATAATGATGTATCAAGATCTCTGAGTAAACTATTGGCGATACAATATGAGAAAGGATATAGATGAATATACATCAATGTGCTTGGTATTTCATCAAGTGTTGGATGAAAGGAAAATATAAAGGGGATGATGAAACCATTACCTATACCGACGTGGATATGGGAAAACATCATCATGGGTTTTTTAAGAGGGCTCTTGAGAACATATAAAGGATAAAAATGATATATGGGTTGTTTTGGATCATCTAAAAAAGACAGATCACTTTATCATATTTTGAGATGACTTATCCCTTGATCACCTTTCATGGATATACATCATAGATGTGGTAAGGATACATAGAGAACCACTATTGATTTTATGTGATCAAGATCTATGACTCACCTACATGTTCTCTAAATGTATCCAACATGCCCCAAATAGTAATCTAAATTTCAGTATGGCCTATCAACCTAGAAAAGAGGATAGTATTAGTGGATAATTAAACAACTAGAATTCATGAAAAATGGATGTTTTATGGAGATAAAATGAATATAAGACCAACATCCACCTCTAGTAGTGTTCTCTTATAATAATAAATTGGCTTGATTGTCTAAATGGCTCCATATATTTCAATTTATGGGAATGATGAAGAACAATAGTAAAATAGAATTAATTATGTGAAGATATGCTTCTAGGACCTATGATTATTGAATTAATGGATGAAAATGTGAATATCATTCAAGAACATATCAAGGAAACCCAAAGTCAACAGAAGAGTTTTAAAGACAGTTTTCAATGAGAAATAAAGTTTAATGTTGGAGACATGGTATTTATCCACATATCTCCATGGAAGAATATCATGAGATTTGTGACAAAGGGAATGATATGTTTTGAGTACAATGGCCCCTTCTGAATTTTTGATTGGGCTAGAGTTATGGCCTATTGACTACAAAATCCACCTACTTTGTCACTAGTACATGATGTATTCCATGTATCCCTCTTGAAGAAGTGCACACAGGATCCCTAAAATGTACTATATCTAGTAGTTTTACAATTTTAAAGTGATATCTCATATTAAGATAAGTCAGTGAATATGTTGAACAATAGTGTTAATGTTCTATGAAACAAGGCTACTCACCTGGTATATAAATGTTTTAAAACATATGATAAAATTATATAATAGTATAAGTAAATAAATGTGATTTTATTAATATTAAATCAAATAGTATAACACTACCCCCACCCATGAGAGAATAAAAAAAGTGTGTATCTTATAAATGAAAATATGATATAATTATCTCATAGTATATGTAAATAAATGTTTTAGAAAATATTATTCAATTGTTGACATTGTTATATAACATAAATGTTTATTTTAAATATTATAAATAATGTAATTATTGAAAAGAAAGTTTATTTTCATAAAATATATTCACAAATAAATATTAACTTATATTATGATTATAATAAAATTTTATGAGAACTTCATTATTTTCACAATGTTTTATCAAATTAGTTATAATTTTATAGCTGGTTATCTCCAATTAAATGATGATTCTAATTAAAAATTAATTTATAATATGTAATAAATTACTTTCATTAAATGAACATAAATTTTAAATTATGTAGGTTTAAAAATGGTGAGGGTGATATTTTTATATTTTTCATAAATATTCGAATTTCTATGATAAGTAAAATACTGTAATTTAGGGTATATGTTAAATACAGTTTTAACGGTAATCATTGATGTAAGCATAATAACCTAAAAATTATCCTTCTATATTTACTTCCTTTATTCATGTTATCATCAATATTTATTTTCATGAAGAAAAATATTAAAATAGTGAATAAAATAATTGGAAACACCCCCTTTATCCAATTGAAATACAACCCCTAGCCTCCTCTTCTCCTCAGACCATCTAAGCAATGATCCTTGCACAAATTCTACCAAATCCTCTTTCCAGGACCCTTTACCATGTTTAGGAAAAAAATTTATCAACGAAATACCAAAACCAATTTACCTATAGAGGTTATCAAGTAGGGTATTTCAAGAGTACATTTATTCAACTGGAAAACACTCAAAGACAAAAGGTATGGGATTCATTCCGAACATCCATTTTTCATCATACTAAAATTTAAATCTATTTACCACAATTTATATCTTAATTATTTTTATATATTTATTCTAAATTATGTATATTTGTTCCAAACACATGTATCCAGATCATTACATAATTATTTGATAAGGAAATACAAGTTTCTAAAAGTTTCCATTCATGATTATTCCTGATATGTAATCCCGATTAAATTGAACGTCCCAATTGCATTCACATATTAAAGTGAAATCCATAACATGTTTTGATCAAGAACTATTTTTTTGAAATTATTCATTTTATCATGAAAAAATATATTGGATTATATCCAGTTTTATACAAAAAATTATGTCATTTTTTATTTAAATAATCGTTGATATTTTCTATAAATCGCACTAAAATGTTTTATTTGTAATATTCCCTAAAAACTTTTTTTTCACGTTTTCAGATAAATTTGACATCAATTAACATTATATATGCCTATTTTACGTTATAAATGTCCATTTGTAATTTAAATTCATTCTTTCATAGACACTATTATGAAATTCCCTTTGGATATGCCTTATGATATGATTATGATATCTGATTCTTTCCAAGGTTAACCCATATATTTATTTTTGACTCTTTATGTACGATTATTTATGAAAAACACATATTGGGGAACATATTATGATAGGTGAGCCCAGATCTCACTCTAATGCATTGGGTAATGTTTAGTCTTATGAGACGTCCTGTGGAATAGTCTTTGTGGTTAACCATAACCCATGGTCCTTGTGCAATGGTCTTGGTGGCTATCCTTGACATGTAATCATCAATGTGAAATGTTCCATGACTCATGCTTATTTCATTAATTATTTTTCTCCCACAATACTTGGAATCCATGGTTACATGATACCATGATATTTATGTTTTTCTTCTATTTGTTAATTCCTTTTTATGGAATCATCTTATGCCATTTAAAACAAGTGATATTCCTTATTATTATGTTTACTACCTTACTTAGCGTTTTATCTCATTATACGGTTCTTTTATTCCCCATGTTTTTATACAGATGTAGGGATAATAGGGTGTAATTTTATCATTATGATGATTAAATAAAATATGTCATTATTTATGTATCATGCATTCTAATTATTTATATAATCATACAAATAAACTAGAATTTACAGCCATTGGCTTTTGATTGTTGGTTAAATATGATTAAAATAATAAAATAATATGTGTAAAATGATAAGTGTATTATACCACACATAAAATATTTCATTTAAATGGCATCTCAAATATTGGTTATGCCCTAAGTTGATAGTACAAGTATGGACCCTAATGGTATTGGGATTTATCATTTATTGTTGATATTAAACTATCTATTTCACTACTATTTATTAATACCATGACTTTAATTTTGACTACTATAAAGTTATTTTAGTATAAGATTTCATAAATTCATAAACAGATTCAAGTATACACCAATTATTTCATGATTGAGTTATACAATGTTAGGGTTGGCCTAAGAAGTTTTTATATGCACAAACATTACAGGGAAAACTCCATGTAATTTCCCTTTTAGTTAATAATTTTTATATATAATAGTTGGTCAAATAGTTATTATATTATCGATTGGATAGCTGAGAGATAGTGCAAGTTTATGTTTTTAGAATCTACTGAACAAAAATGAATGAGGCCACATTATAATAAATAGTTCTGGTGCAATTTATGTTTTATAAATTTTTTTAGTCTCTATATTTTTTTATAATGGTATCTATGTGTTTTAATTACAACAAGTACTATTATTTTCTTTTATTCATATAGTTATATTTCTACTTATTTTATTATACTATATTAGGTATTTTGTTCCTTGTTTATTTATATTGAAAATGTCTAACATATAAATTATTTAGGTCAATGACTTGATGTAAACTAGATTTTAATTATTATATTAATCAATGTGGGAAAATAAATCCCACATGGTGGTCTTACACGCATAGTTATAAACATCATCCCATGGGGATTTTTTAAATATCCATAGGTTTTGACAAATAGATTCGAGCATTTTCATGAAATCCAATTTTTTATCACTAAATTATCACAGTTGAGCCTTGGGACTCAATAGTAATACCAAACAAATTTCACCCTGCTTTTTATAATTATTGTATATTTTCTATTAGTGAAAAAATAACACCAAAATTAATTTACATGGAACACTTGTGAGAAAACCATAATATAGTTTTCCATTGTTAATCCTTATGGACCATACTCACATTCCTTCCATGAAAACACAATGAGTAATTACATGTACTTCCTAGTCCCAAGGTACAAAAAAATTACCATCAGAATCAAATCTCAATTACAATCCATGTCTCACACATGAGTCATTTTACACCAATAACACTTGATCCAAATATGGGGATTTATCCAACAATATTCAAAAAGAGGCCCCCTGATGACTCCCTAACATTAATCTATATAATTTTAAAACTGTAGGCATTACATTAATCTAAAGGGGGCACGCCCCTCAACATTCATGTTATTGAATATAGAAAGATTACAAAAATATTATCATGGAATTCTATAGTATTATACATCACTGAATCCTAGAATTTCATCACTCTCATCATTAAAATGAGTAACATAATTGAATTTATGGAACATCTATGGAATTATACAAAAATCCATGTCAAAAGGAATAAATTGATCTTTTGAAGACATTAAAATTACCACATATAATCACAAAAATACAGAACAAACCATATTTATAAAATTCAAAATAAAAAATTTAACATTTTAAGCCACGATCAACATTTTTTACCTATATATTATTAATAATTTCATTACCAAAATAAAAGTCATCCTCTATTTGAAATTATGGAAATACAAATAGACACATACCAAAGGTTTAAAAAAAACATTTGTATATGTCATCCTATACAAATTTTTTTTCATTATCATTGGTATATGGTCATTTTCTGAATTCGATTAAAATTGATTCCTAAACATATTAGTATATCTTATAGATATACCAATGATTATGAAAATATATTGGAGATGGATGAATGGGATGAAGGTATACCAATAGTTTTTAAAATCGTTGGAATAAAATCCTTATAAAAAATGGTTTAAAAAAACCATTTGCATAGTATACCCTAAAATAAATTGGGCATCAACTGTCCATAATTCCTAGTTCAATAGAGATTAATCCAAATGTGTTCTTCTTCCTAGGCATGGAGATAAATCTTCTCCACTAAAGGAAATACATCCATAGTATATATTTTAATTCGTTTTTTATCCAAAATATAAATTTTCAGTCTCCATCCAAGAATCATTTTCTATGAAATTTTTTTTCTTCCCCATTAACAAAAATAACTTATCCCATAAGGTTATCATTAGATTATTATTTAATATTAAATTAATAAGCTCTAAATACATCATCTCTTTTCTAAACCACCATTTACATTTATTTTATAGGTGTCCATGAATAACCAACAATTTTTTGTCTTATTCTATATTAATTGAATGAAGGTTTGGTTTATTTATATTTTAATTGAATTTCATAACCAATATGATTATGTTCAATGAATTTTTTTTATTTAGTTACTCTCTAAATCTATTTAAATCATAGATGAACCTGATTTTTGATATGATTAAATATTCATGTGAGTATTGAAAAAATGGTTTTAAAAAATATTTAGAGGGAGAATTAGTAAATTTTCTAGGTTTTCATTCATTATTTTTCTTGTTTTCTACAAGGTAAGTTGTGTCTAAAATAAATATTTGATTTTTTATTATTGGATTTCATAGATCATTTGTAATACATATTTTTTTTATAATATTGTTTTTCCTTTGATGATGATATTAATGATCATATCATTAAAATAAATCCAGAATTAGAAAAAATGTGGCTTTCATTTGGACTTGGGACTACGACAAACATAAAAGATTACATATCGTCTAGCATAAAATAAACATTAGATACATGAAGGAATGATAAACATTATAATGTAGATTCAAGTACATGTTAATGGCCGATGTAGGACAACCTTCCATTCTTTCACTTATGCACAAAGCGCTGGATAAAATATCAACCTATAATAATACTTTATTTACTTGGTTCAATATTAAAATCATTCTACTAACAAATGATTAGTTATTATTATGGATATTATTTATTTATATAAAAGAATGTTAAGTACATGGGAGCAATGTGGGATGAAATTACAAATATATGATATATGTGTTAAAATGAATAAATTCAAAGTGAAATAGAATATAATGGTTATTTATGACCAATATAATTTTTTAATGACGAAACCGCTGCATGATTGTTATTATAGAGAATTTAATCATTTTTTTGAAAGGTTAAATCAATCGAATTATATGTAATCACTATAATGTTCAATTGAAATCTCAAAAAAAATATCATATTTAAAAAAATGTAACCAGCACTCTTGACCAATATATAAATAGTAACATGACAAGGGATTATAATTTGTAACTCTCTATTTTTTTTGGTAGAGGGAAGAGGTGGTTGATCAGACCCTATGAAAACAAAATAATTACAAACTGAAATAACTAGGATTTAAAATAAATAAAGCAAACAAATCAACCCATTACACACTAAAAACTACAGAAAAGAAAATCAATATCATAACCAAAATAACTAATCCATACAAACTAAATATAATTTCAATGACTTGATCTAATCCAACTAGGCATCAGTAGGCCGAAGATACATTAAAATACATCAAAAAAATCAAAAATAAAAAGAACAGAACAAATTTGAACTTAAAAAAATGATATTATATAGAAATAAAAGAAAATTAACCCACATGAACAATTTTAAATAAAACCCTAATACAAATTCATCGAACTGAAAAATATATATAAACCATTCCAATCCAAGATAAATCAACCTTAAGTAAACAAACCATAAACAATAAGAACTACCAAAATGGATTTGAATCTATAAAAAAATGTCATCTATTTATACAATCAAATAAAATATGAGAAACTATACATAATATTTTTTATCTAAAATATCCATCAAAATTACATACTGAGATAAAACCATAGTTGACAAAAATAAGGGTAGTTTTTATACACTATCAAGATATGATTATATTTTAGGTGATATATGTTGTTTTTTGTTTTCTTTTTAATTTTTTTTCATATGGTTTCAAATTTCTCATAATTATTTAATAAATTTTAATTATAATATTTTATATAACAATTAATGAATCAAAAAAAAATAAACTATTCTATTCGAAGGAATTGAATTCCAATAATTTTTCAGTTTCATAAGGGAAAAAGTAGTAGTGGTTTTTGTAGGAGTTAAAAAATAGATTCCTAGAGCATGATTAGCCACAACTAAATTATAATCATTAGTTTAATATAGAATGAATGAAAAAAAGTAGGAGTAATTGATTATACTCGTATGAATGATAGAAAATTTAACATTTTATTTCACTCAATCCAAATATTTTTAATGAATTATATTTTGATAAAGGATGTTTTTTGCATTATAAAATGAAAAACACAAATGAAAAATGTGCCTAATATGTACCTTGAATGAAACTAATGACTAATAATAAAATATAGTCTACCATTTAGAGAATAATATTCCATGTCCAGTAATGAATTAGTCAAATCAACATGGAGTGAGATAATTGTTGATGAATACAACCTTCACTATTGTAAATACATTATACCAACACTACAACTTTGTTACATTCACTAATAATACCACTTTAGTTTATAATAATATTTAATAAAGATCTATTAGAGGTATTTTATTTGAAATATTATGGAGGTAAACAACTAACCCATTATATAGTGAATCAACATTTTGTAAAATATATGAAATTTTAAATAAATGGAATGGCCTATTTTAATGTGAGATTGTAAATATTTTCTATTTTTTGAATCAACATATTTAGTTGTTGGGAAATTTACCCAAACACATAGTTATTTTTATGTATCATATATCCAATTGAAAAATCCCAAATAACTTATAATATGAAACAAAAAAACATTTTATTGTATGATCTATGCTTAGATTATATAGTGACACCATCAAATCAACAAAATGTAATAAATATAAAGAATTTTTCTAGGGGATAACACCTAAAAAATGTCTATGAATTGAATCTGAGGAATTATCATACAACATATTTTCAATGATATCATTATATTTAATTATGAAGTGGATAAGGTTTTTTATGGATCCCTTGAGTATGTTTATTATTTTATGAGTTTTTCCATGATAAGACAACTAGGACACATGTCTATGGACACATTATTCAACTAGTTTAAATCACCATTCTAGATGATTGGGCTAGGTTGTTTGACACATTTTTTAATTTAGGCTTATTTGATATGAAATTAAGCCACCGAAATGATTTTTATTTTCAAGGAATGAATTTAAATACATTACAACGTTCATTAAATGATATTAAATGTAAGGAAAACCATCAATGGTTCCATTCTCAAATGATCTCCCTACCATTCAATGGGGATGTGGATTGACTATAGGTTTGATTAATATTCCCAGAACACCCCACATCTATATAAAATTAATGTTAATTAATTTATTATATGTGTCACTAAAATTTTTAAAACTTTAAATTCAACATTGTGAATGACTATAGAGTAATATTATTTTATTTTAATTGATTTATGATTATACTATTTACATTTATGTAGAGTTTTATTGTTTTCCATTCCAGTATTGTTATGATCCAAATATATTTTCATTAGAAAATGAATTCACTATAGGTGAATAATAAGATATTAAAAAATTACTATAAATAAAATTTATAAACAATATATGTGTCCATAATATTGTGATTTCCATTGATTTGAATAAATTTTGTGCTCAAGTGGAATGATTTTCCTTTCAGTTTGGTGTTTTTTAATATTGATAACATAAATAATTAGATATGAAACAATTCTAAACATATGAACTCATAATAAATTATAAATTATATTTTCTATATTAATTTTTTTAATTATAAACATTTTATTATTGAATATTTTCATGTATCATATTCTTTTTGTAAAAAATATTATATCATATTGTAGGGTTTTTTGAAGATATTTTTGATTTGATAAAATGAGGGGAAAATGATGTGTGGAACATTATAGGTTCTTTGGGAATATGTGTGGGAGTATACTCTATATAATATCAGAGAACTCTATACCAGTGGATATTAAACTTTTGGTATAACCTAATTGTTTGTGATCAGAACCAATGGTTGATAGACAATTGGTAAATATCTATAAAGACTATTATCAATAATCCTTCTATATTGTGTAATTTCTACTGACCTATACCAATGGTTTGTGCGTAACCATTTGTATTGGCCTATTCAAATGACCTAATTCCCAACAGTTTAAAAAACTTTTGGTATATGCTATAACTATAGTTTTATGGCCTATGGTAGTTTTTTGAATCTACCAGTATTGGCCAAACTTTTTTCTAGTGATGATTTAATTTGAAATAATACATTCATTTAAATGTCCCATGGTCATAATAGTTGTTGGTTCTGATTAATAATCCTAAGAAACCCATAATATAAATTAGATTATGTACACCATCAATGGAGGCCCAAGACCACCACGTAAAAATATATATTCTAAAGATACAAAACAATTCAACAATTTAATAGTTATGATGAATTCCCATGCAATGATGGAATGTTTATCAACATTTATAATGGATTTATATGGTATCAATTGGAAACTAAAAGCAAAATTTCACATTTAGGTCATCAAAACTCTTAATATATCATGACTACAAAACTAATCCACATTAAAATTGATAGAGAATAAAGTTATATATTTTAGTCCATCTATATTATCCTCAATGTTATATACTCTTCTAATATAGGAATTCAGTTTGATCGAAATTTAGAGAAATAAATGAACCAGGGAAAACCCCTAAAATAGGTAATATCCCAAATGAAAATTTTATAGCACATGATTACTCAATAAATATGATATAGAAGTGATAGGGCTATTACAATCAACTCTAATATTATAATACATATAATAGAAATCTAAATTCGTAATAAATGGGGGATACCATGGTGATGAATGGGAGGAGTAAAGGGGATCCTCTACCAAAATAAATGGAATAATCATTGGAAATTTTTGGGTTATAAAGAATTATATAAAGGGGTAAAAATACTGATTTCCCAAAAAATGAATCTCAATCCCACCAACAAGAAAGTTCCATTTTAGGTCCCCTGATTATCTACCTAGGTCCACCATGTGGCCAATTATAGGCATAATAACCCACTAATAATCCCTTGATGTTCCTGGTTTCTTGTAAGAATCTGGTTCTTGTTTTGGATGTACGAGTTTCTTCTTTTCGTTTTTCTTTATGTCTTTTTACGAAAATAAGGAAAATGGGGAAAAATTCCAAACTTTGTTAGTACACACCAGTTACTTTTACACACGCACTGTATTTTGGCCCTGTGGGATGAGTACATAGGGCGTGTAGCCCATTTAGCGAAGAAAGGTGTAAAAATCGACTACACGCTGTGTAGTGGTTATTTAAATGCAGTGTAGTTATTCAGTTGGTGAATAGTAAGGTGGTGGAAGTAGCTGCCAGCTGAGTGACAATATAAGACGTGTATTCAGAAATACACGACGTGTACTCATGTCGAAGAGTGAACAGTTCGGTGGGGAAAAGTAGCCACCAGAAGTACATTTAAATGATAAAAAGTACACGTTGTGTACTGGAGTGTGACGACGCATTGTTGTGGGCGCTCTCAAGAATATTTATACTAAATGTAGCATAGTGGCTGACCAAGGTCATTCTCTTGAGGAGCTTTTGTGGTTAATAAATCACTACTTCTAGTCCACCTAATCTAATTTTTTTTTGTTTAATGTTTTATGAAATAAATGTAATTTAATAAAATAAATGTAATTCATAAATTAGACGAATCTAAAATTTAATTCTAAATTACCATTCAATGCTAAACAAAATGTAATTAGGGAATAAAGGAAGTTCTCCCGAGATAATATTCAGGGAGCACCTTCATTGGCCAGCTTCAAATATTCTTAGTGTACACACTCCATCGTATGTATGCACACCTTATTCTACCCCAGTTGTGAATGAAAAGTATACTTTGCAATCGCCAAGCACACCCTCCATCCACCTCCTCAATCGAGGGAAAATGGTTTTAGATTATGAAGGTAACCTTTAGACAACCATAGTGAGGATTACAACCACTATAAATTATCATTATAATTAACTCAAAGAATATTAAGAATATGGTCTTGGGTTCAAGAACCTGATTACCCCCTTAAGATATTCCTCTTATTAGATACTCATTATCATGAGTATTATAGTTCATGATGGTAAGATGAGAGGAAGAAAAGAGGGTGAATCGGTGGACCCAAAAATAAAAACAATGCATGAATTTATTAGAAATAGAAATTAGAATTGAAAACTAAAAATAATGAAAATAGATAAAATAAAAATAAACGGGGAAGATTTGTGGCCGGCCTCCCTCTGTGGATATCTCCTCCTTGGTGCCTTGAATGAATGGATGGAGAATGGGATGCTTTGGGAAGGAGGCGAGGGCCTCCTTTTATATGTAGAATTCTAATCCCGAAATTTTTCACGTTTTAGATCCCATTAATAACCTATTCACGCATTCTAGCCTTCATTAATGTTGTTCATAAATATCATGGTCATCCTTTCACAAAATTTCAGATAATTTGAAAATTTTATGAAGGGGTTATGAATTTTTCATTATCGGTTTCTATTTCTGGATGAAGCTTCTAGGAAGGTTACTCCAAACCCCTATCATTAAATAGCCTCATTAATGACCTCCCAAATCCCCCATATTTATTGTAGAGATGGCCCTATTTGTCCTCGTTGTATCCCAGGTGGAAACACATCATTTAGATCTGTGTAGGCCGAGTTTGATGTCTGTTACCTTGGGTGGGTCCACGTTGTCCGCACAGAAAAATTCCCAACTTCAAAGAATTTTTAGACCCTTTATATGGACGAATCAGCTCTGGGTCCCGAAGACAAAAATGAATGAAATAAAATTAGTATTATAACATAATTTGAATCAGAAAATTCGGAATTTTTTTTCCGGAAATGACTAAAATACCCCTGATGTAAAAATCTATCAAAAATCCAGAATTAGTCATTTTTTACATTTGGGCTTAAAATAACACTAAAACCGAAAAAATGACAATTACCCATCCAATAACACTTTTGTGGGATTATAAAAAATGATTTACAGTATAAAATATATGAAAATATGAGCTTCATCCCTCCCCCACAATTAAACATTGAACTCCTGGGTAATCATCTTACATCCAAATCAAAATCCACACAACAATCAAAAATGAGAAAATATCAATGATTTTATCCAAAATAGAATTCCATAATGTCCTATATATGAATAATTATTCTTTATTATTTTCATTTCAATCACATAAATTTTTCAACTTCATAAATCAATCCATGACCCAATCACAACCTACCTCACATTAAATTTTATGTCACTCTTCACTCAAGAGAAATTCAATCTAGAGTTATACTCATACTTGAAAATCACATGTATCACCATTGGTTTGTGAAAAATTATCATTTCTCCATAGCGTGAAACATGAAAATGAATTTCATCATGAGGGATTTAATTAATGGTTCAAATGATTTTGTGGCTTAGGGTTGGTGGGAAAATTATTGAAAAATGTTCCCGGTTAGAAAGAGGAGGTCGGACTTTTAAGTACAATGCATGATTAAATCAAGTGAAAACACAAGAAATTACTCACTCAATACCACTTGAAAATATGAAAAACAACACCACCCCTTTTTATTACATGGTACATGAGCCAATAAGTGATTATAATGAATGATATCATCTAAGCTCTCCTCTTTTTTTTCAATGCTCCAGAAAGGCACAACTTTATTTTCTTTTTTATTTTTTTTCATTGAGGATGAGCTGAAAATTGAATACAATGAATGAATGAAAATTCATGCCCTTGATTTTTGATAGGGACATGAGTCATAAAATAATGTACAATGATGAATTCAACCTCATCTCAATTTTTTTTATATTCTTTTTTTGAAGGAGAAATGGATGAAACAAATTAAGCAC
This sequence comes from Viscum album, assembly GCA_963277665.1. NCBI lineage: Eukaryota > Viridiplantae > Streptophyta > Magnoliopsida > Santalales > Viscaceae > Viscum > Viscum album. The sequence goes on from OY728126.1 coordinate 1,153,602,507, forward strand.
AATGAAATGATGACACATGCCCAATTATCTTATTATCCACAGCCCAAAATATTTACACACACTTCACACTACCCATAAATGATACACATCCCAATGAAATCACACGAAAGGCCCTTCCCCCACACTCAATCTTTAAATAACCATGAAAAAATACTAAAAGTACGGGTAGGTAAGGAGAAATTGGCTTGTAATGTGGCTTAAAACCTATAATGCAATTCATGTCATCTAAGGGATTACAAAGGATAAATGTAAAGGTGGGTCTCAAGATAAAATGTTGCTAGCCAAAGAGATGCCTCAATCATTTTAAATACATTCCATGAAATCCAATGTTTCGAAATAGAATTATTCACAAATTCTGGTTCTCACACAAAATTCAAGTTTCACTCAAGAAAGTGTGGGTATTAGGAAGAATATGTAAAAGTGGTTTAGAATAACTCACAGGATTGGAATAATATTTTGAGTCAGTGTTTCATGGTCATGGATTTCAAAAATCAGTCAAACTCATAAAAATGATTGATAATCCAAATCAAGAAAAATGTTTTCACATCAACAATTATTTAAAATCCATTATTTCAGAAATCATTTCAACTCTATCAAAATAAAATGATGTGTGAAAAGTTATAAGAATATTCATTAAAGCTCAAAAATCCTAAAATTTAAAAAAATTGAAAAACACACAAGATGAACTATGCAGGTTGACACTCACCCACACTTAAATTTAACTACCCCTTATCTCAACTCAACAAAATATAAATATAATGGTAGAAAATTAAAGGGAAGGAAAGATACATCCTGACATTATTTTAGAGGTGGATGCCTTGAGTTCAGCTCCTAGAAGCATCCACTTTAAAACTACAATAATGTAAGGAAAATACATAAGAAAAATAAATAAAAAGAATGAGAAAGGGAAAAGAAAAGAGATAATGCTTGGTTTAGACCCCCAAGCATGCTAGGTTTTTACTGCCCCTAGTCAGGCAGTTTCAGTGGTTTATCCCCAATCAGAAGGTTGGAGTGGTTTATTTGAGATGAACCACCACATCTGAGTTTTCCCAATGTCCATGATTAAACAGTGAATTTATAGAACCCCAAATAAGATAATAATGTTCCCAACCCCATAGAAAGAATAAAGAAGAAATTTTCTTTTCAAAGTGGGAGGGATAAAAGATAAGGGTGCTCCATGTTAACTTCAGTGGCGTCCTCCTCCATGTGATATGAATGTTGATGTAGAGGAGGTAGTCACACCACCACCAGCTTCTCTAGCTCTTCTTCGTGGATTACCACAACATTGGTTGTCTCATCATCAACATCCAAGGCCCGATCCATTTGTGCTATATCTGAAATTTCCAGAAAGGAGAAGTCAGAAAACAATTCAGTTTGCATAAAATTAAAACATGAAAAATCAATAAAGAAATCTTCTCTTTCAAGTAAGTCAGCTGGGAAATTGATTTCTTCTGATAGGACCATTGGAAACTCCATCTCAACAGGTGCATCTTCTTATTCATCTTCCAAAGAAATAGTGAGGTCAAAAGGTACAGATTGTTCAATATCAAGCATGCAAAATCATGTTTTATGTTATCTTCGACAACGTTATTCCAAGATTCATCCAAAAAATGTAGACATCTGATTAGTGCATCAGTTGGAATGTGTACTTCTGGGATCTCCTTGAGCAATGGCTGAGTGCGGGATAATGTTATATGTTCCTTTAGAAGTTCTTTCTCACCAGCCTCAGGTTCATTAACATAAAATATGATTGGTGAAATCTCTTCCACCACTTGTTCTAGTTCAGGTTCCAGCTCAGGTTCCAGTTTCTCCTGGGATGTGCGTACATATTCTACAATCAATTCTATTTATCTCTCTAGGTTTTTCACTTTATCGCTAATCCTATGAAACTGACCATGAAGTTCATTATAAACATTTTCTTTCACTTGATATTGGTCCGTCCATGCATAATAATCATAATATCAATACATCATGAACAAAGAAGAAGTTTTTTTTCTTTTTGAAATTTATGATTTTTTTTATTTTTTTTAAATGAATGAAAAATTATTTAGAAAAAGTGAATAAAAATAGTGAATGAAAACCACTTGGATCCCCAGTAATGACACCAATTTGACGAAGCATTGTCGTGTTCACTGTAAAAAATATTTATACTAAATGCAGCATAATGGCTGACCTAGGTCGTTCTCTGGAGGAGCTTTTGTGGTTAATAAATCACTACTTCTAGTCAACCTAATATAATTCTTTTTGTTGTTTAATATTTTATGAAATAAATGTAATTTAATTAAATAAATGAAATTCATAAATCAAACGAAACTAAAATTTAATTCTAAATTAGCATGCAATGCTAAACAGAATGTAATTAGGGAAGAAAGGAGGTTCTCCCGAGAGAATATTTAGGGAGCACCTTCACTGGACAACTTAAAATATTCTTAATGTACACACTCCATCGTATGTGTGCACACCATATTCTACCCCGGTTGTGAATGAAAAATGTACTTAGCGATCACCAAGCACACCCTCCATCCACCTCCACAATCGAGGGAAAATGTTTGTAGATTAAGAAGTTAACCTTTAGAAAACCACAGTGAGGATTACACCCACTATAAATTATCCTTATAATTAACTAAATTAATATTAAGAAAATGGTATAGGGTTCATGAACCTGATTACTCCCTTGGGATATTCCTCTTATTAGTTACCCATGATCATGAGTATTATAGTTCATGATGGTAAGATGAGAGGAAGAAAAGAGGGTGAATCGGTGGACGCAAAAATAAAAACAATGCATGAGTTTATTAGAAATCTATATTACAATTGAAAAATAAAAATAAAGAAAATAAATAAAATAAAAAGAAAGGGGGGGTGATTTGCGGCAAGCCTCCCTCGGTGGAGATCTCCTCCTTGGTGCCTTGAAAGAATGGATGGAGAATGGGATGCTTTTGTAAGGAGGTGAGGGCCTCCTTTAATAGGCATAATTCTACCCCCGAACATTTGCACGTTGTAGACCCCCTTAATGACCTCTTCACACGTTCCACCCTTCATCAATTTTGTTCATAAATATCTTGGTCGTCCTTCCCCAAAATTATAGATAATTGTGAAACTCTATGAAAGAGTTATGATTTTTTCATTATCAGTTTCTGTTTCTGGATGAAGCTTCCAGTAAGGTTTCTCCAAAATTATGTCGTTCAATAGCCTCCTTAATGACCTCCAAATCCACCATATTTATTTTAGATACGGCCCTATCTGTCCTCGTGGTATCCTAGGTAGAAACAAATCATTTATATCTGTGTGGTCCAAGTTTGTGTCCGTTACCTTGGGTGGGTCTACGCTGTCCGCCCGGAAAAATTCACAACTTCAATGAATTTTTAGACCCTTTATATGGCCGAATCAGCTCCTAGTCCATAAGAAAAAAATGAAGAAAATAAAATATGTATTATAAAAAAATTAACCTGAAAATTTGGAATTTTATTTTCCCGGAAATGACCAAAATACCCCTAACGTAAAAATCTTTCAAAAATCCAGAATTAGTCGTTTTTGACATTTGGGCTCAAAATAACACTAAAACCGAAAAACATGACAATTAACTTTCCAATAAAACATTTTTGGTATTATAAAAAATGATTTACAGTATAAAATATATGAAAATGTGAGATTCATTAGAGTGTACACACTGTGTAGTTTTTTTTGCATACATCCTACAATAGCCTCTTCTATTCACATAGGAAGTTTAGAATGCTAAAGGAGAGCAGGAGAGATGGCTGGATCTTGGAATACCTCATGACCGCACAACGGGAACCCGATTCCATAACCATCGATCACGTTGGGACCGCACGGGTAAGCCCACCCTTCTCCTTAATCCCTTCTTAACAATTCCATCTCGTGGGGAAGTTATTTCTTGTTGATTGTGTAGTTTTTTATCTCAGATCTATTCCTTTCTCGTGCGTTTTAGGAGGTGACATTCACATATGACGACTAGGGGTGATCGAGGATGGTGGTCTGGTGTTTAAATTCCAACTGCTGTGTGTTTTTGTGTACTGTTGGGCTACGAACCCATTTTTAGGGTGTCGTATGGTTGTGGCCTTTACTGAAAAGTTATATATAATTGTATAGATAATATAATGATAAGTTTAAACTGCAGTTTGGGATCACTGCATGGATCCAGGACCACCCCAAGGGTGCGTTCTTTTATTTATCCATTTGTCAAGGATACCCAAGGGTATTCCATGATTATATTGTGCATTGCATTTTCTTGAGAGAAAATTTATATAAATTTTTGGTTTATGTATTGTGCTTAGCCCGATTATTTGAGCCTGAGGGTAGTGTTCTATTTAGCCTAAGGGCAATGTTCTTTTTTTCATTAAGGAAACTCCTTTCATGCTTGTGGGCTGTAGATTTTGTTACTAAGGGCGTCACTTCGTACGCCTGAGGGAAATATATTTTATGCCTATTAGCAATTAAATGCGGGTTTCGATTCTTATTACCTGAAGGTAATGATTGTTTATCTGAGGAAAATGTATCATGAATATTCACTGTGGTAATTTTCATATGTTTAACCTATCAAGTTAAATACCGGGCATGTAATGGTTAAATTAATATTAAAAATGGAAACATAACTGGTAATGATAGTTACTTTTGTGTACTTCTTAGTTTATTGCATTTTCTACTACACACTCTTGTTGAACATTTTCACTGAAAGTTGGGAAAGGGCCATTGGTGGTTGCCTACTGAGATTTATTTCTCACACCCTATTTGGGTCATGTCGTTGGCACAAATAGACAATGTTTCTGTAGGTGTCGATCAGGGAAAGGGTCCCTATATAGGTACATGATTGTTGTAGAGGAGTAGAAGATCATGGGACTGAGCTTAAGCTCGCGATGCTGCTGAGTTCCTATTGCACTATTTTTTTTGTTTAGTTGTACCTTGTACTTTGAGATGTATTGTTTTGTATTGCAGTTTATCTTGTTCTGGCTATTTTCATAGAATACCTTCATGTTGCATCTTGATATATATATTTGACTACTGGTTCTCTTTTACTTCGGTTATCTATTTTAGTTATATATTGTTTACTACTTCCACTATTGCATGTTTATGCTATTTATCTCTTTCACTACGTTACAGATTGACAAATGGGGGAATATTTTTTGCACTATCAGACCAGGGCCCTCGCTGCTAGTCAGCAACCTCTCGCGTTTGCGGAAATGCGTTTGAGGTCTTGTGACCTACTGGGTTCGGGGCACCCGGGGTTTGGCACCTGGATCTGGGACGTTACAAAGTGGTATCAGAGGCATGTTCTTTTCATTGACTTACTATTTGGATCCTTATTCAGGGATAGGATGGAAATGTTAGTCGGTGATAAGTTGTGCTCGGGAGTAGCTAACCTATTTACAGGGAAAAACCAACTTTCCTCGTTATTGTAATTATTACTGGTTTTTCAATTTTACAGTAGATATGATTTTCACCGTAGTGTGACACATTTTTGGTGTGATGCTTATATGTTTATACTGTGTTCTATTTAGTTGCTACCCAATGAGATGAAGGTATTCCATCTCTATCTTCATTTAGTCACACGCTAGAAATCGCATTCCATGCATACATTCCATGCAATGTAGGTGCATTAGAAATTTCATGTTGTTGTGATAATTTATGTTCTAGAAAATTATAATGTTGTGATAGATGCTTTGATACATACCTACTATTTGATATGGTATTTTTGTTTAAGGTTTTGATAGAATGAACACCAAAATTTGGTTATTGAGGAGTATGGGACCCCAATGACTGGAATTTGGTGGATCATTAATGTTCTTTCCTTGTTATAACATATATAAGATTCCTTGTTTTGATTCGCACAGAGTATAGGCCCTCACAGATATGAAATTAGAACTTGTGTGTTGTTTTAGTGTTTTTTTCTAGGATCCGGAGTAGTATTTGAGGCTAACTTTTAGAAAACCCAGAATACATGCTGTGTAGTTCTATGGACACACGCCATGTGTTTTTCTATTCATAAAGAAATAAAAACTTGTTATGTACACGCCGTGTACCATCAGTCCACGCCGTGTAGTCGCATTCTGTGTCATAGACCATGTGGGTGGGGATACGGGATAGGGAATGGCTTAGGGGAACACGTCGTCTACTGGTTGTACCCACCGTGCAGTTTTGACCTAGTGTCTGCACATGTAACTGAAGACATGGACGAAGGAAACCTTAAGACATCCACGACGTGTCTAACTTTAACACGTCGTGTATTCTGACCCTTGTACCTGGTCGTGTCATGAATAACACAGGATGGTAAAAGCATGTACAGTACACGCCATGTACCTGTGGGACACGCCATTTAGTTTTGTTTTAGGAAGAGTCGTGTGGAATAAGCTATATAGAAGGACCCATGAAGGGAAGTAGGATTCAAGTACACGCCGTGTAGTTCAAGGACACACCGTGTGTTTGGAGTGTTACACAACCTGTTTTAGCTGGAGTACACTCCCATGTGAATGGCTTATGAGAACACGTCTTGTAGTATTAATACACATTGTGTAGTCATGTTTTATAAATCATGAATGCTTTCATTATCCTATTCCATTCTTTGTCTCCTTGTATTCAGTCTATGATAAACATTAACTAAGGCCTTCTTTTGACATTGTACAGTCATGCCATAGAGATGACCTAGAGTTCTTCTCCGAGAGAGCAACAACAATTATACTCTTAAGATGGTAGGCCATGGGATACCATTGGATCATCTGGCAGTGCCAGATGTGACACCAACCGTTATACCGGACATAGGCACGAAGGTGCAGTTCTGTGAAGGTTTCATGCGGTTCATGCAGACCTTCCAAGGAGCACCGCATACCACCACATCTATGTCATAGTTGACGCGTATATTCCACCAACAAAATCTACCTATTTTTTCAAGGGATGGAGGACCACAGGCTGCAGATTCATGCCTGGATTCAGTGCAGACTATTTTTGACCATCTTGAGACGCCTCCACGGTAGAGGGTCAAGCTCGCGACTTATATGTTGCGTGATTCCACAAAAAGGTTGTGGGATGTTACCACCCAGTCTGAGCATCACTGCAACATGGAATGGGAAGAATTATAGGAATCATTCTATGAATTCTTCTTCTTGGATATGGATAGGGAATATCAAACTCAAGAGTTCATGAATCTATAGCAAGGTGCCATGTCAGTGATTGATCATTCTACTCGCATCACCGAGCTTCTGTGTTTTTCACTAGTTCTGGTGGGTGATGAGATATTGAGGGAAATACACTTGGAGGATGTTCTTAGATATAACATCCTAGAACTGGTGAATGTTTTTAGGTTTCCTATAGTGCATGCTATTTTCAACAAGGCACTGATTACTGAACGAAACCTTTGCAATGCTAGTGGTGTGGTCCATGGCGGTTCGAAACTAGTTTATGGTACCATTTCTACCGGTAAGTGGAAGAGGTGGATGGATTTATCTAACAGTGGAAATTCTATATAGAAGAATACTTCAGGTGGGCAGGTCTTGTGTTACCAATTTAGTAAAAAGGGGAACAAGAGACCGCAGTGTCCATGTGACCTAGTGGAGTTCCAAGCTAGCAGCAAGATGGGTCATCTTCAATGATTTTGTAGGGTGTTTCTACTAGTGGAGAGTGAGAGGGGTTTTGTCTAGACTGCACGTGTGGGAGCAGGACCAGCATCTTTTTACCAGTCAGGAAACTGGAATATGTCAGGGTGTGAAGGCATATATGGTGGTCGTGTACTTGGTATCTAGTCACCGGGATCTCAGAGGCAGAAGGGTGGGATAGCTCAGGGTACCCAGGCTATGTCGCAGGGCCGCGACACTGGGCAGACATATGCAGTGAAACAGACCCAGTAGGAGCATGATCCCGGACCTTCTACTGTTAGAGGTACTATTCTAGTAGCTTCTGTTTTATCTTCAGTAATATTCGATATGGGTTCTACACATAGGATTATATCTATTTCATTTTGGAGAGCCTTGGGATCTAGGTTTCTTCTTCTTCTGATGTTATGATGCAAGACACTCTGTTGGGAACTAGAACGGCTGGTGTGCGTCAGTTTAGGGAGTGCCCCCTATAGTTTGGGGGGTGTCACTTTCAGTGGTACCACTATGTCTTAGAGATGATGGGATATAATTTCATTTTCAAGATGGACTGGTTGGTACCCTTTCGAGTCTTTTAGAATTTTTATCATCGTAGAATGAGTTTTACGTCACCAGAGGGTGTAGAGTTTCTATACAAGGACGAATGGGATGTATAGGAGAGATGATCTAGACCTGAGAATCATGAGTGAGGTGGAGTGGTAGCCTATATTGTGAGTTTATATCTTTATGATCAAAGGTCTTGTCAGAATGATTTCCCTCCAGTAGTTGATCATTTCAGGGATATCTTCCCAGACAACTTTTCAGGCCAGCCTCCATAGCGAGAGGTTGATTTATCTATCGATATTATTCCAGGAGCAGCACAGGTGTCCATTCCACCTTATAGGATGTCTATAACTGAGTTGCAAGAGCTCAAGATGCAGTTAGAGGAGTTGCATTTAAAGGTTTTCATCCGAACCAGTACTTCTCCATGGGGTTTGCCGGTCTTTTTTGCAAAGAAGGCGAACGGTACCCTCAGACTCTATGTGGATTATCGGAAGATGAACAAGATGATGGTTATGAACCTATATCCCTTTCCAAGGACTGATGATATTATTTATGAACTTCGGGGAGCACGAGTGATCTCGAATATTGACTTGAGATCCAGATATCATCAGTTGCACATTAGACCATCAGATGAACCTCTCATTGCCTTTAGGAGGAGGTATGGGCTATATGAGTAAATGGTGATGCCGTTTGGACTCACGAACACACCAAAAATTTTCATGTCTCTGATGAATCATGTGTTACACCCTTATCTGGACTCTTTTGTGGTCGTTTTCATGGACGGTATCTTATGTACTCTCATACTCGACAAGACCATGCTACCCATCTTGAGATCATATTGAGTACACTGAGAGAGCACTGACTATATGCTAATATCTCAATGTGCCACTTTTGGATGTACTAAAGAAACTTCTTGGGACATATTATCTCAGTGGCAGGAGTTGTAGTAGACCCATTGAAGGTGAGAGTAGTAGTTTCATGGGAGATGCCTAAGAACATGTTTTATATACAAAGTATAATGGGGTTGGATGGTTATTAAAGGTGTTTTATACATGACTTCTCCCACTTAGCAATGTCATTGATGGGTTATACTAAGAAGGGTGTAAAGTTCTTTTGGGCAGAATCTTGCGAGATAGCCTTTCAGGAGCTGAAAGGACGATTGACATCAGCACCAATCTTTATACTTCCAGAGAAAGGGAAGAGATATACAATTTAATATGATGGATCAGGTATCGGGATGAGAGCATTGTTGATGCAGGGCGATCTAGTAGTTGTGTACAGGTCTCGACAGTTCAGGCCACATGAGAGGAATTACTCGACGCACGACATCGAGTTGGTTGTAGTTGTTCATGCATTACGTGATTGGAGACATTATCTATTGGGAGATAATTTTTTGGTGTTTACGGATCACAAAAGTTTCAAGTAAATCTTTAACCATCATGACTTGAACATGAGACAGTGAAGGTGGGTTGAATACCTTCAGTCCTTCGATTTTGGGCTTTCCTCTACACATGGTAAGCGTGATGCAGTTGCTGATACACTGAGTAGGAAGACTCAGACATAGGTAGTTCATGAGGCCAGTGGTGAGTGGTATATTATACCTTAGTTCTATAAGATTTATTGGGAGGTGCACGATAGTCAGGGGAAAAGATATCTTTATTCCTTAACTATGACTTCTATCCTCCTAGATACAGTGAGGATGAGACAACTATCAGATTCAGAAGGACTAGTACTATGGGAGTCGGTTGCTATTGAGGAAAATCATCCTGGTTGGATGATAGTAGATGATGAGGTACTGAATTTCCATGGATGAGTGTGGGGTTCCAAGGGATATACACGAGGTGTTTATGCGCAAGATTCATGATTCAGCTTGGGCAGTGCACCCCGGAGTTACCAGTATGTACCGTGACTTGAAACGTCAGTACTGGTGGCTGGTTATGAAGAAAGAAGTAGATTGTTGTGTTACGAGATGTTTCACCTGTCAGCAGGTAAAGGCAGAGCATTAGAGGCCAGCTGGCAAGTTACAGCAGTTACCCATTCTGGGATGGAAATGGGATGATGTTGTGATGTATTTCGTGATTGGGTTACCCAGGTCACCCCGATGCAATGATGTCATGTGGCTGGTTGTGGACATAATTATGAAGGTAGTGTAATCTTTTCTAATCAAAGAGGCATTTGGTGTTGATGAGCTCAGGAAGCTTTATATCTGAGAGGTTATACGTCTTCAAAGGGTCCCTCGTTATTTTGTTTCAGATAGGGATGCCCTTTTTACATCTTGTTTCTGGAAGAGTTTTCAGATGGCACTGGGTACACAACTGCTTTTGAGCACAGCTTACCACCCTTAGACCGATGGCCAGTCAGAGCATATGATATAGGTGCTTGAGGACATGCTGCGTGCATGTGTCCTAGACGTTGGGTGCTCTTGGTAGAAGCATATACCAATGGTTGAGTTTTCCTATAATAATAGTTTTCAAGAAACTATTGAGATTGAATCATATGAGTCGTTTTATGATTGGCCATGATGATCACATTGGTTCTAGTTGGAGGTAGGTGAGGCAACATTACTAGGACCATGTCTCAGTCATGAGACTTTAGAGCAGGTCATTTGATAAAGAAGTGGATGGCTACTACACAGTCTCTTTAGGAATCTTACGATGATCTCTGCAGACGACCATTGGAGTTCTTGGTCAGGGATCAGGTTTTCTTGCATGTTTCACCGAGGTTGGGACACAGTTGAATCAAGAGATAGGGTAAACATTCACCGAGGAATGGGGGGGCAGTTTTAGAATTTGGAGAGAGTCGGGCTACTTTCCTATCATTTGTAGTTACCACAATGTTATTGGGTCATGCACGATGTATTCCATGTATCTCAGCAGCGCCGTTATCACTCAGACCTGTCTCATGTCTTTCAGCCCGAGGAGGTCGAGCTTCAGGCCGATCCATCCTTTGTGGAGAATCTAGTTTGTATTGTTGATAGAAGCACGATGGTTCTCCAAGGCTGGTCAGTTCCTATCGTACTGGTGGTATTGAAGCATGGCTGAGTGTAGGGTGAAACCTGGGAGCTAGAGACCAACGTACATGCTTAGTGGACAGAGTTGTTCACAGAATTATCTTCACGACCCTTGGAAGGGAAATTCAGGGACGAATTACTCTAAGGGGGAAGTTTGTAAGAACCCAGTTCTTGTTTTTCAAGAACAAGTTTGTTATTTTACTTTTTTTCCTTAAGATTATTTTATAAAATAAAAAAGATGGGGGAAAATTCCAAACATTGTGAGTACACGCCGTGTATTGCGGCAGTGTGGGATGAGTACACATGTCGTGTATCCCTGTCGACGATGAAAGGTGTAAAAACTGACTACACGTTATGTAGTGGTTATTTACATGTCGTGAAGTTAGTTGGCAGGTGAATTGTAAGGTAGTGGAAGTGGCCTCCAACTAAGCAAATATACACACCATGTATTCAGAAATACACACCGTGTACTAATGTCGAAAAATGAATAGTTCCGCGGTGAAAATTAGTTTCCAGAGGAACAGATAAATGATGAAAATTACACGTTGTGTACTTTAGAGTGCATGCAATGTAGTTTGTTTTTTTCTCCTAAAATGAGAAGTATCCTCCTTTGTTCATAGAGAAATCATATACTTCCGGAGGAGAGCGGGGGAGATGGCTGGAGCTTGGTGGATCTCCCGATCACACACCAAGAACCAGATTCCATATCTATCGATCATGTTGGGACCGCACGGGTAACCCCCCCCCCCATCCTTAAGCTTTTCTTAACAATTCCTTTCCATGGGGAAGTAATTTGATGTTGAGAATGTAGTTATTTATCTTAGATATACACCTCTCTCATGAATTTAGGGAGGCGACGTTCACATATACCGATTAGGGGCGATTGAGATAGGTGGTCTGGTGTTTAAATTCCAATTGTTGTGTGTTTTTGTGTACGGTTCTGCTAGGAAACCATGTTTGGGGTGTCGTATGGTGGTGGACTTTTCTGAAAAGATATCTATAATTTTATAGATAATATAATGATAAGATTAAACTGGTGTTTGGGATTGGTGCTTTGATCAAGGACCACCCCGGGGGGGTTCCTCTGTTTATCCGTTTGTCTAGGATACTCGAGTGTATGACATGACTATATTGTGAATTGATTTTTCTTGAGTGAAAATGTATATAAATTGTTGGTTTATTTTATGGGCTTAGCCCGGTTACTTGAGCCTGAGGAAATTGTTCGGTTTAGCCTGAGGGTAGTTTTCTATTTAGCCTGAGGGAAACTCTTTTCAAGCCTATGGGTAGCAGATTCTATGCCTGAGGGTGACACTTCGTACACCTGAGAGAAATATTTGTTATGCATGTGGGAAATTACCTATGGGTTTCGATTTTGATTAACTATCAGTAAGTATTGTTTGTATGTGGACAATGTATCATGAATATTCACCATGGTGATTTTCATATGTTGTATCTGTCAAGTTAAAGCACAGGCTTGGCATGGCTAAATTAATATTAAAAATGGAAATATAACTGGTAAAGTTAGTTACTTTTCAGTACTGCTTAGATTATTGAATTTAATACTGCACACTGTTGTTTCACATTTTAACTGACAGTTGGGCACGAGCCTTTGGTGGTTGTCTACTAGAATTTATCTCTCACACCCTGTTTGGGTCATGTCTTTGGCCCAAACAGACTATCTTGCTATAGGTGTCGATATGAGGAAGGGTTCCTACACAGGTACATGATTGTTGTAGAGGAGTAGGAGAGAATGTGACAGATCTTTGGCTCACGATGCTACTGAGTTCTTGTTTCTCTATTTTGTTTAGTTTAGTTGTACCTTGTACTTTTCTCTGTATTGTGGTGTATTGTAGTGTATGTTGTTCTATCTATTTTCATAGAATATTGTAATGCTGCATCTTGATATATATATATATGACTATTGGTTCTCTTTTACGCCGGTTATCTATTTTAGTTATAAATTTTTTATTGCTTCCGTTGTAGCAAGTTTATGCTATTTATCTTTTCCGTTGTGCTACACTTATAAAAATGAGTTCATAGTTTACCCACTTTCTGACGTGGGACCTCACTGCAAGTCAGCATCCTCTGGCATTTTGGGAAATACGTTTGAGGTCATGTGACCAGCCAGGTATAGGGCACCTGTGGTGTGGCTCCCAGATCATGGATGTTACAGTCCCCAAGGATGGACACTGACTAGCTGGTGGTAATTTATCCTATTAGATTCATGACCTATCCACAACCATCTCATCCCACATGATCTGAATACTCCTCATACCATTGAAACACATCACATCAAGTCTAAAAATTCTCTTTTGATGGTTACAACCATTAGAATTCAAATCTGAATCCTATGTGGAACAACTACAACTCCACTGAATACTGAACATCTATATGGGCATGAGATTTTTTCTCTAATCAAATACAATAGATTATCAAAGAGAGGTTATCTTGAGAAACATGAAGCCTCAAACCATGATCAAAACATTAAGGCATTCCTAGTTATGGTTTCACCATAATTTCAACAACTGACACCACTTTTTAAAATCTATCTCCCCTTACACCATGGTGTTGATAAAGAACTCAACCCAAAAATAGAATCCAAAAACTAGGGGAATATTCAAAATAGATTCATCAAAATCACAAACAATGTATTGATTTCATTAGTTTAGACTGAACCATCTCCCTAAAAACCATAACCAAAACAAAATTTCCCTCATATAAGACTACATATTTCATAAGGTCTCGCCTCACAAGAGACAATGGAATGTCACTACGAAAACACAAAGTCTCACTTAATATTCATCGAACTAGTTTTCCGACCAATCATTACAGTCGCTATTAACAAATAAATAACACCTCACCCAATATATCACCATACTAAAACAATTTTATTCCAATTAAAATAAGGATATAGGGACCCTCAATGTGGTGTTATTCTATATCAAAAACCTCAAAAAATAGGTTCTTCAACATGTCATTATTTAGGTTCACCAAAAACATCTTGATATCAGAATCAATTTATCAACCATTACATAGTGAATTATCCATGATAAGACATTATTATTATCGATATATAATGATAACCCATTTAAAAACCATAATCTTCCATAACTAGAATTCTCAATCCCCAATAACAATGATAAATTGAGTAGTCTTCCTGAACCCTTTCTTATGTTCTACTAATATAGAGATATCCCATGTCAACTATTTCTAATCTATGATAATTCCCTGTTATATACTGTGGTTAAGTAGTTTTATACTAGTTTTCTAAACCTGTATACTAACACACATCACTCTATGATAAAAAAGAGCACCACTTAGAAAATGATTCAACTATATATTCTTAGACCGAGAATCGACTATTGAGTTTCACCATCTTTCATTTAGGGAAACCTAGACCCTTGGTTTTTTGGAATCCTGTCTGAAAACCCAAATATTACTATCATATAAAATCTGATGATTCTTTATCATTATCCAACCCACCAAGTCCATTTACAAACTGAACAATAAGTAGATACGCACATTGGAAAAAACTTAATGTCCCTTTATACCCACTAATGCTCACCTAATGACAAGATCAAGAAACCATATACTCAAACAAAATACCATCACTATCCCAACATGGTATTTGAAGTTCATCTCAATCCATTAATAATACAACATCATTGAATCCTTAAAAAAATATGTGCATCACCATTCATGAACATGATAATCGATTCCCCATTAATCAAGGTCACCCTCAGATAAGACCTTGATCATATACTAGGTACACACATTCCCAAACATCATTTGAAAATAAATCTAAAGGTTTTCAAAGAATTATTCATGAAATTGATATAATACAGATCCTTGAGCTCAATGGTCAATATATTCACACCTATGGAACCCTAACATGGGTGTTGATTCTTCTATGAATGATTGATATCCTCCATGCAAAGAGTATTCATATCATCACCCAATTAAGGGAGATCTGAACCTCCAGGTTCCATGAAACTTTTTTCAACAAAAATAATTATCATAGGTCAACACTCCACTAAAAAAATATCATGATACATTATACATGATAAAGTAATCATATTTTACATAATTTTATGTAATATTTTTCACCCACTAAAAAGTAATTCCAGATGAGGGTCTCATCCCCAAATAGAATATGGTACCCTACCCACCACATTAATTTACATAATTTTTTCATAAAAAACTAATTTCCATTAAGACTACCTACAAATATTAGCTCTTAAGATCCATTATGACCCACAAAATATTCACATGATATATCCCTTATAATTAACATGAATTGAGGATTCTAGTGAACCAATTTCCATCACATTACCATTAAATACTCAAAGTAAATTTATTAATTCACATCCAAATCCTCACAATGCCATGAACAAAGAATAAATTATTCCTTAAAAAACACTCTCCAAGAGAATATTTTCAAAAAAAAATATACAGTATTCCTTTCTTACAAATTAATAAATTGATAACCTAATGAAATCAAGACACAAAATCATCATATCGATCTAGATCCTTACAACCTAAAATATTTTACATGGAACCATACTCAATGGGCTTCACCAACCCCAATGAAAAAAACCAACATAAGATCAATGTAAAGCACATTTTTAATAAGAAAAAATAGACTCTCACACCAACCCAATCAATCGCATGTCTTCAGTAGCACCACACCTCTTATACAAGCGTATTCCACAATTCTTTTTCTATAAACAAGGGGTTCGACATTTCCATTGAAACATTTTCCAGTGTGAAACTCAGAATACATTATGTAATACCCGGATAATACCCGCTCACACACTACTTCACCTATCTAATAAATATACAACTTTACCAATTAGTAACTATCACCAAGGCATCATTTCCCCATATAGAATATAACCTCCCAAACCACATACCACAAGAATCTAAAATCCATGGAACTATAAATCACATTGATCAGTCCCTTGAATGATGTTCTAGACAATATGAGAACTAGTGCATATGTTTTTCTAAACATAGAAAGTGTAGGTACCTCAAAATCCTCCTCCAAAACCCTTAATGGGTATCCTCATCTATAAGACTCCAATTGTGCAAACTAAAACATCACACCAAAACTAATTCACCTACAGTGAGGATCATCAAGGAATCTATATGCCTAATATACCTTTATGCATGTGCTTCCCATGATTTACTTCCATCACTAAGCTATTCCTCATGATTCACTAAAAATAGAACCACACACTTGGACAATTTCTAACCATGGGGGGGAAATTACAAAAAAAATATTTCCATATAAGCATCATAAAAATTTTACCTTCTAAAAATAACCTTATATATGGGATAGTAATAACATAATGTGATCATTTACAGAAAACAAATGTAATTTAATGCATATAAACAATATACATGATAACACATCTCATGTTTCGATATCATAGGTTGATGTTTCCACCACATCATCATTCATCCACACAAACAGAACAAATGGTTACTCCTTGTCATTTCCAACCTCAATATCAATTGGATTCGACTCATTTAGAAACTGGATCCTATATATGGGTGACTAGGTTCTTGTACCTAACATAGAAAATATAAAAAATCAACTCATAACCCTCATGAATTATCCTTAATCACAAATTAAGATAACATAGTAGGTAACATGCCCAAAAAAACACTAGCCTAAAATATCTTATATATATACCCAGAGACACACATACCATAAGGTTACTGCAACTCAATATTTCACTCCATCCCATCCTTAAAATAATGAGAGTTAATATGAATCACAAAATATCATAATATGAGTGCTTCCCAGTACGCTACATCCATTAAAGTCCAAAAACCACATCTCAAAAAGTTTCATATTTTATCATTACTTAGAGAAACTCAAAATTTCCTTGGTTTTAAAATTTAAATTTCCATTATCTATCAACTCATTAATTTTATTGGGTAAATAATATTTCATTCACATATTATTATGGAAATATCCTAATTAGTTTTTACTAGCATTTTAATATATTGTATCCATTATTTTACTTGATTGAAGTATCACATATAATATACATTTTACACATTATCATTTTACTATTTCATTAAAACCATCATTATAGAACCCCATAATTTCATTATAGGAATTTTATTTCACATGATATATTTGAAAACACTCTTTTTGTTTTGATTATGGGATTATTTAAATAACAGAAATATTAATAAAATAACTATGTAGACTAAATTAATGTTTAACTACAAGTAATATTGTGGTAGTTTTTATAATTCATGTTTTATACTTATCATAATATATTAACCAATATAGATATTATTTTTGAAAGTGATTTACATTTTATTCCATTACATTTTAAAAAAAATCCAAACTTTAACCATTTATCGTATACAAGGTATCTCAAACATTATTTTGTTAGATATGATTTCATTCAAATTTTATAAATAAATAAATATTATAAGTTTAATGTTAGAACCTTATTTAACTGATACCGTTAATGAAATAACCCATTTACATCTGCCAAAAAATTTCATGGGGTCAATAAAGTAGTTGTACGTGTAGAATCCCACCATACAGTTTTACTTTTGAAGAATAATATAAGTTTCTATAGACAATTTAAATAAATAATCCCTCTAAATCACAAAAATCCAAATTAATATATACTTTAAAATGTAGATATATTACATTGATAGTAATTAAACCCAATATATGTGAATATAAAGAAACAATTTGTCATAGTAAAAATAAGGATACAATATAAGACTTATTAGCATAGAATGATGCACGTATTCACACTCAACATATTGTTGTACCTACCAAGTGAAAAAGAGACCAGGAATAAATAAAATCACGCCCATGTGTACTTCATTGGGTGGAAATAATTCCAACTATAAAAGTAAATGGTGAGAAAAATATTGCTAATATCATGGATAATGGGTGTTTGATAATATGTAGGCATGTATATCCTAGGAACGAACTCTTTAAAAGCACTAAAAACATCCTACCATCATGTCTACCATACCCAATTAATAAAAAATAAAATATATCTAATACCACATTGTAACTCAACATCATAGATTCCAATAAAGAAATTCCCCAGGATGACGAACTAAATGGCCTCAATCACACATCCATGTATGTTATAGGATATTGGCTAGTAGGGATTACCTGATATGATACCATAACGATGCAATGGCATCATTATTAAACTTAAAAAAATATAATTAAAAAAAGGTAACAATCATAAAACATCTCAAATAAACATAACGAAAAGAAAAATAAACTAGAAGATATAGAATAAAAATCCCCAGCCCATGAAATCTCCTAATGATGCTAAATCCATACTAAAAGTCAAAAAATTCATTCTATTGTTACTACCAAATATTAAATAAAATTAAAATGTTCCTAATATAGTAAAAACCTTGGGTTTTTCAATTATTATCCTAATTCTCAACTCCCAATTCATTCAATTATATAGAATCCTTAATATTAAATTTTTATCCATTTTCTAAACCAGTAACCTAAGACCAAGGAATATATTCATGGGTTCCTATATACCATAGAAAACTGATCACGGTGTTAGTTCATCTCAATATTCTTAAAACAATGATGCCTAATGAAAATTATATATCTTTCATAAAACATTAAGTAATTAAAAATATAATATTACAATTAATAACAACAAGAAAAAAAATATATAACAAATTTGAGCAACAAGTATCAATTGAAAAATACATACTGAATCTACCTACATCTGCCAATGTAGCTATCTATGATCTTAGTGGATGCAATGCATCTGAATTCTGTTAAAGGAAAACTCTCATGGAAATCATAATCAAGTGTTATAAGTGGAATATAAATGGGTCATAGGGTAATTACCTCCCATTAAATCCCAAGATAAATCATTTTGCATGTATGAACTCAGTGGATCACTGATGATTTTGGAAAACATGGCTTGATTGAAATATATAGATCCCAATGAAGTAATTCAATACTAATAATAATTTATCTAAACCTAGGGAGATCCTCCGATGTAATTCATAATAGATTCGTTATATAATAAAAAAATTAGCCTATAATGGTCCAAAAATGTGTAAACTACCGGAATCCAAGGGGGGTACCCCATAGTATTCATTATAATTTATCTATGTAGAATCCACTAGTTCTCATGAAGAATTACATTACATTGGAAAACATTCAATTTAACAAGGCATTCACTTTCAGCATTCCCGCGATTCCCCTAGGGGAATACAAGGCTCATCCATAATATTATATGCTAACACATTTCATATGGAATCTAAGTATCATTCGAAGGCATACCAATTATAAAATTCAATTTGGATAATAGTAGACATGCTATTATTACAAAATTCAAAATAAATAATTTTATATTTCAATCAATAGGTACCACTTTGGTTTATTTTAAATATTAAAAATTTTAATTCCTTAATCTTAAATATTCATTTAATACAAAATTACACTTCATTTTAAATGCCCCAGGACAAAGATAACTACCAATTCATAAGGACCAATCAAGGATACCCACATTCAAAATTAAACCCCTAAAAATATCAAGAGAAAATCTTGAAAACCTAATTAAATTAACCATTCCAAAGTCTCAATATAAATTTTCTACTTCAATAGATTGTTTAAACATGCACCCCAATACAATTTGTTTTCCTACACGTATAGTTGGATTCTATAGAATAAAAATGGAACTAACGTCATCATCAAATTATTATCTCTATCAAATAGTATGTTATCATGAATACCCCAAACAAAACACCATATAATGGAATGTATTTAAATGAAATTAACTTAGACCACCTTCCACAGTCATATATATACCCACTCAACTAATATTATGTTTCATTTCAATCCTAAAAGATAAAAATTAATGGACAATACAATCACCCTGAAAAAACTAAATTTCCCTAATAAATGGTATGGGAACAATTAATAGTGAAATAGTCATGTAATAGAATGAAGGAAAATCATTAAATCATTTCTAAGATTCCTTCAAACCCAATGTCATGCCAAATTCATATTGAATGGAAGAGAACTATATTGGATAATGGGGGGAAAATATGCACTGAATCACATTTAGAAATATCCTCAAAACCAATCCTTTTATTATTTAATGAAAAATTGGGTGAATGGGAAACAAATCCATTTCCCTAATTAATGAAAAGATTCCTAATCCCCTCATTTGGATAGTGATAGGTGCACCAACAACCCAGTGAGGCAAAGATGATCCTCAGGACACATTGAAATCCATAGTAACTATAGTGTCCTTGGGTCAGCTAGCTAGTTGAAATGAATTTCTTTGATGCATGCATTAGTCACTTATTCCTCTTTCCATGTAATCTTGATACCCCCATACACGAGGATCTCCTCAACCAATGTCTAAACGGATCTTTTGAGGTGTTATAACCCATTGAATTCAAATCTGAAATCCCTTAGAATAACAAGTCACATTTTTAAATGGAAACCCAAAATTCACACAAATATTGAACACTTGTATGGGAACACGGTTTTAAAATATAAATCCATCTTCTATCAACATAATATTCAAGCCCGCATTCTAGGATCCTTAAAACCCAAATTGAAATTCCATGGATCTAGTAGAGAGAGAAAAAGTACCCATATAATTTTCTTATTCCTCTAAAGAAATGTACTACTTCACTTATAATATTATAATATTTTACATCATTCTAATTCAAATACATTAGGTGTGATATTAGGCAAGAGTATTTCATGATAAATAAATTACAACAACATATAGGGATTTATAAAATCCATATCTCAAAGTCTTTCTTTGGAATATCAGAAAACAGAAAAACAACAACTAAATCATGATATAGTGATATCCCATTTTATGATAAAACATGGATATGAAACATAACCTCTAATATCCCAAAATAAAACATCAAAATAAAAATATAAAAGAAGATAATTTTTTTTCAAAACAAAGCAAAAAGTGTGTTTTAATCTCACATTGGGATTAAGAGTATATAAATATATTATTTTTTAAAACAATAATGAAAGAATCAAAACAGGGAAAGAAAACATCATTAATCAACCCTATGAAAAATATGTTGTGTTCAACACCACTATAAAAATCACTATGATTTATAATTGTATGTGGCATATATTATGGTCATCAATGAAACACATTACACTCACACACTCAACTAATAATAACCTAATCAATTATTAATCTTTGAAAACCACTAAAAAACCTTCTATTAATTTTAATAATATATGCAACTCATAATAAATTATATTATCTTTAAATGAGAATTTATCTTGATATATTATGATCAATACACAACAACAAGTATATTTATAATTCCTCATGGAGTCTAATTAGAACCTCCAATAGATAAAAGCATTATAAAATTATGTATTTAGATTCAATATATTTAAAATTAGTTTAAATTATCTAATATCTAAAATATATTTGAAATAAATTGGTATTCTAATATTCTTTGATAATTGTACCAATTACATCATAAACATCACCTCCATATCTATAGTAAATCTTGTTCATTCAATCCAAAATACACCATACTATCGATAAACCTTCCAATGAGAATAGAATTAAAATAAACATGTGATTATCAAAGACTTATCCCTATTAAAAAATATACATTCATCCTTTGATTTCTTCAATTTTATCAATATATAATGAAATAATATTCATATTCTCCCAGAAATAAATATGACTTTTCACCTATTGGAATGAAGGTCATATGTCTTTAGTTACACATAATGAAAACCTAAGTAGTTTCCAATAAATCAAAGGTAATTATAATTTTCAAGTCACTAATTTCCATGATCAATAAGTTGTAAATATTTCCAGTAAAACTTATAATAGTTTCATGTGATGGTCATCACTAGATGAGACTAACCATTATTCTTGATATTGTATTCATAATTGATAATCCATATAATATCTCCACATTCAAATTAAATTAAAATTGAAAATAATTTAAAGTGAATGAATTATAGAAACTAGAACTGAATAAAACATTAAACATTATTTTGTTAAAAAACATATGCCTCCAAAAATATACAACCATCTTTTTAAGATACTGTATATCTTATTATCACAAATAATGGACCATATCTTTTATATCGACTCTACGACAAGTCTACCAAACTCCGTCCACTATATATCTATTTTAATCTTATAAAATAGATTCCCAATATTCTCAACGGCAAGAACACCATGAATATATATATTTAATGCTATAATATGTTGTATTTTATTTTTAATGTGATTCATATTTGGAATATAAATACATACTTCCACCCAAATAAAATTTATTCACAGAAAAATCTTATGATGTATTCATTTAATATAATATTTACACTTATTTATTTCACCACGAAAAAAAATTATGTGGAGTATATAATTTTTCCCACATTAATGGGACTTTAGTTTCTCTGTTACTATTAGATTAGAGTATAAGAAATCTTCCCTTGACCACATGATTACTCACTATCCCTTCTACAGTCACCCCTTTTCACTACTTAAAGCTAATATATCAACCTACTTTATCAAAAAAACTTATTACTTATTCAATATCATTATTTTACAGGATATCCTTCTTCAAAACATCTATTATAGCTGGAAAAAAATATTTAAGAAATTTTTATAAAAATATATCAAACAGGAACTATCACAAGAAATAATGGGACATATAAATCTCATCACCTAACATGTTTAGAGAAAAATGGAAAAATTATTTAAATTTTATGTCCTAATATAGAAAAAAAATTCCATATCATTGTCCCCATACACATTGTATCACTATCCATACATCGTTTCAATATATATAACTTGTGAAGGAAAATTTACTAGATTTTATATCATGATATATACATGAAACCAATTTCATAGATGATGATATCCAATTGGTGTTTTGATTTTCCCTCAATAAAAAAATTCATTTCGTAAATTTATTCCACATTGGTGTATCAATTAGATTAAAAATCATAAACATATCCATCTATAATAATTAAATGATGTTTTATTAAAAATTTTCTATCATAGGAGAAATGTTCTTTTTATATTTAGGTGGTATTTTTAACATATTTTGAGTTAAATTTATTATAAACGCAGTAAATATATTCTCTACTAAAAACAAGAACACTCTTATTACATGAATATGGTCTTCCTCACCAACCATAAAAACGTTATTATAATAATCCTACTCTATAGAAACTAAAATAAGATCTCCATTATGATTCATCAATTACATTAATCTATAACAAATGTAGACAAGAAAGAGAAATTAAGGATTAAATTTTTTCTAAAAAATAGAAATTCATGCACCAAATCGTTAACATGTTCACTATATAATAATTAAATAAAAATAAGGACCTGAATTATTTATTTTATATCATTCAAATTATTATTTTGTTAATTACTAATAAAAAATTCTATAGAAAATTGTTATATTTGTTAGTAATTTATTCATTTCATATAATTATATTTACATATCAAACACAAAATCATAAACACTAACATATTCCATTTGAATATAAATTTAAATGATATATAAATGGCCCACTACACATTGTTAATTAGAAACATTATCTTACCCCTAATAGAATATTTATCAATCAATCAAATATATTTACATACATCATAGAAAAAAATTACTTCTATTATGGTTTGGTAGTGTAGAACACATATAAACCATTCATACCTTGTCCCAAATCCTAATCCCCAATATAAAAATTACCATAATATCATGTTGTTTGAGAAGAACCTATTCAAATTTTTTTAATTATGTACCTAAAACAAAACCATTCTAATGTGAAAAGGTTTCACATTATCTCATCTTGTCCCTATGATCAATAAATGCCTTCAATAAGAACAATTAGTATTATAAATTAATGTTGGGAAGTCATTTTACCTCTAACAATCAATTACAAAAAAATTTCAAATTTCAAATTTAAAAGAAAAATGTAAAAAATTTATCAAATATTCTAAGATGACATACCATAAATTTCCACTAATATCATGAATTCCCAAAAGAACTATAAATAAAATTCATCTCACAAAATAATAAAAAAATATATGAAATGATAATAAAATAAATATATGGATAACCACAACACATGACTCTAGAGGCTTATGAAAACTATCACCAAGTGTTCTCTTAACATATGAATGTATCTTCAATGTCTTTTTTTCTTTATAAATAACATATAGTATATATTTCTTATGAAAATAGACTGTATATTTAATGAATGTGAGAATTAATCCGTAATAGAATCCTACCAAACAATAATCATCTGTTAGAGATTAACATGTAAATATATGAAATGGGAAATATATAAAATGATGTAATCATATCATTAAATCCTAAAATTAAATGAATTAGGTACTAAATATGTCTCTAGTGTAACTGAATACCTAGTTCAACCATTATTGATAAATAATATGATATCAACACTGAAGTATCATTTAAAAACAATGGGGTCATATATTCTTATGATAATATTATGTAATACAACAACACATTGTCATTAAGAAATCTATAGACAAAACATAAAATTTATATACACTCATCTAATATTATAGCCTAACTTATTGATCATTGCAAGTAGAAAACATTTCATAAATTTTTCATAATTAATAATTCTATTTTTATATCAAAATATTAATTTATATATAACTTATAAATTTATAAATAATAAGATATTTCTTTCAAAAAAAATTAAAAAATACATGTTTTAGAAATATATGAAGACACGTTAATAATAAATTATTATTTAATGAATTTATGCAGCATTTATAGAAAATGATCATTACATAAGGGGACCATTTTAACTCTTCAATCCTATTTTAAAATAAATTATCAATTAAAAATAATTTACAAAATTATTTAGTAAGCTAAATTTATCCAAGTATATTTTTAGATTGAAAAAATCATGTAATAAAAATATAATATTCTTATATAATTTACCAGAACACACAACCAATTCTAATAATTAATTAATATATGATTTATCCGACTACCTACATATTTTATAGAAAATATACATTAATTTTAGCACTCTATATCATGCCTAATAAATATAATATCACGCAATTAACTAATATAACTCACACAAACATATACGACATTAGTTTAAATCTATAAAGCTACAAGAATCAATAAATCATAATCATATGACACTAAAACATTTATTTCAAACTATATATATTCCTTAATAATTACTCTAGTAATGATATAATCAAATTGAATAGTCATTTAAATATTTTCACCATTTAACCATTATATAATAAAGTAACTATTCAATTTAAAAGCCTAAAACAAAGTTATTGAATATTCGTATCACTTTACTATTCATATAATATTACATCAAACCAATAAAACTCAAATCATAGGAAAACAGAAAAAATTATCACGTAAAATTATTCATATTTGAAATAATATCACTAAATTTAATTAAAAATACTACAAGAGTCCACATATCATACACGTACAAATTTAATGATATCCAGGGTGGATACAGAGTAATTATCGGAAAATAAAATCCCAAATTTCACCAAAAATAAAGCACACCGATGTATTAAAATAAATAAATTATAAACCTATGAAACCCAAAAAAAATTATTTTTAGGATCTTGTGAAAAAATCCCAAAACTAAAAATTAATTTCAATTCAAACAATAAATTAGTGTTAAAGGACTAGAAGAACATATGGAAGAAAGTGGATTGATTATATATTATGATTTCCCACAAATGATCAAAATAGTCCAGGAAAATGATAAATTATTAATATTTAAATTATAATAAAATAGAAATAAATATTATTTGAAACAAATTCTTATTTTACTATATATCTGGTTACATTCTTGGAGGCATCATGTATATATTGACCACGTGGTGGCTGGACTAAATATAATAGAATACTTCTCCCTCAAAAAAGTACCTCAGACATCACTATTAGTTACTAGATGTTATTTTATGATAAAAATTCCACAATTTTACAAATTTATTCCCATGTTGACTCCCCCCATATAATAACCTTGAATATTAAAATGAAAATAAGTTACATAATGTATCAAAAGATTAAAATTTAAATATACAATCATACATAAAACCAGTCGATAATCAACAACACACACACACACACACATATATATATATAGAAATAAAAACTATATTTTGAAAAAATGGGTTGTTATTAAAAAATATGATAAATTATACATTAGATACAATTAATATTATTCAATATAAGGTAATATGATCGACACAAATTTGAAAAACTATTCTTCCATGTCATTTATGTAAATTTATTATATATATATATATCTAACGTTCTCTTCTATATTATTGGCTCTTTTATATTAGGCAGTTACTTTATGAATAATATAGATTATATAATATAACATATATATATATATATATTATCATAATTTTTTATAATAATTAATTTTATATTGAGGTATATTAACATACTAGTATATTTCTAATTTGTAAAAAATTATAATTTAATTAAAAGAAAATAATAATTTAATTAAAAAGAATATATTAAATTAACATTATAACCATGAAAATTATAATGGATTTCATCAGATTAAAAATAAATTATAATAAATTATGTATTTGATGTAGTGAATGTTTAATTATATATTTTGTTAAAATATATTTTGACTCAATAATGTAAATTTAATTTGTGTAAAATAATATTTTTTATATTCTACTACATCACCCTAATTTTATATGTTTTGTAACGATGAATCTTATCAATGATTATAGAAAAATAAAATTATAAATTGTTTCATAGGATAATATAAAACATATCTATACATGGTGCATTCATTTTATCATTTCATTAAGAATGAGAACATAATTTTAATATTGAAAAGTATATATAACTCATCCAATTGTTAATAAATTATTTGAGTACATTAATGAAATGTAATTTTTCATATATTTAATTAATCTTGGATTTCACATGAAAATAAATTATCTCACCAAATTGAGGGTCATATTTTCATTACATGTAATAATAATAAATAAAAATCTTTAATCAATAGATTTTATTCATTATATTTTCATAAAAAACCTAATGAGACTTATTTGAAATAAATTACAACATGATATAGGAAAAATTATAATTTATGAATGTTATCATGTAGAATCCATTTATGTCTCAGGTGAATGTAAAAATATTAAATTATCTAATTGAGAAATATCAGAGACACATAGTGATATTTCATATGATGTTATAAAAATATGTAAATAATATATATATGTTCTCCTACATTTATACATTTTCGAAATTTATATATCTAAACAATTTTTTAATTATACTAATAATATGAAATTTATATAAATTATTGACTATATAATAACCAATTAATAGTAATAACATAGTATATATCATGTATCTACAATGGTTCTATGATCATTACATATATTATTAAAACAATTATTAAGGCATGGGTAAATGAATTAATTATTAAATTAATAATAAATTAATAAATTAATACATACAATATGTAATCAAATAGTGATTGAATTAATCGAATAAAATAAAATTCTTTCACTTAGTATACATATTTTTTAATATTATAGTGGTTTTTAAGGATGGTATATTATGTTGTAAAACAAAAGTATTTTGTGTAATACGATATAAGCATTCAAGAAAACTTAATTTTAACATTACAATAAATGTTCAATTATATATTTTGGTGAGATATAGGTTTTATATCTTAAAATATAACTCTATTATATACATATAAAGATCAAACATGACTCGAAATTTAACATAATAGAAATAGTTTAATAACAGAGTTATGAATCTAAAAACTATATAGATTATGATCAAACAATATAATATATTAATTTTCATTTATAAATTCAAATGTAGTGGGTTATTTTAGAGTCTTCCAACATAAAAACAAATTACAAAGATAAAAAATAATAACGAGACATCATTATGTGTACTCAAAATTTATATTTTGAACTAAAAATATAGGTAGTGAATTCAATATTATCTATATGGTATATATATCCTCCATTTTTCTCCAATAAAATGATTTTTATCATTTAATTTAAATTATTTTGGAAAACATTTTTCTTCATTTGACATTGATTTTAGTGTAAAATATTAATATTTTTTTAATTATCATTGAAGGTTTCTATTTCATGTAGTTCATTTTCTTCATAAAAATGAGGTATTATAGTCATAATAAATATTTTCTCTATAAATAAATATTTAGACCCATTGAAGGATCCATATATATATGGTGTTAAAATTTTTTCAACATTCAATATTTTATATTGATATGTATTAAAATTATATTTAAATATTTTTCAAGTAGTCATCATGTAATTTAAATGGAAAATAATTGAATCATTGTGTTTTGAAGAGTAATATATAAATATTTGATAACGAAATTGTTGGATGAGGAAATTATAAATATATTTGAGATACATTTAGTGGATAATGAATCTTGTGACTTGGCATGTAACTTAAATGAAATACATTATGTGTTGTGGGAGGTAAATCACACATAATAACATTGGATAACAAATTTTATGATTTATATCATTTTCCCAATGTAATTTGTATGATATTAGTGATAATATAATTTATGTGATTTTATGGTGAATTAAAATAAATTTATCTTATGATTTGTGAAGATTTAAAAAATAAATTAATAATCATACAATGAAAATTAAGTTCATTAATTATGAAATAAATATGCAACTAAAAAAATTATTATCTATTAGATTTACGGACTTCTGAGGATAATAATATCATTTCTATAAATATATTTAAGAATTATGATTTAACAATCAAACCCATGAAAACATTCCTCATCACGAAATATAACATCCAGTATGGTTTGAGATTAATTTCTAGTCCCCTGATGACGTGAGAAGCAGCACAATGGAATCAAATACAAGCATGTATGAATGATTTCAACCATAAAATTTGGAAACTAGACAATATAACCATAATGCCAATCCAATATAGTGTTCCTATCAATTGGAACTCCCTGAAAAAAAATAATTAATTTGAAATGTCAAACAAATATGTAATTATCATATATAAATATATAAAATCATTTTAAAAATTTTACAATGTAAGGAAATATTCATATTAAAAACTAGTTAAAAAACCTAAGTGAAATTGGAAGCCACTTTTTTGGTAATTACACATCATTACCTAAACCATAAAACTTGAATCGCAATGTTATCTTCTCCATATGACCCTTGGTCTCCTCTAAAGTCCAAATAAATTCATTAAAATGTATGATGGAATATAATGTCAACATGATAACATATATTATACACTCTTCTAAGATATTAAAACTACACACACACCAAGATGTGTATCTAGGGTGTTAGAAATACATTCCTAGTTGGATCCATCAATTAGTCTTTTTAATTTTAGTTAAATCATATATTTTCAATTCTAGATAGAACTGCATGCTGAAAATAACATTTTATCTGAAGTGGGGTTGTGATGAAAATTTATAATAAAAACATAATTTTTATGGAAAAATATTTCCTTTTTTATCTGACTATAGAAGGAGAAATATTTTTAAGATACCAACACATTATAAAAAATTAAATTTCAATTTAATTATAATAAAACAAAAATTATCTTCTATTTTACGATTAATCATTCTCAAAATGGGACAAATTTTAAAACTAATTACGAAGAAAACAAAATCAATAAAGAAACAGAAAATATAAATCATAATCATAAATCATTGTAAAATGGTATATATAAAGAAAATTTTCAAAAATGATACATGTGATATAATAAATTTCACATGATTAAAATTAAATATAAAAATATACAATGAATGTTTCATCAATATCTGAAAAAAATAAATATAATGATAATTTTATATTAATATTTTTAGAATAATAGTGATGAAATTTGTGATTTTATAAATACATATCTTTATGAAAAAATGTATGGACATACATATCATGCTAAAAACCATATATTTTTACATGTCAATAAAAGATATACTAAGGTCTAAGAATTATATTTAAACATGATAGAAACGTAAAAAATAACCCTCAAATTAATCAGAAATATTCTAATTAAGATACACTCATTATAGAAATATTCACATCCTAAAATAAGGGATAATAGACAGAGTACAATAATTACAATAATGGAAATATCACTTACTTTACCCCATTAAAACCCATATTTCCTAAGACATTATTTAATTTTGGTAGGCAAGTATTTCATATGGAAAAAATCAAATACAAATTAATCATAAAAAAGTTTTTTTCTCAACTCACATCCAATCACATTTTATAAAAAATTTCTCTTTAATTTATCCAATTATCAAAAATTAAGCATTTTCATATAATGATATTTATAATAGAATATTAAGAATGAATTTATGGGACTAAACCTAATAGTGTTTTAAGAATATTGAAGAAAATTTATATGTATTTCCAAATAGTCTTTTATATTTAATGTAATGATTGATAGATGAAATACATATTTATCAATAATATTGATACAAAAAATAAATTATAAACCCCATTTTAACTAAATTTAAACTCAATCATCAATTCAATATTTGTAATATATCTTATATAATAAGTAACAAATAATTGAAAATAATAATCATGAAATCAAGCCAATATATAAGATTAAAATGAACACATGAAGAAATAATTTAAAGGTCTATGAAAAACTAAATCTTAGCCAAAAACCACTTTAAACCATTAATAAATTTATTAATTTATGTGATTCACTAGTGTTTCCTCGAGTCTACAAGCATTCCGCTGATGATTTGGATCCCCCAATATATGATATCAATATTGTTCAATCGAATGATTATTTTCCTTTCAAGGAGAAGGATAATGAGAGATATGACATGTCTCACTATAGAACCCCTAGTTTGAGTTACTAGACTATTTATTTATCTATTTTAATTATATATAATGTTTCTATATGGATTTACAAATTTTTTATGTCTTTTGTAATTTTATGGAGGTTTTTTTGGAGGTGCGCAGTTTGAGAACCGATAGGTGAAACTATGAAATAGTTCTAGGAAACTGTGAATGTATATATAGTGTTCATTGGGTAGGTTTACTGTTAGATAACTATTGGTTCAACCCATTTGTATTCCCAAGAGAAACAATTCACTCTAGACAATGGTTAAATACACAGTGGGATCATTGTTTGTCTAACGGTGTGATCCAAATGTGAGAGGTGTGTCTTGAGAGAGTATCTCATGCCTAGATCACGCATTATTTTTCTAACTCTTTTCCCAAAATGTTAACCATATTATTTCAGATCTCAAAATCATGAATATAATTCTAAATTGATCATTATGAACTACCTTTCCCTTAACAATTTCTCAATAAGAATTCATTTTCATCTAATGGATTGAGAGATAATTCTATTTGATAAATTATCATGTTTTACACAATCTAATGTCTATTATGGATCTTTATTTTTCTGAATTTTCTATTTATTTATCATTCATCATGAATATTATCTTATACAATATTTCAAAACAATATATCTATTCTACAATTGAAAAAACTATGTTGAACCAAGACAATATTTAAGAGATATTATTGAGTTGGTTAAAGGTGACAATATATAGCATAATATCATGAATAATTAAGTGGGATTATATAATATTTCATGTCATTATTTATTTTTTCCTATGTTTTAGAGGTATCTAGATTCTCTCTAAACTCCAATTGATTATAAAATTATGTCTCTCTTACAAAATTATTGAATTCCTTGAATTTTTTATGAAATCATTGTGATATTTTATGGAAACAAATTTAGTGATGTTTTCTTGGAAATTGGAGAAATTTTTTTTGTTTTGTGGATAGTTAAATATTTCATGATTTTAAAATTTTGGTTTAAAAATTATGGTCTTGTTTTGACACATGAAAACATTTTGTTGAATGTTTTTAAATAATGAATGGTATTGAGAAAAATCATTTGGAATGGACTCTTGTAATACATGGTTAGTGTGAATTCATTTTTTTAAATAATCCTAGATAAGGGGAGAATACCACTAGTATACAATGAAATGGACATAATTAAGGGGAATGATCTAGTAGGGGACTTCTGTATTGGTTACCTTATAGTGGATTTGTAGATTGATGTGAGACTGCTCATGACTATGGAAGTGAAACTATAGCATGCATATGTGGTTGTGTGTGAGATAATGAAATGGTTATTCCAAATAAGATGTGAAATGTGATAAATATATTATAGATTTTATTTAACTTTAATTTTTTTTCATATAAAATAATTTAGAATTACTATTTAAATGTTTTCATTAATGTGAAAACATGTTTTGTCCCATATTCATGTGTTGTGAAGTCATTGAGTAAATACTACTGATTTTAGAGTCACCACATGATTGGGAACTATATAGAATTTTTGGATATCATAAATCATGAAATATTCAATGGAATGGTACCTCAGTTCATTAGTGACACTTCTTATGCTGAGGTTATCACTTGTCGTGTTGGAGCTTCGAGCGGGTCAAGAGTTTCTGGTTTTATGACTTGTTGATGATTAGTTTTTCTTATATGTTTATTTTTTTTCACTCTGTTTCCACGTTTTACTATCACATGGTTTTTTTTATATTTTTAGTTTTATTATTATATTCATATATCATATAAAGGTTTGGTTGTTATGGTTATAATGGTTTTTTTGTTTTATCTTTCAAGGTCCAATAACCCCCAACATTTTTATAAATCCCTCCATATTTATTTCCATACATTGGTATCCAAAATGTTTATTTATGTTTTTTATGTACATATATTGTTCAGTTAATGTTTTTTATGGTTCATTAGATTTTTGGCATGCTATGGTGTCTCTTTTGGATGTGTACAGTTTGAGCATGGTTAGTTGATGAAGGTTTTGGGTGAAGCCAAAGTGTGTGACGAGTCATTCCCAACCTTTATTTCCTTTATGATCGATTATCTATCTAGGATTTAGACAATGATAAATGTAATTATTAATGTAATTGAATAAAAAAAATGAAGGGATAGAACACTGAAACCAAGTATAAGATCATTACATATCATTTATGATTAATTTAAATAATTATATATTTACCATTTTGTAAAACTTTTTTAATTGATGGATTTAAAAATATATCTATGTTGAACAATTTATGAGATTTTTTAATCATGAGTTTATTCCCTCAATATTTTATCAACATATGTTCCACAAATCACCGAACATCACCACAGGAATCATAGGGTTTTAGCACTACAGATCAAATCACATTAAATTTTTTACTTTAATCACAATGAGAGTTGATTCCAAAGTGTTCTTCTTGATCTATCTATACAAGATAGTGGGAGGTGGAGGAAGATCACCCTCCACTCTTGGGAGGGTTCTTATATACGAGAGATCTCTATGGATTTAGAGGATTCTCCAAATCTATTGCACCTACCCAAAAAAATGAATTGAATATCATTGAAAATAACATAATTGATTTTATATATCACTAGGGTTAGAGATAATTTTTTATAATATTTCCACTTATTGTTAAGCTAATCCATTATGGAACCCCATGTTCATATTAATAACAGTGTTATTTTAATTTATTGACATGAACATACATTGGAAATTAAAAATAAATATTATTTATTGAAATAATATTTAATTTATATTATTTCCCACTAGACCATTAAATACAGTCCTACATTATAGTAATATTTAACTGACCATGAATAATGACTATATTTTTAATAAATAAAAATCCTTCCATTATTCCCAAATTAATAAATAAATAATATATTCATTAAATGAAAAATAAATATTTATTAAATATTCCCATCACATAATATTCCCTCGAATAACCAGTGCCAAAATATATTTCATAAAGTATAAAAGAATAAATATTTAACCATAATGGTGAATAATATTTATTCAACTTGATGAAAAATAATTAATAATATATATTATTTAACTATGATTTTGGTTTCACATATTTTGTGACCTACTATGCCTTTTTCTCACTAGCATTATGTGAAACATCCTAAAGTCCAAGGTTAGCATCCAGCAATATGACAAGTCCCCCATAGAGAATAAATATAAATCATTACATACATAATACATTAAAAGGATTCATACCATGTAATATAATACCTTTATCATGATATTCCTAATCATGATGGTATAAAAATTGTTCTATAAAAAAATGTTATCAATTTTTTTATATTTGACTTTTCAGAAATTTAACATTCCTATAGAACATCATTTCCCTGAATTTATTTAAGTTATATCATTTCCATAAAAGGGTATTATATATCAACTTCTATTAAGGATCATAAGGAAAAAACATTCTTTAAATTATTCATTAATGAAATGTTACTCAGGACAAACCCAATGTATCCTACCTCTCTATAAATATATTTCATTTTTATCTTATTAGATACATAAAATTACGCAACTTATAATATTTATTAATAATAGTATTAATGTTTAAGTATCAATAAACATGTTCATTGATAGTAACATATAATTACTCAAAAAATGTGGATTTTTTACTACCATATATATTTATTATAATATCCTAAACTAGATATCACTAAGGGAGTACACCTTTTGAAGGTTCCTCAATGTCCGATGAGACTCCACCCATGATATCCTATATCATTTGTGTCCCTAAAATGATAATTTCTAGCTATAGAACATTTATTTAGAAATTTTGTCATAGAACTTCTAGGTTATCCTCACACCGGGGAACTGATATGATCTTTTAGTGTGAAAAGTACTATTGATACATTTACACAAACTATAATTTGTAGAAGAACATTCACAATGTGATAAAACATTTATTAATATTAAAAACTATGAATATTGCTTAACATAATGTAAAAAACGTGGTTTTGGATAACCAACTCTAAAAGACACCCCCTTGCACAGGATCCAACTACTAAGACCCT
This sequence comes from Viscum album, assembly GCA_963277665.1. Lineage (NCBI taxonomy): Eukaryota > Viridiplantae > Streptophyta > Magnoliopsida > Santalales > Viscaceae > Viscum > Viscum album. Next base: position 1,153,637,615 of record OY728126.1, read on the forward strand.
TCAGTCCACTAGATATCACAAGAAAATCATTCTTATATTGAAATATAAATTTAGTCAAGGGGTACACCACGTTCTCTTCATTGGGAACTCTATGTATTTCACCATTACCCCTTTGATAAAAATCACTCAAGATGTTACACTTTTGGAGTATATTCGTTTTATATAGGTGTGACTTTGACTCTTTTGAAAGACCCCCATTGCTGTATTATTAAAATACCATGTGATATGACCTTTACTACTATACACAACATAAATATCCCAAACATAGTTCTTTATCCAAATAGATTACATGGCTACCCTTGAAGCCACTATAAAACCGGACTTCACTGTAGAATGAGAAACAACTGGATTCTTTGAACTCTTCTAGCTCAAAGATCCAACATTAAGATAGAAAATATATCCTCATTTTGACTTTAGATCATCTATATTTCACTAAAAATTTGCATTAGTAAAACCCGTGATGATATGATCATCATCTCTTCCAGACATCGGGAACAAATCCTTCGTTCTTCTTAGATACTTTAGGATAGATTTAATAGTAGACCCATTTTATTTTCATATATTTCTTGATATCGTCAAACCATTATCAATACATAGGAAACATAATTAATAGTATATAACATGCAATAAATTATTGATCTTTCCTCTAACACACACAGTAACTTACTCATTCTCCCTTTCTCCTGATGTTTATGAGGAATCATTTTCTTAGAATGATGTAAACCATGTTACAATAGAATCAATCCCCTCATAGATTGTGCCATACTGAATATCCTTAGTATCTGATAAATATATGTTCTTCAAATTAGTCCATGAATCCTCTTGTATTTATCAAAAATTATCTTCACCCCTAGAATATTTCCTTATTCACGAAATTCCAAAATAAAGAAACATTTGTTTAATAAGTCTGTAACAGGCTTTAAGACAATTATATCATTTCCAAAAAGTAATTTGACATCACCTATACTACTAAGATAGATAGTAATCTTCAACTAAACCACTTGTAAATACTTGTCTCACATTCCTTATTAATGAAACAAAACACTTTCATATCTTTATCAAATTGAATATTCATTGACAAGGAAACGTTCTTCAATCCAGAAATGAATATCTAAAACTTTAAAATATTTTTTCCATCACCTAGAGTCACAAACCCTTCTAGTTATTTCATAGATACATCTTCCTAAATGATCCCCTTCTAGAATGTAGTTTTTATATAGTTCTTAGAAATATCAGTCATGGAAAGATGATAGGTAAAGTATAATTTTGATGGACTTAAATAAAGAAACATGAGAAACTTTTTCACCATTGTAAATTCATTAACACTTTTAATCCATTTATCTTATATATTTTATTTATAGGTATTTAATTTGTATACCATGTAATGTTTCTTATTTAATACCCATTTTCACTATATGAGATTTACATCAACTGGTGCATTAAATAGAACCTCCACATGGTTCTGATATATGGAATCGATTTCGTCATTCATTTTTTTCTATCTTTTAGTTTATGATCTCTCTACTATTTTTTGTAGAATATAGGATCATAATTTAATGAATAATGATTCACTATATTCGATGATTATAAAAACTATATCCCTCGAGTTCACTAACCACTATTATTATATAATAAGGTACAAGTGTTTTAGGAACTTCTTCTTCCCTGGGGACCTTAAGAACATCTTTTTATACCAATTATGTCTATCTTTAGAATCATCTTCATCAAAATCAATATTTATCCCAATATGTTTTAAGGATTTTCTCCCTCTCAAGAAAGATGACATGTCTGGAGAAATTCACTTTCTTGTTTGAGGAATTCTATAAGTGTTATCTATTTTTGTCATTAGGATACCATATAATGAAATAGTAAGTTCCCTATTCTGTGAGTATGTTTCCTTTGAAGGCCTTGAAAAATACCTCAACACCCATAAACATGTATGAAGAAAATTGGTTTATTTATACTCCATAACATGAAGGGATTTCCATTTTCTATTTTATTTGGTACTAGATTTACTCTGCATCTAACATTTGGTAGTGAATATCCCCAAATATATTATGTTTGATCTTCCATACTAATCCTCATCTATACCATTTCTAATATGTAATGTTTTAAATTGTGACAAAAAACATGCCACTATGTTGTGTAAGGTGGAGCGAGCTGATATATAATCTTATAATTCTATAAAATGATGATAAATGACTGTTTAATTCTATCATGAAATATCTCTTATGTTTAAGGGTTTCCCCTCAATTGTTCTCATCATTGAATCCCCCTTCCCTTATTAAGTGGTTCCTAGTTCATGTATCTCCTACACTAGTATTGTTTCACTATCATTCTGGATTGGGTTTTTATTCCCTCATTTTTCTTCTTCTTCATCCTCTATACTTATTAACATACCTACTTGATTGAATGTGTGTGTCTTGCATTGGCCATGTTTAGTTATCTTGTATCAGTTCCCATTTTAGTAGAAAGTTTATTTAAGGTGACCTTTTTCCAGTTATGATTTTTGTGTAGTGGTCCTCCCAAAATAAATTGGAATTCTCCTATCTATCAACTGTTGACAGATCCTTCCCCTTCTTTTTTTATCTCTTAAGTAGTGGTGTTAGGTTTTCGTTCATTTGGGGTTTATTTTATTCATTTATTTCTTGGTTCTCATTTATTCATATCTCTCATGGTGGTCTTGACACTGTGAAATTGTTGATAAGAGATTTCCAATCAAGTCTATTTCATGGAATCAACTATTTGTTTCAAATGGAAGTGGGGTCTGGTGATTTGGCCATTATTTTATTTTTGTTTATCTATTTTAGTGAAGGCTTTTAGGAACATAGGATTCATGTTTTCTTCTGTTGGTTTGGCTGTCTAGTGCCTTCCATGCTGTTGCTGCCTCTATCCAAGGGGATTTAGTTCTTGTTGAAGATTGTTTCTTATTATCAAATAACTACTTTTTTCTATCTATGCCCTTAACTTATGATTTTAAATCCCATACTTGGTCATTTTGGTGTAATGATTTTAACAAAGGTTTAGGGATGTGTAGTTTGAGCAGTGTATGGTTTAAGAGGAGGTGGAACCAATACATGATTCATTCAATATATTTCTAATAGTGTTTTATGTTACTACTCCATGTGATCATGTTGTTCAAGATAGGTGTCTAGGTATTATAATATTTTTTTGATTGGTGTTCTCTAATTTATCTTGTCTAGATTTTGGTCTGGTTCTCAAAGAAGGATTTCTAGGGTGTGGATGGTCAAATATTGTGTTATGGTTGTTGTGTTATTTTTTTATTTCAATGATTTTTCTTAATGATATTGATGAATTCTAGTGTTTGTTCCTCACTAGAGATCTAGTACGATGTTCAGTTCGACGTGTGTCGGTGTATGAGACATGATGTGGGACGTGACCTGAGGAGGTGATGATGTTGTAGTTTGACTTTTGAATTAATTTTTAATTTTGAACATTGAATTTCTAATAGAGTAATTTTGGTGTATATGTGGCAGTGAATGATTGTGTATGGTTCCTACATAACCAAACACTATTTTATCAAAATAATAATGAAATCGTTGTTTGGTTGAAATTTGAAAAACAATTGGTTAATATATTAACCACCTCGATCAGATTGAATCTTATTTATCTTATTTTCATGTTGGTTCTCTACTTTATTCTTTATTAACTTGAATTTAACCAAGGACTCGTACTTATACCTTACCAAGTAGACATAACCATATCTACTAAAGTCACTATTAAATTTTATGAAGTATGAATTCTCATATCTACCTTCTAATGGAAATTGTCCTATAAAATTAGTGTGTTATAATACTAGAGTCTCATTGTCCCTTTCAATTTGTCCACCAATTTGGGGTTTGGTCATTTATTATATAAAACATTATGACATATTTTTAGTGGTTTTATCTCAGAATATCCTAAATAATAATTTTGAAAGATCCATTCATAACCACATCATATTTACATGATAAAAAATGGTAATTCCATATATGGGTGTTATATGAGTCATGAGAAACTGATTCATTATCAGTTTCAAATAATTAATTTTCATAGTTTAACACATTAAGAATGTTATATATACATTTAATACCATAAAATATGTTTTCTTTGTAGAAGAAACAACTTATATTTCAAGACAAGAAAATAAATCCATATCAATCAATGAATGAAAATGAAATAATGTACATAGTAACTATTTGTACATAATAACATCCATTTAAAATCAAAGCCATTCATGTTGTAAATGAATGGTGTTAGTCACCAATGTCTAGAGTGGTCAGTGTCAAAAAATTTGTAGATCTCAAATCCACATCTCCTCTATAAATATTTCAGAATCTACTTGGTTATAACTATTGGATATATTTATTTGAGCCCAATAAGTTATATCTAATCCCCAATGTGAATATACTAAATAATTAAACTTGATAAAAAATGAACATTAATATTATCCTTAATTTTTTATGATGTTTTTTCCTACTGTCCTTTATTTTTATAAGAAATGCATTCGAACATATTTTTCCTTGCCCAACCTATATACCTTCCTATTCATGGATGAATGGTTCTTAGGATCAGTAGAAATTTTATGAGTCTTCGGAGCCTATTCCATATTGTATATTTTTTTATTCAATAAAAGTAAAATGACATTATATATCCCTATGTCCATATCCATTTAGAGAATCAATTATATATGTTCCAAAATAATCGTCAAGATCTATTCCAACATGGTCCAGGCTATAACTCCTAAACCCTCTTCAAATAGTCTAGGGGACAACAATTAGCTCTGATTATGCATGTCACACAAATGAGAGGCCTTTCCCTAATGTAACAATGTACACACACCAACAAACACCTCCATGAAAATGTGCATAGACATAAAAATATGCAATGTAAAATTCATGCATACATTGATCGTTAAAAAATCTATAGAAAAGGTAAAAAAAAGAATAGATGTGTTAAAACCCATGCCCAAAAAATATAAAAGTGTAAAACATGCTCATAAGGGGAGATCTATGACAAAATAAAGTGTTATAATTTTCCTCATCATATTTCTGATAAACACATTAGTTGTCCTAGCTCACTAATCCCCACCTTCCTCGGGTCCTCTAAGGATAGTTTTCCCACATGTTTGTATGTTGGATTTGGTTGAGAAGGAAAAGTTAATGATGGATCTGGAAGCCTTCACTGGAAAAATTAAAAAATTAACGGCTTTTTATGGACCCTCTGGATCTAAGGAATCCATTGGAAGGAAAAACGATGTTGTTGAAAAGTCTATTGAAGATTAGAATCGGGTCATTATCAATGTTGAGTGTAGATCTATACCTGAAATGGTAGTTCAAGGTGCATTGACTATCTCTATTTTGAAAAGGGAACAAGATAATCCAAATAAATCATATAAAGTCTTTAAGGATTTGCATGATAAAGATCTCTTTGACTCTAGTTATTTATATGAGGATGAGGATGAAACATGTCAATTTTAGGAAGTATACTTCAAATCATGTTCATGAAATGGATAAAACAGATAGTTTATGTTGATGGATACATTACCTGATACCCCAAAAAAACAAGGTAACTTAAGTACTACTCTAATCTTGAATTATAAATAGTTAAAATATAACATGAAGTCCCTATGAAGGAATCCACTAAGAAGTGAAAACAAATGATTGTTGTTAATTCTGTGGTAACCCCAAACTTAGAAGAAGAGTAATTTTATCTAAATAACGATCTTGTGTACAATTATTCCTATACGACTATGGATGATGTTAGGGATGATGTTGATTATTGGATGAATGAAGAAGATTAAATTAATTTCATGAAATACAATAATGGTGAAATTTCAACTAAGATGTATCTTCAAATAGAAAATCACATGTTCTGCATAATGGTTGGTTAATACAGAAATGATCCTAATTTAAAATTTATAGAAATCCCTTGGGAATGAGTTATTGTGTTATGTTTCACTTGCTAGTATTTTTTATTCTTTTTGTAGCATTCTAGATTCAATGAATTTTGAAAATTGAGTACCATTTATGAAAAAGTGATGAGAAGAATACAATAGTTTATTTAAATAAGAATGAATTGGGGATACATTCTATATATTCTTCTCATGAATGTGTTTCTTAAAGGGTAGATAAGAGTATTTCACCGGGTTCCATTTTGTGGTGAAGAAACCAGGAATAATGAGCAGTGGTTCATTAAATGTGAAGACTAGAAGTGAGAAAGAGTAACACCCCAGGTAAATAAAGAATATGAAATTTATATATTTATCCATATTTGTGAATAAAATATTAATATTACTTTCAAGGGGACGCTATGCTCGATGGCGTACCCAATACACAACAACGAGTTTCATGGGAATCATACGTTGCACTCTAATAATAAAATAATATTATTTTAAATGGTAGTTAACGCCTAGATGTTGGGATGGAGGGAATGAATAGAACTAACTACCAAATGATTATATTGTTTGTCAAATATTTTAACTTTTTACAATAAATGTTAGAGGATTAAAAATGAGAATGAATCCAATTTTAAGCGTAAACATTCTAATATTATTTAAAAGGTCGATTAACCGCCTTTTGATGTCAAACCTCTTTTAAATCCAATTTTTGACAATTTTATGTGTTATCTTTGACAAAATAAAATTCTTCTTTAGAATCGGGACATCAAAATTTACTTTGCGTAAATTTTTGGTATTTTTCCAAAAAAGTTCAATTTTTAATGAATAGTAAAAAATGTTGTATTTTAATTCAAAACCTCTTTTAATATAATTTATTTATATGATTAGATTATCTTTTGAATGGTTTTTAATGTGAAATTAGAATATATTTTTACCATTTAATCCAATAGTGGTCGTTGGAATTAATTTCACTTTGAAATCGGACTTAAACTAGTGTCAATCTTTTGATATTTTTTGTTTCATAAAAACACGCTATTTGTTTTGACAGTGGGAATTAATTATTAAATTAATTAATGAAACTTATATGTTCTGAATTTTGTAAAATAGAAAAAAAAAATTAATTTGGAATATCAAATATAGCTTAGGCTGAACTTTTGGTAATTTTCTGAAAAACATCAATTTTTGATGAATAGTGAAACCACTAAGTGGTACTTATAAAAACTGATTTTCCGTTTAAATGAAATTTTGCCATCATTGTGTTTTTAATTTAAAAAATCCGACATAAATGGTTGTAATTAAGAAGTAAAATGTGGTTCAATGGAATTAAAAGGATTTTTTGGTGAATAGTAACTTATTATGTTTTTAATCGCGATTAGAGGTAATTAGTGTAGTTTAAGGTAGGAATAATGTTTTAATAAAATGAAATGACCTAGAAAAATGTCCTACCATCATTGGATGTGTCATGGCCGACCAAAACAATCCATGTGTCAACTTGGGGACCCCATGGAGCCACTTTGGTTAGAAAATGACATAAATATCTTTTTATTTAATGTTAAAGTAAAAATGACACAAACATGAGATGTTTTACTAAAAAAAATTTACATGGGGTTATACAAGTCCGATTTTTAACTATAAATAATAAATGGAAATCTGAAAATATTTCCTACATCATAGTATTTTTTTTATCATTTTTAGAAATTAAATAAATTAAATTATTTATGACATCATGATGATGCAGCGATGACCTCATTATTTAACGATTTAAATAAAATGGAAGGATAATGTAAAATCTAAGACCTAAAAATGTACAAAACCTATTGGAAGGGTGGAGTTAGAACCCTTATCACATTACCCTATAATTATATCAATGTGGGGCCTTTTAAATCCGAAATGCATTTTCAAATAAAGTAACATTTCTTTACATTCCAAGAGTGCCCCTCCTCTCCTCTTATAAAAGGCCCCCACCTCTACATCTTTACCCACACTTCAAAAGCCTTTGAATCGGCCCACCCCTGCCCATTTTGTCTCTCCAATTCCCTCTCTTACTCTTTGAAGTCTCACATTTGGAATAAGTCTTCCCAAGGATGCCTTTGAGATCAAACTAAATGGAGGTACCCGATTTTAAGGTAATGTCTTCACTTGAGTCCTTTTGTTTTATTCTGCTTATCCAACCCCCTAAAATATTTTTATTCATTTATTTTGTAACAACTCCAGTATCTAAAATATACTAGGATGTTTTTATAATAATATTTTGAGCTACACTTACACACATCTACATCCAATGGTTAAAGAACATACTATTTTTGTGGTTGGTAAATTTCTGCCTCACGAAATGATGATTGTTCAATCTTCTTTTAAACACCTTTAGTGGTGGACATTAAGATGTCACTCTATTTATATATGATATATAGTATGTTTATGTTTTCCTTAAGCTTTGGTATTTTTCATTTTTGGAATACCTTTATGGTTTCCATTATGGGTAAACGCGATATTTTCATTTAAGGAAGTGCGGACTACCGCCCCCTCAAAGTGATGTGATTCGTTAATGCCATATGTGGGATGGATTTAAAGTTATTATATATGATTTTATAATGGAATTATAATATACCTCTATATCATTATTATTTATTTCCATTAAAGTATGAGATAGAAATGAAAGTAGCGTTCATGCGTACGTACGGCTTACCGTCTCCATGAACGGTGCATTTCATTTCTTATCCCCAAATGTAATGTAATATTATAAGTACATATATATAATGGATATACATGATCTATTTTACATATAAATGATTAATATAATTCTGGAATTATAATATACATACCTCTCATTTAGTTTTAATTCCATTAATATGACATAGAAATGAAAGTAGCGTTCATGCGTACGTACGGCTTACCATCTCCATGAACGGTGCATTTCATTTCATACCTCTAAATGATTATGTGATATTATAAATACATGTATACGATAGATATATATGATATATATGATATCCAAATCAGGAATGTCATTCTGGATATAAAGAACCTTTGACCACACGAACAACATGTAATTGTAAGAAGCCCACTTTTGACTTAAGAACCAAATATCGACAAAACAAACATTATTAACTTAAATGATTACATAATGTTTATAACATGGAAATAAGTGATATAAAAGGAATAATGAACTTTAAAAAGGTTCTTAAGCAAATAGAAATTAAATCATGTTTATTATTCAGGACGTTAAAGAACAATCGAGTCAAGTCGGACCCGAGGTAAGGGATCCAACTCCTCTCTTTCTTTTTAAATACACTCTTTTATGCCATTACTTTTAAGCTCATATTTCTTGTGATTGGGATGTTCTTTTATATTAATAATACTGTAATTTTTATGTTTATATTATGAGAGAACCTATTCTCTCTCTTCAATCCATTTTGGATGTTTTGAGTGGCGCCGTTAGGCTGCTGAATTTTCGTAAGAGATCTAACCTCTCTCTTTTTTTAAGTACTCTCATTTATGTCACTTATTTTAAGCTACACTTTGTTATGATGGGGGATGTTATTTTATATTCCCATTGATGTAAATTTTATTTTAATATTATGAGATACTCTATTTAATCTCATCAATCCATTTTTTGAAGTTTTATGTGGCAATGTTAGGCTGCCGAGTTTTCGTAAGGGATTTTTTCATCTCACTTTTATTCCCGTGAGATTTATGCTAAATTTGACACCATTTACTTTGAGTGGTGTATGTAATTTTAATTATTATACTCATTTTGTAATATAATTTCATTTATGGGTACTTACATATTCATTGTATGACCCTTCGTCAATGGGGTGTACGTTTTGAAAGTTACCCAAGTCGGTAAGGGAACCTTTCACCCTCCTCTTTTCAAAAGACTTATTTTGTTATGTCTTTTAATTCACATAATATTATGTTGGGATATGTTCTTATATATCCTTATTAATGTAAATTTTATGTCTAAGTGATTAGATACCCTTTTTATCTCTCATCCACTCATTGTATGAGTTTTGAAGTGACGTCGTTAGGCTGTCGAATTTCTGTAAGGGAACTTCTTAACCCACTTTAATTTCTTTGGGTTAAACCACTAATTATTGATTTTATTATGCCAATATTATGTGTGGAATCTCTATGTTTTAGTTTCCACAAACCGTTGTGTGGATATACTATTTCTACTCATAATCATCTCACTGATAAATTCTTATGTCATTTAGACGGACTTGTATCAGAATCATAACTCAATATCATTTCATTGAGTTAAATATCTATGTCATTGGTTTTGTTTTTCCATGATTATGTGTGAATGACCGCTGATTGTTTTACACTTAATATCCACTTATATTTTGTGTATTTGTATTTTTCACACATAATAATGTAATTGATTTATCCTTAATCGAAGGATACCAACTTTGTAAGGGAATTCGTCTCAATCTCCTTTCATTGAGGCATATTTGGTTTTACACACAAATTTCTTTTATACGGTGTATAAACCCCTTTGAATTTTAATTTTATTCAAAAGGAATCTTTTTATACGAAGGGTTTTACTAAACGACAAAAAGGAATGTTTCTTTTAATGTACGCAGTGACAACGATCTTTTCCGCCGCCACAAGTATTATTTGGTCTATGGCTTCCTCAACAAGCCGTAATGTTTTTTAAAATGAAAAAATACCATATACTCTTTTATTTATGTTGGTATTTAAAATGGTTTTTAGAAAGGATTTGTTATGTCGATATATTTAAGTGATATATTGTGATCGAAATGTGGAAATGTTTTCTTTCCATTATATTTGTTTAATGTCTTATGATTTTATAATGGTACTTGGACATTATGACGGGTGGTGCCGTGAATACCAGGATGGGTGGTTACGTTATAACCTCCAATGCATTGGGTATAGAAGTCGGTCGTATGGCTATTCCATTAAGTATGTGTGGAAGTCGACCGTATGGTTATTCCACTTAAGTATGTTTATGTCCCAAGTTACCTTTATATGTTTTGTGATATTTATATGGGTTTTATGGTAATCTTTTGGTTACATAAGGGTAAGTAACGAACTTTTATTCAGTGAAGGGTTTTTACAACTTCGAAAAGGTGAAAAGTATTACTTCGATAAAGTATACATGGTTTACTTGTTGTTTTGAAAAACTAACAGTTTTCATTCTTTGTGTATCCCTTACTGATCTTTTTATGCTCATCCCATGTTTTTGAAATGTTTTTCACAAGACATAACATGGAATAGGGTCAAGGATGGGATCAAGGGAAATTCATGCAACCTAAAACATGGAACTCCACATGTTTCTTTTTAAGAGTTTTTATTTTATGGAAACTTAGTAAATGTTTCTACTTAGTAATCTTTTGAGATGTAATAGTTATGATCTAATTCTCTACAACTCTAAACCTGAAAAGATCCTCAATGTATAATATTGTAATAACTCTAGATTAAGTAAGGTTTAAGGTTGGGGCCTTATAGTTGGTATCAAAGGTCGGTTTAGATAACTTTAAAGGTTAGGGAATTTTCTAAGAATAAGTGACATTACCATAATGGTTAGGATTTCATAAAGAGTCATAGTTTTTAGATAAAGTGAATGAGTAAGTATATCTTCTTCATTAGTACATGATGGTTCTGTTGATATACTCACACTGACATTTTTGTTTTTAGTGAATGGATGGATCTAGCAGGCACTAAAGAGACAACAGGTTTGAAGGAAACTGTGGTGGTTCTCTGATTAAGGTACTAGATAAATGGAGGATTCAATGAGGAAACTCGTGGTTGTTCTAAACCAACAATCAAGGATTCATAATCAACCACTTGAACCTTGGTATGTTGTGTAATGAATCATGTACGAGATGACCAATCGATGTGGAAGTTCAGGTAATAATTATAAAGGTAACCATTAGAGTTTATTTGATCCTTACTTTTGAGGTAATTATGGGTTACTCAATAATATGATGGAAAATAAAAGTCATGATATAAACATGAGGTTAAAATATGTTATGGTTATTTTTTATGATTTTATCACTTTTTGGGAATAATTTGATAAATATATAGTTTTGGAAAAAGGACAACACGCCGACCGTGTGACAACCCATCGCGTCGGAAAAAGCTGCGGGAATCGAACCCACAACAAAAGTGCAACTGGTATATATCGCCTACCACTGGACTATGTGAATTCCCTAGTTAGTTTGACTGATTCATTTTAGTTAGATGATTTTATGAATTAAGATTAAGTTGATTTTGGGTTATATATGGAAATTTTTTAACCTATCATGGAGGATATGTGATTAGGTTAATTACTTTTCAATACGAGAATTTAAGAGAAACTGATGTTATTTGGAGATAAAAGTTAATTTGTACCTTGGAAGACTATGTGAATAAATCCTTAAAATATTTGAGTTTCAATCTTGGTTTGGTTTAATTTGAAGTATTTTATGGACAATTATTTTATCGAATAGTCCTCGTCGAACTTTGGGTTTTGTTGGACAAATTTTGGAGATTAAGAATATATTTTCTTTTTATAAAGGGTTATCCTTTTCTGGATTATCTGATCTTGTACTAACCTTTTTGGTTTTGGTTTTGGTTAGAGTCTAATGACATGGGAAGTATATAGTTCACTATTGTGGATTAGGTGATTCTCTAGAAATTGATTATAGTACTCTTAATCTGAACAAGTCATCCTAAATACTCGTCTTTTGGAGAAAATATGAGTTTGTGTAAGGAATCTAATAAAAGCTGAAAGTCAACATGATAAGTGATTATGTTTCCTTATGAATAAATTCCTCAATAAAAAGTAAATTAAAACAAAAATTTTGTCTATTAACTTTTCCTACTGGGGAATCGAATACTGTTTTACCCATCACAAGTTTGTGAATTTCTTATGGTTAACTTTCTCCTAGACATGTTTACTATCACTCTCCATCAGAACATGACCCTTTGTTTTTTCCTCCATGTCCATGTTTTCCTACATAGAATCCTAGTATGGGTTAACTCGGGTGACCTATGTACTTATCTTTCTTTATTTTAAAGTGATTGTTTTACCGACTCCTGTTCCTATGTGAGACATTCAAAGATATTTCCAAGCCCAATTTTAAAATTGCGAGGACACAATTCCCAAAATGGGGGAAGGATGTAACACCCCAGGTAAATAAATATTATGAAATTTTTATATTTATCCATATTTGTGAATAAAATATTAATATTACTTTAAAGGGGATTCTATGCTCGATGGCGTACCCAATACACAACAATGAGTTTCTTGGGAATCTTACGTTGCACTCTAATAATAAAATAATATTATTTTAAATGGTAGTTAACGCCTAGATGTTGTGATGGCGGGAATGAATAGAACTAACGAAAAAATGATTATATATGTTTGTCAAATATTTTTACTTTTTACAACAAATGTTAGAGTATTAAAAATGAGAATGAATCCAATTTTAAGCGTAAACATTCTATTATTATTTAAAAGGTCGATTAACCACCTTTTGATGGCGAACCTCTTTTAAATCCACTTTTTGAAAATTTTATGTGTTATATTTGACAAAATAAAATTCTTCTTTAGAATTGGGACATCAAAATTTACTTTGTGTAAATTTTTGGTATTTTTCCAAAAATGTTCAATTTTTAATGAATAGTGAAAAATGTTGTATTTTAATTCAAAACCTCTTTTAATCTGATTTATGTATATGATTAGATTATCTTTATAATTGGTTATAAATTTAAATTAGAATATATTTTTACCATTTAATCCAATAGTGGTCATTGAAATTAATTTCATTTTGATATCAGACTTAAACTATTGTCAATCTTTTGATACTTTTTGTTTCATAAAAACACGCTATTTGTTTTGACAGCGGGAATTAATCATTAAATTAATTAATGCAACTTATATGTTCTGAATTTTGTAAAATAGACATCATTTTTGAATTCAGAATATCAAAAATAGCTTAGGGTGAACTTTTGGTAATTTTCCGAAAAACATCAATTTTTGATGAATAGTGAAACCACTAAGTGGTACTTATAAAAACTGATTTTCCGTTTAAATTAAATTTTTTCATCATTGTGTTTTGAATGCCAAAAATCCGAAATACATGGTTGTAATTAAGAAGTAAAATTTGGTTCAATGGGATTAAAATAATTTTTTGGTGAATAGTAAATTATTAAGTTTTTAATCGCGATTAGAGGTAATTAGTGTAGTTTAAGGTAAGAATAATGTTTTAATAAAATGAAATGGCCTAGACACATGTCTTACCCTCATTGGATGTGTCATGGCCGACCAAAAAAGTTCATGGGTTAACTTGGGGACCCCATGGAGCCACTTTGGTTGGAAAATGACATATATATCTTTTTATTTAATGTTAAAGTAAAAATGACACAAACATGAGATGTTTTAATAAAAAAAATTTACATGGGGTTATACAATTAAGAATTTTGACTATAAATAATCAATAGAAAGCTGAAACGATTTCCTACATCATAGTATTTTTTTATAATTTTTAGAAATTAAATAAATTATATTATTTATGACATCATGATGATGCAGCGATGACCTCATTATTTAATGATTTAAATAAAATGGAAAGATAATGTAAAATCTAAGACAAAAACATGTCCAAAACCTATTGGATGGGTGGATTTCGAACCCTTATCACATTACCCTCAAATTATATCAATGTGGGACCTTTTAAATCCGAAACGGATTTTCAAATAAAGTAACATTTCTTTACTTTCCAAGAGTGCCCCTCCTCTCCTCCTATAAAAGGCCCCCACCTCTACCTCTTTACCCACACTTCCAAAGCCTTTGGCTCGGCCCACCCCTGCCCATTTTGTCTCTCCACTTCCATATATTACTAATTGAAGCCTCACATTGGGCAGAAGTCTTCCCAAGGATGCCTTTGAGCTCAAACTAAATAGAGTTACCCGATTTTACGGTAATGTCTTCACTTGAGTCCTTTTGTTTTATTTTTCTTCTCCACCCCCTAAAATCCCTTTATTAATTTATTTTTTAACAACTCCAGTATCTCAAATATACTAGGATGTTGTTATAAGAATATTTCGAGCTACACTTACACACATCTACATCCAATGGTTAAAGAACATACTATTTCTGTGGTTGGAAAATTTCTGCCTCACGAAACGATGATTGTTCAATATTCTTTTAAACACCTTTAGTGGTATCCATTAAGATTTCACTCTATTTATAAATGTTATATAGTATGTTTATGTTTTCCTTAAGCTTATTTATTTTTCATTTTGGTCAAACCTTTATGGTTTCCATTATGGGTAAACGCGATATCTTTATTTAAGTAAGTGTGGACTACCACCCCCTCAAAGTGATGCGATTCGTTAATGCCATATGTGGGACGTATAAAGGATGGATTTAAAGTTATTATATATGATGTTATAATGGAATTATAATATACCTCTACATAATTATTATTTTTTCCATTAAAGTATGAGATAGAAATGAAAGTAGCGTTCATGCGTACGTCTGGCTTACCGTCTCCATGAACGGTGCATTTCATTTCTTATCCCCAAATGTAATGTACTATTATAAGTACATATATATAATGGATATATATGATGTATTTTACATCTAAATGATTAATATAATTCTGGAATTAAAATATACATACTTCTCATTTAGTTTTAATTCCATTAATATGACATAAAAATTAAAGTAGCGTTCATGCGTACGTACGGCTTACCGTCTCCATGAACGGTGCATTTCATTTCTTACATCTAAATGATTATGTGATATTATAAATACATGTATATGCTAGATATATATGATATATATGATATCCAAATCAGTAATGTCATTATGGATATAAAGAACCTTTGACCACACGAACAACATGTAATTGTAAGAAGACCACATTTGACTTAAGAACCAAATATCGACAAAACAAACATTATTAACTTAAATGATTACATAATGTTTATAACAAGGAAATAAGTGATATAAAAGGAATAATGAACTTGAAAAAGGTTTTTAAGCCAATAGAAATTAACTCAAGTTTATTATTCAGGACGTTAAAGAACGATTGAGTCAACTCGGACCCGAGGTAAGGGATCCCACTTCTCTCTTTGTTTTTATGTACACTCTTTTATGCCATTACTTTTAATCTCATATTTCTTGTGATTGGGATGTTATTTTATATTAATCTTACTGTAATTTTTATGTTCATATGATGAGAGAACCTATTCTCTCTCATCAATCCATTTTGGAAGTTTTGAGTGGCGCCGTTAGGCTGCCGAATTTTCGTAAGAGATCTAACCTCTCTCTTTTTTAAAGTACTCTCATTTATGTCACTTCTTTTAAGCACCACTTTGTTATGATGGGGTTTGTTCTTTTATATTCCTCTTGATGTAAATTTTATTGTAATATTATGATACACTCTATTTGATATCATCAATCCATTTTTGGAAGTTTTAAGTGGCGCCATTAGGCTGCCAAGTTTTCTTAAGGGATTTTTTCATCTCACTTTATTCCCGTGAGATTTATGCTACATTTGACACCATTTAATTTGAGTGGTGTATGTACTTCAAATTATTATACTCATTTTGTAATATAATTTCATTTATGGGTACTTACATATTCATTGTATGACCCTTCTTCAATGGGGTGTATGTTTCGAAAGTTACCCAAGTCAGTAAGGGAACCTTTCACCCTCCTCTTTTGAAAAGACTTCTTTTTATATGTCTTTTAATTCACATAATATTATGTTGGGATATGTTATTATATATCCTTATTAATGTAAATTTTATGTCCAAGTGATGAGAGACCCTTTTTATCTCTCATCAACTCATTTTCTGTGTTTTGAAGTGATGTCGTTAGGCTGTTGAATTTCTGTAAGGGAACTTCTTAACCCACATTGAATTCTTTGGGTTAAACCACTAATTCTTGATTTTATTATGCCATGATTATGTGTGGAATCTCTATGTTTTAGTTTCCACAAACCTTTGTGTGGATGTACTATTTCTACACATAATCATCTCATTGATAAATTCTTATGTCATTTAGACGGACTTGTATCAGAATCATAACTAAATCTCATTTCATTAAGTTAAATATCTATGTCATTGGTTTTGCTTTTCCATGATTATTTTTGAATGACCTATGATTGTTTTACACTTAATATCCACATATATTTTGTGTATTCGTATTTGTCAAACATAATCATGTAATTTATTTATCCTTAATCTAAGGATACCGACTTTGTAAGGGACTTCATCTCAATCTCCTTTCATTGAGGCATATTTGGTTTTATACACAACATTCTTTTATACAGTGTATAAACCCCTTTGACTTTGTAATTTTATTCAAAAGGAATCTTTTTTATGAATCATTTTACTAAACGACAAAAAGGAATGTTTCTTTTAACATACGTAGTGACAACGACCTTTTCCGCCGCCGTGAGTATTATTTGGTCTTTGGATTCCTCAACAAGCTGTAATGTTTTTTAAAATGAAATAAATACCATATACTCTTTTATGTATGTTGGTATTTAAAATGGTTTTTATAAAGGATTTGTTATATAGATATATTTAAGTGATATATTGTGATCTAAATGTGGAAATGTTTTCTTTCCATTATATTTGTTTAATGTCTTATTATTTTATAATGGTACTTGGACATTATGACGGGTGGTGCTGTGAATACCAGGATGGGTGGTTATGTTATAACCTCCAATGCATTGGGTATGGAAGTCGTTCGTACGGATATTCCATTAAGTATGTGTGGAAGTCGACCGTATGGTTATTCCACTTAAGTATGTTTATGTCCCAAGTTACATTTATATGTCAAGTGATATTTATACGGGTTTTATGGTAATCTTTTGGTTACAGAAGGGTAAGTAATGAACTTTTATTCAGTTAAGGGTTATTACTACTTCGAAAAGGTGAAAAGTATTACGTGGATAAAGTATACATGGTTTACTTGTTTTTTTGAAAAACTAACAGTTTTTTTTCTTTGTGTATCACTTACTGAGCTTTTTATGCTCGTCCCAAGTTTTTGAAATGTTTTTCACAGGATTTAACGTGGAATAGGGTCAAGGATGGGATCAAGGGAAAGTCATGCAACCTAAAACATGGAACTTTACATGTTTCTTTTTAGGAGTTTTTATTTTATGGAAACTTAGTAAAAGTTTCTACTTTGTTATCTTTTGAGATGTAATATATATGATCTAATTCTCTAAAACTCTAAACCTGAAAATATCCTCAATGTGTAATCTTGTAATAACTCAAGATTAAGTAAGGTTTAAGGCTGGGGCCTTATAGAATGAATCCATGTAATCTTTTAATCGCATCTAATACTATGTTTATTGAGGGTCAAAACGTAGATTTCAATTATTTACATTTCAACACTGAGTCGAATATCCAAAATGCCAACTTCATTGCTAAAGTGGCTTCTGGATCATCTTTGAAAATGTTTGGATAAGATACAGACCACTTCTCTATTTTCGTATAGAATACTTCAACTAATAGATGGAAAAAAATTACCATTTTTTTAAAAAAAATTGTTGTTCCCTCTTGTTGTATTACTTCAATCCCTGGTGGTGTATGCTATTTACACCTCATGCATGTATTTCACTTTTTCTTTTAATAAATCTCATTTGGACATGAACTGGGTGACCAATTCATGTCACCATTTTTATACAAAAAATAAAGATATATGCATCTCAAATTCCCTATCACATGAGGATTTTACATAAAGTCCCGCAACAAGATTCTACTCAAGGATATAACTATAACAAAAAATTAGGACAATATTTTCCACAAGCTTATCCATCCTACATAGAACTTATTTGAGATATAAACTCCCTCAGGAACAAATCACTAGTTTATACTCTAGTTCCCATCACCAAAGGTCCTTAAGTTGCTAACAATCACCCTACGGAAGAATGTAAGTACCCATGTAGAATGTTCCACCCTCAACACTACACATAGTTGAGAGACCACTACCCAAGACAATGCACCACGGGAACCCTCTCTAGTGAGAGAGAGAATGGAGGGTCCCTCACATCACCACTAACCTATAGTTGAGGGAGTAACATCTTCTAAAAAACACATGAATCTTATGTCTCTCTTATATGGTATAGCCCACACCTCTCTCCATTGAGGGAGATCTAAATCCAATGGAGGATAGACAACATAATATGAGGGAGGTGTATAACTCTATTTAGGATTACAACACCTTGATCCATAGGGTAGTGCCACTCGGTGTCTTGAAGACCTGACCGCAGTGTGGTATGAGAGTACCACCCAAATATCAAATTTTTGTTGGGGACCTGAACCTAACATGATAAAGGATTACCAATCCCAGGCCAGAGAACCTACTACCTAGTGTGGAAGTGGAGTACAACCTCTGATGGAACAACACATATGAAAGAACCATGCCCTGGTACATGTGGGGAGTTATGATTCAAATGAAATACGACACATCCTCTAATATGATAAGGGTACATTCTCTATCTATATATCATATCTATAGGACCACTCCCTGACAAGGTAAGACAATACCAACTCCACATATAGAGGACCCACACCCTTGTACGATAGGGGATTAACTACTCTACATAAATAATATGAGTTTAGGGACCACACCCTGGTACAATAGTATATCATTATTTTTATCTAGACAAATGATATGGGGAACCGACACTATGGTCTCGAAGGGGAGTTCCACCATCGAAGAACTACAAAAAAGGTATATTACTTGATCCCATGATTTGGATAGTCTCGTATCTACTTTAGAAGATGGGTAAGGGACCCCATTCCCAAATTCCACATTCGAGTAAAAGACCCAATGTCTCTTACTAGGAGTCACACTGATCTACAACATCTGTCAAGAATCACTAAAAGAAGCATTATTTTTATCAGAACTCACTTCACAACACAACCATGAGTAGGGGATCTAACACCTAAAAAAATTGGGTACAACCACTGTAACAACCTAACAAGTCTAGGGGACCCACATCCTAAGGAGTAAAATAATGGTAATGATCGTGACATCAACCCAGTTTTCCAACCTGATCACTTACCAAGGTTAATCATCGTCACCACATCATGGTTCTTCAAAAACTCCACACTGTATCTTCTGGGAAAAAATGGGGGCCAACATCATATCTATATGAAAACATTATCAAGAGAGGACAATCATACGAATGAATCGAGGGTCTAGAGGAGGAGATACATAAGGTGGGATATCTTAGAATTATATTCATGAAAGTACACAATATTCACTAGAGGCCACACAGTGTGTGGACTCGCCCATTCATCTAATCACTTATCTTTTTCACAATACCTATCTTGTCAATATATGGTTACAGTGCATGTACAACCCTTATAAGGTGTGTTATTCCACACATTCCCTTGTATATATTCATCCACCACAGGACCTAACCAACATTGTTTTTCACATGCCTTGCGTCTCATACTGCATGACATGTTCAGAAGAAGTAGCCACTTGTCCATGAGGTTTTCTTATGACCATGTATAGAACCCCATACCATTATACATTTCTTTGAAATTATATATGGACATGTTTGATAAAAAATCTTCCAATACTATGTCGTATGGCCAGAAATTAGGGGGCCACTACATGGTGTGGGATCCTAGTACATGGAGTGTATTGCCCAAAATTAATCGCCCACAAATATAAATAGGTCCACGATTTTCCTCAATGGACTACAAACCTTTTAGATGGAAATTATAGATCATAATTACCATGATAATCACTGTATTTTCCACTGTTTACCTTAAATGAAACAGATCGACCTAGAATGGATCACTAACAATTTCAATAGGGCCCTATAACATTAAAAAATCAAAACAAGGGGGATCAAGACCCAAATAAAAATACTACTACCTTATGGAAAAAATGTCAAATCATTAGATGTATAAAAATTCTTGGATCATGTCACTCCTTGATTTGATGATGTTTGGTTCCATGAGTATAGATTGAAAATGATTCATCACATTTATTCAACTCAATTTTCACCCATCACCAATGTGAGAGGAGGATAGCCTATCATTTTTATTGTGTTTACCAATGTGGGAGGGTGGATAATATGATATTTTTTTAATTGATTTACATTTAATTAATAATTTCACCACTTGATGCCCTGAAAACATTCTATCAGTTAGGGACTTGGTGTGAATGAATTTATGACGTTGATGGGGTAGAATGGTGTTCTGAACACAATTGTGGACTTATATTTTTTATCAGATATTCTTATTTGGATTTATTCATGTTTCAAATTAAATTGTGTATTCAGGAGAAAATATATTTAATATTTTTAAAATCACCGCGATGAGGCTCTATGGGCTATGCAATCCCATGCTAACTCAATGTATGGATCTGGAAAAAATCTATGAAATATTAAAAATAATTCGAGTAAATAAATTGTGTGAGTATATCCTCCCCACAATAATTTTTTTTGTCTTTATAAAGAGAAACCCTAGGCACAATGGATAGAAAATGTGATCTATACTGGAACTCCCATGCCAATGAGTTAAAAAAGGGATCCCATTCCTCTTACAAGAACACGCTTAAAGAAACCCTCAAGGAAAAACAACAACCATAAAAATTTCCAACCTAGTTAATATTTTGAATCTAATATGACCATTTATTCATAGTTAGAATTACCAGGAAAGCAACAAGAACTATAAATCTACAGTCATATCGTCCAACAATACACCACCTTGTTAAACTGACACATATATAGACAAAATCACATAATTCACATGCACCGTTGGATGAATTGTAGGATGAACACATAATGTGTCTTGATTTCATGGTTGAGGCTGAGTAATAAAGGATTAAAATAATAATATGACTACCTAAGTGTTAATAGTAGGTATTACTAGGACCTTGTTCTATAAACCTTGATATATAACATAGCTCACCAAAATAGAAACACCACCACACCTTCTAGAGGAATCACAACTAATAATGGATAGTAGTAACCCAATACACAATAAGAAAACAGTTTAGGTTCTAACTCTGGCACTATGTAATAGTTCAAAGAAAATCACTCACTTCGCCAAGGATGCCATGCCTAAGGGTCATGTCAGAAGGCGCTATTAGATAATCGAAAACCTTCTTTTAAACTCCAGTTCACAACCTCTTCCTAGAGAAAAATTTTTAAATAACTCATCCCGAAAACCTTGACATTATTCTTGTTGGGTGGCATATACGCACCCACATAGTTTTGATTGAATTATGAATACATTTCTCAGTGTGAAAAACATTCATTTTTTCATGATTCCAATGCTACGCCAAATTTTTCCATTTCATCCTCAAGCATATGGAATACAAAGATGATTCCAATTGTATGAGGGTACTAGAAAACAAAAACGAGTGTAAAAATGCTCACATTGTGTCATACCAAGAACATTGTCTGAAAACCACTAATACATCACTTGGCCACAAACACAAAAGTCATAGGGACTCATCCACTACACATTGATACTAACCACTTGTTCCAGCACTGGATTCCTCACAATGTATTACTCACATCTAAAAAACCTGTCTCGATTGGTTAATGACCCCTCATCCTAATTCTTTCAATATAACATATATTTACACCAGCACAAGGATATACTGAAACCCACATCACTCTAGTTAATCGTTAAGAAAAAATAGGTTGAAAAGAGTACCTCACAATAGTGTCTAACAATTACTACTACAAAAAGTAAAATGGATACAATGTGTACTTCTATTCATCATCAAAGATTCTGTATCAAAGTCCTCTATGGTAAGTATCTATCTCCACCCGCACAACCTAGATCCATTATATAATAATGGAACACCTGTGTGTGGTTGTGGAAACATCATAAACCACTTTTCACCTCATACTACTCTCAAAACTCCTCCACCACATCCCCCATCTTGTGGAACTCCATATTCGACAAATTGACACTTCAAAAGAGGCTCTTCGACTAGGTCCCTCATAAAATCACGGAGGTTTGAATAGTCTCTAGCAAGATATCATTATCCATCGCAATCATAATCCCTCCACTCCTATGACTGACCCAATACTCACTATTTGACATTCTCTAATAGAGAAGGCGCCTAAATTTTATCATGGGTTAGCTTCATACACCACGATCCTATCATCTTCCATCTACCAATTTTTATAGACACCACAACCTTATGACCACCTCTGTGGGCCAGATCCTTCATTCCCTCCACTTGGAATTCCTCAATGATTAGTGATCTCTCTAGTAACCCAACATAAGAGGGAAGGAATAAAGGGACCAAACATACTCATAAATTATCGTGTAGGCCCTTCTTAACGGTAAAATCTATGAAGAATGGATATCACACCATATCCTAGGTGTATTGTGATACTTCAATGAACCTCGTCGTGTATTCCTTCTATGTTATTATACCAGATAGAAGATGTAGAATCTACCAGATATGCACTGATATCACAAAGGATGGGTAAAAAAATCATTGAATAGTATCTATAACAATACACAATTGAGTGTAACATTGTCATGAGACCACATCACTAAACTCCACAAATTCCTAACCAAACAGATAGAAGGATCACCTCTTATATATCCATATGATTGAGTGGGTTCATCCCTGGGCATAAAACATGCATAACTGCCTTGAGAAGGTTATTAGATACATGAGGGTTAATATCACATTGAAAACTCAAATGTCTCTACATCCAGTAATATTGTAGTGAATTCATCTTGTACACATTTTCTTCAATAAATTTAAGAAGAACCAACTACTCAACGGCTGGTTACTGAACTAGTGAACCACCGAGAGGTACTACCTCAGAACTAGTTCCCTTTAATGAAACCACATCATGGGGGAAATAATCAAAGAAATCCCACCATGTAACCCTATATAGATGTTATCATAGTGGAATCCAAAAACTGAATCAATACCCACTATGGTTAAAGATTACATCATGGGGTTTGACTCAAGTAAGACAAGGAAATATAAAACCATATCCCTATATGATGCAAGTAACATTGTGACCCTAAAACGAGTTTCCTAGTGCACCGATTAAAATAATTGGTTATCATAGTCCCAATGAAGGGATATGTCATCCAATGTACCAAAACATGAACCGTTGGCCATAAATATGGACACAAAACACTGTAATGTGGTCTCTATGACACCCAAATCAAACTCATGACACTACAGTCCCAAAGTGGAACATCCTCCAACACCGTTTTGACATTAACTGGACTAACAGGTCCAAAAACATTACTCCTGGATCCTACCGCCAATAGTCCAAGGGTCAGAGACAATTATTGAGAAGTAATTTCACACATATGAGAGGCCTTCTTCTAATTTACATATATGTAAAATCCCACAAAAACGTCAATATAATTGTGAGTTGATATAAAAAGTTGAAAAATAAAATAAAAGTATACATTTTTCCTATACCAGAGTAAAGATAATGTACAAACGAATAAAAAAACCCAGAAATATAGTAAAATCATCCAACCTTCTTAAGTGAATGGGATCACTAACATAAATAACTACATGAAAGATCATCAACCCAACTTCAGTAAACACCTCCTTTATCCAATCTCACTAATCTCCTCCTTCCTCAGGTACTATAGGAACTCTGAATAATTTCGTATAGTCTTCAATAGACAAAACATGATTAGGAAAATCCAATGCATGGGTGAGTGTAAGAATACACATTAGGAACCCCAAAAACCTAATTGAAATGTGTGAATTTGGAAGGCATAAGTCTGATCGACCTAGCCAGAGTGAACCCAAATCGAGAGAGATAATCCATATTTAAACATCATTAGCTATACATGCCTTGAAATTTATGTGATGTCAATCCAGAATTAGAGATTAAAAAAATATCCTTCCAATATCACTAACCGAAAAGAATTATCCTCATCCAAGAATAGAGGTATCAACATGGTTAGTATATGATCTTCATATAGAGTCTTTTACCACTCTTGTAAGATAGTAAAATCATCCAACCATGACAAGAAAAAAAAATAATGTGGTATAACCCAAATTTATCTACCTCTAATGGAATGAGAGTAACAGAATAAGAAGGTGTGGATACAAAAGATGTATGCATACTCATTACATAAGGGGGTTCCAACCCAAAATGTGACAACCCCACTTTGTATCCTAGAATCACCCAAATAAAATCACATCAAAATCCAAGTCTCATGAGCATACAACCTTTTTCCAAGAAATAGTATTTTTATATATGATTTTAAGGTAAATAAAAACGTGGATAAAACACTTCCTATGACCCTAAATCCAAAATTATACATGTACAAGTGATTTACTACATCATGAACAATACAATGTGTTTGGTTTTAGTGCCTAGAACTATAGGTTCTTCCATCATTATCTTGCACCATGCGTAACTCTGTGAGTAACAATGTAGAGTGTCCCACACTCAACACTACACAACTATGAGGGATAAATACAATATACTATGCAATTACTACCCAATCTCTAATGAGAGTGAATGGAGGGACTTACACCATCGATTTCCCTATAGTTGAGGAGTAATAGCTCCTAGATAACCCATGAATCCACTATCATTCCTTTGTGGAACTTCCATCACCCTAATAAGATAGAGGATATCAAATGTATAGATGATGATTTTTTCCCTTATCCAACAGGGGAGTACCACTCCATTTCTAGAGCACCTGAACCCTAGTACATCAAGGGAGTACAACTCTACTAGATCGTTAACTATGGGGGACACACACCCTAACACGATAGGACATTACTGACCATAGAACAGATGAACCAATACCTAGTATGATAGGAGAGTCCCAACTATTCAATTACAACATATATAATAGAAACACACCCTGGTACAACAAGGGAGTTTCGACTCCACTCATTGAGAACCCATAAACTAATATGATAGGTGTACTAACTGTATCAATCTATATTTCCTAGTGTAACTATTGCATGTCATATAATGGGATTACCCCCATCATAGATATAGTCCCCATATCCTATTATGATAGGGTAGTAGCTAATAAATTATTCCAACATGTTTGGTGGGAATGTACCATGTCATGGTATGGGATTGTTTTCTCAATATACATAAATGATTTGAGGAACCCACACCTTGGTATGATACATGAGTACTGACCCTTGAGAACTACCAAAAAGGTATAGAGACCATTCCCATTATGTGTGGAGTGAAATACATACCAAATAATATTGGTATGTGAACATGTTCCATGATTCTATAGGGGAGTATCAATCCTAGTTCCTCCAAATAAGAGCCCCACTGATCTTCCAAATCAGTCAAGAAACATTGAAAGGAGTGTCACTCTTATTGGACCACACATCACAACACAACCATGAGTAGATGACATGCTTCCTAATATAATAGTGTAGCACCTCTCTACCAGAAAATGGATTTTATGGGACCCACATACAAATGTGTTAAAGAAGGGTAATGACCCGTATTTCAACCCTGTGATCCAATGTGGTCACAAATCAAGGTTAATAACTATTTCTACGTCACCAAGCAGTAATCATACTATATATCGTATGACGAAACAGAGCCAACCATCATTTTATAAATGAAATAATTCATAGGTTTGTATCCCCAAAAGGATAAATTAATGTTTTATAGAATGATATATATAATGTTGAAGATCTCATAAGGATCTAGAAGAAAAATCATGGCATGCATTTGAGGGTGTACGGAGTGTGTACCTTCAAGTGAACATTGAAATGTCTATGGTTCAAATGTAATAACATGTCCATATAGGGGTGCACATCATATAGAACCCATACACAATGTGTTTTTCCTTACCATGACGTTATTCATGTTATTTCACCACAAGGCCTAGCTAGCATTGTCCCTCACATGTCATCCTTCCGATACTACATGACATGTTATGGATAAACGACCACATGGATGTTTTTTTACTATTATTGTTTTGGTAATCTTTTTCCTGTTTAATTTTCCCATGTAATTCTTTATTTCTATGTATGATTACATGACATCCTCGGCCATGTCCTCTAGCCACACGACTTGGGGCCACTATAAGACGTGTTACCCTGGTAAATGACTTAGCAACCCTAAAAGTCATATTTTTCTTTACAAGAATAGATACAACTAATGTATCACTAGACAAAAAACCTTGTACATAATAATTACATATGCTAATTACCTCATTATGTTCATTATTAAACCAATTTTTAACATGAAATAAATATATTGACCTAGAAGGGATCACATGAAATTGTAATAGGGTTATATAACATTAATACAAAGCAAAACGAAGGTGGTTGGGAAGAAAAATAAAATAATCCTACCAAAATGGAGAAACTCCAATGATTCATAAGTAAAATTATTCACAGATCCTGCTACTCCTTGATTTGATAATGATCAACCCCCTGAATGGAGATCAGTTGAACTTCGTCGCTTCGATTTAGCCCAATTTTTATCCATCACCAATGGGAAGGGAGGAGCACCTCTCCTTTTATTACGTGATCCAAATTGATATGGGGGTCAATTTTGTATAAATTAATAATTAAATACTATTTCTATTAATAATATAACTAGTCAACTCTTCTCCAAATCTCCTTCATTCATGCACCCAAAATAGAAGACATTATGTTGTGATTAGGGAAAACACGACGTTCTGAACTCAAACCCTACAAAATATTTCTAATTCATGATATTTCTCATGATTTATTTACATTTCAATTGAATCTATATATGTGTGAATTTTTTTTTAATATTTTTAAAATCATTTCACTTAGGCTCTTCTAGCCCCAAAATCCCACACAGACTCATCGCCTTGATTTGGAAACAATCTAATGTCTGATAGGTCAAAATAAATTTCTCTAAAAAACTCATCTCATTATTTAGCATATTTTAATTAAAAAGAAATATAGAGATGAAATTGTGGAGTAATGAAATTATGATATCTATATGAATCTCATTTGGGAAATTATCCGCAAGGATGTCTAAGAATTCAATGTATCGAATAAGCATGACTACATGGGTCCCATGTGAGGTAGACTCCCAAATATTAGTAGTAAATAATGAATTAGATATCATATATCTCTAATTTCATTCATACTCATGATAAATATACCATTGGTTAGAAATTATTATATATCCATCCTTGTCCTCATGTTTCTTTAAAAGTTCATTGGTCAAAGATGATAGTACAAAAAATTAAATATATGTGGAATTGTTAAAATGTTTCTCATAGTGTGAAAATTAATCATAAATATTTTCAATACTATGTGAATCATGAATAGTTTCTTTTAACACATACAATATCCTTTCATGGTGAAGGGTTAGGTGTAAGTTTCTTTTCCACTCTAGGATGTCTTTTCCTGAGAGAAGGTTATCCATCTCATGTCTGGATAATAGTGATATGTTTGAAGTCATTTTAAAAATGTTTCTATAAAATATTATGTTTATAATTATAGTACATTATTTGATAAAATTTAGAAAAATATATAAATATTTTTTTATTAATCTCCCACTATTTTATCAAAACAAAATTTTCCTCACCATTGGCATCAGAATATATTGTTGCTTATAAATTCTAGTGGAAGGAAACCATATGACGCTTCTCATTACCCCAACATAGGTTGGTAGAGAATCATGAATTTTTTTAAGATGTAATTAAAAATTCCAAGTGTATTTACTCACATATTATTGATTTGTTTAGTGGACTCCCCAATAATTAAATCCTTAATCTGGGTTTCCTCAACACTTTCCTCTTAGTATCACTAAGTCCTGCTTTGGGAATGAATACATGATGTGAAGCATGATAATTTGACCTAAATCATTAACCTAAAATTCCTCATTAATTAAAAATTCCACAAATTGATTTTTCAAGTACTTTGAAATTTGGTTTGATTTTAACTTAATTAGTATAAGGATATGCTTATATAAAATAATTTATTACGGTATTTTATAATGTTTTGATTAAATTTCAAATAATTATATTTATAAAATAATTTTTATTATTAAGTGGATTTCCATAAGTTACTAACAATGTATTAGGTAATATTAATGCATAAGATAATTTATTTTATTTTTATCTTGGATGCTTGTTAATTTCATAAATTCATTTTGGCCTGATAAAACATCCATAATTAAATAACCATGAAACATGATAGAAATATAATATTAATGTGGTATGATCCTTAGATATTACCAATGGTTAGATTATATAGAAGTTTATAAAAAATTATTTACCTTTAGGGGAAACACATTGAACTAATTTATGTTCTAGATACATCAATCTACTTGTCCACCTATGTATCTATCTTGGATTGTTTTCACCTCATCTCCAAACATAATCCACATCCACTATCTTGGGAGATCAGTCCATAATATTTTTTTTACTCACACACATGTTAGGGAAACAAGTGGTTTAAATGATAGAAACCCTAGGCATGCATACCCTTATATAATCATAGGTGAGAATGAACACATTCCACTAAATAAATTTAATGATACATTATATAAGACTAATCACATAAAATGGTTTGGTATGGGCTCATGATTATCCACATGCACAAAACAAACATTAAATTATTAGACATTCATATTTAAGATAAATCATACTTGAATCAATTTATTATATTATACAATTATTAAATAATGGTATCTTAATTTCATAGAGATTTTTATAAACCATAATTTTTAAGAAATAAATAATATTTTCTTAAAAATAACTCTATACATAAAAGTACATTGGAGAAAAAATAGTGAATAACCATCTGAATCAACCCATCATGTATTATACAGGTACATTTTTTCCTCTTGTGACATATGGAACACATAACCTATCACAAAATTTCATGAAGTGTGCTATCAAATTAAATATTACACAAATTACATGATTTTTTTGTAACATTTTTTTCTTCAATGAGGGTAGAGTAATATATATTGTATAAGTGATAGATGATATGAATATCTTAATGTTATGAAAAAACTAATTAAACACACACACACACACACACACACATATATATATATATATTAAAAAGATCACAAGGAGTTTCTTTTCAAGTTAATGACCAAAAAAACCACATTTCAATAAGGCTTACACAATATAATTAATTTAATTAAATTTTATGTAATTTTTTATAAGTACACGACATGTATATGTTAACTACACAACATTCAAATCTCATACCTTATATCTAGGGAACATTACTAGGGGATTAGTGTGGTAACCATGCCTTGAAAAAATTAGAGTAAATGGAGTGTACAAAGGAATAAAAATTTTCTGGTCTTTTAGTTACATGATAACCATTCAGATTCATTTTGTAGGGATATACATTCCTCGTCTCAGACATAATAGACTACATGCTGTGTAGGTGGACTACATGACATTTACTCCAGCTAACTATGTGTCAGTATGGACCAATCACTACGTGGTGTAAGAAAATAAATAGACCATTTGTAATAAATGGAGATAGTTTGAATTAATTCTAATTAATTCCTGAGGCATTGACCACTATTATACTGTGTGTAACATTAGATTCAATGTGTGTACTCTTGTGTAATTGGATAGAATTATTAGCACCTCCAGATAAATTATTTAATTTTATTTTATTCATAAAATTATTATTTTTTATTATATTTATAATTAAAAAAATATAAATAAGCATATATTATAATTCAGAACAAAATAATTATTAAACATTAATTAAAAACGGAACTAAAAACGCATGAATGAATCAATGTTCAATAAATAATTATAAATGATTATGTGAATTATCTAATGTCCCTTGATGTTTCTATGTGTATTAGAAGTGTATGATTGGTCATAACCAACTATTCTCTTTGTCCTGATCAATGATCAATCTAAAATTTATGTAATGATAAATGATTAAATAAATTGAATTGAATCAAGGAAAAAATCAAGGACAGAACTCCAGAAAAAAGAACACGATCAATAAATATTATTTTTAATTAATTTTAATAAATAAATAATTACCTTTTTGGGATTGTTTTTTCAATTAGGTATCTAACAAAAAATATGTTTTGTATCAATTTTTCATCATAGGAATCAAGAGATGATTACATCTAATGGTGATCCAATTTCATTCCACAAAACATTTAACATATTTGAAGGAATCTCCATGAGCTAGCACTAAAAATCATATATCATTCAACATCTTCATTTATCTTCCAAGAGAATCACATCCAAAAATCCTATATGATCTCTCTATATGTGAAAGGTGAAGGTAGATGATAAATGATCTCCATTCCTAGTTGCATTCATGGAGAAGAGAACTCTCTAGGGCTTGAGGGGAATCACCAAGTCCATTGTTCACAGCCAAACAAATTAATTGGATCTCTTTAAACATAATATCGTTGTGTTTATATATCAAAAGGGATATATAAAAAAATTGAATAAGTACCATTTATTATTTATTTAATCCCTTATGGTACCCCATGTTTATAATAATAATATTATTTCCTGAAATTAACTTAAATTTACAATTAAAATTAAATATTATTTATTAAAATAATATTCAATTAAAATTATTTCTCCAAACACCATTTAACTCAGTCTTTTATTCCTCCAATATTTATCAGACCATTTATAATGCAACAATATATAATTAAAAATTATAACTTTATTATTCTTCAATAATTAAATTAATATTAAAATCACAAAATAGAAAATAAATATTTTTTAAAATATTACACTAACATAATATTATCTCGATTGACTAGTGGAAAAATATATGCAATAATTTATAATTGAATAGTTATTAAACCACATGCGGTAAGAATATATATTCTAATATTAAAATAATAAATAATAATTTATATTATTTGATTATGATTTTTGAGGAACTTACTATGTGACCCTCTAGGCCTCTTTTTTAGTAGAGTTAGAGGAAGCAGCCTAAATTACGAGGTTGTCCCCATGAAAAATGACAAGGAAACAATAGAGAATGATTATAATTCCAGAACTACTTAATACCTCATATAGATTCTTACTAAATAATATAATCACTTTATAACCATATCTCTAATCAAGAAGGTTGCTTGCTGGTGCAATAAACCAATGTGATTGGGGTGTGCTACTTTGAATTTATGGAAATATAACGTTTCTATAGAACACTATGGACATATATATATATATACATATATATATAGGATATATCAAATCCATTATATGGTCTTAGATATAAACATTCCATAGAGAATATAATTGAAAAAATACTTTCTCACAATATCCATTAATGCTACATTACTCACGACACACCCATCATATCCTACCACACCATGAACATATGTCATAATTATTTTCATCAATACATCAATTTACACAAATTATAATATTCAGTAATAATAATCACAATGTATAATGATCAATAAACATGTCTACATAACCGAGCATCAAATAACATATATAAATGTGTATATCATATCGATGATTCCCAATCTCATAGTATCATAGATTGTATATTACTAAGGGATTACACAACAGGTTGTTATACAATGTCTTATGAGTCACCACCCCAGATATATTATACCATTTTCATTATTAGAAATATATCTCTCATTTATATAACATATATTTATGTGGGAATTGGACTGGCACATGGTTGGCATAAAATTTGGACAAACTGTGTCGATTCCAAGGAGACACCATATTGTTTGAGATAGTAGAGAAACTAATAGTTGATGAACTGTTTGTCTAATCATGTAATTAAATGATTCATGGTTTTTTGAGATAGTATCTCATGTTTTTCTAGTGAACGGTTTGTGTAACCATACACCTTAACCATCAACCATGTTAATTTAGAACCCAAAATCATGGATCAAATTTCAATTTTATCCTTATGAATTATTTACACCAATAGATCCTTAACATGAATTCATTTTTCCCTTTTCCTTAGAAAAGATTTCATTTGACCTAGGAGGATGTTTTAGTTGATCAAATTTCATTAGTGATCTATATTTTCTAGTAAGTGATACTTGTTCATCGTTCTTTTTATATATCTTCTTCTATCCTATTTTAGAAATAAAGATCTACATTTTTTTAGAAAATTATTATGTTTTATAAATTTAATAATGATAATATATTGTTTAATTGGTTGAATGGAATATGTTATACACATGGATATCTATGATGATTTTTTTATGTTTTTGTGTGTTTCTTTTTTATTTAAATATTTTGAGTGTTAGGTGAATTCTCTATCAACCCCTCCGATATTGAACTTTAATACTTTGTTTATAATTGATATAATTTCCATAATTTTTTTTAAAACAATTTTGTGGTTTAATAGAAACCACTTTACTGATGTTTACATGAAAAGAGAAGAAATTGGTTGGTTTTATGGAATGTGTTTTCTATAAATGATATTAAAATAATTAGTTGAAAAATACTGTTTGATATTGATGTAGTGAAATTTTTTATTAAAATGTTTTATTGACAGAATGGATATGTAGGAAATGTTTCGACATGGGTTGTTGGTATATATGGATGGCATGAGTTCATTTCATTGATGCGACACTATATAAGGGGTGTGTACAATTGGGGTATAATGATGTGACCCTATAGAAGTGGCATATTCCATTGGGGAGATAGAGTATTGGTCACCCTTTAAAGACTTGTTAGATCTATGAGAGATAGCTTTTATGTATCAAACATTAAATAGATAATGAATATGTGAATGTGTGTGAAATCATGAAATAAGTATGCCAAATGATATGCAAAAAGTGTAAAATGATTATATTATTTCCTTAAATAGAATCATTTTGGTTTCAAATAAATTTCTTTAATTTTATTTTATGGCATTTCATACAAAAATTGATGAAATGTTTTTTTCCTAGTGTCATGATTTGAGAAAGCCATTAAATAAATCATGCTATATTTAGACTCATGACCATGCTTGGGAATTGTTGTCCATTTTAGATATCATATAATAAGACATAGGTAATAGAAATATATTTCATTAATTTAGTGATTCTTCTTGATACTGAGGGTGTGACTTTTCTTGAAGGGGCATTAAGTAGTTCAGGAGTTGATAGTTTCATTTCATCATGTTGTTGAGTATTGATTGTATCTTAATATTTTTGGTTCTATAACTTAGTTTTTTCTTTGTACTCTGATATGGTTTTTGGTTTTGTTATATATTGAGTTAAAGAAATATATTCATGATTCATGGCAAATTTTGGTATTTATGGTTATCTTAGATAGGTATTATATCATTAATGGTTAAATTTCCCCCCGATTTTTATGAAAACCGTGAAATTTCTTTCCACCATTTAGTGATTTGGGGTTGTAACATAAGTCCAGAAACACCCCCCACTAAATCCAAAAACAATTGATATAGGGAACGATATTAAAAATTGTATAAAGTTGTTTAATCCTTCAAAATAATTTTTTTCTTTCAGTTGGGTTTGGGGAAAACTGTATGATTTTTTGAACATGAAATGTAGAGAATAAAATGGAATAACTGACCTGTTTATGTTGAATGTCATGTTAAAAAGAAGTTTTGTTAGATAATTGTTTTGAGAAACTTAAAGGATCTATCACCTCATCATCATGGATTTATTCAATGAGAAGATCATGATATACATTGATGGAAAGAAAATCATAATGGGTGTGCATAACATGTTTGGAATAATTATTTATTATTTGGTGAAAAAGTATTGATTTTTAAAAATAGTTGAAAAATGTCGGATTATCAAAAAAATGGAGTAATTTTAAAAAATGTCTTGAATGATAAAATTATTGACTAGGGGAAATCATTGGTGTTATATGAGTTATGTCTTCTATTTTATATTTTTAAGACTTCAATTTTTATATAATGAGACGAAATGATGATTTCATTGTAATATAAAATGGAACTTGGTAGGCACTATAGGATTCAATATAAAGAAGATGTTGATAATTTGGATTCAAATTACCCATAGTTTACCATAGATTGTCCCAAATTATTTTCCATGATTTTCAATCGATGGATATAGGGAACATAAAACATGATATAAGGAAATTAGATCATTCTGTTTAGTTCCAAATGCATAATCCACCCATCAGTAATAGTAATTCAGAATAGAAACAAAAATGTGGTTAAATTGGGTGAATCAAATATTCTATTTTATAGGAAAACTACCTATGTTATAGGTGATGTTAGAAGTATGTATTTTGTAATACATATCACTCTAGTGGTGGGATTTAGTAGTTCAGGATAAATTGTACAAAGGCATTGCATGAATGATTTTTTTTATTTAACAAATAATTCTATCCCCACACATTAATAATTTCTCAAATAATGTATTTTTTAGATTGATGTTGGAAAATATCTATGTAACAGATTATTCAGCTAAATTGATGAATTTAGTTCACTTTTTACCAGAAGAGGATGCATGTGTGTTCCTCAAGGAACACATTATTGGGTTAGGGTTAAAACTAAAAAATTTGAATAAATATCACCATTCATTTTAAAACCATTTATATAGTTATGTTAAATAGAATGATGGTGAATGAAAGAGACATCTATCGTAATACATTCATAGGAAATATGTTCAATCTTATGGGAACTAATTGGAAAACAAATGTTGGGACCAAGAAAAGGTGTGACACCTATTATCAAGGGTGTGGTGTATATCAAAATTATTATATGGGATTGGTTAACATACTAACTATTTATAGAAGTTGTCCTATATTTTTATGGTTTGTCTTTTGATCATACAAGAAGATTTTATAATGCACCACATTGAGCATCCTACAGTTTTTACCGGAAGGGACTCCTTCAGTTCAATTATTGTGGTACTCTAATGTTTGGTGTTAGGGATACTAATCATAATTTTGAATCATTGTGTGGTATGATGGAATGAGTGCATAATAATATCCCTCATCAACAAACCAAGTAATAAATTGTGATTTAGGTAATATCCTAACTACTCATCTAATGCAATCTCAATAGGCTAATAAAGGTCAAGGTGTAGTGTGTAAGAATTTGTATAGAGCTATGAAAATGATCATGGATGATCAGTCATGGCCATTAATAGTGAGAGGTGAAATTCATTTTAATTATAACCTTATGAAAGATTGATTTTATATGAGTGTGACCCAATCATTTATTGATTCTCATTTTTTTGAATTACTAGGTTTACACTTTTAGATGATGCCTTCTATTTTAAAAGTCCAAGCACCATTGGAATATTGAGATATTAGAGCCTTAAAATTTGTATTATTTTCGATAATAGTCAATCTGAAAAAGATTGTATGGGATTTCTATATGGCAGATATGGATGTTTATGACTTGATTCTAGGAATGGATTGGATTAAAACATTGAATCCCGTACTGATTATTATAAAGATCATATGGGTTTCAAATTTCCTAATAATGGTGGACATGTGTTTAAAGAATACTAGGAAGGTTATGCATGATAAAAGATACCATTGGTGATAGTGTATGGAACTATCTCATAACAATTAATAAATGTTTCCTTGAAATTGGTAGATGATATCAGGAATTGATATTTCACAGATATATTGAATCTGTTTGATGATAAATTTATTGATCATTTATGAGGGATTACACAATAAAGAGAAGTCGTGTTTTTTTATTGATCTCCTACTAGCGACCAATCCTATCTCACTTTAATATTTTCAGATAGATTCCATATAATTAAGTAAATTAAATAATCATTTGGATTAATTATAATGTAATGGGTTCATCTAATTGTGATCCTCTCCATGGACAACACCAGTCTATTTAGTGAAGATGTTGTATGGAACTATTATAATTTTTTTATATTATAATACAATTAACCAAGTTAGGATAAAGAATCAGTAACCATATCCATGAATTAATGACAATTTTTCTCAATTAATGGGATCTCGGTGGTTCTCTAAAATTGACATACATTCAAAATATCACCATATATGGTATCTAATTGAGGATGATATGAAGAGTGCCTTCAAAAGTTTATATGTCCATTATGGGTTCATTGTTATACCTTTTGGTCTTAAAAATACACCAACCATATTTATGGAATTTAGGAATATATTATTTCAATGGTATTTTGATTCTTTTGTGGTGGTTTTTTTACATCATATACTACTGTATTTTTGATATAGGTGAATCATTAGAAACCCTTCACAACAGTGTTAGGTATCTTTTGAGATAATCATTATTAAAAAAACTTGTCAATGTGTGATTTATGGATATAAGTGCTATGTTTCCTTGGCCATGTCATTTTAAAAGAATAATTTTTTTTGATACAAAAAATATAGTTGTTAATATCATTTGGAAGAAATGGATATGTGAATTCGAGATATAGTGTTTCCTTTGCATGGAAGGTTACTATATACAATTTTTATATGAAATTTCATGTTCGGAATCACCATTGAAATATTAATTTAGGAATGGTATTCCTATCTAGTTGAATTACCAATAAAAAATACTATAATGATCATTAGGATATACATACACCAATACCTATTCCCAGATTAGCAAAATCTGGATAAAGCTATTTAGTTTATTGTGATACATCACGATCATGGTTGGATGTGTTCTCATTGAAGGTGATCAGGTTTTTGTTAATGGTTCTAGGAATTTATAATTTAATGAGAATAATAAACCAAAATATTATTTGTAATTAGTTTCTATAGTCCATTAATTGAAGATATAATGAAATTATATTTTTGGTAAGAAAGTTACAATGTTTCTATAACATAATATTTTGAAACAAATTTTCTCACAATTATATTTGAATCTGTGGAAAATATGATGGATTAAATACATTAAAATGTCCGACTTTTACATGTTTTATACATTAGGTAATTTCCATTATATGGAATATCTATTATTTATGATTTCATATAAATATTTGGATTAAAAACATTAGATCAATGGCAGTTAATGTTAGTTATATAAGACAGGGACCTGGATTGTACCGAACATGGTGATTTTGTAGTTTTCTTCCATGTTTTATTTCATCATGTTTTGGTTCAGTGTGTAAAATCGGATCTTATATCTTATTCTAAATGTACTAATATCTTTTCAAAACATAATGGTTGGGAGGAAATTGATTTATGGAATCCTGATGGTAGATTATTTTTTATGTTTAGAGATCAGATCATGGTACCTCTAGTTTGTTTCGAATAATTTTTTTTATGATTAACAACTTTAGAAATGGGATATTCATCCTAAAATTCAATATATAAAAAGATATATTAAGGGAAATTTTAGGTGGGTTGGAAAGAAAATGAACGTGGAATATTTATTTTGGATATGGATCACCTATTAATAGGTAAATGAAGAACCCCAAATACAAACTTCAATGTCAAAATCATTACAACTTATCATGTGGAAGTTAGAGTAGGGAGAAATGTAATTTCTTTTTTTTCTCCCTAGGAAAGTTTAAAATCATGATTCCATGTTAGTGATAGTGGATCAGGTCATGATTTTGTATTATTTCATCCAAATTAATGAAAATTATATGGTGGAATTATTTTCTAAAATATGTATATGAGTTTTTGTAAAGAGGCATGATGTTCGATTCACGATTTCATCCAACAAATTTCATAGGTTCACAACTTATTTTTGGAAATCCATACAGTGATCCTCTAAAACTAAATTTATTATAAGCACAATGTATCATCCTAAAAGGATATAAAATTAGAGAGGAAGATCAAAAATATGGATGATATACATAGGCATTGTGTAATAGATTTTGGCGGCTCCTGGAATAAGGGAACACCATTATTGAATATCTCATAGAACAATATTTTTCTGTCCTAAATACATTTGAAGACTTCTGATTAATTTTATTTTATTCTTTATTGTTCAATATATTATTTTTGGAAGCAAGTGAGAATTTAAATGTTAGGCACCACCTTATGAAAGGTACCTCAGAGATGATTCATTTGATTTGTTGGTGAATGGATATGTCTTAGAGTCATTAAAAATTAGTTGTAGATCATTATGGATAATTGTTTTAATCATTGGTGAGTGAACATGTGTCTTTTATAATCCCTCCAAGGTTTGGTGAATGTCATTAGAGTATTAAGGGAATGTTATCTTCTTGATACATATTCCCTTATTAGATATATAAACGAGTTGGTGAGGTGGAATATATGTTAGATTCATTATCCATGATTCAGTGCATTTCATAATTTGATTCATGTATCTCAATTAAAAATTTAGAAACCTGATTCTAAACATCTTAATTTTTTAGATCACCTTGACCTAGGTAAGAATTCATTATTGTTTCTTGTGCTGGTACAAATTTTGGATATTAAACAGAATGTCTTCTATGGTGAAAACCACATTCTAAAGAGGGTTTTATAGAAATAAGTACAAATTCAAGAATAATTATAGAGACAAAAAAGGGAATGCAGTAGAAATGGACCAATAACATCCATGTAAGTGATGTTTTTATAAATGTCAGGGGTAGAAAAGAGAATGGTGGGGAGACTGTAGAACCTCTGGTTTCAGGTAATTGACCCATTATTTATTTATTTTTGGTATATATAATGTTTTTTTATGTTGTGGGGGTTCATATGAGATCTAACATGATATGTAGCATTTTTTATGGTTCGTGGTTTGGTAATGGTAAGTATAAACACTAAGAAACCTCTAAGAAATAATGTAAGGGGAAACAATGAGAAATGGGTAGGTTCACGGTTAGCGAACAACTTAGCCAAACTCTGTGGATTCCTAAAAGAAATGTTGAACATTGAGATAGTTAAGAAATACACAGTTAGCACAAATGTTTCCTAACCATTCAAGCTAGCCAAGAATTTTATGTCTTGATACAGTATCTCATTCATGGATAGTGCCTGGATTTTGTAACTGTGAACCCTAGTAAGGAACTATGTAGTTTCAGATCTAAGAATCCCCTATCATATTCAAATTATATCTTTAATAACATGTTGTTTCCCCTAATACTCACTTAATGTGATTTATTTTTACACCCAAGGATTGAAATATGATTACCTTTGATTATGAGAATTGTTTTTGGCACTCCAAATTCCCTTAAAGATCTTGATTCATCAGTAAGTCCATGTTTTTCACAATTCTTCATAGATCTCTTCTCATCATCTCTTCTGAAACTATAGATCTAGTCTATAGGGTTGAATCAATAGAATCATTATGATATATTATTGAATTGGTTAAAAGGAATAATATTAAAATTGTGATCTATAATATCAAATATTTATTGTTGAAGTTGTTGGGTCATTCATTCTTTTCACAAAATTTTGAGAGGTAAGGTGATGCTCTATATAACACTCTTGTATTTAACCTGGATGATTGGTTTTCAATTTATTGAACTCATTTATGTTATTTTTAAATCCTTTTATAATTTTATGGAATCCACATCCGTGATGATTTCATGGAAAAATGGAAATTAGTTGAATTTGTGGAATTTTAGATTAAATTTAATTTAAAATTGATGTTTTTAAAATTATTTAATTGTTTTGATGCATGAAAAAATATTATTGAAATGTCTTATAGAAATAATAGTTATATGGAAAATGGGTTTTCATGGGCTTTTTTTCATACATGATTTGTGTGAGTTTATTTCATCGATGTGACTCTAGATGAGGGAAATGTACTATTAGGGTACAATAAAGTGACCCCATAGAAGGGTCTTATTACATTGGGAAATTGACTATTTGTTACCAATGATGAATTAGTAGATTGACGAGATATAAGTTATTAGTTTTTAACTGACAATAGAGCATGCATGTGTGGGTAAAAGTGAAATCATTAAATTGGTATTCATAATAACATTTGAAATTTGATAATGTATTTTGTGTTTTCTATCCATAGAAAACTATTTTGGTTGGATTTAATATCCTATAAATTTTTTTAAATTAATTTATTATCAAAATGTTAACAAGCCATGTTCTAAGGCATTGACTTAGGATGTCATTTGGGGAAATCCAAATTTTTTTAGACCGAAGCCCTGTATTGGAACTATTGTACATTTTCTAATATCATATATCAAGTACTTAGTAGAGGTAAGGTATATCATTTATTTAGGGATTATTCTCAATACTGATGTTATGGATTGTCATGTAGGAGCTTGGAGATTGATAAAAGTATCTAGTTTTCTTCATAATGTTGTTCGTTTTTATTTTATTTTAATTATTTTGGTTTTGTATCATAGTTTAATCATTTTATTCTATAATGGTTGTTAATTTTGTAATATTTTTAGTTGAATTGTTTAAATAAGTCATCATATATTGGTTTTGTGGTTAGTGTTATATTGGGTTGGTTTTTTATCTTTAATGGTAAAATCTACAACAGATTTTTTATGTAGAACCTTGAATTCACTAAAATCCTTTGTTGTCTTGGGGATGTCACCTAGGATTGGTAAAACCCCCATACCTTACCAATAAAATGTTATAGGGGAGGGATGTTATAGTCATTCTATATTTTCAGTTGCCATAGTAAAATGCTTTGATATTTGGGAAGGGATATCTAATTGTGAATTTTCGACTTTTGGTAATGTTAAATATAAGAAGATCACTAAATAAATATTTTACTATAATAGAAATTAATATTTGGTATAAAGTCACTCTTAGTATAACAATGATGTGTTTAGGAAGGAAAATTTATCTTCTCCATATGGGGAAGGTGGTTATGCTTCTA
The DNA here is from genome assembly GCA_963277665.1 of Viscum album. NCBI lineage: Eukaryota > Viridiplantae > Streptophyta > Magnoliopsida > Santalales > Viscaceae > Viscum > Viscum album. The sequence continues at coordinate 1,153,679,122 of OY728126.1, forward strand.
TGGTCATTAAACACCACAATTATTGTTAATGTATATATTTATATGGAATAATAGGGATATTAGGGTTACACCAAATTTCCAATACATAAATCGGAAGGTGACATCTTACAAATATAAAATCTTCAGGATTATTGATGTAATGAATAATAGGTTTATCATAAAGGATTTGTGACCAAAGCATGTTTTCGATATTCAATGTATGTATCTTTAGAAAATAAATATATTTGAATTAAATTTAATGAAATAGATACATTTTATTATCATAATGATTCATATAACACATCTCATTAAATGTATCATTTAATGGTAGGTATTTTTATTAACTTTTATTGTACACACAATGTAATATAAATAAAATATCAAGTCAATTGATAGATATATAAATAACCAGGCTATGTACCCTGGTTTGTCATGGAAGATTTTGTAACCATATTTGAACCATCTAAAAAAAGGGGATGTGTTTATTCAATATGGTAATTGATTATTTTAATAATTTCATGAAGGATAAATGACCTGGGTATCTAGGATTCTATATGTAATGTTTTGAATAGTGAAAAAATTGTATGGGTGGGAGGTAGGTTTTCCTCCATCTTAGTAGTTATATAATGAAATTAAATGCGGTTAATGATTTTGATTAATTAAATTTTTTTCACATAACAAGGTTTTTATCATATCATTCTCCATTTTCAATATATCTTAGAGACCTATTTTCTATGATGCAAAACATTAGATATTTTTTATCATTCTCAAAAATGATACATTCTTTCTGGTAGTCTATTTTCATTATAATGAGGTTATTGATGGTACGTCCTTGTAACATTTGTAGGGAAAACATAATAATCTTCAATATATAATTTTTAAATTATGTAATGATCATGGTAAGTATGTATAAGGGAACAATCCCACATTGAGGGATATTATATTTTTAGGGCTCCTTACTATCAGGATAGAATCATCGGGTTTATAATGGAATTCTCATATTGAAAGAATAAGAACACTCAATCCTCCTAAAATAAGAGATTAAGGTGAGAGAAATTTATAAGGAATTATGGTTAAAAGAAGGTGACAAGAACAAAATATTTTCACATGGCTGTATTTAATAGAACCATTTATTTTAAAATATCAGCCATTTTTGGGAAATGAGTCTATTAAATAAAATATTGATATATTTGTGGAGTTAGAGTTCATGTACATAGGGGATGGTTAATAAAATCCACTCAGTGCATCAATAATCTCACGAGATTAATTATTGAACAAATTAGTGGGCCTCTACCATAAATTCTAAACAGTCTTATGAATGTTCTTGATGGTAATGGTTCTGTGTACCTAGGAAATAGGGAACCCAATAATTAAGTATTATATTCATTTTACTTTTAGTTAGTTTTAATCAATGAGGTTTTGCATGGACATATTTATAGAGATGTTTCATTTTCAGTTCATTAATTAATTAGAAGGTGTTTTACTTTTTTTCTTTTCCATATTTATTTTCCCTTATCCTGTTATTTTAATGGACTATGTTTCATTTATTAGATTCCCATATTGTTTATGAACATAAATTTAGTTTATTAATTACATAGAATGTGTGTTTAGTTATTTACCTTTCAATATTGGCTATTCTCATTGATTCATTATTTATTTTTCCATTCTTTACCATTATTGAGAATTTGAGATCACACTTTTTATATTATTTCCCATGGAATTTATTTAGCATACTATGAATGATATGAATGAATTTAATAGATGGAATAGAGTATCTTTCAAATTTATTTATTTAAAAATAAGAAAAAAATATTTTAATTAGCATATTGTTTTCACATGTGTGTATATTTTTCACCAAGACTACTATACTCTAATTCCTTCATGATTTGATTCCTTGTAATCATGGCAATATCATTAGTAGAAGACTCAAGATTCTATCTTTTGGGGGTTGGGTAACTACATTTGGTATGAGAGGATATTTATTAGTAACCCTATGAACTAGATTTTTGAAAACAAAAGTAATAGAACACATCCCTAAGATATAATGAGAGCATAAGTATAAATGAAAAAAATGAAATTTTCATAAAATAAAGATTATGTGGGTATTCCTGGTAATACATCCTTTTTTTGGTACTACTAGTGGGTGTGGTTCTAATAAATATTTACTTATGAGTAACAAATTTGGCAATGGGTTTTGTTCTTAACATGGATAACCTGGTACATGTCAATGAGCCTTACTATGCAGCTGGTTTGACTCTCCCGGGGGATATGCTTAGCATAATTCACATCTTCTCTACAAACCATAATGAAGAATTTTGAAAATGAATGAACCGGGATAAACCAAAGGTGTTTTAGATTGAAAATATGGTTTCATGGTTTATAAATTATTTATATGATATTATGGCTAAACCTTAGACCAAGGAATTAAAATTGAGGGAATACATGGATGAATTATTTATGTATTAGGGATGTATTGAAAATTTTAGTTAAAACGATATTTAGTGATTAAAATAATTTCAAGGACACATATACTATTTAATATAAAAATGGTATTAATTTTATTTTAGAAAAGTAAAAATTTTAATTCTTGTGACCGAAAATCAAATCTAGAATGTTTGCAGGTCTTGAACCCATAACTGAAAGAATATAATGATTTCATGCTAACTACTGACCAATACAATGTCCTTGTTAATTTTTCTTTGTTTTTAGTTAAATAATTTGATGATTAAATGATAATTATGGACCGGTAGTATCAATATTGTGTTTTAGATGTTAATTTAATATCCCTATTTGTTTTTCAAAAGAGTTAGATGAAAATAGTTATACATTTCCCTATTTTGTATTCCTTATCATCCAATAAATGTACATTTTAGTGATTCAGGTATAAAAAATTCATTATTGTTCATTAATTTATAAGAGTAAAGGAATGAAATAGAAATTAATTGAAGCACAACCAACTGTTTTTATTGATCATATAATATATAAACCAATCAATTAATTATATTTCCTTATAATCCAAGGCAGTAAAATAATACCTCAATATTAACAAATTTATCTTCAAACATAAAATATTAACACAATAACTTATTTTTGGTTGAACTGAAGATCATCAAAATCATCACAGATTTATTACATTAAGGCCATAAAATTTCTGTTGATAATTTACTTGTTTTTTATTTATGACGTTAATCACTTCTGATAAGTGTTTAATATTTTCCTCCAAGTACATATCTCTACTTGATAATAATTTTCTCATACATAGAGACCATGTTTCATTGTTTTCTATTTGACCAATGTACTTCACATTCTCTGTTTTCTAGAGGATGTATTAAAAAACATTCTCATTATATGGGATTACACTGTTAGAGATATCAAATAGCATATCACCATGATTGAGTTTAAATTATGAGGAAACAACTTAACTAAAGTGTGGAGAATCTGATTCCCCAATAATCTAAAGTAAGAACATTATATCTGATAGTATATATGAAATACGACTGCAAGAGATTATGTTAATATAATATCTTGATTATTTATAATATATTTAATATTTAAAATAGATTCTATATATTTCAATTAATTCAACAGTATGTAATCATGTGTTACACGCAAGAGTGACCTTTTTCTATGTCTTGTGTTACATGGATGAAAGAGTCATACCGAAAAACAAGGTATTACCAAAAATTACTATTTTATATTATATAATATAAAGTAGTCGTTATGTTAGTGGTTATGAATAGTATAAACTAAATTATGTAAATATATGTTTTATACAAATATAAAATGAATTCATTGTTTACTAATTGATCGAAAAGGAAAATAATATTTGGTTTTATATGGAACCAAATATTATTATTTTAATGATTCCAAAGGTGTATTATAATAAAAAGATAAATAATTAAAATAATTTAATGATTTTAATGAAATACATGTTTTATATATTCAATAAATTTTTATTGATAATAATCGATTATTTTTTATAGCAATAAGATACGAACAAACCCCACTTTAAATATAATAACCCATTAATTTTATTAATGCAATTTTAATGCAATTTAATGGAATAACCATTTAAAATATTAATTTTTATAATTTATTTTAATTATTATTAAAAAATGAACATAAAATTTTAATGAAAAACATATAAATTATGTTATGTTTAATTTATGTTAACTTTCTAAATCATTTTATTTTGGAAAAATTTTAAAAATTTATATTTTTTGATAAAAACTGATATTTTATATAATTTATTTATAAAGTTAAATATTATTTTTATTTGTTTTTAATTGTAAAATAATTTTTTCAATTAATTCAATTTACTTCATTTTAATCAATAAAAATTGAAATTTATTATAAAAAAATAGAAATCAGTTTTTATGTTTTTACTTTAATACCTGCATTGTTGTCCCGCCTTCAGGATGAATTATAAATTAATTTTAACTAGTTCAAAAATTTTAATTTTTTAAATTATATTCCACATTTTTAATTATAATAATTTATAATTTATAATAATAAAAAATATTTTTTACAAAAAATATTAGTGAATGTAATATAAATTAATTAAAATTATTATTGTAAAATTATTTTTAATAATAGACTAAACTGTTATCTTAAGAGCCCCAATAACCTAGAAACATGTTTAAACCCCATTTGATAGACATTGTTTTTCCTTTAACATTCCATTATTTAGTTGTTTTGGTTTTATATTTCTTTTGTAGGTAAATTCCTGGGAACACCTAACTTTTTTACAAAAATACCAAGTGAGTCATTTTACACTGTTAAAATAGGCAATGAACACTTCCCATTACCCATGCCTCTTGATGTTATTAATATTTTCATAATTTATTATATACTCCCTTTACTGATTTTATATGAAATGTCCATAATTTTTGTGAAATATTAATGTTTTAATATTAAGTATAATTTTTGAGCATTTTTAGAAGTAGTCCAATTGAGTCAGTTTACTGTTTTAATAATAACTATCACAATACTGATCCAAATTGTGTGGTTCTTGTTTTTTAGGATTCTCCTTTAAATAGAAAACATTTAATTAGAAGGTACCATGAGCCAATTCTGCCATTTTAAGGGTCATATGGTCCTCACAAACAACACCAAAGAATCTGTAATGAAACTGGACTATTCATGAAGATTGATTTACTGGGATAAATTCAGAAGTCCAAATTCTATTATTCTGAACTATAGTTCAGGGGAAAATGAAAGGAGTCTTTTATAAAACATTCATGGTCCAAATCTAAAAAAGGGGCCCAAATGAAGCTTTAAAATCCATCCCACCATTCTGGCTAAGAATTAATATCAGTATAGTATTCAAGATATATCTCATTATTTAAGCATCCAATAGAGCTGATATTTTTCATTGTGAAAGTGGATATATTGGAGGCCGACTTTATTGAATAAATCATTCGGTTTTGAAGGCATATCCGTATTCAAAAACCCTTTCACATTTTGGACATCAAAAAGTCTGGATTAAAATAGACAGTTTAACTTAGTTTAATAAACCAACCATAACCATTGATCCTTAACTCCAAATGACTCCAAATTTTTAGAGTAGTCTGAAAAAATTATTATATACATCTTTAAAGAAGGAGGTTTCTCTAGATTCGGCTGTCTGTATATCCAAATTGGCGATGAAAGTGGAGGGACATATTGGGAATGCAAAAAGTCCACTCCTTGGGCTATATATACTCTCCCCTTCTCTCCTTGAGAGGGGTTGACATTTTAGAAGAGAGGAGAACATATTGGCTCGACCAAAACCTTGGAAAAGTCTTGGGAGGATATTCTATACTCATGTTTTCACTTGAGAGACCTTTCCTCTTCTCTTTGTTTTCACTTAATTTCGTGTTCTTCGTTTTTGTAATTTTGTATGTCTCCTTCTTTGTAATTCTGTTTTAATGCAAGTTTCTTCTTCAATATCTCTTATTCTCATCCACCTTTCATAGTTTAATATTTATGTTCTTAAAATAGTTTAAATATAGTTGAATCCCCTTCCCTTATTTTTCTTCCTCATTTAATCGAAAGTTTGTTTTTAATTATCATCATTGTTCATGTGTGTGTGTGTCGATGTACCACTCTTTTCTTATCCCTTTCTTTTTCTTCCCTTCTTAATTTATAATCATAATAATTATAACCAGATTATTAAACACCGAAATGGCTTAGTAAATCTCTCATTGGGGTGAGTTATAATTCGCGGATGTTAAGTGATTTAGAGTTTTGGTCGAGGAGTATTCTTTAAATTAATATTGTGTATGTTAAACATAATATATCATGGATTGATGATATGTTTTGTTTAACGAGTGGTTTCCAGGGATTATTGGAACCATAAATAAACTACCAGAAATTAGATTTGATTGAGATTAGAACCCTAACATAGGTGAAGTCTTGGATTAATTCCTTAACACTTACGAATTCCAATCAACGTCAACTTTTCACATGGATGTTAATTTAATGAAATACAAAGTAAGGCTCAAGGATATCACATGCTTAACTCACCAATAATGAACTCACCCCAATCTTTATCAGTTTGTTAAATCAATTATAGTCAATCAATCATTTCAATGAAGCTCTGCAAACAAACCCCCCTAATCAAATTACAATCAACTAAAAACAAGCGATTATTATAATGTATCATCGCGGAGGATTCGACTCGAGTGCTGCTATACACATTAGTAGAGCACCAGAACATTGACCGGTCGATAGGCGACAATCTTCCGTGCATTTCAAATGGGGATATTGTCCGGGATGGTGATTTAAGTAGTCATTAGTTTCTGATTATTGTTAAAAAAACAAAATTGATGTCCATGCTACATCTTATCCATGGAATTTGGTGGCCGACTGGTTGAGTTAAATATTTTTCAATCCATGTGATACCACTTAGAGAATGAATCATTATTCTATATCCATTCTTCTGAATCCCCCTCTAAGAGTGTGTTGAATACCAATCCAACATGTTCGTCATGTTCTACTAATAGAGAAGTTTGTGAATATTGCATCCTCATTAACCAAGTCATAGATGGAGAAATTGATGTTGACATTACAAAAGCAAACTCCATTGATCTAAAGGATCTTGAAAACTCTTTGGAATCTCATCTCACTCCTCTGACCTCCAATGCTCCAACATGAATGGTAATAAAGAAAATGAACTTGAACACTCATTTGTTGATTGGAATATGATTATCTAACATTCATCCTTTCCTATCCATGATTCTGAAAATTCTGTTATATGTGAAGTGAACCCTGAACCAATGTGTTTATATTGTCCTGATGGTAGTGATGTTTGTGATATTTTTACCCTAATTAATAAATTGATCACTGGTGAGGTTAAAATTGACCATTCTTTGGCGAACACCATTGAAATAAAGGATATTGAAAATTGTATTTAGTCTTATGACTCCACTGATACCCATTACTTTACTTCGGTAAGTGATGAAATAAATGAGTCAAAAACAATTGGGATCTCATACTCGGATTTCGTGTTATCTAAACCTTACATAAATGAACCATCAGAATTGAGACATATTCCTGAATTTCAAACAATAGAAAATCATCACTTTGTGGATAAAATCATTTCTCACATTGAAGACCAAGGGGAGGATAGTCATATTCTTTTTCCACCCCAATTGAATTGCAAGCACACCAACAAGGATTGGAAGAAATGACCCAATGAATCATCAGGCCTCCTAGAGGAGAAGTTTTTCTGGAAGCACATTAGAGTTTAGAAAATACGATGGCCACCGTCAGACTATGGGTAGTCCACTACAACTTTCTAGCTGTAGACAAATAAATACAGCGCTTCTTTAGAGGCAACCCATGTTTTATTTTACTTTTGTAAAATTTCAATTTTTTTAGTTTTTCATTATATGAATAATGATTTTTATTTTTCATGTAACATCCCACAGTCTTGGATCAACATCTACTTTCATTGGATCACCAACTTCTTTACTCGTCCCACCACTAGATGGAGATGCCAACCCACTAAATCTAAACCAGGGGCACCGCTTTCCCTTTAAATCACTCTATCTTCTCCTCTCTCTACCTCTTTCTTCATTTTCCTATCTCTTTAATTTTTTTACCACTATCATTTTCTAAACAATTATTTTTCAATTTCTCTTTTTTGTGGGTGTAGCTTTATAAAAAAACAAAAAAATAAAAAAACCTAAAAAAACTAAAAAACCCAAGAAAACAATCACTTTAAAAAAATACAAAAAAATTAACGAGTCATGATTACTCACCATAGAGTTTTGAAATTTTTTCCAACCATATTGGGGAGTTAAAAGAAATTTTTTCATATCGAAATTTTTTTATTTTCATCATGACGTTGGATAAAGAATTTTGTGTCAAAATTAACAAATTTTGAATGCTCAATTTTTGATTTGGAAAATACTTTTCCCGAACCGTGAGGAACAACATTTTCTTTCATGCCAAGGAAACCTATGACCATATTTTCACAATGTGTGTTTTCACCCCCATTTGTGAGTCTTGAGTTTTGGGGCGTTCGAGCTGAATTTCCTGCCTTAGTGTGTATGAATATGATAGAGGCATTTTATGAACCACATGAGAATCACAAAAGCCAAATAGCCTCCCATTTCCCTTACATTAATTCTTTTTTTGAAATCCCCTTTGAGCCTATGAATACCTTTTCTCTGATAGCCACATTACAAATCCAATAACGTTTCCCACCCAATATCAACATGGATTTTCATTGCATAATTTTTTGAATTTTAAGTGTGGGGGGAATGGATTTCATTATTTGGATAACCTATTATAGATTTTAAACGAGTTATCATCTGCATAAGGGCAAGCATCCATTTCAGTGTGGGGATAGGTTTTCATTAAGTGTGTTTTGGGGAATGTAATGTACTTCCATTTATGTAATTTTGTAAAAATTTTTGACAAGTGTTCAAAAAAAATTCAAAAATGATGAAAAAAAAAATAAAAAAATTTGAAATAAATTAGTTGTGTATTGGGTAGGTAAAAAATCAATTTTCCTCAACCTTTGATCTTGTTATAACTATTACAATTAGTGTCGTGACGAGATCAAACATGAGTTGCGAAATGAGTATGAGATCTATTTCAAGGTCAACTTTTGAAAAAAAAGTAAAAAATAGAAAAAAAAAGAACACTTGCATTAAATTATTATTGGGAAAAGTTTTGTGTTTTGTAAATATTCCATCATCTCATTACCTTCATATTTTCTTCCTCTATTGTGTCTTTCTTCACACAATCATTCCTTGGTAAATATGTGTTTTCATTTCCTTCCATGTTTTATTTCAAATAATATGTGCATTTCTTTTTCTATGTTGGTATTTTAACCCTCTTCTTCTCTCTCATGGAAATTATATTCCTACCTTTTCATAGCCACAGAAAAACCCCTTAAAACACCTCTTGATTATTGAGCTCTTTGGATAGAGATTGTAAGCTAAGAGCTCTTTCAACCTCTAATATTTTTACATTTGGGTGGTGAAAGAGTGAACCTCCACAAATGAATTTTATCATCTTGAGAGGTGTGAGTTTTTAGTGTCCACATTTTTCATTTATAAATTTGAGCATGAAAAAAATGATTTATTTATTTGAAACATTTTTTCTGTAACATCTTGTGGTGGAATTCAAAATGGATGTATGAAATAGTCTAAACCTCCCCTGATTGGATAAAAAAAAAATTCATATTTGTTGAGGAGTAAATATGATTTTGTCATGTTTTTATATTTTTTGCACATGAGTACATGCACAAAACTAAGTGTGGAGGAGTTGATGTTATTAATATTTTCATGACTTATTATATACAAACTTTACAAATTTTATATGAAATGTGCATAATTAGTGTGAAATATTATTATTTTAATATTAAGTATAATTTTAGAGCATTTTTAGAAGAAGTCCAATTGAGTCAGTTTACTGTTTTAATAATAACTATCACTATACGGATCCAAACTGTGTGTTTCTTGTTTTTTAGTATTCTCCATTAAATTAAAAACATTTAATTAGAAGGTACGATGAGCCAATTCGTCCATTTGAAGGGTCATATAGCCCTCACAAACATCACTAATGAATTTGTGAAGAAACTGTACTATTCATGAAGATTGACTTACTGGGCTACATGCAGAAGTCCAAATTCTATTACTATCCATCATTGTTCGGGGGGAAATGCAAGGAGTCTTGTATAAAAATTTCAGGGCCCAAATCTAAGAACAAGTGGCCGAAATTAAGCTCTAAAATCCAGCCCACCATTCTGGACGAGAATTAAAATCAGTATAGTATGCATGACATATCTCATGATGTAAGCATCCAATCGATCTGAGATTTTTCATTGTGAAAGAGGAGATATCGGTGGAAGACATTATTGAAGAAATTATTTTTATTTTAAGGCATATCAATATTCAAAAACCCTTTCACATTTTGGACTTCAAAAATACTGGATTGAAATAGACAGTTTAACTTTGTTTAATCAACCAGCCATAACATTTTCTCCTTAAGTCCAATGGAATCCATCATTTGAGAGTAGTCGGAAAACTTTATTATATACAACCTTAAATAAGGATATTTCTTGATATTCGGCTGTCTGTATAGCCAAATTTTCGATTCATGGGGAGGGACAGATTGGGAATGCAAACAGTCCACTCCTTGGGCTATAAATACTCTCCCCTTCTCTCCTTGAGAGGGGTTGGCATTTCAGAAGAGAGGAGAACATATTGTCATGACCAAAGCCTTTCCAAAGGCTTGGGAAGATAATACATACTCATGTTTTCACTTGAGAGACCTTTCCTCCTCTCTTTGTTTTCACTTAATTTCGTGTTCTTCATTTTTGTAATTTTGTAAGTCTCTTTCTTTGTAATTCTATTTTAATGCAAGTTTCTTCTTCAATATCTCTTATTCTCATACAACTTTTATAGTTTAATATTTATGTTCTTAAAATAGTTTAAATATATTTGAATCTCCTTCCCTTCTTTTTCTTCCTCATTCAATAGAAATATTTTTTTTAATTATCATCATTGTCCGTGTGTGTGTGTCGGCGTACCACTCTTTTCTTATCCCTTTCTTTTTCTTCCCTTGTTAATTTATAAACATAATAATTATAACCAGATTATTAAACACCCAAATGTCTGAGTAAATCTCTCATTAGGGTGAGTTATAATTTAGGTATGTAAAGTGATTGAGTGTTTTGCTCGATGAGTATTCTTTAAATTAATAATGTGTATGTTAAACTTAATATGTCATGGATTAATGATATGTTTTGCATAACGAGTGGTTTCCATGGATTATTGGAACCATAAATACAGTACGATAAATTAGATTGGATTGATATTATAACCCTAAGTTATGTTAAGTCTTGGATTAAAGCCTTAACACTTAGAAATTTCAATCAACGTCAACTTATGCCATGGGTGTTAATTTAATACAATACAAAGTAAGGCTCAAGGATATCACATGCTTAACTCCCCAAAAATGAACTCACCCCAATCTTTATCAATTTGTCAAATAAATTATAGTCAATAAATCATTTCAATTAAGATCAGAAAATAAACCCCACTAATCAAAATACAATCAACTAAAAACAAAAGACAACTATAATGTATCATCGCCGAGGATTCGACCCAAGTGCTGCTATACACATTTGCAGAGCTCCAGAACATTGACCGGTCGATAGGAGACAATCGGCCGTGTGTTTCACCTCTCAAGCCACATATGATCGGAAAATATATACCCATATATCTTCTCGACATACTTCCACTAATCCTAGAATCCAACCATGGGACATAATGCCTTCCATGGAATCCTTTTGGAAAAATCCAAATGAAAGTACCAGATTATGAGGTTACATCTGCACTCATTTTGGTTCATTTTATATCCATTGGCCAACCCATAAATAATTCTTATTCATTTATTATATAAAATAACATGTATCATAATTAAACATGTATATTTTATTTAAATTTAATGACCTACCCTTACACACAACAATTGTTAGTGGGTAATGAACATACTCTATTTCTGTACGGTGAACTACATCCTCACATAACAATGATTGTTCTTTTTCTATTTATTAATTATCACGATTTAAATTATAATGGAAACTCTATTTATATAAGATATATAATATATTTATTATTTATGTATACTTTTTAATCATTTTATATTACATACCATTAATATGATCCATTTTACGTTAATATCATTACATCATTTGAGGAATTATGCGCTACGGCCCCGTCAAAGCGATGCAATTCCTTCGCACAATACACGGAATTTATACAGGACTATTTTAATTAAACATATGTGAAATAATATATATATTTTTTATTAATTAAATAATTAAAATAAAAGAAATAAAAAAAATATACATATCATTTTCATTATTTCCCTTTTACACACAATGTGATAACGACATTCGTGTAGGTGTTGATAACCGCCTCCTAGACACATGTGATAACATTTATATATCTAGAATTATATTTATAATTTTACATGATTAAATAATATGGTATTTATAAAATATTTATTATTCTAGAATGATATGGTATTATTTGCCTTCTTTTCATAATGATCATTGAAAAATGGGAACAATATTCATGTGTACGTTTATCCTACAATCTCCATGAGTTTAAGATTGGATCATTTTTCATAACCATATTTAATGATCAGTTATAAAAGTATAATTGGTGTAAAATATTATAATTATTTCATAATTATTATTCTAGATATGTTATATAATGACCCATTTGACCATAGTTGACCTAAAAAATACTTTTTTGACACATCAACTAAATTTGGTCAAAACACCAAACGTAAAAAATTGTTTATGTGGTTATATAAATCATCGAAAAATGTAAAATAAAATTAAATATATACATTGAAACGTTTTCAATCAATTAGATAGTTAACATACATTTAAACTACATATTTTTAAATGATGTTCACTTGAAAGGAAATAAAAGCTAAGGTATTTTCATCTCACTTTTTTCATTCATGAGATAAATGTCATGTTCACCCCTTACATATTTTGTATAGTGTATCTAATTCTCATTTTTAATAATAAATTATTAGTAATTTTACCTTAATGGTATTTTAAAATTTCATATAATTTTATTCTTTTGTGAGGATTATTATTCCCAACTGATTCAATGTGGTATGAGACACTTTGGAATGTTTAAAGATTATTTAATTCAACATTATCTTTATTGATCCATTATTGGAATTTCTATATGAAGGGAAAATTACCATTGTTGAATCAAACTATTAATTTTATCTTCTCTGGTTATTTATGACCTTTTTTTTTGAATTTGTAGAAATTTTCAACTCATTAGAACTTAAAATATTTTAGAAAATGTTTTTCATGAAACCTATCTTTTTATATCTCTTTAGTCAATGAACATGTTTCCTTCTAAAAATAATGTTTTATTAAAATGTTTTAAAAATGAATTTTAAAGTTGTTTTTACAATTTTGGTCTTTAACCAATGTTTTTAAAGTAATCTTCTTATCGTATTCCAAACAAGTTATTTTTCTGGCCATTAGCTATGTTGAATGAATGTTCATTTTAAGTCATACTACTTTTAGTGATTTACCCACCATTATTTCTTTGAATCTTCTCCTGCATAGTAAGTGGTTTCTTTTTAAATAAAATATTTTCAAAAATCCATATCAATGAAAAAAAATTTCAAAAGGATATTCAAAATAAAAATATATCATCCTCAAGAATTATTTTTTAAAATATTATATTATTGTATTTATATATACAACACTTTATATTCCTCTAGATGGTTTATAATTGATTTTACTTGGATAGTATCCAAATTCCGATATTTGATTCTTTTTTAGTCCCCTTTTAATTTTAAATTTCATATGATCATTGAACATTGAATTTCCCTGAATTATATGTATCTTCTTTCATGAATAAGTTCATTTCCTATACCATATACCATATATGATACAGTGTTTACAATGAATTTTATTTGATTATTTGGGGAAATATTAACAAGTCCAGATATATTATTCAATATGTAAATTTTTATGTCATATTTTGTGTACAATGTGACGAATGATTTTTACCTGCAATACATGGGTTGGGGAGAAAATTTGGAAAGCCATATGGGTTAGGGAGCGGTTAATGAAATCCCTATAACATATTGGTTGCCTCTTGAGAATAATTAGTTTGTAAATTATATGGGTATCTACCCGATATACTAAAATCTATTGTAAATGGTCTTTATGGTAATGGTCCCATGTACCTAGGAAACATGGAGTCTAATAATTAAGATTTTCATTCATTTTATTTTTAGTTACTAATAGTCCATGATATTTGGAAGCGACACATCTATGGATAAATTTAATTTTTTGTTTATTTATTAAATGAAATGAGTTTCTTTAAAATTCCAAATATATATTTCCTAATATGATTAATTTAATGGAATTTGATTCTCTATTTTACCTTCTCATATTGTTAATGATCTCTCATTTATTTTATTCATTACATGGTATGTGTGTTCCGTTATTTACCTTTCCATATAAACTATTGTCATTTTTTCATTGTTTATTCCACTGTATTTACCCTTAATTACATTTTTAGCTCACCCTTATGATGTTTCACTCCCAGGGAATCCATGAAGCATACTATGAAAGATATGTATGTATTTACATGATAGATTATATTATTTATCAACATTATTTATTTAGAAAGAAGAAAAAATATGTTGTAATTAGTGTATTCTTCTATCATGTATTTATATGACTAATGAAGACTACTAAACTCCTGTTAGACAAATATTTGATTCCTTGTAATCATGTGAATTAAATTTGTATCATGCACCGGCTCTATTCATTGTAGTGGTCGGTCACTACAATTAAAATTATGCGAAGTTTAGAAGCAACCGTGGGAACTAGATTTATGAAATCATGGGTTAGAGAACATAACACTAATATATTATTTGAGGATAAATATAGAATAAGAATGTTCAATTTTGGTAATATATATATTGTATGGATCTTCCTAGAAATACATCCCTGTTAGGAAACAACAAGTGAATGTGGTTCTACTGTAGATGTACCTAGGAGTGGCAACATTAATAAGGTATTCCATGCCTGACTCGGGGTAACCAAATACATGAAAAACGGAACAATTTCACACCTAGTTTGACAATCCTACGGGATATGTTTAGCATAATTCCAATATTATCTACAAACCATTATAAAGTTTGAGAAAATGAATAATATTTGTTAAACCTTACGTGTTTTTGATTTAAAATATGGTGTAATGATAATGAAATCCTACAAATGATATTATGGATAATCATTAGACTAAGGAAGAACCATTGTAGAAATAAATGGATGAAGAATTTTTATATTAGCGATGTATTTAAAAATTTATTTAAAAATTTATTTTCTGATTAAACTAATTTGAAGGGTTTCTGTCATATTTATTTTAGAAATTATGTTATATTAGTTTTAGAAAAGGACAAAATGTAAGCCATGTGATAACCTATCAAATCTAGAAAGGGAGTGGGTCTTGAACCAAGGGTGGAAGGAAAATAATGGTTTCACGCCAACCAATGACCAACCTAATTTTATTGTCAATTTTTAATTTTTATTATTTAAATAATAAGATGATTAAATTTTAATGATGAACCAGTAAAATCCTTCATGAGGATTATGTAATAATATAATAACCATATTGGTTATGGATGATTTTTTGGGACAAATAGATATAAATTTCACTATTTTATAAGGAATACAGTATATTTTGAATTTATTTTACTTCTACTGGCCAAAAAATTTCATTATTGATAATAAATTTATAGGATTAAAGGAATGAATTAGATTTTATTCGAATAATATCCAAAATAATGGTCTGATTATATGTAATATAAACCTATCAAATCATTATATTTTTAATTATATTCAAACGCCGAAAAACGATTCCACAACATTTGGAAAAGTATCTTCAAACATGAATATTTTTCTCATACCATATTTCTAATTGAACTGATGGACGTTTAAATAATTTTAGATGTATGGATTTGAGGACATCATCATTGAATTCATCATTCAGTTATTTTTTATTTTAGAACTCAATAGATGAGTGTAAATTTTCACTCTTTTCCTCCATTTATGTATCTCTACATGCCACTAATGTTCATCTACATAGTGACCAAGTTACATTATAGTTCTTGTGACCTTTGTAGAAACCATTCTATCATTTCTATATAATGTTTTAAAATCCTTATCATTATGTGGGATTTATATTTAAGAAATATCAAACTATATTTCACCATTATTGAATTTAAATTTGTAGGATTAAATTTAAATAAGGTGAAGAGAATGTGATTCCCCAATAATCTAAATTAAGAACCCTATATTCAATAAATCATATGAAACATGAATCAAATCACAAAAGGTAATAAAATATCCAGATAAATTATAATATATTTTCTATTTAAAATAGTTTCTATATATTTCAATGCATACAACAACATATTAGTGTGACTTACATGCAAGACAGACCTTCTTTGATGGATTACGTTACCCCCAAGACAGGGTTTCACCAAAAAATAATAATGTATTGTTAAAATATTATAATTCAATATACTATAATATAACATAGACATTATGTTAGTGGTAATTATAATTATGAAATAAATTATGAAAATATATGATTTAAACAAATATAAATCTTATTCATTGGATACAAATTAATTAGAAAGAATAATAAGAACCAATGCGATATGAAATGATATATTATTATTTTTATTCATCCAATAGATTTTTTTTATAATAAAAAAAATTAATACCAATTACAGAATTATTTTATTGAAATAAATGTTTTATAAATTAAGAAAATTATTTTTGATATTAATTCATTAGGTTTGATAGGCATAAGATTAGAAGAAACACTATTTACACATAAATGCCTATATTTTATTAAATAATGTTTTAACAAATTTTAATAGAGTACCCATTATGAATATGAAATTTGATACATGAATTTATTTAATATATAAAAATAAACATCATCTATTAAATTTAATAATAATATTTAGGTTTTTTTAATTATACACATTTTTATGAAACATTTAATTTTTAACCATTAATTATAAATTCTAAATTATAGTTCAAAAATGTTTTCTCATCTAATTTATTTATTAGGTTTAATTTTATTTATAATTTGTTTTAAAATTTAATTAGATAATATTTTTATCCTTTAATGTAATTTATTTCATTTTGATTAATTTCACATTGAAATTGATTAGAAAAAAATCGCAATCATTCATAAGTTTTTACTTTAAAACCCCACAATGTCGTCTCTCCTATGAGATGAATTTTAAATTATTTTCTGCCACTTTTATGAAATTACTTTAAAAAAATGGATTCCATATTTCGAATAATAGTAATATAAATTTTATAATTATACCAAGTGTTTTTTATCATAATGATTAGTGAATGTAAAAAAATAAACAACCATTATTATGGTAAAATTGAGCTTCATAGAGGACTAATCCTTTGACATAATGTCACAAATGACCTGACCAATTGTACAAAACCGATTTTCTGGACACACATTGGCCATAAACCTTCCATTTTTGTGTTTTATTTCTTTTTTATGAATTTTTATATGTAAAAAGGTGTGTACACCAATCTTTTTTCCCCAAAAATACCTAGTGAGTTGTTTTCCTTCCATATAATAGGTCACAAGCTATCCCAATTCATCATATCTCTAAAACAACATAGTTTCTACCATAGTATACCCATATAGAATCAAAATATAAATTCCCATGACCATTAAGCCTCCCTTTGGGCATAAAGCCTTCCGAGGATGTTTTTTGGTACAAAATCAAAGGAGGTTACCGGATTAAGAAGTAGCAACTTCTCTCAATCTATCATGGTTTTTTCTATTATCCAACCCATCAAAACTTATTATTCAATGATAATATTACATAATTAGTGTAATTAATAAACTAGGTTGTTTTTATGTAATGTTTTTAACCAATAGTTAGACACACCTCTATCTAATGGGTAACAAAGTTATAGTTTCTGTGTAAGGTGAACTACAGACTCACGAAATGATGATTGCTCATTTTTTCTTATATTACATATCATGTTGGACATTATGAAGAAAAATATGTTTATATTATATATATATATATTATGTTTATTAATTATGTATACATATTTAATAATTTTATTACAAACACTATTAAAACATTCCATATAATGTTAATACGATAATATCTTCTGAGAGAGTGAGGAATACCCCCTAAGCCTAGTGAAGCGACTTGATTCATTCACACTAAACATAGAATGTATAAAGGATGGTTTTAATTAAACATATGTGACATTAAAAACCAATATATTATATTCATGAAATAATTACCTTACTGTAAATAATATATATATATATATATTTATACATCATTTTCTCTATTACCCTCTCACTCACAAAGTCATAACGTCATTCCTGGACATGTGGATTACTGCCTCCTCAACACGATATTATTTATTTTTACATCACCTGAATTGTATATATAAGTATATATAATTAAATAATATTGTATATATGATAAAATTTTCATTATGTAATGTTATATTATTGTTTACCTTATTTATATAATGGTCATTGGAGAATAAAAATGCTACTCATGCGTATGTACGGCTTACCATCTCCATGAGTGTGACATTGGATCTTTTTTAATAACTGTATTTAATGATTTGTTTTAAAAATAAAATATATTTATAAATATGATAATTATTCCATTATTATTATTTTATATATATTATATAATAACACTATTTACCATAGATTAACTACCAAAGTATTTTTTGACACATAAACTGTATTTGACCAAAAAAACCAACATAAACATAATTGTTTAAGTATTATATTAAAAAATAGTAAAAATTTAATTAAAATTAAAGATAAGCACGAAAAATTACCTGATGATTTTATAAAATGTAACAGATTATTATTATACAAGAATTAAATGGAAATTCACCTAATATGAAACTCAAAGTAATAGATTCACATCTCACTTTCTACATCCATGAGAGAAATATTATTTTCACCACATAAATATTTTTTATGGTGCATATACTACCCATTTTTTATTATTTAATTAATACCTTTACATGAATGGTATTCTAATATTTTATATAGTTTTATTTCTTCATGTGTATTATGTTTTAAAATGTTTGACTGTCATAGTTGAAACATTGTAATTTTTAAGGATTACTTTCCCCAATAGAAACATTAGGGATATTTCAATTGTAATTTATTTTGAGATAATAATATGAAAATTTTTCAGTAAAAATTTTAATTTTATCTCATATGGTTATTGATGACCATTTTCATGTATTAGTACAATTATTTCACTCTTTCATTCTAGAAATATTTTAGAAAATGTATTTTAGAAAACTTGATTTTGTATCTATGTTTGGTCGAAGAACCTATATTTTTCTTAAACCCATGTTTCAATAAATAATTAATTTTTTTTATATTATTTGGAAATGATGTTTTTACTACTATTTTCATTTAATAATTTTTATAAAGGAATATTCTTATCACATTCTAGGAAATGAATTTTTATAACATTTAACTATAAAAAAATAATGATCTTTTGGTCTCATACGACTTATAAAGATTTATAGCACATAATTTCATTGAATATTTGTTTGCATTATTAAAAAAATACTTTTTAATAATGTAATTTCAAATGTTATTTTCAAAGAAACTATTTATCAAAATTATTTTCATAATAAAAATATATTTTTGTCGAATTTTTTTTTAAAATATAATTTTATATTATTTTTATTAATTGATGACTACAACCCTTTATTTTTCTCCACATGGGGTATGTTTTTCTGATACCATCATAAATATTCCTCTAGATGGATTATGATTGATTTTCCATGGGTTAGTATTCATATTCACTTCCTTGATTTCTGTAGTCCCCAATAAATATTCTTCCTATTACCATTGAAGATTGAATTTCAACTAATTATCCATATTTTATATCATGGATATGTTCATTTCCTATATCATATACCATTTTTTCATATATTTTTTAATTTAATGATATTTAAATATTTGGGGAAATATTGGTATATCTGTATACTTTATCGAATATGGATATTTGATAAGGCATATTGTGTTTTTGAAATGAGTAATGATATGAACATGAAATACATAGGTTGGGGACTATTTAATGAATTCCCTATGGGTTGGGGACTGGTAAATGAAAGACCTTCACAACTTCAGTAGTATAAAGAGTGAATTAGTGTGAACAATTTATTATTTTCTACCTGATATGCTTAATTGTCTTGTGAAAGGTCAAAAAGGCAATTGTTCCATGTACCTTGTAAAAATTTCATCAAATGATTATGCATTTCCTTCATTTTAGTTATAGTTATTATTCACCTATGATATTCAACATCAACATATTTATTACTACTTTTAATTTTGAGTTCATTGATTAAATTTCATGTGTTTTTGTTTTTATGTTTCCATATTTATTTATCTTCATCATGTTTCTTTAATAGAATGGGATTAATTTATCACCTTCTGAAATTATAATGCACCTCTATTCAATTTATTTATTACATGAAATATGTGTTTAGTTATTTACCAATCCATATTGTATATTCTCATTGATTAATTATTTCATCCATTATACATTACCCGTACTGTGAATTTGAGGTCACCCCCAATAGGTTTCTTCACCCAGGAACCAGATAAATGTACTATGAATGATATGTAGAGATTTAATATATGGAATTGAGTCATTCAAGAAGATATTTATTTATAAATACGAAAAAATTGTAATTATTGTATTCTTTTCTCCTGTATCTATGTAGTTTACTATGAATACTAAACAATTATTCTATTATGATTTGATGTGTTGTAGTAATTCCCATGTAATTAGTAGAAAACATTGATTATGGACTTTTTAGGGTTGGGTATCTACATTATTGATCTTTTTTATCTTCATTTCAAGATTCATATATGATCTCATAACTAATGGTTTAGTCGAGGGCCTTCATCTAGGATAAGTGTATCCCTAATGAATATGTGTTTTTTGATTTGGGTTTTTGGGATAAATGTTGTACCTACTGATGTTGATAATAAAATTAGAGGTATTATATTGGATTTTTGGTGTATATATTACAGAAAACAGGCAGTGGAGTTTGAATCCCATATTTTTAGGAAAACGACATGGTTGATTATCCAATGGAATTGTTTTGGAGTTTTCATGGGTGTTTATATCTTGATCGATTCCATTAAATATCTCATTGGTATATGGTTCTCTTAAACATTATGAAATCTTGTTCTCCACCTTTAAATTTGTATTTTATTTTAGTAGTTTTTCGGTCTCAATGGTGTGGGGTAATGATATTAAGCACGAAGTTTTAACTATTTTATTTCATTATAATATTTATTGACATCTACAAATTATCTAAGAGGAGGATGTATATGTGTAAGACTAGAAATTCCAATCATAGATTTATTAAATAAATATTTTATTGAATTGATTTTTTATAATTAAATATAACTAATAAAATTTTTTAGATGATTTTCTTTGAGAATAATTTTTAAAATCTAGTTTTTTAATTAATTAAATTACAATATAAAGAATTAATTATACCTATTATTTATAGTTCCAAATTAATAATATAAAACATATATTTATTTAATTTGTTTAAGAGAATATTTTTAAATAACTATATTTATTGAATTATTATTAAAATTTTATTAAATAAATATAATATTAGTATTCATGGTTAATTAATTTTGTAATTAATAAGTATTATTATAAATAAATAATATTTTAAAATAATAAATATTTAAAAAAATATAAATACTTTATAATTATTCATATATATATATATATATTATCATAAAATAGAAATTAATGTAGTATATTTTGTAATATTTTAAATGTATTTATTATTATATCATTGTAATTATTATAAAATTTTATTAATGATATATATATATATATTCAATTATGAATTATGATAGAATTATTTTTATAAATGCTGTTTTATAAAACTCATAATAAAGATTATATATTGTAATTATTATAATAAATTTATATGCTTTTATTGTTTTAATTTATTGAATATATGATTAAAAATGATAAAAAGTATTTAGAAAAAGAGAAATCAGATGGCCGATAATGGGGGTCCATTAATGTGTCATGGCCTACGGGCCGTGTTCGAGGGAGAAATAGTGTTTAGGGTTTTCCACCCAAGATTTCAAGAACTGACACTGTAGGTTCATCTTTGGGTGTTGGAAATGTCTATCATAGTGGAGGGAGATCTCGACTGCCATAATGAGGTTGAGAAAGCCTTGATTATTAGTTAGGAAGGGTGGTCACCATTAAGTATGGATCGAGATTTGTCGAAGGGTTTTATTCAGGGTTTGGGTTTCGATTTGTCCATTTGTGGATAAGATCTTCATTTTCAATATTCACTAATAGAAATAGTTATATTTTTTTATTTCATTTTCTATATAGAGTATTTTATATGTCTTTGTTGATGTATTTTAATTTTTGGTTTGTCTATATTCTCTTTTTTGTTGAAATATTGTGGTTCGTTGTTTTGAATTCAATTTTTTTAAAACAAATTTTTTAATATGTGAATCTGTTGTCCAATTGTTTGATAATTTTTTGTAATAAACAAACCTTTCTATTTTTTAATCAATTTTTCTTCTTCTTGTAATATCATACATTCAAAGAATTTATTATCAATTTGAGTTTTTCGTACATTCTATTCATCAAAACCACACATATTCATATATTTTAGTAATCTAAATTCATTTATATTTATAATAATATCATCTATTTAAACATTGGGGTCCTCATGGATCCAATTATTTTAAAGTAAGAGATCAATTTATTTTTATGCCTATATTTATCTGAATTTGGTTTTAAAAACATAATGTAATGGCGTATTAAAATTATTTTCAGTTTATGATCTATATCAAATTATGGTTCAGATAAGTTTATTTTCAATTTTTAAGGATTTATACGTCTATATATATTGACTCTGATTAATACATTTTCATGAACATGCAATTTTTTCATACAATAATATATTCTTTTCGGAATAAAATGTAAGGTTGTTAATAAATTTATTTATAAATTTTATTATTGTTTTTGTAAGGGAAAACTATTTATTTTTACACATTTATTTTTCCAATATTTTATTTCTCTAATAACATTTTTAATTTTTTTTGATCTATGATTTCATATTCTATTTCTATTTGTATGGGATTGATTAATTATTTAAAAAATTATGATTTTTATTTTTATGTTCAATATTATTTTATAATACTTCACTTTTGTGTTATGAATTAATTTTACCATGATATATATACACAAGTATGAATGAAATATATATCAACCTATATTCTTGTTTTCATGATTATTGATGTAAATGTTGGTTTTAAATATATTTTTTGAGGTATTTGTATACATCCATCATTCGTATAGATTTATGATAGAGTTTTATTTTATTATTGATAAATAATATTGTATTACAATTATATATATATATAATGAATTTTATATATAATATTGATACAAAACTTATGTTTCACTTGAATTATAATAATTCTTTTTGTTTAATTATTCATTCAAAATATATTACAAGTTATTAATTATAAAATATAATCAATTTAAATGAATTATTTAGGTGAAATTCATACTCCAATAATGATTATGGATGTATATCAATGATTGTTTTCTTGACACTTCATACATTAATATATTCATATGTATATATATGAATATTAATATATATAGATAAGCATTAAATAAAATTCTCATTTATTAGAACCACCATCAGAAATGGATTCTTATGAGGTTGTGAATTAAAATTTTATGTTCATGAATTCTAATTCATATTATTTATAAATATGAATGTTGTGTATAAGGTAATTCCAAAAATAAAAAGTGAATTTCATTAGATTTTTTCTTTTATACATTCGATATAAATAAAAGTGTATGTGATTTTAATGTTTTTTTTCTGTTTTAAATTAAAAAACTAGAAAATGTATATATATAAGGCAAGTTAAAAAAGTTTTTATGAAAATTACCACTTGAACATTGTAATCAGGATAAGGTGAGGGGAGTGAACTCTTCCATTATGAAAGTGGGTAAGCACAGACAAAATTACATATACTATGTGGCCTCATGTTTTGTGTTTTCAAGAGCTTGGTTAATTTTTTTCAAAAATCACTATAATATGTGTAAATAAATTTTCATTTTAAGTATTTTCAAATGTGATATAATGTTTTTAATCTATAATAAAATTTTATTAATTCTTTTGAATGGTATTTCTTAAACTATTTTCAAAATCATTTTTATAATAATGTTAAAAATAGATTATTCAATGATTCCAAAACCCCTTATAGGGTATATCAAATCCTAACCCTATGTTCAAAATTATATTTCACATGTCTGGTAGAGTTTATTGATGGTTTTCACTTCACATACGGAGTTAGCTCATGGAGTGTCATTTTTTTCATTTTATTATTATTAATTTTGTACAGCTCTTATAAAAATGTATGGTTTGTAAAGTCATCCAAAACCTAGACAAGGAAATGTTCCTCATGTGTGTAATGTGTTGTGTAATTATTTTGTTTCAATTTATAAAAAAATTACACATCATGTTGAATCACTAGCGCTAGGATACTATGGTAGTGGCATTATAATGGAAATAATAGAGGTCTTAGTAGTGAGTTTTCATCCACTATTGTGTATGGATATTATCCATATAAGGGCGGGTTAATTTTTTTGCAACATAGGGAGAAACATATGTTGTTTTCCAATTTATAGTGGGTATAATCAAAACAATTATGGCTCTATAGGTGATAATATAATGATGGGGGTTGGGTTTTATTGGACTTTTCTATGAGCATGAGATTTTGTAAATCTATTGTTTTCTAGGATGGTTATCTACTTATTTTTATCAAATAATATCAAAATAGGGGTATTTTCTTCACATTTATTGAATTATATGTTCATATAATCATTATGTTTTACTGAAATTTGGAATATTCAAACTAGAAATTATTTTACATGATGTAGACCAATTCCATAAAAGTGGACGAGGTAACCAACATATCCCACACATTGAGAGAGGATAATTTCTTCTAATATTCACTTTTCATGAATAGATGATCGATTACTACTATGTATATTTTATCTACACCACGATACCTCACTCATTGATGCAAGAATTCATCTATTATTGATTCACCAGACTTTCAGTTTATCACATTTCGTTATTATGTTTATTTTTCATCCAAAATATTGTATACTTTCATTAAAAGGGGATAAAAATTCATTTAAAAATTATAATCTTCAGAATAACACTACACAACCATGGATGGAAAATTCATAATTCATGTAATTAATGTGAAATCATTGATAATCTCTATAACGAAACCCAATATAGTTATATTATATTAGATAAATATATAGAAAACCATAATAACATAATTAAATCTTAAATAAAATATATCTCATAAAAACACATACCCAATTGAGTTGAAAGAAATATTTATATAATGAAGAAAACTATTTATTTTAATAAGGATATTTCACTAAAACTACACATTAAAAATCACATTCTATAACTAACCATGGAAAAGTGGTTTAGACACTGTTATCTTTAATATTATGGTTGTTAAATAATATTATAATTCAATTAAATATAAATAATATGGGAGGAATAATGAATAATGGAGAATATATTTACCTTGACATACCATGATATAAAATTATATGAATGTAATAGAAACATTTAAATAAAAGGGGATTTTAGGATGGGCCATATTGGGATGATTTTCTGGAAAATGAATGTATAGAGATCCAACTTTGGAAAATAGAATCCCAGGGGAAATAGTGAATATTTAAAATTTGATTTCAAGAGAAAATTTAAGGTTAGTTTATCTAGTTTATCATATTGTATTTTAACCAACTAAAATATACCGGATAATGTATAATCACTTTCAAGGATAAGATAAAATATAACATGAATTGTTCACCAGACTTATGCTAGCCACTATGAGTGAAATTTATACAATAAACAATTATGATGCACTTTTATTACTATCTATGAACTTATCGTGTGACCTAAAAATACTTTGTAATTTTATGTGAAAAAACAATTACAAAATCACTAATTCGTATAAAAATATCAATAAAATTTAATAATATAATAATCTGACAATAGGGTATAGAAAATCTCCCCAACGTGCCACCTTCCACACATAGAGATTAATATATCAACATAAGGGTATAAGAAATATGTTCTATTTGTAAAATTGTTTAACTAGACATATGAAAAGGTAGGTTCTACTAAGCCGGATAGAAGATAAATAGTTGATGGTAAGTGATTTTCTGAACTATGATGGAATAAGGAATGAGATTCTTCCATGATAAACACATGATAAATTGTGAGAAAAATGGTATAACAAGTCCACCATTAATATATTACAAGGAAACAACACACCCTATAAAAATTTATAGTTATAAGTTAGAGAAAATTATGTTGTTGATACACCTTTTTCACTAATCCAAATTATTTCATTAGAGATTACTATAAAAAAAATTCAATTATTGAATTGGACAGTCGTGCTTAACAACATCATAATATTCATATCAAAATGGGATAATTTATAATACAATAGGGTAAATGTTCAATGATTAAAAATTACTAAGAAATTTTTTTGAAACCATTTCATGTACTATAAGAATTGAGGAAAACACATGATCATTGCTTTCCAAAAAAGGATGATATTGGTTTTAGGTCTCCCCACCAAGAAATGATTCACATTAATATAGTAAAATAAATGAAATTAATTTACATTGGGAGTACCATTATACAATGAATGATGAGTTTTATCAATGGAATAAATATCAATATAATTTAAAATTAAAAATTTATATTAGAACCTCGAAATTAGGGATAATTTAAGGATAAAAAATAATTGACAGAAGGAAAAAATATATTATATAAAAATAATAAATAAAGTTTGTTCTATTACATAATAACTCAAAAATGAAATATCAAGAATATAGTTCCCCAATAAAAACTAATTCATAAGATATGGGTTGAGTCAAATACTACATTTTCATTCAATGATACAACAGTTAATAGAACATTTAAAGATAAACAAAAGAATAATTTATTTTAAAATTTTAGATCCCTTAAATATGAGGTTCTATAATTTTTTGTGTTACCATATTGGAATCAGATGATATATCTATTTTTAAAAGGTTAAGGTGATGAAAAAATAGGATAATTTTAGTACATCAAATCGACTATGATAATTAGGGAATATATTTCATCAAATTTTTATGATATTGTACAACCATTATAACTATAAATTGAATAATTTAATTACACAACCTAGTTTTCCAAACCATTTTTAACTTCATTTATATTTCATTATAGAAAATACCATTAAATGAGATCAAGAATTACTACCACACCTTGGAATTAACATCACAATAAGGTTCCCTATCAATTAATGGAGACATAATTAATTCATTAAATATGACAAAGGTAAAGAAAGTAATTACCTTAAAGAAATGTTTTAAATACTCTATAATTTTATTATTACTCCACTAGAGAAACATAAATTCATCTATCCAGTCAAGAAATTCCTCTTAAAAAAAACTAAAAAAATACAATGAAAATACAATTCAAATAAATTTTATTGTTTAGTTTAGAAGGAACAATGGTCTCTAATCAATACTGTGTTTTTTCCATAAAAATATCTATGAAATAGTAAACATTCGATGAGTCATATTTTTCTTAAAAAAATGATTCCCCCATTCTTCTCTATACTCTCCACAGTGCATAAAAATACATGATCACCATGGAAATTAGGAAAGAGTTTATGCATGATATATTAGATTTGGACTATTTTTTTAAAATCAATTATCCACATAACTAGATTCATAGTTTATGAATTATAAGAAATATGAAATAAAAAATAAAATATTTATAAGAGGTGACATTTAAAAAATTCCCTCGAAATACACTTTAAAATTTTTATTGATACCATTCATAGTGTAACATTCCAGAAACACAAAAAACCTACTAAAAATAAATTTCAATAATGAAACTATAATAATATGGAATTAATTAAAAAAATTTAAAAAATATCACATATACATAACAATATTTTTAAACACATCCATATCAAACAAAAATTTTATAAATTTCATAAAATTTACATTATAAAATAAAAATTACTTTAAAAAATAGTCATTATTTAGAAAATTTAAAATATTGAAAATAATTTTAACGTATTCATTTAAAATAAATTTATAGTTATGAATCAACTTTGATGAAAACTGTAATGAATGTATTAAGAAAATATAATTAAAATATTTTATTTCTTTTCATAGTAAACTAGGTAATAATAACATAGATCAAGTAAAATGTAAAACACAACGCAATAATATGTTATCAAAATATTATAAAAATCACACTAATTCATATAAATTAGTTATAAAATTCATTAATTATTATTTGTAAATAAAAATAGTTGAAACATAAAATTTATATAATTTTCTGAAATTTTATGGTTTGGTCACATTGTATGGAATACCAATAGTAGACCTTGAGATAGTAACCATAGGGTTTCATGAATTATGTTTATGATAGATACATGTAATTTTAGAGAATGTGAATATTTCCTTCCACAAATTAATATTCAATTGAAACCAAAAAATGAAAAATTTAAAAACAACCAAAATAATATCATGGTATATCACAATTCAATATATTTATAAAAACAATAGTTTAAAAATAATCAAAAAACAAATAATTAATTTAAGACTCGCCAAAAGTCTATAAAATATAACTATTTAATCTTTAAGAAGTATGTTTATTAGGAATATACTGATGATTAAAATATCAAATCTCTGAATCATTATATTGATATTAAAATTACTCAATAAATAATAATTACATTGTTTGTACCACACCATTATTGTTCAACATTCCATGTCACCCAATATTACACACTATGAGGATCGTGTCATTTTCTCAATAAAAATATCGAATAGTAAAGTGTTCGGAAATAATATATAACAAAGTGAAAATTATTTTAACCTTATATAGATAAAAAACCATATATTCTTATTTAGAATATTGATTTGGGTGTCCATAGATTGAATAAATACATATCCTAAAAATTGGTAAAAGGAGAGAAATGAGAAAAAAACAATGAATAATAACATATTTATTTACTATCCCCTTGAAAAAATTAATATAATGATAATATGGAGACACAATCCGAAATAGTATTCTAGGAAATATGAAAACGTATGATTGAATTTTTGGTACATGATTACCCCAATGTAAATCATTAAATATAATCCACAATGAGATTCTATCCTCATATCCAAATATCTCCTCGACTTCCCAAACTCCATCACCAAACAATTAAATTGTGTGTACTATCAGCAAAAAACTTATTTTTTATACTAATTTAGAATATTTAAGAAAAATACCCACAAAATTACATGTAGTGTGTTTTATATAAGTGTCTTGTCTAATTTCACATAACATTACATGAAATTAATTTTTCAATCCATTTCATGAAATATAGTTTGAACCACAAAAAATCATGAGTTGGTGGTGTAATAATATCCATTAAGAAACTATTATACAATAATGTAAACATTTCATTTTATAAAGAGACTATGGAAATATGATGTTTTTTTATAAACCTATTATATAGAAACAACAAATGTAATACACAATTAAAAAGAAAATGAAAATACTACCTTTTTTAATATTGATATTTTAATAACGAAACCCCTTTGGATAACTAATTTAGAAAACAATTGTACCTAAAATGAAGAATAAGCACAAAATAATGACCAATATCATTAACTAGAGTAGAAAAGTAATATTAATTACATTAATTTTAAATGGATACAAGTGAAATAATTAATTCCATAAGATAAAATGGAAATATAACAATACACAGATAAGGAATCATCAAATTAACAATATAAAATATGTATATATATAATGATAAGTATATAATTTTTTAATAATAATAGAGATGTACCAAATATGTAATCAAGGATAATCATTACAAAAATAAAATTCAAATCATAAATTTCATTTTTAAAACCACAGGTTCTAGTGAGACAATCTCTGACATACTCGATCGAAATCATCTAACATCGTATTGATGAATTCATATCAAAATAGTCTCCAGAATACTATCAAATAACATCACTGGATGTACCACCCTATTATTAGAGTCTCATAATAGGAAAAGGGATCTGTGATAGTGTTGAATCAATAATATGATGGAAATTATATCTTTTTACCTAATAAATACCTTGTTTTCCCATTATTTTATCTAATATAGAACATGTCAATGTCAAATGTAAAATTTCAATTCTCATAAATAACATCGTGTTGTGTATCTTATGTGAACTGTAATATAAATTAAACAAAACTAGCCCTTCCATTTTCACAACATTCAAATGATTAAAAGTTTTGTCATAAAATTTATATAAGATCATATAATCCATTTTACAATAGGAATTAATCCAAGTGTGTTCTATGTATCATGAAAACCTTATACACAATGATACAAATGTCCTTTTAGATTTAAATATATAATTGAAATACAAAATTAATTATCATAAATCATTTTGAAACCATGAGTTGAGTCGAAGGACCATTTAAACCAAATACAATAAAAATAGTTAAAAAATGAAAAATATATTAGATATTGGAAAGAAACAACAGATGAAGGAAATAAATATTTTTATAAACATAATCTTATATAAAGGTAGAACAAGAACAAAGATAAAACTAAATTGATGTTTTATAAGAAATATGATTCCCACCAAATTATCCTTTATAAAATTAAATAATTATTAACTCACCATGTTAATTATCAAAAAATATTTTGAAATAATTTTCAAATGGAAACAGCCTTATAATTACCAATTATTTTGAAAATAAATGAATAGGAACTTTTACAAAAAAACTAAATGAATAAATATTGTTTATCATGAATTGGTATAAAAAATCAACATAAAACCCTTTTTCATGAATTATAAATCTACAAAACATTTTTTTTGGAAAATATAGTTTTTTTCATCGATTCATTTTGAAATTTTGGTGTCAGCATGTCAATTTGAACTTTTGGTGTCGGTGTGTCATTTTCAACTGTCGGTTTCAGCATGTCATTTGGAACTGTCATTTTTGGCATGTCATTATGAATAGTCAGTGTCAGCATGACATTTGGAACTGTCTATCTCGACGTGTCATTTTGAACTGTCATCGTCATCCTTTTATTTTGAACTTTCAGGGTTGGCATGTCATTTATGGACTATTGGTGTTCGTGTGTCTTTTTGAACTCTCAGTGCAAGACTCTCATTTTGAATTGTAATTGTTAGTATGTAATTTTGAACTATTCATTTCAACATTACATTTTTTGCTACCAGTATTGACTGGGCATTATGAATGGTACGTGTCAGCATTCCATTTTGAACCATTGGTGTCAGCACATCATTTTGGATCTATCGGTGTCAGTGTGTCATTTTGAACTATCGGTGTCGGCATGTCATTTTTAACAATCAGTGAAGGATTTTTATTTTGAACTATCGGTGTCGAAATTTATTTTTAAAATATCAGTGTCAGTTTCAGTTTCAGTGTCAGTCCCAATGTAAATATGAGTATCAACATCATTTTTCCAAATTTTCCAAGTTTTTACCACATCACCCCTCTTATGTTTTATTTTATTTAAATCATGTTTAAAGGCTTCTTTGAGAATTTATGAAGGCTTTTAAAATTACTTTAAATATATTTTTAATATCCTTACCTTCTTATGAATTTGAAATATTTGAACTGCTTAATCTTGACCTAGATATCATGATAATGACATTTCAAACTATTCCACGATTTGTTGATATAGGAAATAGATTTCCTAAAGCAGATTTACTCTCATATATATTCTCTTGGGGTGTGGAGAACATTTCTTCAAAATAAATGTCGTGTGACTATGCTAGTTCCCTTTCCAATCATATTTGTCTAGGTGTTTCATGCTACTTGAGCATCCCCCTATTTAGTTGATGGAGGATTTCTGTTCACCTATTGTTCCCTGTAGGGATTTTCATTAATCTCTCTTTAATTGTGTATCATATAGGGTGCGTGTGGTGATTTTTCTTTAGGATGGTTGTATCCTTTTCTTAAAAAAGTAACAAATATAGTGTGCGGAAGATTAAAACAAAAAATATAACATGAATAGTTAAGAAAACAAGAAAGGAATTGAATATGAATGAATGTTGATAATTGTTTTATTTCAATATCCTTTTTTTCATGATATAAATTTCTTGTGGCTTTAAGGCCTTCTAAAAATCATTGTTGTTGGTGGTCCTTATTTTTTCACTAGTGATTCCCCTATTTTTATACATTGTTGAATAATTATAACATGAAAACCTATTTAATTGCAAAAAATTGTTAAAATAAAAGGATTCCCCAGGATAAAACATATTCTGTGATCACCACTATTTGTTAAATTAAAATTAAATAACAAATATTGGAAAAATATGATTGTGTTTGGATTTATGGTGTGGTTCTATGTTTTGTTTTATTGGGATTTGGGGGTGGATAGAGGGGTTGGTCATGTGAATGGGGAAGGGTGTGTGTGTGTGGCTTGACTGCTGTTTTTTGTGGTGTTTGTTGTGGGATATGTCTACAGGGAGGTAAAAGAGATATCATGGAGTCCCGGGTAGAGAGATTGATTAATTGAGGAATATATGTACTTTTTGTAAAATAGGAAGGAAGTTTGGATGTTCTCTATAGTTTTTTATGAATGTTAGTAAAATTCATATTCATAACCTTGGTCCCTACTTCATTGTATTACTTGGTAATGTTTAGTGGATTATAACCTTCTAAAAATGGTTTCATTTGATGTTTTTATTATTTTCCACAATAGTGTTGGAATTGCATACAGTGAACCACAAATGATGAATGGAATGTTGTTAAATGAAAAGGGGTTGGGTATATGCAATGGTTGTGGCTGTTGTGTTGTTGTTCATATAGGGGTAGAAGTAATGGTGGTTCTATGTGGGATAATTTTTTTATAAAAACCCATAGGTTGGGCTGAGTGGTTGTTTACATATATTTAATATGTTTAGTTCCTTGTGATTTTCAATATGCACCATACCATTATTTAATACTACATGCCGAACACCCTGATTTCACAGGGGAGGGTTTATTTCCCAACAACTTGGTTAGAGGATGGATGATCAGTTACACAAATTAATCCTTGCACAACCTTCTGGGTTATTACACCTTGGATGTATTTGGGATGTCTATAATCGCTTGAGGTTTACAACAACTGATAATCCTTCATCCATGTTCTGTTGTGGATGAGGGGTTCAGATGTCTGTGGGCCGGGCTTGACTCCTATGTATCTTTGGAATGAGATACAATAGTTTTTATGTTGGTCACGTTGTTGTAGTGACCTAGGTTTTTGTGGGAACGATATGTGTTGTTTGTGTCCTTGGTGTGTATTGAATGATGTGGCAGTGGGACACATTTGGGGAAGGGTGATAGATTCAAGATGTTAGCTGTTAGGAGTGAGAAGTTAACCAGTGGGGAATGTGGTGTGGGTTTCCCAACTCATCGATGTAATTATATAATTAATTTACAAGACTTGTGTTATTTATTTAGCATGCCTTGGTGATATTGAGATGGTTATTATTTTACTAGGTAGAAGAATTTGGGTTTTATTGTTTTATCACATGTTCATTAGTATGTTTCACCCACTTGTGGACGAGTGATATTTTTCCGATTGTTGATACGTGTATTCTCACCCAACATTATAAAATGGTATTACGGTTTCCATGAAGAATTTTATGATTTGTATTACTTTACAAGATTTTACATTGGGATAGTTGTTGTGTGGATTCTTAATGTCTTTATTTTGGTATTTTATAGATTTTTTTGTACTTATATTTCATTTTACATTTAAATGATGCATTTTTTAATTTTATATATTTTATATAAATGTATTGTATTGTTTCGTATTTTTACCATCTTATCACCCAATCCAGATTTCATGAAAAAAGTTAATGCCTTCCATTTTGTGTGAGATTCTATAACCTTGGTACTAGTCACAACATTGAGGCCTATTGAAGGTGGGACTTGGGGGGTCATTATCTATCCTTCATCTTAAAGAAGGAAGGAGGGACATTTGTTTTCCCTTGCCTCATCATGAAGAATGTGTGTCATGATAGGTTGGTATCATAGGTATGATTGAGATATTGTATGGAGTTTAAAGTTATGAATAATGAGGATTGTATGGGATGGTAGAGAAATAGTGTTAGGAAATCATGGTGCATGAAATAGGAAAGAGAATAATGGTGAGGACACAAGATTTTAGGCCCCCATATGATCCGATGAAAAGAATCTGAGCCTGTCGAACAACCAAGTTAGGATACTCTACTATCTAGGTAGAGGCCCTAGAGAAGGTACATGCATCATAATGAGTAGTCTTCATATGTTCATATAGTGTTTTGTTAATTTAAAATAAATAAATTGTAAAAATTAATTTAAAAGAATTTTTTTAAACTACCTGAGCATTGGAGTTCTGTTATTACCCGTTTAGCTATGGAAACAGGACATCTCCCATGCGTGGAATGAGGATTTAACATCTAGAAAGCTAACAAGGTTGATATGTGGACGATTGATCGGGAGGAGGAATATATTGTGTGGTTGAAGACCCTTCTTGTTTTCCAAATATAGACCCAAGGAAATTATGAAGGTAGCATTTCAGTCTTAGATACATATAGATGGCTTGATGAGCTAGAAGTCAACATTACCTTAATCCAGGAATCGATGGTGTATTGGGTTCCTCTAGCAGTGAGATAGATGAGGGGAGGAGAACGTCAGTGGTGGATGCTCTACCATAGGGCGAGGAAGGAGACCAGGGTGTTGTGTAATTACTTTGAGAATAATTTTTGGGCTGAGTTTATCCCCTCAATGATGAAGTCTATGAAGAGACAAGAGTTTCTCTGCCTTCTGTATGGGAGTTTGTTGGTGATAGAATTAGGGATGAAGATGGAGGATCTCCTCTGATTTGAACCAAACCTCTTTCTGGATGAGGTGTTTCAAGAGATACACTAGGAAGAGGCTTTTTGACCCTCCCTTTTGAATGCTGTTACACCGTTCACTATGCTGACATACCTATAGGTTTAGAAGAAGGATGAGGTAGTTTTGACGATGCACCTGTAGGGAAGTGTACCGAGATAGGGGAACTAGCCGAGTTCATCAAAGGGGAATATAGTTAGTATCAAGTCTCTAACATCAGGGTCTTCTATATTTTGACCAATTGGGAGTATGCCTCATCTGTTCCAGTTTGGGTCCCCTATTCCAAGATCATTCATCATGGGACTATGACCGAGGTTCTATTTTTGTGTAGGTCATCGACATCTAAGGAGATGGTTCAAAATTCGATCTTACTATGGTAGAGGTGGGTAAGTTAATCACCCACCTCAACAATGGTTGCTGCCTAGGCCTTTCCAGTGGAAGGGAAAGATAGCTCACATTCGACAGAGGGTAGCTTGTGAAAGATGTGGCTGACCATAGGGGTGCTCCCCAAGGACCTCAACTAGGGAATGGTTAGGGAGGTGGTATACAGTAGAGGGGTATAAGATCTGGGAGTGCATTCATTCATGTTGTTGAGGAAGTAGATTTACTAGGTCTAACTGTTGTTAGAGGTATGATTAATCTGTTAAGAACTCTTTGTTGTGCTTTGTTTAATTCATGTGATTCAATCACCATTGTTTCCCACTGTCTATTGCATGCTCTGGGTTAGATGTAGATATAATTCTTATCTCCCTAGTTTTGACCAAGCTAGTTTGAGTTCAGAATAGTTTTATTGATGTTTTCTAGAGATGTAGACTGGTAATGGGGTTGCATCTGTCCAGTCGGGATCTTCTTCTACTATAGATGTGGTTATACGATGTCATCCTATGAATAAACTAGTTTTTTGGACACACTATTATCGAGTCCATCTTGATATGTGTTATATTTTCTATTGTGGATCACCAACAAGTAATTTTTATTGGTGAGTGGAGCTATCTGATCAGTAGGAATTGTGTGGAGCATCCTCTATCTTTTTCGGCTGAGCTATTGGTGGGTGCAGTAGACACAGAAATAGTGGAGGTTTTTGGGGTTGACAAAGTTTTCCTGGGTTTATTCTCAGAATAGGTTGTGACTCTACCTCCTTGATGCAGCATTGAGTTCAGAATAGACATCAAACTCGGTAATCATCCATTTTTGATGGATCCCTATCGGATGGAGCCTTATGAGTTATAGAAGTTGTGAATTTAGATTGATGATCTAATGATGAATGGATTTATCTGGTTGAGTGTATCTCCATGGGTTGTTATAGGATTATTCTCAAATAAAAAATATGTTGATCTAAGACTGTGCATAGACTACCAGAGACTGAATATACTGATGTTCAATAACTGTTACACCCTCCCAAGTATCGATGATGATCTTTGATCAGTTAAGGGGAGAAGGATAGTTATACAAGATTTATCAATGATCTGGATATCACCAGTTGACGGTGAAATAGGGTGAAATCTCGAATACTATTTTCAGGTTCAGGTATGGGAACATCATGTTTTTGGTCAAGCATTTCATTATAAAGAATGCATTAGTAATGTTCATGGGGATCCTGAACTATGTTTTCATTGAATTATTGGGTCGGTTTTTCATCCTGTTCATCAATGAAATCCTTTTCAACTGATGTTCATCGGAGGAGCAGGTCAATCATCTAAAGAGAGTCTTGGATGTCCTCTGACACCACCAACTCTGTGGGAAGTAGTCCAAGTGCATGTTTTGGACATCCGAGGTCAACTTCCTTGGACATGTGGTGTCTCAGAAATCGGTTGCATTGGACCCATTGAATATCGAGGTGGATGTTTCTTGGGAAGTACCCATGAATATGGAGGAGGTTCGTAGAATTATAGGTATGGTTGTCTATTACTAGAGGATCATACCATACTTTTCTTGGGTTGTAGCTCCATTGTAAATTTGGACTAGGAAGGAACATGCAATTCTTTTGTACTGGAAATTTTCAGGTAGCTTTCATCTACTAGATGGGAACATTGGTCAATTCTCTAGTTCTCAATATTCCAAATGTAGGGATGGAATTTGAACTGTTATCTGATGCTTCTGGTCTTGGGTATTTATGCGTTCTAATGTAGCAGTGAGGAGTGATATATTATTGGTCTACATTGTTATATCCCCATGAACGTAACTATTCAAAAGATGATCTAGAGCTGGTACCGACCATGTTGGTGCTGAATCTGTGGTGGCATTACCACATCGAGAAGTTATTTGTGGTCTTCAGGGATCATAAGAGCATGAGGCATATCTTCTCCCGGCGAGACCTGAACTTGTAGCAGTAGAGTTGGATGGAGTATCTATAGGACTATGACTTTGATATATATTACACCTCAGAAGAGTGGAAAGTGGGGGTTTATGGATTTATTTAAAAGTTGTAGAAGGAGGTAGTTTCGGAATCCGTAGATGCATTGATGGAAATGGAGGAGTTGGTCTCATTGAGCCTTGTTGATGGGGTGGATAGTGGAAGAGGATCTCTATTTAATATGATAGTACAATATTTTAAGATTCATTAGGTGGGTGATTTTTAGTGGGGAGACATGCATACTAACGTGATTCATGATCATGTTGACTAGGGTGATGCTTTGGAAGATGGTCAGGGGATTGTCAGAATCTGTTGCTCTTTTGTGGGAAGCTATTTTTTAAAGTCACGTTACATGTGGTATTTCTCTATGAGTTCCATATCTCACCCCTTGTGGCACTTACATGAGTTTATATTATTTACCAATGCCCAAGGGAACCATTTTTGTGTCCCAAGGTGATGTGGGTTAGGGCCTAGTTTGTGGAAATGTTCTTACTGTGTCAGTAGGTGAAGGTTGAACACTGTGTTCTCAACAGTCTATTACAGAACATAGAAGTACCTAATTCGAAGTTGTATGACATATCAATGAATTTCATCATAGGACTACCCAAGGCTTAGGGAGGATATGATGTTATCTAGGTAGTGGTGGAACGACTGATGAAATCATCTCACTTCCTGGTGATCAATGAGTTGAGTGTAATAGATTCCTTGGCAAGAAGGTACGTGGATGAGATGGTGAGGCTGCATGAGGTTATAAGATCTATATTTTCATAATAGAATTCATGTTTACCTCATGAGTATATATGGGACTAAATCATGCATTTGGAACATAGTTATACCTTAGCACTACTTTTCACCTCTAGATGGAAGGACAGATAGAGCGGACCATCCAAACATTAGAGGATATGTTGCAAGCATGTGTTCTGGACATTTGGGGATTGTGGGCATGTAATTTTCCTCTAGTATTTTCTTCCATAAAATAATATCTTTCAATCTTCCATTGGCACATAACCATTCGAGGTATTATATGAAATGTTGTGTCGTTTAGCCTTATATAGGACATAGGTTGGAGAATCATCTGTCCTTGGACCAGACGTGGTGAAAATCATGAAATAAAAGGTCTAACTCATGCATGAGAGGATGAAGGTAGATCTAGATTATTATATGTCATGTGAAAATCATAGGGGGACTCCCTTTGAGTTCAAGGTTGGGGACTACATTTTCATGAAGGTTTCCCATCAACGTGGGAATATGATGTTCGGTAAGGGAAGAATGCTTTCTCACATTTTCATCAGCACCTTCGATGTGTTGGGATGATTTGGTTAGGTTCCATATCAGCTGGAGTTTCTACCTCAGTTAGAGAGGGTCTACAATTTCTTTCAGGTCTCTCATATTCATCGGTATCTACATCATTAATCCCATGTCATTGACTAGGGACAGTTGGATATTGAGTATTAAGTGATGTTCATTGAGGGGTCGGCGGATATAAAGTAACATATGGAGAATGTTCTTCATGGAAGGACCATTGATTTTGTTCTATGTGTTGTGGAGGCATGGTGGACTTGAGGTGAGTAATTGGGAGTGGGTGGAAAAATTGTGTGCCAAGTACTCAAATTTGTTCTCAGTTCTTTCCTTTCATTTTTTATGATTGTATTCTGTTTTAATGCCTTAGCTTGATTCTATGAAATGATCTATTTATTTTTCTAAGATATGTGGGAAGTACCAACATAAAAGGAGTGTATGGAATAATTCCTAATCAATATTCATTAATGATGATGTAATTAAACCCATACAAGTGAGTCATTACTTCCCAAAGTGGATTGTATCTTTAAATGGAGGAAATATTTCACATATACATGTGTCATGAAACTTTTATCATTGAGTTTTATATGTGTTTCAGTGGTTATTTGTAAGGGAGGTGTTATTGGACATTGAGGATTTCTCTCTTGTTTGGTAAAAAGACAGGGTGGTTTTTCCATGAGAGGAATTTTATGGGGTGGTTGTTTGGACCCCTTTTTCCAGTGGGTCGGTTTTGAATTCTCGAGGGAAAGAATAGTTTGAGAGGTATTTGATGCAATGATTTAGACCTCTCCTAGAAATTATTTTATGAAAATCCAGGTTTTCTATTGGTGAGTTATTTTGGACTATCAGTGTCGGCATTTAATTTTAATCTGTCGATGTTATGGTGTCATTTTGAACAGTTGGTGTTGGCATGTCATTTTTTACTGTCAGTGTCGGCGTGTCCTTTTTAAAATTCAGTTTCAGCATGTAATTAAAAATTGTCACTATATTCATGTCATTTTGAATAGTCAGTGTCGGCATGTCATTTTTGAAATGTTAATGTCAGTGTGTCATTTTGAACAATTGGTGTCATCATTCATTTTGAACTGTCAGTGTCGGCATGTCATTTTGAACTATCAGTTTCAGTGTTTCATTTTAATCTTTCACTGTCGACATGTCATTTTAAACATTTGGTGTTTCTAGGTCATTTTGAAATATCAGTGTCAACATGTCATTTTGAACTATTAGTTTTAGCTTGTAATTTGGAACTTTCTGTTTTAGATTGTCTATTTGAACTGTTAGTGAGAGCGTGTAGTTTTTAACTGTTAGTGTAGGCCTTTCATTTTGAACTATATCTTTTGGATTTTTAATTTGATATTTTAAGGTCATCATGCAATTTTGAACAATCTATGTCAGCATAATTATTGGTGTCAACACCAACATCATTTTTCCATATTTTACAAGTTTCTTCATCTTTCCCCTATTATGTTATATTTGATGTAAATTGACTATAAATGATCTTTGATGGGTTTTAATGGTGTTTCAAAGTATATTAATTATATATTTAATATAATAATTCTCTACTGACTTTGAAACAATCAATCTATGTAATCGTGATAATGATTCTACTATAATAACTTTTGAAACCATTTCCCATTCCGTTGATATTGGATCTGGATTTTGACAAAATGATCTCCTCTCTTATCTTTTCACTGGGAAAGCGAAGAACTTTTCTTCACTAGTTGAGTTGTAAACCTACCCTAAAGCCATTTACTATCTAGTTTTTCTTGGTGTTTCCAACCACTAACATAACCCTCTGTTTGGTGAAAATACGATTTATTGTCTCGTGTTTTTCCAATTTTTTATTTTCCATTATATCTCATTAATTCGGCATCATGTGGGGTGGGTGTGGTAATTTTTATTAGGGAAGGATGGATCCTTATATTTTACAAGTAAAAAATAAGTGGTGGGGAAGATTATAATAAAACTATAATTTGATAGGTTATGGTAACAGGTAGGAAATTGAAGATGGATGAATGTTGAACGCTGTTTTATTTTATTATACATATTTTTCATTTTGTAAACTGTATTTTTTGTATGGTCATCAAAAAGTTGTGGTCATTTATTGACATTGTTTACTCACTGGTGATGATATTTATTTATTTTTGATACTCTGTAGAATGGTTGTAACATGAAAACCATTTAAATCATTAACTCATGGTTAAATAAATAGATTCTTAAGGAGAAATCAGATTCAGTGAACACCCATATTATTTAAACTGATATTAAAGAAACCATGCTAGCCTAATATGAATATTCTTGGATTGATGGTGTGGCTATGTACTATGTTTTATTGGGTACTAGGGGTGGACTGGTTGGTTGCTCCTATGAATGGAGAGAGTTATGTGTGTGCAACATGACTACTGTTCTTGGAGATGCTTTGTTGTGGGCATTGTATATGGGGTGGTACAAGAGGTGTCATGTAATCAATGGTTGAGAAATTGATTTATTTTGGAATGGATGGAATAGTTTTGAATTGATAATGCAGGATGTTTATTCTATGTTATTTATTTTTAAATTTGTTTTAAAATGGTTTTCCCTACCTTAGTCCCTACTTGCGAGTTTCCATTGGTAGTGTTTAGTGATTTATAGCCTTTTGAAAATGGATGGATAAGTTGTTCTTGTTATTTTCCCCAGTAGTGTATAAATATCATACAGAGACCCCCTAATAAATAATGGAAATTTGTTAAATGAAAATGGGGTTGGATTAATGCTCTATTTGATACTATTATGTAGTATTTCATATAGGGGTAATAGTAAAGGAGGTTGTGTGTGTGCTCGTTGTTTGATTGAAACCCATAGGTTGGTCTGAGTGCTTGTTAACCTATATGTATAAATTTTTTTTCATTGTGATTTTCAATATGCACC
Source organism: Viscum album (assembly GCA_963277665.1). Lineage (NCBI taxonomy): Eukaryota > Viridiplantae > Streptophyta > Magnoliopsida > Santalales > Viscaceae > Viscum > Viscum album. The sequence goes on from OY728126.1 coordinate 1,153,720,812, forward strand.
ACACCCTTCTGGATCACTACATGCAGAACACCCCCATTTCATGGGGGAGGCTGTCATTCCCAACATCCCAATGGGAGGATGGATGGATGGTAGCTAAATTTCATTCCCATACCCCCATCCATGTTCATACCACTTTAGTGTATTTGTGAATTATATAATAACATGAGGTTTACTATATCCCAAGTTAATTTGTGTAGGTTTTTTGTGGATGAGGGGCCCAGTTGTTTACTGGCCAGATTTGTTTCCCAAACATCATTAGGAAGAGGATCATCTATTTTCGTGGGTGGAGGTGTGGTTGTTGTGACCCCCATGTATGCTTGTGGGATATGTGTGGTTAGTGGCCAAGGTTTTTGTAGGAAGTTGTGGTCATGGGACAACATTTGAGGAAGGTTAGTAGCGTAAATATGTTAGCCGTTTGGAATGAATAGTTATCTAGTGGGAAATGTTGGGTGGGGTACCCAACTCATTGTTGTGATTATATTATTACCTTACTAAAATTGAATTATTTGGTGACTGTGTATTGGGGAGGTTTGTAAAGTTTGTTTTTTCATTGGTAGGTACTGTTGGTTTTTTTCCCACATCAGAAGTAGTATGCTCCCCAAACATGGGCACAAGTTAAATTGGTTTCCCTACTGAGTATAATTTAATTTTCACCCTATATTATAAACCTTTTTTAGATTTCTAAGAGGTCATTGAGGACTATGCTTGACTTTACTAGCATGGGCATCATGATAACTATTGTACTAATTCCTAATATTTTTATATTATTACATTCTTTGGTGAATTGGTTATAGTTTTTTCTATGTTTTCAATTAAATAATGCATGTGTCTGATTTTGGTTTCCACTATATAAGTGTTTTTTGTTATTTGGTATTTTTGTCATCTTATCACCTGATCCTTTTTCATTAAAAAATGTAATGCCTTCTATGTTTTTTGTTTTTACATACCCTTGGTTCTAGACACCACTACCGGTCTTGTTGAAGGTGGTACTTCAGGTTAATCATCTCTCTTTCATTTTGAAAAAGGAATGGTGTGGCACGTTGTTGTCTCTTACCTTATTTGGAAGAAGGCAGGTCATCACACGTTTAATATTAATTTCATAATTAATGAAAAATGATATTATACTTAAAATTTTATCTTTGGAAAATTTTTGTGTTAAAATAATGTTGAAATGAAATTTCAAAAAATCATGAACCATGTAATATGAAAAAATGTTTGTTATAGTAACACATACATCAAAATGAGGAAATAAATTTTCTATTCATGAATAATAATAGATTATTTATATATTGGTGCTTCACCAACCCAAGAAATTAATAATTTCATTATTTTAACAATTCTATGAATGATAATTTTCCTTTATATGAACATGTGATAGAGGTAATTAAGATATGTGGATAGTATGGATGAAAGAAGATGATAATATAGATTTAAGAGAAGTTAAAAAACGTTTTCTTTGGGTAAAAATGAGAAAATATCATGGAATGTACCTGGAAACATAGGAGGAAGAGGGGAAGTCTTCTATGGACCTCTACGAATGAGTTATTAAATAGGATAATGTAAGGGGGTAAGAGATTAAAACAATAATTGGGGAAAACTAGAAGAAATTTTTTTTTTGGGTAAAATGATAATTTAGAAAACATGGGTTATCTATCCTTTTTTTATCAATGAAAACTCCAATAGATAACATAGTATAACACACATGAAATAGTCAGATAGCTCCTCAAACCATACAATGATCTTGAATTATCTATTGTGAGGGAAGATAACATTCTATGTGGATATGTTAGATGGTTACTACTAATTAAGAACCAATTATTCATTCATTACATCTATTAAAAATTTATTAAAAAATTAAACCATGAAATATTCAATTAAAAAAATTATAATTCAAATAAGTAATTTATATAATACACATCATGTTGTCACATTATAAGTTTTTTTTTAATATTTTCATTAAAATAGGGCTATATGTGATAGAGACAATCATGCTATAGAAAAATGTTAAATGAAACTATAGTAAAAAGATAAATCATAGACACAAACAAATTGAAAATAATTAAATATTTTTTTTCTATGATTTATCAGGTTTCATAGATAATTAACTTTGAATTTCACATTTCATTTAATATGAATTTATTTGATAATATCTTTATAAAAAATGTTTTATATATTATAATAGTGAAATTAAAAATATTGATGAAGATCTATACTATAAGATAACATTATATTGCTGATATCGAGTTGGTCAGGGGGATGCATAGATTGAGTGAATATGAACATAATGATAGTAATATTTATTAAATTTTCACTAACAAAATATATGGATTTTAGGCATTTGAAAAGGATGATGGGTTTCTCATTGTGGATAATTTTTAGATAAAAATGAAACCCTAGAGACTCAATATATTCACTGATTTTAATGAAACAATATAAGAATGGGAGAAAAAAATATCCATGTATGTGAAAAATTTAGTCATCTTCTAGACATATCATGATTTATCCATCAAATTATTTTATATAAATTTTTTGACATAAAATTATTTAAATTTTTTTGATATACATAATGATAAAGAAATAAGGAATAAATAATTCCACCTAAAGGACATCATATCATCTTATCATAATATGAAAAACACTATATCGACAGATTTATAAAACTTTTATTCTTATTTCAGTTGATGTATTAAGTGATTAAGTGGTATAAATAAATATTCAATCAAAATAATGTGAAAAGTTTTAATGCAACAAAATAAAAAAATTGAACGATAATTTTTTTAAATATTTTTAATAATTATATGAAATTTTTATATTTGTATTTAATAAGATATTACCTCTTTATGAACATGTACATAAATACCCACTTTAGGGGAAATATTTATAACATTATAATTAATCTTATCGTACTTGTAATTTTTTTCAGATGACTTTGTATTTATGTTAAAAAAATTTATTGATTATATATGTCATTAACTATTGATAAAAATGATTTAAATGGCTATTTGAATCTATAACTGTTCATTCATCCCCACATAGTGGTTTCTAACAACACATCAGAACATGAAATTGTATAACAGATTTTATTTCTTATGATGGTTTATGGGAATAATACCTTAGTTAAAACGTTATAATCATTTTCTAATGTAGTGATGTTTTTATTTCTCTAATGAATTAGTGATCAAACACTGTACAAAAATTGGTGTATACATGTTTTATTTAATGCACTCTCCCAAGTATAATGTGATAATTTTTCCATATCAATTATCAATTGGATTAGAAATATTGAATATTATTATATAAGGATCACTCATTATGATGAATGATATTGATATGAACATGAGTAAATATACTTTTTTGGATGATGGTAATGGGATAAATCCCATCATTACACATTTTCTTTTGTAACTTATCTGAAATGCTGGTATGAAGCACAAAAGAGTTAATTTGGTATAATTTCTATTATATATTTAAATATATAACAAGGTTAATGGGGAATTTTGTTGTAGTATAGTAGAAAATTAAACGTTTATAGATTGATATGAAATTTTTTAGTTGTTGGCTCTTTACTTGTTACAACGAGATTATGAGTACAAAAAAGGGATTTATTAAAACTCAAACAGTAATGAGTTCGTGAGGATTTAAATAAAATATATTTAATTATTTCACTCAAAATTAAATGATCATGAAAATAAATTTATGAATAATAATCCATATATTGATCTAAATTGTATTCTTATTAACTAAAAAATGATATAGGGTAATTTTTTAAACTCTAAAAATAACACGATGAATGAAATATAAAAAAATACCTTTATATTATTATAATTAAGAGGGAGTAGAATTTAATATTCTATTGAATTTGAATGATAAATGAAAAATGAAAATTATGAGTATGTTACTACAATAATTTGAGTGAAATTTATTTAACATTTAAGGATGTATGATGAGATTTCCACATTTAAATGAATTAGTTGAGATTGGAAATACAGACATTCACATAGACTTGTAGTTGAAAAATTATGTTGAAATTGAAATAGTTAACCAATAGGTTAATTTCATAATTGAAAAATTAAATAAAATATTGTAAATTTAATGGATAAAAGTGTGTCAATGTTCAAGAGGTTAATTTATTAAAAAATACAATAAAATGCATTACAGAAAGATAACATCAAATAAAAGAAATTATTGTAAAGAATAAATAAAGGGGAAACAAAATATATTCATTGAGTATTATTAAAATTTAATATAAATTTATATAGTTATAAATTTTAATTTTACTTTGTATACTGTGAAAATTTGATTAATAGAGTATTATAATAATTTCATGATCAAAATTTTATAATTAAAATGGTGATTATACTGATTAGAATAGATGATATCATGGGGAATGTAGTGAAATTTATTTCTTCAAAATATATGTTTAATATATAAAGGAAAATATTATTTTAAAAATACATATGGATTAATATTAAAATATCATTGATGATATTGAGTATGAGTCTTCTACAAAAAATAATGTTTTCATATGGGCCAATAATAAGAACATTTAAGTTGAAAAAATATGGACAATTATTTACATATGGATGTGACGAGAAAGATGAAATATATTATCATTAATAATAGTAATAAAAACTCAATGAATTTAATATATTACTTAAGATTAAAATTACCGCATTTTATTATAAATAATGACATGTGATATTACAATGATATTTATTATAATATTCTTACAATGATGGATATAAACATTATATCAAAAACACTATGTATAAAAAATCTCAGATAGATCATAAGTAGAGTGGGAATTAATTGAATAGTGATATAAGGTTAGATATTCATGAATAATATATATATATATATATACATATATATATATGAGTGAATCTCAATGGAATTTTTTCCTGTGTTATTTATTTTGATGAAGGTAAAGATCACCCACTCACCATTATAGGTGTTATCTCATTCTTAGTGTGCTAAGTTCAATGTTTCATCATTTAGAGGAGTAGTTCATAAACATAACGATTGATAGTACTATTCATGTCATAATAAATTTAATAAAACTATAGTTTTAGGGTTTCTATTCCAAACACATAAAAAGGTACTTAGTTTTAGTGTTTCAGGTGAATTAGTTTATTCTATTTGCAGGCTCTTGGATTATTTTTGTTTGGGTAAACTAATTAAAATATTCTATATTAGTATATTATAGATTTATCACTCTATATAATTCAAGAGGAAAAAATATTAGTTTTAATTATAAGTATATTACAATATAATTAGTGTGGGAATAAATTATAAATGACATTACCTAACTCACTCTCCTCAGTCTCAATTCTATACCCTTTTTAGGGATAAAAAAATGGTATATGAACCAAAGGAACCCTATGAGTTTATACTCTTTCTAAATTTAATTATGAACTAGTAATTCTTATTATAATTCTTAATTTTTAGGGAACAAATTCATTGGTAGGGAAAAAACATATTATAGAATACGTTTGATCATATTATGTGGTTTTTTACATAAATATTAGGTATGAAATATAGGGATATTTTGATAAAAGTGTCTTATCTATTATGGATTAATAGGATTTGTTTGTAGATTAAATGTAAATTAATATAGTAGATGTATATATAATTAATAAAATAAAAAATGGGATTTTCATTCAAAACCACCCCTAGTATGTTGTAACAACATATCAATTCTTATAAACAAAATTTTAATATTAAAATGAGATTTATTAATTATTGTTAACTATTTTACAATATTTATGAATGATCCAAAATGTGATAGTTTATGGTTTTTTAAATTATATGTCCATTAATGTGGAATAAATTTCTGATAATGGAATGATTATGACCAGAAAAAAAATCATTGCACTTGAAATATGAAGGGAAATTATTTATATATACAAACCATAACATAAAATAAATGGCCATTTATTTTATTTCAAATGAACTAACTCCATAGAATATTTTGGATTTGTATGATACTCAAAAATAAAAAAGGATACTTATAGACCATTAAATACAGAAAATAAATAACCAAGAATCTAGTATTATTGTTGTGGAAATATAGGAAATAAATAATATGTTTGTTTAATTGCTAAAAGTAACATCAAAACATTATATATAAAAAACATAGGATAATAATATTCAAAACTCTATATATTGTTTGTGGACATTACATTTATTTTACAGGTTACAGACATAGTGCAATGAATTTTACATTATGAGAATAAACCAATATTTCAATGGATAATATGAGAATGAAAGAACCCATGATAGATAAATCATAATGTAAGATGAAAAATAAAAATATATTTTAAGCATTTCAATACAAGGAAAAATAATGTATAAAATTGTGGAGAATTTTCAATCGTTTCCAAAAAACTAAGTAGTGGACATATTCAATGAAAGGAAAATATGAGAAATTAGATATCAAAAATGTTTCCTTAAATTTATAAATATATATAAACAATTGATTCTAGATAATGGATTTTCTTACTACATTACAATAATTAATGATCATAACACATGAATAAAAATTCAAAAAGATCAATAAGTACAAATTTTAAATGATGAGGTGCTAATTATCAACACATTTGGGAAGAAAATGATTTGTTAAAAAGACCTAATGAGTGTAGAAATATTTTTTGATTAATAACATTGTCACCACCAACATAGTGTGGATCAATTCAATTACTTGGTCAATGTTTTTATGTTTCAAAATATTGTATTTATTATTAATGGAAGAGATGGATCAATAGTTTCAAGGGAGGGAATACCATATGAAATATCTATCTCATTAAGGGAGATTATGATTATTGTATGTCTTATAATTATAATGAATTTAAGTTATATCTTAAATTGGATTAAAATTATATGAAAAAATACTTTTATGTATTAGTTATTAATTAAGTATATCTAGATATCCATAATATATCATGAAATTACACTCATATATATAATACAAGTAAAAAAAGAAAAAATTGAGTAGAAGAAGATTAATACAATGGAGATGAATTCAATAAACATACTTGAGTTTGTGTGTATTGATGAATATGCTCATCTGAAACCAGAATAAAAAAATTAATAATTCTATTATATCTATTTTTATTATAGAGGATGGTTTCGTATATAGTAAATACCTACAAATGTGATGGTATTTCATGTATATGGTAGTATTAAAGGCTTGTATTGACGATACTCGGTGGGAAAATATTGATTATCTGGACTAATAATGGTATAAAATTAACCAATTAATTGGTGGAATAATAACATACAGATTACTAAATTTAGAATCATGTATTATTAATATTTTATTTTCAACACAATAATGATATAGATTAGAGGAACCAGATTATAAACAACACCAGTCATTCAATTCAAAACAAGAAAAATATCTTGAAAACTTATTGTATGGGTGTTATTATAACATCAATATATATCGCTAATATAGAATTTATATTTTATAACAAATAAAATACCTTATATTATATGTGTTATTGTATGTATCTCAAATTGAATAGATTTCAAGCATTTATTTATAAGATTTTTATTCTATAAAAAATAGAAAAGTGGAATGTTAGAGTCTCATGAAATAGTGGAAAAATGCTTTTTTATTCATCCATAATGAATTCAAATAAATTATATAAAAAATGAAATTGGAAAATTATAGAAATACATGATATTATAGTTTTGAGAATGAGAGAGTATGGAAAATTTTTGAGTATTATTTTCAGTACTGTAGTGTTGAAATCAAGAATGATTATACGGTTAAGGTGAGAAGCTCAAGGGGAGAACATGAGGATATAAAACACGGAATAGAATACATAAAAACTGTGAAAAACGAGTATATTTATTCTTAATAAAGAGGTCATAAATCAATAATAAATTTTATTTTGTAACATAGTGGTTTACTAGAATGAATTAGTTCAATATCTTATGGTGAAGGTCCAAAAATTAAAGTAATTTCTATCAAAAATAGAGTGTATTGGTTTTAAAAAGATATAATTGATGGGAATTACATTATGTAAATGAATGAATAATATGACTAGAGAAAAATAAACTATACTTTGGATATTGTTCTTAGTTAGGCAGGAAATAAAACAATTTTAACTAAGTTATTGTTTGAATATAGGATTAAGGAATATATAACTTGTAAAAAAAATAAACCTTGTCTTGTGTGTAATTGGTATTACTAAATTTTAGGAAATGTTGTGACTGGGAATTTTGTACCATTAGATATATTGGAAACTATATGGTTATTTCTAGATATGGAATGGAAAATGTGGATAAAATTATATTAAATCAATATTAAATATACATTACTTAATGGATTACATCTGGTTGTGACTTATATTTAACAACTTGATAGATTTATAATAAGGGAAGATAAGAACATAGTTTTTTTATTTTAGACAGACCATTCATGATTTAATCAAGATTCAAAATATGGGTAAACATAAAATGATCAATAATAAGATATTATTGGATTGTGACACGGAGTAGTTGATCAAAACCATTATATCCAGAAATATCATTTTTAAAGGTTGATGGATCTTTTCTATATAGACGATGTTATTTTTTTTGGGCACAAATAATTCACAATTCCCGATATTTTAATAATTTATGAGTTTTTAGTTTGAAATATCCTTCATTAGAGGGATACTATTTTTGACTATATTACATGTGACTTATGGGAGGATTGCACAATTATTAATTAGATATATTTTGCATGGATGTTTTCAAAATATTTTAGACATATGATTCATGGATGATGAAAACATCAACAAAAACCCAGATAGTGCTATTAAAGGATGATTATTTGTCAATAGTGGATGTGATAATGTATAATATATATTATTTGGATTTTTTGGTATCTCATATACCTATTTTTTAGTATTTTTAATATACTTGATTTTTCTTTTCAAATGATATCCCAAGGAATTATCCAACATATTAGTTTAATAGATACCTAAACAAATAAAACATAAAATATATTTTGGGAACTTTAATGTTTACATATCATGTAAGGGGTTATTAATATTTACAAATGTATATTGGAAGGGTTTGAATAATTATTTTATGTCAATATCTAGTGGTTTCTTCAATCATTTATGTTCATGCATTTCATATATTATTGAAAATAACATCATTTCCATAAACACCATGATGGATAAATTTTGGGTGGCCACTCAGGTGTGTACTAAATTGATATGTATAATTATATAACTTGATGAAGTAATAATTGTTGTATAATATCCCATTATCAAAATTTGTAAAAACTATAGTTATATTAATGTAAAAAAATATTTTTATATAATTCAATGAAAAAAATCATTATAAAGTGTCAATAATGTAAATAATGGATATATAAAAAGTATATTCCAAGGGATATAGCAATTATGATGAATGTTATATGATACATACATTTTTAAAGTGTCTATGGGATATCAGAGCATTACTAATGCCTCATATGCTATAGCCTTGACTTATAACCCTAGTTATGACTCCTAGATATTTAGTGCTCCACCATGATCCACCTATATCAACATTTAGGTGTACATCATCATAAGAATCCCCAAAATATAACATAGGTTGGTTTTGAACATGGGTATCTATTGTGTGACATAAGATATTGTTGCACTACTTGACAACAGATATATGTTATATACATAAATATTTATATGTACATATCTATAATAAATTTAAATATATTTTATCATATAATTACATTATGTGGATATCATAATGTACCATGTTTCCCAAGGTAATTATGACTCCCTAATTCCTAATTTCATTATGTTAATGACAAACAATTTGGGATTCCCATAACCATTGGGATTTTTTTCATTAGATTATAAATTATACGGAATAATCTCAATCATTTGATTGAAATATATGTTCTATATAAATATATATATTGCTATATAATTTAAATTGAGTCAAATTGTGGACCCCTATACATTGTGTCTACAACTCTAATCTATTAAATTTTATAAATATTTATGGTCATCATCACTATGCTGTTATTTCATATTATTTTTTTAAAAATGTTATGGTCCCATGATTTGTCTTACATTTCTTAATAAAAATTTCTACACGATTTCAATAAGTTCATGATATATTTCCCAATTAAAATGTTATCTTGTTATGGAAACCTATCCTTATTGGTATATCTACCCTATATCCATAAGAAATATATCTCATGTATATAGTCTTATGCCCAACATGATACTACCCTGAGATTTGAGGACTTTTGGTAACTTTTATACCTATAGAAATATGTAATCTCCCATGTGGATTTATTGATTTTACATGGGACCTAGAGCCACATACATGGTGTTTCAATTCAATTATGTTATTCCTTATCAACTATTTTTTTCATGTGCTGCAACTTGTAATAATCTAGCCATTGGAATAGGTTTTCCATGTCAATATGACATTTATAGAAATTTGTTTTTTTATATTGCTATCTTATAAACATAGGCATGCTAAATTGTGGTTATAGTCCCATTGATAAAGACAATTAAGTGAAAATTGTATCACTTATTTATGAAGAAGTTTGAGGATGATATTTTGATGTTGGAGTATCTTCCAACCCAAATCTAAATTTCCAATATCAGGAAGAATGCTCTAACAAGATATATTTTTAAAGGCATTGGTTAGATTGTTGTGTCCAAATGATTCACTCTAAAATGATGAGTTAGATAATGGTTACCCTATCCCCCATTATATATCCAATAAAACAAAAAGATTTTATATCCTGAAGAATTAAATTATTGGATATTTAACCATTAGTTCTGAGTATTTTAAGTAGTTTTGTTTGGTTTTATTTATAAAATTTGTTATGTAGCCTATATATTACATGTTAACAAAATTAAAATATTTAGAAGGATATAAATATTATATCGTATTTAAAAGGGTTTATAAAACATTATATAGAAAGGGGGAGTTCATGATGAATTAATCAGGGGTGTGTAGTTTTGGGAGTTAATATTGAAGAAATTGAAGGTCAAATAGGATTTGATGATAGTATTATTAGACGAATCATTTTATAACCCTAATCATGGATCACATATTCTTATACATAGAGGTTAGTGAGTCAATGTTGCACTCCATAATGGAAAGGGGACACAAAATGAACTGTTTTGATCATATATGGATTTTTATGATGCTTTTGGGTGTATATTAGTGGCCTATATTTTTGGATGCTTTTGTTAAATAACTAAATTGGGGAGACTCAAATAAATAATCCATCAGGTCATTTTTCGGTTCTTCTTTTTTAAATACTATTTAAGGAATTCTCCATATATGATTTCAAGTAATTAACATTGAATGTAAAATTTTTATGTATTTTTTTTGATTTAATATAAATTATAAAATACATATTACAAAACCCCTAAATTCTACATGAAGGCATGTTTTAGGAAAATGCAAATTCATTAATGACTATGTGTGTAGACTCATTTGTTTTTGGAATTTTAGGAAACATTGTAAGGTGTTTTTCATTTATTCTTGTCAAATTTTCATTTAGAAAGTCATTATGTCATAGTTAGTACCCCCCCCATAATTTATTGATATTTAGGACATGGTGTTTATGATCCAAATTATTTTCACATAGAGTGGGACAACAAAACAACAGGAATTACAAAATAGATTCATACGTACCTATCATTTTCAAGAGTTCCACTTTATATTATAAATTTAACAATACATTATATGATTTGGATAATTTGGATAGGTTAGATGTTCTTGAAAACCTCATTGTAATTGTAAATTGGTGGGAAATTTAATTGATTAGGGATAAAGGGTGTCTGAGAGAATCCCAAATTGATCATGGGTGAATTGAAATATATAATCGAAAGAGATATCATGGATATATTTTAAATTATATCTATTCAAGATAGTAAAAAATATTCCATAGAATTAACTAATTTTAGTCACGCAAAACCATAAACGAGGTTACCATATCAGGGTTAGAGTGTTTTCCAATTAAATATAGAATTCAGAAAACAATGAAATGTCATAAAATTCATGGGATTGAATCAAAATAAATATAAAATAATAACCACATTAATAATTTTGGTATTAATTTCAATAAATATTAACTTTAGAAAAATAAGAGTCAATGTTAATTGTTGTATTAAGATTTGAATTAGAAAGAGATAATAAAACCTATTTGTATATGTGTTGAAAATAATTGAAATAATAATAAGGGAAATTAAGATGTTATGGACCATGGTAGGAAGGTTATAAATTATAGAAGTAGATATATAAGATACCCTCTCAATTATGTTCGTGTTATATAAGTTAATGAAATATTAGATGATCAACACACCATTGTTGGAAAAATATCACTCTATGGGTGTGAAGATAAATGCCACAAGATTTGGAGGAGTAGTGTGTTACCTAAATGGTTGGGAATAATGAGATTTTATTTAGGAAAATTATAAACCATGATGGTTATTAAAGATACCCAAATTGTGTAACAAAGTTGTGAGCGTTATTTTTTCAGGTGCAATGGTTTATTTCCTTTTCATTTGTATTATTTTATCTTTGTTAGGGTGATCTCAATTAATATTATATGACAATCCTTTATATTTTTATGAATATATACCATTAATGTTGTAAAATATCATTATTCATTGGAAAAGAACTATTTTTTCATAACACACTCTCTTTAACCTTCCCTATTTGGGTATTGACCTTATATGTTATAGAACATAATAGAAGTCATTTTAGTAAAAATTGTAAAATTCCTTGAATTAAGGAAATGATCATCATTTCCAAGAAATATTTAATACATTAAACAAGTTTTAATCTATATGTTACTGACCAAGGATGAATATTTAAAGATAAATTGATTTTAATTATAAGAAATGGGTAATAAGGTCCTTGATTTCCATGGAAATATTGAAATTTAACGTAACTGGACAATTAAATTTTTTTAATGTCATATGTGTATACATGTGAGTCATAAATAATTTATTTGGAAATATTTAATCCTAATTTAATTTATCATTATAGATAATTGAATCATGTTATATGATTGATATTTAAACCAATTTGTTTTTGAAAATTTTCAATAAATTAAAATATTAATAAAATATGAGTTGGGGTTTTCTAAAAAAGATTTAAAACATGTAATTGTTAATTTGAAACTATTTTAAATTTAAAAATAACTTTTACAATCACTGGAATTATATAAAACCTTATAATCCAAAAAAGGGTTACGTAAATGATTTAGTAAAATTTATCTCAATATTTTAAGAAATATACCATCTTAACAAGAAGAATCCAAAGATGAATGAAAAGGTGTTATTTAAAAAGCTATAAAAATATTAAATATAATAATTCTATGTAAATAATCAAATATTTTTCCATGAATGAGTTTTATCATTAATATATTTTTTATAAATTAATTTAAATTGTTTATACTTCTCTAGATGATAAATATATAAGGTTATAATTTTTAAACTTCTTTATGTGAAAATTAATATTACATTATTTGTGTAATATATATATATATATATATATATATATATATTAAATAGGATTTTATAATATCATGGAAAACATATAACAAATTTACTTTATTTTCAAAATAAAAATCATAAAATATAATCCATGGTGGGTGAGTTATTTTATGAAGATGAAATAATTAATGATTAGGAAAAAAATTAGTTTATTGGATAAAACATTTGATAAATACTAAAAAATAATATATAGAGATAATAATTAATTTATATTTTTATTATGTTGAATGTGATAGTTTTAAATGATTTAGATTGATCTACATAGGGTAAAATAATTTAATGTAATTTGGAAATAAATTAGGATCAATATACTAGTGTTCGTAAAATGATAATACGGAAGAGAAGCATTTAAACAGATCTTGTGGAATACGATGATCAACGATTTAGTAATAAGGTTATTGATAATGAGGAATTTAAATTTAAAATAAAATAATAATTTTTTAAAAATTATATGATTTAAATTTTGGATCTTTTCCATAAACAATAAGGGAAAAATATTTAAACTAACTAGGTGTTTAAATCAATGAAGAAAGATAATGGAGAAGTCATAATAAAAAAGTTAAATTATTTTTTCAATGGATATTTAAACTGATAGTAAATTTTTTCTAAATATATATATTCTCTAATTCTATTAATTATATATAAAATGATGTCTATATATTTTTTTCTATAGATATAATACAATGTGAATAAAATGTATATAATGAAACAATTATTCAAAAAAAAATTCATTTGGTGTTTATTGAGTAATTAAAGTATTGTATTCTTTATAAAGATATAACAAAAGTGGTCAAAATTGAAAATATTCCAATGGATTATAAACATATATTGGAAAAAGTTTTTCAAATATTTATGTTTTTAATATTATGAATTTCAGTATGGGAATATTTGTTAAAAACATTTATATAATTGATATTTAAAAACATACAGTTCATATAATTATATATATTGATGATAAAAAATTAAAATATTTGAAGAATTGTGGTCAAACATGTTTTCTAACAAAATGAAAATTATTTTTTCATTGATCATGTTGGTTAATATGGGTTTATTTTTAAGGATACAATTTTTATAAAAATAATAATTATATTATTCTATATAAATAACTATTGGGACACAATCAACTCATAATTTTTTAACTAAATATTTAAAAATACGTATCTATATCTATATCATTTGGAGTGATGATATATAATGTTCTAGAATGTCATGTTTTAATAAAAATGGAATTCATAAATTTGAATTGATGTCCCTTTTATTTTAAAACATTAAGTCATGAAATAGTGTTAATTGTTACATTGTGGGAATGAATTTTGGCGATCCAAACAAATTACCCATTAATTATATAAAAATTAAGTAAAGATAAAATAATGTCATCCTTAATATTAGTTTTTATTGTATAAATTATAATTTCATCAATTTATTACCTACTCGGATGTATATTAGGAATAAAATTATAATAAAAAATTATACTCATTTTGGGGATCATTTTTCAAAACAGTTTGGTGTGTATGTCTGAAAAATATTTAATGAACTTAATCACATTATATGACTTTTATATAGTTGGATAACTATAATAAACCCAAATGGTCTCTAAGGTAGATCCATTTTATATCTCAACATATTTATCAATTTTCCTTTTATGGTTGTTTATAAAAAAAATTTATATATAAATAAAAAAATGCTTCAAAAAAATTATTATATATTCAATTCTAGTGACAAGATATTTTATTTCATCAACGATACAATTGGACGATTAGTTTTCTAAATATATAATATGTCTTGTGAAAAGTTGATTACTAATTTTATTATAAAATAATAGTAAAATGATATATTTATAATGATATTAATACAAATTCATGTTTATAATTGATTATATAGATATATCTTGATGAATAGGGAAATTTACATAAATGATACATGGACTTTTTTCAAGTGGAATAAACACAAAAATTATCAACTAAATAGTTTACCCCTTTTATATTCAGATGTATTTTTATTAATAATTCATTTCCATTACTGAGAATTATTTTAATATGTGTTGAGAGGAAAATCATAGAAGTAGTATGTAGTACCAAATCATAAGGAAAGAGTATATTTAGTGAGGATTACATGAAAAATATCATTATATGTTTAGTTGTGAATAATTAATGCGGATTTTATGGAAACCACAAATCATGGATTTTATCTAATGAATTTATTCATATGATAAAGAAAAGTTGATTTAGAATCAACCACTATGCTCTTATATCCCTTAACATATACTAATGCAATTTATTTTCAACTATTAATTCATGAAAACTATCTTTTAGTAAAAACTTCAATGTGACATGTGAATGAAGGTGGATTTTTTCTTCTGGATAGTTTGTATGGAAAATTTTATTAGGATGATTAGAAAATTATGAAGGAGTCGATATTTTAGGTTGTGTTATATAGAATACAATTATTATATGATATTATATATTCATTAGAAGTTTGATAAATGTTGTTCGTAGATCCATTTAATTATTAATTTATATACAATATTTATATTTCATGTCAATAGTTGCATGAATTATATATGAGGAAGAAATAATGTTTTTGATTTAGTGTTGTATAGATTAATTACTCTAAAATCCCTAATATTCGAAATGATAATTGGGATATTTATTATATAGATAACGAATATCTAATAAAATCCTTTGTTTATTTGGATGAAGTTAATTTTTTTTTGAGATAAATTGTTAATGATTAAATTTGTTTTGAGGTGATTTAAATATGTTTAATAATTATAATTAGTGTGTGAAGACTTCTATAATGTATTCTGTTGAATAAAAAAATTAGAAATTTATTAATACTCACTAAGATTTAGATCTTCCGTATCATGATATATATGATAGTATGAACAATTAAAAATGATCCTGAAATTTTACATTATATTACATAAGTTTTACCAAAAGGTTTTTAAGATAGTCTTGATGATTTTTAACATGTTTTTTATATAAAGAAGATATATATTGAAGATCAAACTATAATGTTGTGAAGGAAAACACCACCAAATTATCCATAATATATTTGGAGTGTGCATAATGTTTTCATTTAATATGTAATATATCTCTAGTAGAATGTGAAACACAATAAAGTGAAAATTGAAAAAAGTTATTGATATCACATTGTTACAAAAGATATTGTGGCAGAAATGTAAGATCATTAAGGCCATACATATGATCATGTAATTATTATATAATATATTATTTTAGTTTATAAAAAAATTATTTGAATATTAAAAAAGAATGACAGCCAACATTATATGTATGTTAGTTGTCCATTACATTCGGATTTATAAGATATCCCTTACATACATTTTCCAGTTTGATGATAATAATGAAATATAGGGATTTAAATTTGGATATATCAAATCATTAATATATCTATAAATATCAAGATGCTAGAAGGTTGATTTTTATTCATATTTAGATAAAATAAATAAATAAATGAGTATAATTTGGATAATTTTAAATTATAAAAAATAAAAAAAGATAAAAGTTATTAATTGGAAATATATATATATATATAATTTATAGGTTCATAATAATATTATATCATTGACTAATAGACAATGATTATAGAGTGTTGAAGAATTTAATATCGTTTGTATTATTTTAAATAGATTTTTATTCGACGTGGAAAAATAGTTTAATTTTTAATTATAATATTATAGAGAAGTTTAAGATGAAACAATAAGTTGAATGATTTAGAACTAACATTTCTTACAGTTTGGAGATCCTTTTTGTAGAAGAAAAATATAGGAAAAAAATATGGTGATAGAGAACGCTTTTTTCCAGAAAAGAATGAATTTTAAGAGGTACGTGCAGATGTATATTATTTTTTTACTATCAAAATGTTCAAATAAAAATAAGTTAGAAGATAATCCCATGATTTCTCTATATCAAAAGTTATAATGAATATCAAGACAACCATTCAAGATAGTTTTGTTATTATGTAGCCTTATAATTACATTATATAGAATAAAAAGATTAAATTCACACATTATAAGAGTGAAAATATTTTACATTACTGATCATACTTCAATGAGAATCAATACATTTGTGCTATTTTATGAATAAGACATGGTGGAATTGGAGACATGGGATTAATAGTCTCTACTGTATTTTTTAACTTGTGAATTTCATTATATCCACTTGGTGATTAGATAATAGGTTCACGTATATACCCTTTAATTTCTTGTTCATGATAATACAAGAAATGTTGTGTTTAACGGGATAACAACTACCATACACTAGGGATGTCATGATATAAAATGGAGTTGACAATCTCTAAAATAATTCTCTCTGAATTAATGTTGTTCATTCATGCATTTATTAAATTCATTAAAATAATTATGATATGTATGTGAGATATTAATTTATCTATTATTTTTTTATTTATATGGAATGGTTTGAATTTCTGTAAATAACCCATCCACACTAATTCACCCTCATCTCATTTTGGTTTCACCAATCCTTATGGAATAATAATTTATATTAAAGAAACAATTACAGATTATATTAAACTCTCAATAACTTAAAACATTTCGAAATTTTATTTTTTGATTAACCCATTTTATATTCATGATAATGTTATGAATTGGAGAATATGTTTTAACTATTAATCATAACATGATCTCTACAAAGACACTAAAGTATAGAATTAAAACAGATATTAGAAATATATATATAACATATCTATTAAGTGAAGCTAATGAAATATGTTTTCATATAGAACTATCATAAATATATCATGGTTGGAATTTTTAGAGAAAATAACGTGGTTGACTCACTAGTAAGGATTTGAAAAAAACCTGGCCCTTATGCTTTTCAAAATATCTTTATGTAGGTTAGTTAAATAAAATTTGTTGTCAAATTGACCCTTTTTTGATGAAAGTACAAATTATCAAGATAAATTCTCAGAAGAATAATTTAATAATAAATTAATCTTTCTATATGTAACACCGTGATATTTTATTAAATATGTTTTCCACTCAATTTGATTTTATTTGTATCCTTCACTAAAAAACTGTGATTTTTAACAAACTACAATATATTATTAATATAATTATTTAAACATTAGCATTATATTGAAGTTGTTAGGTTTTTTTGATTGAATAGCGATACATAAATTATTTAAATTATGAATACTAGTTTGAGACAAAAATATATATATTTTTAAATAATTATTTAATATTTTGTGAAGTATTTACATGCTCTAGAAATACATATTTCATAGAAAAAATTAAATTCATTTATTTCTAAAAAATTTATAAAATTAATTTTTTCCATGGATAAAAAAGTATCTAACAAAATATATTTTATTTTTTAAATCATCGCGTACAATTTATCCAACAATTAATCATTAATATTTTTTCTAAATTGAATAATTTTTTGATGAGTAGTTAAAAAAATTAACAATAAATAAAAATTCCTTTTCTTTTTAAATATTTACAAAGATAAATTGAGATTTAAAATGGTTTTAAAATTAAAATAAGTTAAATTTTATTATAATTAATCCAATATTTGTTTCTAGAACCATTTTTATATGGATTTTCTATATATTAAATTTTATTTTCTTATAAAAACATTTTTATTGGAATATTGGTTTTTATTACATTTGTAATATTTATTTTAAATGAAAATATTATATGTCTATGAATTGAATTTAATAAAAAAAATCCATATTTTGAATCAGAATTATTTATATTCCTTAACATGATTAAAATAATTTTTTTATGATGGATAGTAAATTATTGAAAACAGAATTACCACGATTAAGGATAAAACATGTTTATTGGGTGATAAACCAAGTGATAAGGGTATATTTTTCATTAAAATATGTCTAAATCAAGTTAGATTGAATATTTTAACTTTATAATATTCTATTTTGGAATGTATCTTCATTTAGTGTAATTTTTCATTGGAATGAAATGACCATTTTGTATACATTTGGGAAATTACAATGTTTTTTCCATGTGGGTTCATTTCCACCCATATAACATGACATTCTATCTCTTATCCACTCCAAAGTCCCAATAGCCTTATGGATTGACCAAAATCATAAAAAATATTTATTTTTCTCCATACCCACATACATGAGGCATTATTTTTATTAGTAAATCCTCCTAATAAGGATTTTGGTGTTATCCTAATGAAGTTTTCTGAAGAAAATTAAGATAAAACATGTACCAAGGAAGTTGAGAAAAAAGGTAAGAGATCTTTGTATCACAATTAATTTGGTGGTGAACATTCTATATTAACCACTTTTTTATTTATATGTCTTATATTCTACCCAGGAATGTAATTTATGATTCATTTGATTAAAATTATAGGGTATACATTTCTTTATAAAGTTGAATTTTTCACGGGTAATTTTATTCAAAATAACCAAGGTGGAAAATGTTTTATATATCAATCAATATTTTATTTGGACTATTTATAAATAAGTTTTTTGATGGTGAAAAAGAAGTATATAACTCTAAAAAAATCCCAATTTTTCATCTCCTTCTTTTTATTTCAAGACAATTCATGTTTTTCCGTTCATTTTCCACATTTCATGAACTAATGTGTCTAAAATAATGTTTTTATGAAAAAAATGGTATTTATCACTTCATATAGTATTATAATTTCTTCCATAACATTTTTTCTAAAAATTTATTAAATAATGTGTTTTTTACTATCTAAATACTATTTTAAATAATTTTTACCAATATTTAAATTTTTACATAACAGATTACAAGGAATAAACATTCTGTTTTATGAAAAAGGAACTCGTGTATTTTTACTATAAATGTGAATGTAATCATTGTTTTAATATGTATGGAATGAACACTATTTCCCTCATTCATTAACACTCAATTATTTTAAGCTTCCTTGAAAAGATTCCCATGTTATTTTCTATTAAACTTTTTTCATTAATAATTGGGTTTTCATTTGATTATTAATAATTGATTCAAAATGAAAATTATATTTTCCTCAACAATGATCAAAATATATTTTTATGAATTTTATAGAAATCAATTAAAAAAACATTTTATTATTCTTATGTTATTAATAGGGGTATAATCTATTGGTACCATCCTTATTTATTCCCTCGATGGGTTAGGATTAAAATGATGGTATTTATAAGAAACCCATTAATATAATTTGGTTATTCTATGTTGAATTTATTAATTATTTATCTAAGCCATTTTATTTTCATGGTTTATGATTTCATGACATGATAAATTATTTATTATATTGTGGTACACATATGTTTCGATATTTTTGTAATGTGTGTTATAGTTTTAAAAAATGGATTATTGGATCCATTATAAATCAAGGATTTATGGTTCCATTATAACCCAATAATGGTTGAGTGTGTGATTTCTCTATAATGAATTGGTTGAATATAAATAACTCATGATGTATTTTTTTATTTAATGAACCTGATTTCATGTACAATATGTTATTAGTGGACCTAGTTTCAAGTCGATAAGTTTATTATTGGACTTGTACTCGCGTCTATAAGTCTAGGAGTTGACCTTGTTACATTTCTATAGGTTTATGTGTTTCCCTAGTTTCTTATCGATAAGGTTTTGTTTAGACTTGGTTTAATTTTTTTAATATCAATTCATGACCTTGTTTTCAATCCAATATGTTTATGAAAGGTCTTAATTTTATATACTAAACATAATTAATTAAACCATTTATATTTATACACGTTCACAGTGTTATAATTTTATGTTTATTCACATTACTATGTCTATACAATGTTATCATAAATTTTGTTATTTGATTATATTATGTTTATTTCCTTATGATGTACTAATATTTAAGTCATGTCTCGTGATTATGATCTTTAATATACTAGGCATGTTTTTAAAATGTGAAGATCTTGTTTTCATACCCTTGGAGTCTTTTTCTATTGAAATATCCCTTATTTACCCATACTAGGCAAATTATCTTAGCCATTTGTATGTTTTCGTTAACCATTTTATGAGGAACAGAATTATGTATCATATGTTCATGATGGTTTCATGTTATGGATATCATAGTGGGAGATAATGTGTTTTACTTATAAACCATTTTTGTATGTATCAATGTTTCAAAATACAATAATCCTTTACAGTCTTTAGGGTGTATTTTATAATTAAATGAATAATCATAAATTAAGATGTATTATCTTTATAAGAAATGTATGGGTCTTTATAGTGGGTATTATTGGATTGTTTTATTTATCATTTATAACAAGGATGAGAGAACATTCATTATAAACATATGTATAAGCCTAACGATAGTTATATTTATGTGAAAATAAACTAAAATTTTGGTGAAGGATAGTGTGAGTGGTTTCCAATCCATTAAATAATAGTCAGGATACTGCATGTGTATGTGCCTCAAGCACAGTTATACCGAGGGGTGATAACTCTAAAAATGGAGAATTGTACATTGACTCAATCATCACCAAGTTCATGAATATTGGCCTTAATTTACACCTAGATTGACATTATCTAGGTATACGCTTTATAAATTAAAAAATATTGTATAAATCATCTTGAAGGATTTAAAAAGATGATGGACATGAATGACCATGATTAATTCTATGGTGACATTGATTGAAACTAAATTGTAATTATTAATACAAAATAAAAATTATATTTCATCACACTATGATTATTATTTCATACACTATTATTTTTGGTTTTATTCAATGGATAGAACCTAAAGGAACTATGTCAATTATCTGTTCATGGGACACGGAAATTATTTTACTCATGGTCAAATAAATGTTTTGGGAGAGGGAATAAAAAATATTATTATTACATGGACACAAATTTCTCAAACTATCAATCATGATGAACATACCAATATACAAAATATGCAACAATGTACTGTTTTTTACATAGTAAGTCAATGCACATCATCATGTAGTGTTTCCTATAATACACTAACTATTGATAAATGTATTACTTATAATAAAAATATATTCTCCATTATCATGTGTTTGGAGCATGAAAATTCAATTTTTATTTCTTTCTTTTTGATGGAGATGTATATATATTGAGGACTCTTGTCAATAATTTGAGGATATAAGGATAAATTGAATACGTAGAGTGTAATGAGTGTAAAAACATATTTTTCAAAAATAACTCTTTATATTATTCATATGAATCGGGAGATGGAATTCATTGAGAAAAATTTTAATGATGAAATATATGTTAGTACATGTGTGGAAATTATACATGAAAAGATATGTATGATTCTAGTATTATAATCTAACCTAAATGTATATATGGTCAATTAATTAATTCCTTTTAAAAACTTACTTAAAGGGTGTCAGTCATAAGGTTCTTTTGTATCCATGAAAAAATAAGTTGATGTTTTTTCTACGAGGAAATGAATATTGGTATTGAAAAAAAAACTCATGTTTGTTCATAAATACATTAATAAGGAATTCAATTGAAACTAAAAAACCATGGTGGGAAGAACATTATATTTCCATTATGCATTAATTGTGTAAGGAAACATTGTCTTAATGGTACCAATAACGGTTTTTGTGTGTGTATTGGATGATTAACTAGTATAAAAATGACTATGTGATGAGAACAAGTTATTTGATGATGTGTATATGGTGAAAGCTCTAAATAATACACAACACACACTATAGTGTTTCAAATTTAAAGACTATGGTCTTATTTATAACATGTTTTAAAATATAAAGGTCAATGATGATGGTCGAAATCAATAACCTCTCAAGCCGAGAGACAATGGTAAATATCATGTCATCAATTTTTTGGATTAAGGGTATGATAAAAACTTGGTGAAATGTATATTTTTCATCTATATTAGTATTGATAATTTATTATTTTATTCTATATCTAACGACTCTTTAATATCTGATAAATTTTCCAAGGGTATCAAAATGATTCCTCAATGTATAGATGTTAATTTTTTAGTTAAAACCCCAAATTTTAGGATGATTACATCACAATTCTATCATTATTATGTAGTTGTTTTTTGTGTTAATTTTCTTGCTAAAAATTCCATTTTACATCCATTCAATGAATTTGATGTTAACATTGGCATGAATTTTATTTTTCTACATAGATAACACATCAATATATTAGGACATGAATTCAAGTTTGATATTTCAAAAATATATATGGCTATATATTTATTAGGGTGATGATATATATGGACTTCCTATGGAACTCAAATCTACTATATGGGTCTTGAATCCCATTCAACAGGGGTGTTTATATCAAATGATTTGGGTGAAAATAAACATCCATGATATTTCTAATGTGTAAGAGTTTTCAATTTCTTTCCAACATATTTTCTTATTCTTCCTCCAAAATGAAATGTTGAATTCTCAATAGAACTCAAACATTATGATACACTATTTTAAATAATCCATATTGGATGGTACCGATTGAGTTACCGCAAATTGAGAAGAAACTATTGGAAAATATAGACAAAGGCTTTATTTAGACAAGTGTGTCACCTTGGGGTACACCTATTACTTTTATAATGAATAATAATGAATCAGTGAGAATATAAAATAATTATTGGGATCTAAAAAATATCACAATCATGGACAATTATCCTTTACTGCATATTGATGACCTATTTGATTAGTTGGACAAAGCTCAACGTGTTCCCCAAATTGACCTTTGTTCTGGATATCATCAATTTATGGTAAAGAAGGGATATATAACCAAGATATAAATCTGTATGTAGTATTGAAATAATTAATTTATAGCGATTCCATCCAGTCTTACTGATTCCACCAATATCATAATGGATGTAATCAAAGGAGTCATTAGGGTTTAATGTTAATAGTTTTTTGCAGTCTTTATAAGTGATATTTTTATCTATTAAATTATAAAGGGGCGGGATGAATTACTATTGATAATTAGAATAAATGATATTATAAGGGATAATTTTTATGAAAAAATTACATTGTGAGAATTTTGGGTACACATGTTTTCATTTTTAAGTCATATAATCAAAATATATGGTACATTTGTGTATCCATAAAAAATGAATGTTTTTGTACATTGGCCCACACCAACCATGGTGTCTAAGAAGAATTTTTTTTCTAGTTCGTTTGTCTATTATAAATGGTTTTTTGTGAATTTATTATCAATATTTTATCTACTCATCCATTTAACATGGAAGGGAGCCATGTTCCTTTGGAAATATGAATGTGGGGAAAATTTCAATGAACTAAAGATATGGTTTTACAGTGAAACTATTCTGACACTAACCATTAGTGTATAATGTTTTTAATATATATTGACTCATATATGAAGTGAATGATATGTATTACCATTAAAAATTACATCGTTATGTCTCATGCCTTACTAAAATTGATGGTTCATGAGAAACATTACCCAATCCATGATTTGGAGTATGTTTTGGTAATTTTCTCATAAAAATATATTTGAATCATCATTATGGAAACAATATTGATATATATACTAATCATAAAATATTATATAGTATATTTAAATACATGGAGTTTCGAATGTGCTATATAATATTATTTGATATAATTATTGATAATTACTTATCAAAATATCACCACTATTGAAAAAAAAACTGGGGTGTGAAGCATTTAGTTGAATGTTTCTTACTATATTATCTATAATAAGGAAAAAATATCCATTATTTTAAAATTTTAACAGCATTGAACTTTAAATCAAGAAAGAGTGGACAAAATATTATATTTCTCAAATGTGTGTGCAATCATCTATTTGAGAAAATATTGAATAGGGACAAATAGATGTATTAGAGATAAAAAAATAATATTTAAAGTGTTCTTATTTTTATCCATGACAATGATGGAATAATAAGAATCTTTGACGTTGTATGTGTTTAATCGAAACCATTTTTGAATAAGTAGTTCTTATTGGAATCTCATTGTTCATCATTCTCAATTCATCCACAAAGGAAACATATTTTTAGAGAGTTGAAATAGTGTTTCTAGAGATATGGAATGAAGAAAGACATTGCATAGTTTGGATCGTCACTCTTTGTGGGGAAAAAAATTAATTCTGAGTGAAAAAATTTAATGTGGATGTTATAATCGTTACCTATACCATAACAGAAATGAAAAAATATCACTTTATATTTTTTCCTCAGAATATCAATAAAATCTAAAGTGAACAATACATTATGTGTTATAGTCAATCACCATATATTATCAAAATAAAAATATTTTAATTTTATAACATTACTATATAAATCTGTTTGTAATTTTATACATTAAAGATTTGGTAAGGTTTCATAGAGTACCACATTCTGTTATATCTGATCGATATCATGGGTTCACCTTAATTTTCTAGCGAATTGTTAAAAATGATTTGGATATGAAAATAAGTTTTATCATAATGTATCATTCTCATATAAAAGATCAGTCATAGAGAACAATTAAAAAATCGAGGATATGGTAATGTATTATTCTATTAATTTAGATAGTGGTTGGGATAAATACCTTACACTAATTGAGTTTTTGTACAATAATATCATTCACATGAGTGTTCATATGGCTACTTATTAGTCTCTAAATGGAAAGAATTTTAGGTTTCTAATGGGTGGGTTAGGATTTGATAAATAATGAAATAAGGACCCTATATGGTTGATGAAATGGTATAGAGAGTTTGATCCATTTAGAAACACATAAATAAATTAAGAGTTTATAAAAGTTTAATTATCATAATCCTCAATGTGATCCAGAATTATAAGTTCATATGAAAGTGTTTCTATTAATTTCTCTACAGAAATAGTTTATGAGATTTTTAAATAAGGGAAATCACAACACTATGTATATTGAGACTTTTTTGTTTTTTATCAAGTGGGGATGGTTTATTATTTAATATTTCCTTAAAAATCCTTTATAATGATTATGATGTGTTAAATGTATCTATAATGTGGAATTTTGTACCTAAACCATAACAAGTACTGATGTTAGTGATTATACAATTGTATTTAGGTCTTTCTGTTGAAGAAAAATTAATGGACATTCTAGATCAAAGAGAGACTATTCATTGAAAAATGATCACTCGTATGATCAATGTTTGGTGGTGTACCCACGAATTTGGATATGATATATGCGAACCTAAGGATATAATGTGGAAAAATTATGACAATTTGTTAGCATAAGGTTGATGAATTTCAACGGATAAATTAATTTTTAGTGGCGTAGAATGTAACACAAAGGTATTTTCTAAAAATAAAATTCCCCAATAAATATTAATTCCTCAATAGATTGTGTTAATTAAAACACAATGTTTTATTTTACCACAATGTACATTTAATATTATTTTTTAAACATGACCAATATAACCATGTCATTAAAAAAGAATTATGAATAGGAACCAATTTTTTTAAATTAATTATATTTTTTTTTACCTATACAAAATATTTAGATAAATAAGTACCACATATTCAAAAACATATTTTAATGGTTAAATTTTATGTCTTGGACCTCTCTATTCTATTCCATTGTGAATATCCACTACATTAGATATTCTAGGAGGTGATAGTGACTCATTTCAAGAGTATTCTAAAAATCCTTCTTAACACGTGTGAGTCTAGATCAGTGAGTGGCGTTGATGAGTGGGATTGGTGAATCAATACCGGTAGGTCTCATAAATGACTCACATTAGTGTGTGGCGTCAATGAGTGGTGTATGTGAATCACTGTTGGTAGGTCCCTTCGGTGACTTGCATCAATTAGTCAGGTGATGATTAGTGGCGTCAGTAGATGGCATCGAAGAATCTTGTCGGTAAGTAATGTCGGTGACTCGTGTCAGTGAGTCACATTAGTGATTCAGGCATTAGTAGGTGGCATTAGTGACTGATGAGAGTGATTCATGTTAGTTTTTCATGTCGGTGACTAGTGTCAGTGACTCATGTCGGTGACTCATCCATCAGTGAGTTGTTTCCAACAGTTTCTAAATTTTTTTTCACGTTTTGTTCTGTCTACATTTTATTTTACATAAATTGAGATTAAAATCTTGTTTGGGAATTTTAAGAACCATTAAAAATTATATTAATTTTATCTTCAATAAAATAACACTCTGTATCCATTTAAATGTCCATGATACGATGTCTCTTCCACGAAAAAACTTTTATATACTTTAAAATCGTATACCTTCCCTTGATATAGGATTTGGAACATCAATGCTAAGATCATCATTTTCTAGTGTGTTTCTTTCTCCTCTTGGTGTGCCCGTATCATTTCTTCTTGGTGGAGTCATGTGTCTTGTTGGTACCTTGATATTCAGTTTTCCAAGGAGTCTATTACTCCATGCACGAATCACTATTTTGGATAATATAGGGTTTTCTAAACAACAATTTTTTGAAAGAGGGATTCCATTGCCTCTTTTTTAATTGTGTATCATTCAGGGTGGGTATGCTGATGTATACTTGTGAATATGGTTGGATCCATTTTAAATGATGTAATAAATTGGTGTTGTGGAAGATAGTGATGATGATAATTTTGTTTTATCTATTATCTTTTATCAATGAATTGTTTTTTTCTGGGTATATGACACCTAGAAAACAATGTCATTGATGGTCTTTTCGTTCCGACAAGTGATGCTTAATACTTTTTTCATAATCCCCTATTTAACTACTATAATTGTGATCACCCCCGAATTATCAATGTGGAATGATTTCTGGTTAAATCTAAATACACTATTACTTGTTGGTGTGGATCTATGTTATGTTTGAATATGTTCCATTTTGGGTCTTTTATGGGTTGTGTGGGGTTGTGGATAAGATCATGTCCATTTTTATGGGGTGGTACAATTGGTTTAATGAACTATCAGGTTGAGATATTGACTAATTGTGGTATAGATGGTCATAATTTCCATAGTAGGGATGAAGTTTGGTGTTGTGTTATGTTTATGTTGATTGGTTTTATGAGAGTGATGCATCAGTATAGTAGGGCTACATGTTTGGATTTGATGAGGTGTGTTGTGGGGTATGGCCATATGTTTGGTATTTTCTTATTGTGAGAATGGAAAGGGTTGAATGACTTTGAAGAATGATATTGGAAGTGGTTGTCTTGGGAGATAAGAGGGCAGGAAGTTCAAAGTAGGTCTTTTATCATAGTTATCTTCCTCATTTTGGATTGGTTGTTAGTGTGTCTATGCAATGTGGTTGTCAAATTCCTAGGAATTAATTTAGTTATTGGTAAATACTTAATATTGTAAAAATATTTGGGTGTTAATTTGATTTGATTTATAAAATTTTGAAGTGACCATCATTTGATTTGATACAAGCATTTATAGGTATCAAGAAAGGTAGTTTTGTGGGTGGTTTGTTGTTTGGATCCCAATTGGATGGGATGATAGTTTTAATCCATTATATATACATGTATTTATTTGTGATTTCAATATGCACCCAACCCTTGTTGAGCGATATGCATCGTACACCCCCATTGCCATGGGGGAGGAAATCTTTCCCAAACATCCTAGTGGGATGATGGATGGATGGCCTCCCACTCTTCTCGGATCCATATTCCATGTGATGATAGCTCAAAATTCATTGGTAAGGTCGTGGTTTGTCCTTCCCAGGTGTCCTTGGGTGAGTTGTTCTTCCCAAGTGTCTTAAGGAAGATATATATTATCGTTCCCAAGTGTCAATGGGTTGTGATTTGGTGTGTATCTTAGCTGTTTGTGGGCGGGATGTGATGTGGTCTGTGGAATAGGTGTTTGTGGGTGAGTTATGATGTGATATGTGTCCCATTTGTTTACCGGAGGGATGTGGTGTAGTTGGGGGGTACATGTGTGTGTAGGAGGATTGTGATGTGGTTCTTTCTAAAGAGTTGGGAGTGCCCTGATGTTTTTTGTTAGGGTGTGGGAGTGGATAATTAGTGGACAACTGGTGAAGGGTATTCAATCATCGATGTGATCTATATTTTTTTTACTTGAATTTCATTATTTGGTTGGAGTTCCTTTTGTGTGTAATTAATGGTTTGAATACCTTGTTTGGTGCTTTTGGTTTCCAATGTTTTCTCATGGGGGAATTATTTTGCTTTCTACTTGTGCACAATAGACATTAGTTTCCCTATTCTCAGTACACTTGTATGATAAAACTATGTATATAAAACTACTTTTAGGTTTCCAATGGGACTACATACACAATGATGGGGAGTACTAGATTAGATACTTGGTACAGTTGTTGTGTCCCTACTTAGATTTTCTTTTTCAATTTACTTTAGAGACTCCTACTTTTATATCAGTTACATTTTGAAACTAACATGTGGGGTAGTTTTGGATTTATTATATATATATATATGTATATATATATATATATATCATGGTGTTTTTTTGGTTGATACATAATATCTCATGATCATGGTTACTATAAATAAAGGGTACTACCTCCCCTTTTTTGAGATTTGTATACCCTTCGTGATGGTCGCCACCTTAGGGGCTACTAGAGGTGGGACTCATGGGGTCATAAACACTCTTTCTCCATTTCCAGATCATAAGGGGAGTTTATGGAGAGAGGGGTTCTGAACGAATTGTATCAAATGTTATGGCTGAGAGATAGGATGGATTTTTGAGTTAGGAATAGTGAGGATTTCATGGGTTGGTAAGGAAATAGTGTTAGTTGATCATGATGCTTGACATAGGCCAAGGAATATCAGCTAGAACATGGGATTTTATGGAACACCATGATCCAATACAAGGAATATAATCCTAGAAATGACTAAGTGACGCTACACCATTTACCGGATAGAGACCCTAGGAAAGTTACATTCATCATATAGAATCATTTTCTTATATGGTGTTGGATATTTCGTAAAATGGAAAAAGAAGTTTAAATGAGTCCGAAATAATTATCCATACTAATATAGATTAAGAGTTCCATGTTTAATTTATATTTATTGCACACGGTCCTCAACTACGAGTGGATTTGGGAGTGGAAGCTCAGCAGGCCAAATCTGGATGATCAGTGGAGGGTTGATCCAGAGTGGGAGAAAAACCAATGGAACATAACATTACATGATTTCTAGCAGAATTCCATGAGAAAGTATGTGGGATGTGTCTCAAATAAGGATACAGAGAGTTGGATCAATGAGCATGAAACATTCAACCTAATTCAGGACACAGTAGAGTACTGGGTTCTATTGGCAGTTAGATAGATGAGGGGATCTATGTGTTAGGGGAGGACGATGTACATGGGGGAGAAAAAAGAGCATAATGTTATATGGGTCAATTTAAAGTATCTTTTTTAGACATAATTCCTTTCATCAACCATGAATGGCGAGAAGCGATAAGATCCACTCTCCCTCCTTCGTGGGATTTTGTAAGTACATGGGTTGGGGGATCATGTTCAAAGATCTCCTTCTATTCACTCGTAACCACTTTCAGGATGAGGAATCTTAGGCAAGACGCTTAGAGGATGAACATCTCCATTCTCTCCGTTATTCAGTTACTCCCTTCAATTTTCTATCATACCAAGAGGTCCAGAGGAAGGAATAGGTAGTTGAGATAATGAACTTAGTAGGAGTTATACCATGAGAGATAGTGGTTCTCCAAACGGAATGGCTACCAATTGAAGGTCTCATGAGCTATGTCCATCAAGGTTTTGGTTATTTAGGAGTCAACCTCAGTAGATTCCATTTTGACCTTCTAGACCTCAAGCCTATCCTAGAATCCTGGGGATTGTTTCTCTGTGGAATTCATGATCAAAGTCAAATCCAATTAGCACTCATCATTCGATCTTGATATGGAGGGGGTGGGAAGGTTCATCACCTGCCTCCTCATCTATTGTCATCCTGGCCATTTTAGAAACAGTTACAATAGGATCATGCATCCCCATGTGGAGATATAGTACGTGGAGGCTAACCTCATGGTGTTCCATAGAGACCTTGAACCAAGTCTAGTCTAGGAGAAAGACTTTAAAAGATGTGAGGGGAATCTATGAGTAGTTAGTTTCACACCGTATAGAACGTATTTTCATCAGAATAGGAGATTATTCGAGGTACGATCAATTTTTTCATTACTCATTCTCATGATTTTATTGATTATAGAGCTTCATAAACATTCTTTTCAAACTCTCTATCCCATGTTTTGGGACTATACATAGAAAAAATTTATGTCCCCTGGGTGTTGAGTAAACCAATTGGTGGTCCGACCATCTTGTTTGATGTTTTCTAGGGATGTCGGCTGATGTTGGGGCCATACGAGTCTAGTTTGGTTCTCTTATTTCTACAAATGTATCAATATGATGTTGTCCATTTATTTTTCTAGATGTTTTCCATACATGTACTTATAGACTACTTATGGTGGAGTGTCATGTTTTAAAACATAGATGGATGATGTGTGGCTTTCGTCAAGGAGTAGTGCTGTCAGGTGGGCAGTCATCATATAGAACATCTTCATTCCTTGTTGATCGAGCTATAATTTGAATGAATGGATGCTGTGATATTGGAGGTTCACAGAGATTTGGGGGAGTTCTTTTATGTTTTCTTTGAAGTGGGTGTGACAAAACCCCCTCCCCTGATGGGATGTTGACTTTGGGATAGTTATATAACATGGTGCATCACCGATTTCAATGTCTTTATATCAGATGACGCCCTTTTGAGTTGTGAGATATGTGTATTTAGGTGGATTATATGATAATAAAACGCTTTATCTAGAAAATTTTTTCACAATGGGGTGCCCTGGTATTGTTTTCAAACAAGGCATACAATGGCTTGAGGCTGTGAATAGACTATCATAGTAAGAATAATGTAGTGGTAAACTACTATTACCCTCTCCTGAGGATACATTATCTTTTTGATCAGTTAAGGGGGAATTTTTTTTATCATTGATCGATATGTGGTCTAGGTACCACCATTTTAGGGGGAAGGAATGTGATTTACTAAAGTCTACTTTTAGGTTCAGTTATGGTAACTTTGAGTTCGTGGTTATGTAGTTCAATGTTATAAATACCCCAGCCATGTTCAGGGAGATCATGAAATAATTTTTTCCTGAGTTCCAAGACTGGTTCATCATTATATTCACCAATGATATTATGTACTACCCAATGTCATATGAGAAGAAAAAAGAGCATCTTAGGATTATCACAGAGGTTCTTCAATGACATCGACTCTATAGAATATTGTCCATGTGCATGTTTTGGACATTTTCATTCAACTTCTATGGACGTGTGGTGTATATATAGAGTATAGAAGTGATCCTATTTAAGGTCTAGGTAGTTTTTTCTTGGGAAACACCCATGAAATTGGTGGAGGATCGTTGTTTCCTTGGTCTAGTATGTTATTAACGGGGATTTTTACCATATTTCTCTCAAGTTTCATCTCTATTGATGGTTTGGAGTAGAAATGTCCAAGCCTTGTTTTAGGGTGAGATATTATAAGGATATTTTAGCTACATGAATGGGAATTTGGTTAGTGATGTAGTGAATCAGTTTCCAGCATAAGGGTGTGATGTTTGAGGTGTATTTTGATAATTCTTGATTCAGATTGTAGTGTGTGTTGATGTAGCAATGGGGAGTGATATCATATAGTTCTATGAATTTATATCCCCATTTACATACTAATTTCACCCATGATATGGAGATATTAGCGGTCATGTTTGTGCTATATTTTTTGTGGAATTAATTCATTTGAGTGTGCTTTGTGTTCTTCATAGATCACAAGAGCTCGAGGTATATCTTTTCCCCATGAAATTTTAACTTGGGATAGTGGAGGTGGATGGATATTCTTTTATAGAATGATTTTGATATATCTTCCACCTGAGGAATGTAGAATGTTGTAGCTAATTCCTTTTGTGGAATGTAGTAGATATTTGTATTTCAGAAATTTGTAGACACTCGAATAGTGATTGGAGAGTTGGGCACCTTGAAATACGATATAGGAAAGGAAGTTGGTAGAGGTTGTCTATTTCATATGGTAGTGCATTATTATCTGATGTAGTAGTTTTAGGAGTCTCAATTGGTTACTTGGAGGCAGAGATGATGTGTGATCTCATTGAGCTGGATGAAGTTATGGGGGGATGTTTGGAGGATGACCCAAATCAGATGCTATTTTTTGGGAAATTGTTTCTTCTAGTGGTGATGTATGAGGGATTGCTTCATGAGTTTCATAGGTCACCCTTATCAGTGCACAGATCGGATTACAAGATGTACTGTGACTTGAGGGGGAAATTTTGGTGTGATTGGAGAATGTGAGTTATATTAGATTTTTCAGAGAATTTCTTAGTGTTGCAGTAGGTGAAGGATGAAAACTATGTTCATGGTATTTTCATACATACCTAAGATTTCCCTGAGTGTATCTGGGATGACATTTTGATGGATTTTGTCATAGTTTTATCCATGTCTCATTGAGTATGCGATGTTATCTGGGTATTAGTGGATCAACCGATGAAATTGACACACTTCCTAGAAATCAAGGAATCAGGCGTAGTAGATGCCTTCGCTAAGAGGTATATGGAGGAAGTGGTGAAGCTACATGGTGTTATGAGGTCCATTATATCAAATATGGATTCATTATTTTCCTCATGATTCATGATTGGATTGCAATACGTTTTTGGAATAGGATTATGCCTTATCACTAACTTCCACCCTCAGATAGATGTGAAGATAGAGATAACCATTCATACAATAGAGGACACATTTTGATCATGCGTCATGGATTTTGGAGGGTCTTAGGTGAGACAATTTACCATGGTTGAGTTCACATACAATAATAGATATCACTCTTCAATTGGCATGTCCCCATTTGAAGCCATGTATAAAGGCCATGTCTATCACCCTCATTCTGGATGGAGGATGGGGAGATATTTGTTCCTGAACCTGAGGTAGTGCTGACTATATCAAAGAAGCATTATCTTGTTCATGAGTGGATTATGGCAGTACAAGACCAACAGAATATATATGTTGATTATAGGAGGATAACCTTATAATTCCATGTAGGGGACCATGTTTTTTTGAATGTCTCCCCTCGTTGTGGGAAACAGAGGTTTAAAAAAAGAAGGAATATTTCTCAAAGGATCATGAAACCCTTTTATGTGTTGGGGAAAGTTTCCAAGGTGTCATATAAGTTGTATCTACTACTACACGTAGTGAGGGTCCAAAATTTCTTTCATGTCTCCCATTTACATCGATATCTTTACGAAGACTCCCATGTCATTGACTAGGGAGAGTTGGATATCAAGGATGATGTAATATTCATGGAGTGTCTAATGGATATCCACGTTCATCAGGATAATATGTTTTTTGGGATGAATAATTCATTTGGTTCATGTTTTGTGGATGCATGGTGTCCTAAATTAGAGTACATGGGAGAGAGAAACACATATTTGTATGTAATACTCAGAGTTGTTTAGCGTTTTTCAACTTCCTATATTTCATTGTAATTATTGATCCATGTTCCCTTTGAGATAAGTTATTTCCTTATCTTATGATGTGTCATAAAGTCCTAACATATGATGAGGGGATGACCTGATCCCTAATCAAGATCCATTAATGATTATGTGATTAAACTAGTACGGGTGAGTCCGTGTATGAAAAGAAGATAGAATCATGACATGGAGGAAGGATTTTGGGATTCATGAGTTTGGACAGTGTGGATTTTGGTGATTGTGTAGTGTGTCTTGAGGTCTGTTGGGGTATTAGATGTAAGAGAAGGTGTTCTTGGATGTCTAGGTTTCCCTTTATCTTATAAGATGAACAAAGTGGCTTATCCTTGATAGGTATCTCATGGGGTGTTTTATTGGACCCCTTATTCTTCTTAGTGTTTTTGAATTCTAGAGGATGAGAATAATATGAGAGGTACATGATGTAATAGACTAGTTATATTCGATCCATTCCATTAAGAATTTATAGTCCTTGAGGTGTTCTATGATGTGATAGTGACTCATTTCATGATTGTTCCACAAATATAGTTTCACGTCATTGAGTCGGCATTGGTGAGTGGCATTTGTGAGTGGCTTCAGTGACTCTATGTCAACAAGTTGTGTCCTGGGATCATGTCATTGAATGTGGTCGGTAAGTGGCTTCGATGAATCGTGTTAGTAAGTTTCATCGTTGACTCATGTGACTAAGTTGTGTCGGTGAATCACGTTGAGGATTCAGGCATTGGTATATGGCAATAGTGACTCATGTCGGTGAGTTGCGTAGGTGACTCGTGTCCATGACTCACATCGGTAACTCACCCATACAAGATTTACTTCCAACAGTTTTTCAATAATCTATTTTTTCCCATTTCCACTCCTCATACATTTTACTTTACATAAATTTAATTTAAGACCATGTATGAGCATTTCTAATTCAGTTTCAAAGGATATGAATGATATATTTAATATTCCTATTCTCGTGAGACTTTGAAATGGCCAAGAGGCATTGTCTATGCCACAAATCAACTTTTATGTACATTGAAACTGTTTTCCCTTTTGATGATATAGGATCTGGAACTTCTAAGCTGAGGTCTTGTCTTCACCATGTGTTTCGATTTTCTCTTGGTGTCCTTGATCCTTTCCTCCACATGGATTCATGTGTTGGGTTGTGGCTTTCAGATTAATTTTTCCTTGGAGTCACCTACTACTTCGTTGACCCTCTTTTTTGGGGAAATGATGAGTTATTGATCATCTATTATTCCATGTAGGGTGTCATTTTTCTATCTGTTAATTATTTATCATGAAATCTGGTTATAAAGAAATCTTCGTGTGAAAACAATTGGATCGATATTAAATGAAGTTATAAATGAGTGGAAGGGAAGATGATGATTATTATTATTATTTTTACCTATTTTCTTTGATCCATTTTGTGTTTTGTTCTAGTGGTATACCATATCAAAAACATGGTTGTTGGTTGTATTTTCTTTCTCAAAGGTGATACTTTATATTTTTATTTTACCCCCTTATTCAACTGAGGTAATTTTAAAATTTATTAAAAATGTAAATATGGTAAAAAATTTGGTTCCCTAAAATTTATCTTCTTTTGTGATCAACTAGTAATTATCAAAGTAGAAATAAAGAAATTTTTTTGGTCAAATACCAATACGCCTTGCTCTGTTGGTGTGGTTGTGGGTTGTATTTAGATCTATTCAATTTTATTTCATGTGTGTGTTATGTGGTGTTCTGGAAGGGAGCATGGTCATTTGTATGGGGTGGTACAGGTAGTGTAATGATATCTCAGGCAGATAGATTGACTGATTATAGAATGGATGGATAGAGTTTGGGGAGTGGGACTACATGTTCATGTTGTGATATGTTTATGTTACTGGGTTTGATGGGTTTGGTGTTGTTATACATTATAGTTGCCAGGTTAGTTTTGCTGAGGTGTGTTGAAGGGTTTTCCTATAATTTTGGGATTTTCTTATTTAGAGAAAGGATATGGCAGTATGACATTAAATAACAATAATAGAAGTAGTTGGATTGGGTGTTAAGTGGGGAGGAAGTGTGAGGTGGTGTGTTTTATAATAGTTATTTTCCTTTTTATTGTCTTGGTTGTGATTCTAGTTATGTGATATAGTTGTTAGTTTTATGAGTAGGGATGGAATAACATATATATTCTTAATAATGTCAAAATATATGGGGGCTAAGTTGATTTCTTTTATCAAATTGAGATGTTACCATTGTTCATTATGATACGTGCATTTAGAGGTAGTAGCATAGGTATTTGGGTGGGATATTTGTGTTTTGGAACCTCATCGGATGGGTTGAGTATTTTCAACCAATATATATATACATGTACTTCCCTGTTATATATATATTCACCCCACCCTAGTTCAGTACTATGTACCAAACACACCCACTGTCATTTGGGAGGGTGCATTTAACAAACATCTTGGGGGGGGATGGATGGTTGGCCACTCACTCTTCCCAAATCCCTATTATAGGAAATTATTGCCTTCGATTATTAAAGTAGGATTTGGTTTGTAAGGACCGGGTTTTTATGTATGAGTTGTGTATCCCATGTGTATTCGGGATGATATCTGTTATGGTTACAAGTTGTGTTTGAAATTTGATGTGCTATGGGAACTATGTGTTGGTGAGTTGGATATGATGTGGTTTGTGGCATAGGTGCTTTTAGGAGAGATGTGATTTGATATGTGGCCCAGGTGTTTGAAGGCAGTATGTGATATTGTTGTGGGGCCAAAGAGTGTGTAGATGGGTTGTGGGGTCATTCTTTCTAATGTCGTGGGAGATACATGACATTTGATGGTAGTGTGTGAGAACAACTAATATGTGGGAAATTGAGGTGGGTTACACTATCATCGATGTGATCTATATTATATTACATGACTTGCATTATTAATTGAGAATACCTTATGTGAGGATGGGTTGGTTGGTATACCTTGTTAGTGATTTTGGTTTATGATGTTTTCCCATGGGGGAATTAGTATGAATATCCACTAATGCATGAGAGACTATGGTTTTTCCCAATTGGGAACACTTTTTTCATACCCTACATATATAAAACTTATTTTAGATTTCTAGGGGGACTATACCGGCTTTGATGGGTTGTACTAGCATGGATGTTGGTGACATTTGTTGTGTCATTTCTTAGATTTCCTTCTGGTATTTACTTTGGAGACTCTTTCTTCTCTATCAATAACATTCTGAAATAATCATGTAGGGATGTTTCGGTTTTCTTTCACACACACACACACAGAGAGAGATATAAATATATCATGTGTATTTTTATGATGATACATATTTTCTCCCTATATTGGTTACTAAAAAAAGGAAAATGCCTCCCATTTTTGTGAGATTTTTATACCCTTTTTTTAGTCACCATCCTGAGGCCTAAAAAATGTGGGGATTAGGGGGTTCAATATATCTCTTCTCTCTATTTCAACCTCAGCAAGGTAGTAGTTTGATATAGGGTGTCAAGAAATTTAAAAAATACATTTAAAAATTTGATTTTCATAATTTTTTTCAAATAAAATAACAAAATTCATTTATTCTGCTTTTAAAAAATATATTTGAAAATAATATACTTCATTTTTTAATCCTCAATAAAAAAATTATCTTAGATTTAATTTTTGGTAACATTCAGAAAATATTATTTTTTAGAAATACTGTGAAAAATATAGTTTTTATTGAAATTGTTCCTTTACTTTTAGTATTTAGAATGTAAAATAATATATTAAAATACTATAAAAAGTTAAATTACCTTAATAATATTACATTTTATCAAATTTTTTTAGTCTATATTAATTTTATATTCAATTTTGATGTAAATACTTTTCAGGCTAATAAAAACCTTTTCGTTTGAAAACAATTTTTTTTTCACATATTTGAGTTTTCTATTAAATCAGATTTGACCACATCTATTATATGAATTTTATAAAATGGATATCTGAATTTTAATAATAATAAGTTAAGTAATATAATAAGCTAAACTAAATTATTTTAAAATGAACAATAAAAATGTAAAAAACAGAATAATGTGGTTAATGATAAAATGTGTTTACTAAGGGTTAAATCAAATGATTGGGGTATCTTTTCCAATAAAAAATTATAAAAGAAACTGGTTTTACATATTTTATTCATATATTATCCAATTATTAGATATATGATTATTTGGAATCATTTTTTCGGTATAAAATTTACATTTTGGATTATTTTCAAAAATTCCAATTTAATTTCTAAGTGGCCGCATGTTGCCACATTTAAAAGGTTATTCCCTCTCCTATCCACTTCACACCCCCAAAAAAATTGGATTATCCAAGACCTACCCAAATACATTAATGTTATAAGTCAACGTGTATTAAAGTCATTATTTTGAATAGAAAACCAACTAATGAAGTCATTTATTGTTATCATATGGTGTGTTTCTAAAGAAGATGATATTTGAACATATACTAATGCAGTCCATAGTTGTGGTAATGGATTTTTTTATAAAAATTATTTTTCTGGTACACATTCCATATTCACCACATTTTTCTTTTGTGTGTTTTTTATATTTACTTGGAATTTAATTTATGATTCATCAAATGGAAATGATTGGATATACATGTCAATATAAGTTTCATTCTTTCTTGGTTCTTATGATTAAAAAATTTCAAGTATTAAAGGTTTTATGTTACAATACCATTATTTATTAGAACTACATATGAAGAAGTTTATGATATTATAAATTTATGATCTATTGCAAAATAGCCTCAATAATTTTATTGGCCTCTGTTTATTACTAGTGAATGCATAATTTGAAACTATTTTCATCTTATTATGTACTAAAGAGACAAAATCATTATTTCTATGGAAAACCAATTTTTTTCTATATTCAATCTAAAATAAATTTTCAAACATGTACCTCTTTTCAAAAAATATTCTTTAAATTTTTAAATTTTAATTTATTAGTTTTTAAGAAAATATTTACCCATGATTAACTATTTACCAAATTTTTTAAAATCAATATTATTTTTAATTTCAAATCAAGGAATGTTTAGATTTTTAAATAAAATGTAAAAGAAAAATTTGTATTAAAGGGTACAACATGAATTATTTATTCCATAATCATGACCTCCAAATTATATAAATATTCCATTATATGTTTTCATTAATATTTGTGTTTCTTTTTGTCTTTAATAAAGTGATTCTAAAATAGAGGAATAATTTATTTATTAATAGTTTAATGGTCTTTTATGGAATTTATATTTATCAATAACATCATACATTGGTATTTATTATATTATTATTATGGATGTTATCCAATGGTACCATACATATTTATACTCTAAATGGTTTATGATTATGAGGATGAGATATCTAGGAAACCCATTTATTTTCAAGGGTTATGTGATAATGAGTTGATGGAATGTTTATGAACCCCATTTTGTTTTCATGAGTTATGATGTAATGAATTTTATAGGATCTGTGGAACACATATGTTTGGTTTTATTAATGTGATGGTTGGTAATGTTATAAACAAAGAACGATTCATTCCATTATTATTAAAGGATGGGTGGTTCTGTTATAAACCAAGGATGGGTGATCCTGTTATAGAGATCCAATTCATTTGTATGTATGGATCACTCATGAGTTAATTATGTTATATGTGAACCTGATATCATGTTACAAATTTACTAATTGGACATGGTTTCATGTTTATAAGGTTATGAGTGGACCCGATTTCATATGCATAAATTTATGAGTGGACTTGGTTGCGTATCTATAATGTTATTTATGGAAATAGTATTATATTGGTAAGGTTATTTGTGGACATATTATTATATAAATATGGTTATTTTTTACTTGTTTCCATATCTAAAATATTATTCTTGAACCAAGTTTTAATGTTTTAATCTTATGTAACTACTTGATATCATATCATTAACTTATTGAGTGAACGTTTTTATATTTATAAATTTTCAAAATGTTATATTCTTGTGTGTTTTATAATTACATCTTCCTTGTTATATAGTGAGGGATTATTTTATTTTAATCCATTATGATTAATGTATTATGATCAACCGATTTTTATTCCATTTCTAATGATTTTGATCTTTGTTATGAAGTGTACGGTTTAATATTGTTAAAATCATGTTAGAATAAACATAATATTAGGTTATATTGATGTCACCCACGTTTGTCAATACTAATAATCATAAATTATCCATTCTTATAAATAATTTGCCTATTTTTTATAAAATTAATTCTATATGATTTTTCTGAAAAGGGTTATAGTTTCCAAGAAAACAGAGGAAAAAATATAGTAACATTATGAACTTTTTGTTTATGTATCCTAGTTTCCGAAGTCACAAATCCTTAATGATCCTAATTTTTTTTATTGAAATGAATGTTAATCTTTTATGATATAAAATCTATGTATGAAATGTATGGGAAATATTATTCAACATGATGGAAAACATGAAATATCTATTCAATGATGTAATGAATTTTATTTATAGAACATTTAAAAATTCTTCAATTGGAGATCAGGGATATTTATGACGATTTTGAGATAATTGATTTATCTGTAAATAAAATTAATTTTTCATATACAAAACACACAATTGAGGTTGATACTAGTAGTGATATTAATATATGGTTTGCATATTTTTTGTCCAAATATGAGAAGTATTTGAAAAACATAATCTAAGAAAATGATGAAGAAATATAATCTATTGATGAAATTATGATTCATTAGAAAAATATCATAAGGCTATTATTGATTTATATACTACATGGTTAAACATTAATTACTTGAAATTAAAATATATTTACAATTAGTTTCATGAAATGAAAAAAATAGATGAGTGTATTGTTGAGAAGACCACAAAGGATTGTGAAGAACTATTTATGTCAAAAGTGGATGTGAATAATATACTCAGTGTGAAAAATATTGAATTGAATGTCAAATTGGAAAATTTGTAATGTCTAAATAATGAGTCTTCACAAAAATATTGGAGGAGAACTTATTCCAAACATACATCGATAGAGGATTGTTATACTTAATGGATTGATATAATTTTCATGAATATCATGAGAAAACATCATGATAAACCTATTATATGAAAAATTAAATATTTAACTTTTTAGGTAGAAATATTTTTTATACTAATGTTGTTTTCATGAATATTGAGGGTTAAAAAGTAAAGTTTATTCAACCAATGTTTGGTGAAAATAATAATAACCACACCACTATATCATTAATATTTGGAATAATGTATGAAATATATTTCCCTCAATATGTATCCCAAATGGTGGATGAAATTAATTAAAAATATTTATCTATCAAAAAAGATAGAATATTATGGTGAATATTATATCCTGATGATTGGATATTACCGTGCCTATGAATTATTAATAAAAAATAAATCTTATTGTTATTTTAGTATGTTAACTAGTGGAAGATAAATGAATTCTATTTAAAGTGGTATAAAGGATTAATTTATGAAAAATAAATAAAATAAATTTAATAAAACATTATCCATAAAATATTTTCATGTATAGATAATATATGTAATATTTGAAATTATAGTGGTTAGAGTGGATTAGAATGTTGTTCCAAATCAACATAGAATATTCCAAAACCAATAGAAAATATAAAAAAAATTATAAGATAGATATAATTTAATGTAACATATTCATGGGTAATATGAAATGGAAATTTTTTTAAACAAAAACCCACAAGGTGTCTTATAAGGATGATTCAACATGAAAAAAACTACTTCCCTTATTATATTAATGGAAACACAAAAGACATTTTAAAACAATTACTAAGTATTATTGTCAATAAGGGAAAGATATATCAAAAAATATGTCAATCTCTATAATATAAAAAAGAGGATTTTTTCAGAAGATGAAATCAATAAATATGAATCTAAATTTATATAAATTTTCAAAAAAAAATCAAGATAAATATTCATAAAAACTAGGTAAAAGATCAAATAAAGTAATACATGTTAAAAAATAATGAAAGATACTTTAAAAAAATGCAAGTGAATAAAAAATGCGAATATCAAATGTAAATAAATTTTTTTAAGGAAAAAAATGAATGTCACATAATGAATATGAATTTCTTGAGAAGTTATAAAAAAGGGATGAACAAAGAGTTCTTATGAATATTTTTCGGTAGTGATATAGTTATGGTTATATAT
Organism: Viscum album; assembly: GCA_963277665.1. Taxonomy (NCBI): domain Eukaryota; kingdom Viridiplantae; phylum Streptophyta; class Magnoliopsida; order Santalales; family Viscaceae; genus Viscum; species Viscum album. Next base: position 1,153,763,944 of record OY728126.1, read on the forward strand.
GGAAGGATTGTTTAATTATATAAACATCTGAATATATGATGTTTATGAAATTAAATCTACCACTAAAGGTATAATGTTCTTTGATGGATGATGTAATAGAGATAAGTACACAATCAGAAAACATTTAATGGTGTATGACGACCATGATGCTCATAGAATCAACTAACATGAAGTCATTAAAAAATGTATGATGTTTTCAACCATCACCACTCATTTAATATTACCCCTCATGGGTTAGTAGTGATGAAAATTATGATAAATTTAGCCCAAATCAAATATTCCCATTTTTGTAACAATCATGGAGGGTTTAAAATATCTAAAAATGGGATTTGTTACCCTTTTATAAAATTTTTAATGATAATAGAAATGAGTAGGTCCACTATTAAAGTCAAAAGAATAGATAAGAATATTATCCCTATTAATTAACATTATATAATAAAAAATTAAAAATGAGACTAATAAAAATGGAAAGCCGTGAATGTTTACATGATCTATAACATGTTTTGGACAACCAATCCAAGGTTATAACAACTAACATCACAAGGTTATAACAAATCACCTCATACGGGCACAAAAATACCATTAATAATATTATGTGATAATATAGTTATAATGAGTTGAATCCTTTCTATAATAACCATTATTAATTTGAAATAACCACACTAAATCCATGTGAGTAAAAAATTTAAAGAAACTCATAACACGAGAAAGTAATATTATATTACATCCTCACTACAACTAACCCACCGTGTAATCCATACAAGTAACCAATACAAGTAACACATACGAGTAAACATACACGTATAAATAAATATACATAAGATTTGTACTCCACTTCAACATACCCATTGGTTTTACAGTCTTTGTCCCCAAAACCAAACATTTGGTGCTATAATCCCTTCTATAATTCTTCCAACACCATGTGCATTAATTTCATAGCATCATCCCATCTTACACTCATGAAAACATATTTCATCTCATCCATAACCATGAGATTGTGCAGAAGCCGAAATGGACAATGAGTCTTTCATTACACTACAATTGATCTGTTCCCATGAAAATACACATACAGTAACCATATTCACTACAACAATAATAAATGAATGTGATTTAACCACAAGATGTCACATCACATCAAAGCCTATATAGTAAAAATACTGACATCATAGTTCATATAAACAAGTACCCGATAAATTCATCTATAATATCAAAAAGAAACCTACACACAATGATATAAAATAAGGAATAATATAGAGGAGTCCAAATTCAATCAATTTTCCCTCACCAACAAGGTTTTTAGGGAAATAACCAGAACCTAAAAAATTAGGGTGCCTGCTCACTCCCTAACATTAGTGTTAGACCCTGTGAAATTAGAAAATATGACGAATAATAAATAACCAAAAATTATATTGAAATTAATTCGCCATAGACTAAATAGATATAAAATTCCTACATTACACAAAACATATGTTGTTCTTTCTTATGAAATGAGATCTTATTAAGGAACACAGTAATGAATATTATATCATCAATGAAAAATTTATATTAAATAATTAGAAATTCTAAACCACTCAATAAACCAACAAAATTCTAGTTTAATAATTATATTTCATGAAAAGAAATCATATTTCCAAATTTTCATTTGAATTATTATATTTACATCCCACACTCATATAGAATTTTTCCAACATTCCCATTATTATCATTTAAAAACCATTTCCTTCATCAACATCCCATAACATGGGTTTATTTGTGATTTCATTTAAAATACCATAATATATGTTATCTAATAATCAATCCAAAATAACATAAGGAGAAATGAAATCAAGGTACATATTAAACTATATAATGAAATTTTAATCCACTAAAAAAGATTAAAAAATGTTGAAATTAGAAGACACGAATAATTAAGATATGCAATCCCACTCTCGTACTTATACCTACCATCAAATAAGACACAGTCTATCCCAACTATAAACATATTCCATTTAATATAACATCAACCTAATCACATTAATAAGAGTAACAACCCCCACCCTTAGAGAAATATATCTATTTAGAACATACTAAACCACAAAAATTAAATCATTGTAAGGATTTAACTACCTAGTATGCGCACATAAAAAAACATATTTTTTACTAAAATCTCAAGGAAAAAACAGTGACATAACACCATTGTTTACAAGACAATAACAAAAAAGAAAGGGATTATATATCCCTAAATATGTTCCCATAGAAATTATCATTTTTATTACCATCTTAATTTAACAGATTAACTGTGAATAAAAATATATAACATGTAACCTATCATCAGCTATTAATAATGGATTAAAATAAACAAAAAACATGTTTCGAACAATAATTTCATATTCAATTTGATTTCAAGTAATAATAAAAATAAAGGTACTGTAATTATTTTATTATTCACATAAACATTAACATATTTTTAAAAAACCATATGGATTTCAAAAAAGATATAGAAAAAACTTATTTTCTAAAAATAGATATCATACCATCACAAAAATATTAGGGGGTTCATCAATATAGTATCACAATCTACAGTCACAATATAGATTCTAATTCATTCATAATTAGTGTTATTATATCCAATAAGTCTAATTAAATTATTTAATAATGAAACTAATGAATTATAATACCAAAAATGAATATAAGTGAAGAAATATAATCAATACCAAAAACCAAGAGGGAATTTTCAATGTTCTTTGAGAAAGAATAGGAAATTAGATCTATTCCACTAATATCGACACTTTTGTGAATATCATGATTCCTACTGATATGAACACAAAAGGAATCATATGTTAATCTCCAAATTATATTCCATGTAAATGGAAAAAATAAATATCAATAATATAGTGGATGATAATTTGAGAGATATAAATCAATAGATTAGCGGGAAAATATTACATTAATCATAAATTAATTGCCTCTAGATATTAGGTTTTGAAGCTTTTAAATAGGGATAAAAAGTCTCAAAAATTGCACCTTGGGTCACTAAGAGTTTGAAGTAAAAGGGAGATATTTTAGAGACACATATTAATTTATTCATACAACAATTTAATAACCCCATGATGTAACCCATTTTACCACAATGCAACTGTAGGTGTCTCCAATAAAACATTTTTATTTCAAGGGATTCCCAATAATAATAGTTCAAATCAGATACCAACCTACAGAATCAATAGTTTCATAACCTTATATATCTCTATTATAATATATCCCAATGAATGTGTTTTAGTGAAAAAAAACTCATGGTTAAATTTATCTCTAAACCGAAAGTGATAAAGAACAATGACTTAAATGTTTTATATTCAACTCATGACAAATGCTACAAAAACCCATCATGATATAGGGATACAAAACTAAGCCCCTCAATTCCCATGGTAAATTTTATGAACAATTCCATAACTACCTCTCATGAGGCATAATCCCACAAATACTACATATCAGGCCTCCAATCAACAGTGAACATAATTATTTCATATTATAATATCCAAAACAACACCGAACCATATCCTTAGAGATAATTCCACACACCCCATCTTCCTAAAGAAATGTCAGTTGAAATTACACTCTTTCATCATCTATCTAATCATAGCCACATTTATGTACCCTGAACACATAGAAGGTACTTAATAAATCCATGGACATACATCACATAAAACTTAATCAATTATCATTCTAATGAAGTTAGAACAATATTCCAAAAGAATAATATAGGTAAAAATTAAAAACACCAAACAATATACCTCTTAGTGATCAAACTATAACAAGAATATAATAGTCCTATAAAATGAACAATGTGTATAAGCATAAAAAATCATTCATATAAGGAAACAACAAATGGATTTACATAGAATTAAATTGATATTAACCAGCAATGAACTATATATTTTGAGTTCAAATCTATGAATCCCACTCTCATGTACACTCTTCCATGCCACCATGCCACCATAGGGTCAATCTATTGATATAATATGATAATTCACCACATTTTACTAATACTTATAAATATAAATAGATTACTCCTCAAATGAAATATAATTTTCCACTCATTGGTCACCATATTAAATAACAAAAAATCTTAATGAAGATTAAAATGAAACAATGAAACATGAATGACATAATGAATCTAGATCATCTATGGGGAATATTTAACTCATATGAAACATATCTATCATGTAACATCACTTCAACTAATATTTAATATTGGTGATAATGTGTTATCCTAGGATTTAACCTTCACTTATTTTGATTAATAGATACCTTGAAAAACATATGATGTTCATCATACAAATCAATTTTCCTCATACAATGTTCAACATAAAACATTAAACAATTTAATTATACCTTCATTCTCTCAATGAAATCCAATTCACTTTATATGAGGATCCACAACAATTCAATTTTGAGGATAGACATCCCACTGATCTTGGTCAATCACAATTTCGATAAAAATGGTCACTCATACTGTGCTTAAAATGGGGTACATATCAATTTTAGTGTTATAACTATTATTTTAATAAAACTATTCTAAGAGAAAGTTCCTTGCCTTCGAATATCGAAAATCTACAATTAAAATTCTTGGTATATTCTCAAAAACCTTTACAATTAATTCTATGTGTCTGTATATGTGTGTATTTAATTATTTTTAAGGAATAATTATGAGAAAAAATAATTCTAGATAGATCTCAAAAAACCAGAGGTAAAACATCACTCATAATAAGAGGGGTAAATTTTAAGAACCCCTTGTAGACTCATTATATAAAATAAATATTTAATCAACGAATCCATCAGTAATATCAACTCCTTAATGATTATTGAATTTGGAGAATTAATCATGCAGACTATGAGTCGATATATAATATATCATACTCAATGACTTTGATGAAAAAAAATGTGAAGAAATCCATTAGGATTTCCTTACTCTTCCATTGGGAAACATCAGGTGTTTGAAGCAACCAACTAGGAACATAGTTCCTAAAATTCAGACTAAAGAGAACTAAATATCAAGAAGAAAATATCTATAACATATCAAATTATCCGAAACCACCAAAAAAACAATCAAAACATCTAATAAAACTTATTCCAAAATATATATACCATTAATTGTGAATTTCTGAACTCATGAAGAACAACATCACACCTCAAAAATGTAACATGGAGGTTAACCATAAATAACACACAATATTCGAAATAAGTATAACATATCTCATGGGAATCACTACAAACAACACAATATTTCCAAAATTATATTTCAAAATTCCCCAAATTAGAAATTTTCTCCTGTTTAACCATAAATTTATTCACATTCATAAGATAATGACACCATATACTATCAATAGATCACATGTCAATGTGCACAATAGATAATTCCTACCTCACCCATGGAACATCACAAAACTAATGTATGACATTAATATGTGACATAATTCTGAAGGAATTATCCAACACATAATATTTAAAATTAGTCTGAGAAATTTATAAGTCATTATTATATAAAAACTCTATCTACCATTACAGTCAACAATTCAAATTTAACTAGGAGAAGACAATCCTAAAACACTATTGTCTTGTAAAGACCAAAACCTTTTGTAAAATAATGAAATTTCAATAGAAGATTATAAAATAAAAATAAATAGAGAGAAAAAATCATGGATATACTTTTTACATTAATTTTATCATAACTATTCATCCCTATAAGAGTTAACAACACTTTTTGGTATTAGAACAAAACATAGTTCATGACACAAAGCATATAAATAAACATTGAATTTAATACCTTTTTTTGGAAAATGATAAAATAGATCATTGATCAGTGTATCTATTAAATACTCAATTGTATCCTACCATTGATCTTTTCATGTGAAAACCTGATTAATCCTTGTAAGATAAATTATATTATTTATAGGATATGAAATGTTCAGTATAAATTTACTTTAATAGTGAGAAAAAATATGTAAATTCCACACCACCACTACATTTTGGGGGGATAACCAATGATAAACAACCTCAATCATCAAAGGATACATAGATACTTGACACTAAAACACATATTTCCCATGAAACAAACATCATATTATTATAAATAACACTTCAATGGATTCCAAAATAGCCTCTGGTGATGAATAACTCCCAAAACAGATAGAATATATTATCAAAGATTCACATTTGACACAAAATAAATGTCAATTTCATTGATAATCATAGATATGAAAAGGTGAAAATATTCATAAAAACATACTTTAATAGTATTATGAATAATTCTAAATAGTTCATAACACATAAATATTTAACAATGAACTCATAATTCCTATAATAACTGCTAGACACTATCTTCTAAATATCATCATTCTTAACTCACATACGATAATATCATGAATGAAAATTGTTCATCACTAACCATTTATCTCCCTTGAGTTGGTTGAATAGATCATTAATGTAGGAAATATCATAATAGTTATTCATGATCACCTACTTCACATTGCATTAATCGATGCATTAATATACTTTTATAGGTTCCTTTTTCATAAACAGACCTTGAGAACCATAGTGAAACTGAATATGCCAAATGAATCATCCATGTAGAAGATTGTAAACCTGAATGTACTAATCTAGTATCTTAAAAAGGGATAATTTTTATAGTTACATAATTATACAAGTGATTCTATTTTAAGTTTATCCAAAACTCAATGTCATGTTGAGGGGGTTGACTATCAACCTCTTCCTGATATAAAACATTTTACACCTTTAAAACCATGGGAAATATCATTGGATGGTCCTAAACTAAAATCAAAACCATATAGATCATCATGGTTGATAGAGACTCAATATCCATCAAACCCACATGGGGGTCACACTCATAAAAAAACACAAATATCTCTTCATCAACTTCAATGATTATAAATTATTCCCCACATAAATCAAAAATATTCATGACTAAATATTTTTCATCCATGTAAATAATGTAGTATTATTGTTGTATATATAAAAAAAATTAATCCACCAAGGAATTATATTTCCATTTCATTCTCATAATCCTGGAACATGGTATACAAGATTTATAAACATCCAATTAGCATAGTGAACACCAAGGGAAGTTGAATTATAACCACCAAAAGTAATAAATAATAGAATGTTGTGTGTGAAACAATGGATTGAATATATCATAAATAAAAAATGGAATAAACCAAATTAGGATATAATTATATAGTTACTTTCATGACCTCGGGATTTCCTGGATCTTGAATCTCAATTGAAAGCATCTGACCACAATCTTCCCCAAAATATACCTTCTAATGGAAATCATTCACATGTCCTCACCATGCTCCCCATCCTTATGGATGAGGATAATCATGGTAATTTATTTTTCCTACCTCAAGTCTAATCTACTTTTCACTGTCTAGGGAACCATATTCAGGTTACCACCTTAGTGGATACTTCTATGATGACTAATCATAAAGATAACTTCTAGTTCAATATTAACTATCATGGATGGTTGAGTAATCACGGGTATAATGGTCATGAACTCAAAATTAAAAACCAACCAAACAAGAATTTTTTGTGGTGTTTTGAGAACGTCAATCACTAGTGAAATGTGATGAAGAAGGATGGAACCAAATCCATTCTCTATAAATAAATTTTCTAAAAAAAATCAAAGAAACTATGGATATATCCCTACACTTGGGAGAGTCCAAGATACTCCCCTCCCATGTAAATTAAAATTTATTAAGTATACTCTTTTAAAACTATACCCTCACCAACATCCTGAGATATATGAAAGACATGAATAATGTGACATATTCCTATATCTCATGATGAAAATAGAATTGAAATCTCTCATCTAACCCTACAAATCCAATAGAATGTATCAATTATAAAGTAATATTTAATAATTCATTATACACATTTCCCACACACCAGTATTTTCCCTAATAGAGATTAAGAATGTCATAACAATAGGCCTCCATCATGGTTGTTGAAATAAACTCCTCCTGAAACCAACCAAAAAAATTATATACCATGATATATCTAACTCAAAATGATCCATGAGTATTAGGAACTAACAATTCCATGTTGCACCACATCGAATATGAATAGCCAATGAAATCCAATAATCCCTTTGAGAAATGATTTATCAATAGAAATATATACCTCCTTCAATCATGATATGGCATTCTAATTATATATTGATTCATTATACTTATAGAAACATTAAAATTTAATTTCTCACTATGTTATCATACAGATATATCCATCATCTACCCCCACTACATAGGGATCTATGGGTACATCATAGAGAACACAATCAGAAAAAACTTGATGGGGACATAAAAAGGATCTATTAATTAAATAAAAAAATATTTTTGGACGTATAAACCTACACTATTGTATATTCATGATTAGGTAATTAATTAATTTTCATTCTAATACCAATTATATAAAAATTTAAAATGAAGGAATAGATAATCATAATTAATGATTCATTCCACGGTCTCTATTCTGTAAGTATCATCACAAAGAATACCATGTTCAAAAAACAAGATAGAACATATATTATATGATTGGGTTGCCTAAATAAATATATCACAGTAGGTAAACATTATTTACATCATATAATATATCCAAAAGATATTTTTTTCCAACCAACCAATGAAATTCTCACCAGTTCATACCTTCAAAATCAATATAATATATGAAAGTTCATTACTAATATAACACTATCATTACCTCCACCCTCCCTCCACAAAAACTTCTCCTGATATTTTATTAAAGAAGGGGAGGTCTCATAAATCATTCTTCTATTAGTAAATAGGTTAGAGACTCACATTATATTTACAAAATGAATTCATAGGTATGCCATTACCCTCCTTATGTAAATTTCATGGATAAGATACAGTATATGGTACACCAATAATTGATAAAGATTAAAAAATACTCTAGTCCATTAAAAGACATAAATATCAAAAAAATGGAAAATTATTGGAATACTAAATCATATACTAGTAAGTAACTATTAACTTCAATATCTTTCAAACAAACACTCGACACTCATAACACCATGTTTGATACAAAAATAGCTCCCATGGATCTTTAATGAATTATGCTACAAATAATGATCAAAATGTATAATCAATAGGATCCTTCCTTAGAGATTCCTATGAAAATGTGAATTAGGAATATTAATTAATATTGAATAAAAAGGGAAAAAATACATTACATATAGAGGTAATAGTATATCCCATCATCGCCAAAATTTTATCAACATATAATGAAAGGATGTTATCATATCAATTTCAAATAAAATACAAATGAGAGGTTCTGACATTCACCTACCCATTGATCTTTAACACTCATACAAAAACATCAAAAAACCACTACTACAATCTCATTCATAAGTCATCCTTCACTCTATTCATACATATCATTGTCATATCTCATAACATGCACACATATCTCCTCACATCAATTGAAAATAATAAATATAAAAGAATGTACATCATGTGTATCATGCATTATACCTCATTCCATCACAACCCATGAAAGTAAAATTTTCATAAATATATTAAATATATCTATAATACATGAATATGATGCAACCTCATGACACTACATCCCATACATATGCGTATATTAAAAATGAGATCCATCACAGTATGTATCTAAATGTATTTTATACCATAATCAATAACATACCAAATATTCCCATAGATAAAGACACATTAGAAGGGAGACTCGTGGAGGGGGAGAAGTCATCCATTAATTCTCTCACCCACCTTGATATTGGGAATTATTCATAGAACACAAAATATTTTTAGCATGTGATGAATTCCTGACTCAAGTGATAGATTTAATGAAATTAAAATGTGTAATGAATAGTATAATAGAAACATTATATAAGAGAAATTGACTATAATTTTAATTAATAATAACTATCATACCATAAAGCACTGAGTTTCCACTACTATGGTTTAGGGTAGAAGATCTTATTATAGATTATAGAAATCATGATTTGATGACCTTTATCCATTTCAAATTAGTAATTATAGATTACTAACTTTTAAATAAACCGTGTTATTAACTATTTTCTAATATTTTTTATTTCAATACAATCCAACATGTATCATAATTATCACTAAAATTTCAACGATTCTATCCCATGCTCATTGAAAATTCGACCAATTATCACATGATTCTTATTATTCATTCTTTCCTTAACTAACATCCCATCCTCTAGGTTCATTTATGATTTTTTTACGATCCAATAATCTTATTATTCTATGTCATTATCTAAATTAACCTGAGGATAAATACACTTTTATTATATATTCTAACTATATTAGTAATTTTTAAATAACAGCAAAAAAACCATTAGGATAATTATACATTAAAATACAGTATCAATCATGGCGGGAAATATCATACCTCAATTAGTACCAAACAAAAAAACTTCCACACATCATAAAAACCAAGTGATAGGAAATCCCATCCCACAACCTATGACATCCAAATCCAATATCAATATTATCTCAATGATTATTTTTAGGAAGTCCCTACTCATAACTTATTCCATCTATCATGGTTATATAACACCACACACACCAAATAATATAAAGTGTCTACCTTTATAAATTATAAAATATTTCAAAAATAATTCATCAAAATAAACTCAATGGGTGACCAAAGACATAAAACCAAATCATACATGCCAATAACAAATTATAATACACCCACACAACCCCAAACATCTATTAATATAAAAATACTTTTTTATTACCATATTGAATCACCTAATTCACTACATACTTTATTCAACAACAAGAAACCTTACATCAATAGATCAGGATATCAAAACATCAATAACAACCATGATTCAATCCTTACATTCAAATAAAACTATTTTCAAGAAAAAATTGAGAATTTTTCATGTTTCATTATATATTCATATAAAAAAGAAATGATTTAATTTTATTAACAAATATAAATAATATCAAACATACTATGTATCTAAAATAATCATAGAAAATAGATATCATGATCTATATAAAATATAATGAGGCATCACAATATAGTATCACCATATACAATCATAATATCCATTATAACCCATTATTAAATCACGTAATATGTTTATTAAGAAAATCCCTCCATTAGAAAATGGAAAAAATCATGTTAATCCCATTATATCACATTAATATAGAGATGTTTTGAATCACCTACCTCATGATAGAGGATTCAATATTCTTTGAGATAGAAATAGAAAACATATATAGGTATCCAATATCATATCTGAAAACGAATCATGTAATTACTTAATATATAACCATATATGAATTCCTCCATCAAACATAAAAATATCCCCCTAAAATTTTATTAATCACATGAAAATATCTTGGATGTATGAATAGGGGGAGAAGAACCAATGTAGAAGTGGAAAACCCAACCATTGATAACTATTAATAAATCCCTAGAATTCTTGGTTTGAATCAAAAAAATTTGATAGAAATAATTTAAAAATAATCATTACATAACCTAGGGGACGAAGTAGAAGGGAGAAAATTAGAATAATTTTTATTCAATTTTGAATTTATATTTGATTTATTTTCATAGTATTAATGGACATCCCACATGACTACACTAAGAACCTAGGGATTTTACCAAATATATAGTGAAAAGGGAGGGTATACCTTATGAGTATTAATCTAAACCCAACCTAAAGAATCAATGGAGAATTTTTATACATCAACACCTAATAATATAACCTCTTGATAGAGCTACGGTGTAACCTAATGCTTCACAATACTGAAGCCCTACAAATTCACCTAGATAATGAAATGGGAGTATGAGCTCAATAACACACCCAATTGTTTTAGCCTTAATAACACTTTGGTTGGTAGATACAATGAAATAAACCTATATTTCTCTATCAAAATCCTAAACACTATATCGCATCTACAACTCTAGAGGAAGAACCACTAAAACCACCATATCAAGCCTCCAGGTCAGAGGGAGCATGGATATACCCCACGGTTCATCTCCAATACAATACCACACTAAATTTTACCAAATCCTTCTATAAGACTCCCCATTCAGTTGAAACTATAATCTTCAATCCCCAATCCTCTTCTTAAAACCACCAACTACCCAGGAAACCAAAGGATGTTCTCATGAAATGCTATAACCATATCTGTTCCCATAAATATTGTGGTAAATTAAAAAGAGTGTCAATAATGAGAAGAATACTAAGTCATATATCATTCACTATGAAACAAAATGTATCTATTTTTTTCTCTTAAAATGTAATTCCCCTGTGTGGCCTTTTCGAACACTCCACACAAGGAATCCCCCCTCCCCACGAAGGGGTCACTCAGGAGAGATCCCCAGACGGGAAGGAGCCGTAGTCAGCCAATATGATAGAGCATCACGAAGGGTAATAGCCAGCTCATCAATGGCCCATCAAAGCAGTCTGTCCGCATATTGGGACGCACCTCATTTTGCCCGCCCAGTTCAGACCGAGCGACCCGACAAGACAGGTGGATCTCGGGGGAGAGGCTCACCCCGAAAGCGGACTCCTAGGATTCGAACCCTGAACCTCCTAATGAATGGTGTTTTTGTACCAATCACCTTAACCACCACGCTACCACCGAAGTGGAATTAAACTAAATATATCTATGAATATTCCAATATATATTTTATTTTTTAATTTATTTTAGGTAATTAATGTGGTTAGATTATTTAATAAACATAAATTAAGATATTATTATATTTATAACATTACAGAAATAATTATGAGTTCAAATGTTGAGTGATCTATAATTTATTACAACAAATATTATTTGATTTGTTGCGACTCGGTTTTTGACCCTGTTAAACATTGGAATATTCCTATGAAACATTATAGATCTAGGTGCAACGACGGCGTGTGATTCCAAGGGCCAGTGTGCGTAGAATTAATTATATTGAATTATTAATTATATTTATAATATTCACGTGATAGTGTTGTTTTATCTCCTAAAAGTTAGCTCAGAACAAGAATATGAGGACACTGTTTTGTCCGGAATGTGGCGTTAACCCTAGGGGGGTGTAAACATTGTGGGCACGAACAACTATGATAAAAGCCACTAGGGAAATTTTTGTAAATAAATAAAAAGATTATTTACAGTCATCAGCTTGAATACCTTCTTTTTAGATTCTCGGATCGCAAATCCGAGTCCGCTGTTGCGTTCAGAACGCCGTGTTTACCTTGGATGCGACATAAAATTAGTTGGCGTCAGGTGCCGAGTCCGAGGCGTGTTGGCGGGGAGTTAAATGAAGTTTTTAGTTAAATAAAAAAATTAATCAAGCACCTTCTCCACCAACCCCTACACACAGGCAATTACGAACCCCTCCCCCACCTCAGTTTTTTTTCCAGATCAAGCCCCAGACATCCGTTTTCAGTGCCGATCGTCAGCAGATTGAGCTCCAGCGTGTCGCAGGCGTCCTTCTGCACCCGAAGCATCGATGATCTGCCAATAGGTAGGCAGTTTGAGTTTTATAATCTAGGACCCCTTTTATGCATTTTTTTTCTTTAAATAGTTATAAGTGTTGTGTAGTTTAAGTCCCGAGGTTTCCGAAACATGTTTCAGATATAATTTTGGAGCACTAGAGTGCTCCCAGGGGTTTCTGTATGTTTTCTGGTGGGAAACATGGATTCCAGCAATGGCCATGGAGGAATCTGGCAAGGGAGGAGGTGGCGTGGTGGTGGAATGGAAAAATTCAGTAGGCAGTGTGGCAGTGCAATGGTCTGCCAAGGTCTGCGCAGCGGTCTGGTCAGTTTTCCGGCGAACCAGTGGTGGTCTGGCCAGAATATTCTAGGAGCTCTTTAATCCCCCGTAAATTGCATATTGAGAGTCCAAATCACAATCCATTTTCAGAAAAGCGTTCCTTACATCGAGACAGAACTTTTGGGTTGACTTTCGGAATTTTATGAGTCCGGTTCATGGCCCGGGGATACGAAACGCTGAAATAATAATAATATTATATTTTTATTCAGAATCGACCCACCATAACTCCGGCAAGGATTGTCCGAATGACATGTCGTCAGTGGTGTTGAGACAAAGATGGTACAACAGACTTTTCAAGATAGTTTCTGAGTGTCAGGACGGAGAATAGGGTGGGGCCCAAAGAGGCTGGGTTCGGGCTTTTACAGAGAAACTTGACTTTTCTTCCAGGTGTCTATTTTGGATGATCGAGTAGTCAATCCCGTGTATTTTTTTGAGGGGATTGCAATGGTGTGATCCGTTCGATGTGTTCCAAGATCGAGGTGTGGGTGACACCCGAGCTAACTTTGGTGAACAATACCTTTTTCACAGGATGTCCGTTTTGGATGACCGAGTAGTCGATCCTGTGAGTTTTTCCCGGGGATAACAATGTAATAATCTGCTTAAGGAGTTTCAGGATAGTTTTGTGGGCCCCACATGGGCTAGCTATGGTGAATAGTTCCTTTTTCACCGATTGTCCATTTTGGGCGAGTAAACAATCTATTCTGCATGATTTCGATGTGGATCGCGATGGTGGACTCGGTATCGGCCTTGGAGGTGCGCGGTGAGGCATTGTGGTGGGTCGCTTGGGTTAGAATCATTTGGACCAGCAGTGGTTGAAGGTACTCCATGGGTTCGTTCCTATGTGGGTTCATGTAGCATCAGAACCTTGGTATAGGTTTGTGATCCTCTTTATGGGATGTTTAATCTTTTAGAGTTGTGGCATCCCTCCAGTGGGACTAGAGTGGGATCCTCTAGCATTGTTTCCCTATATTGGGTTCTTTGTATTGCTGTGACCACATATCAACAGGTGACGATTCCCTATTTAGCAGGATAAACCTTTAGGGTTTGTGGCATCATCAAATATATTATCAATTATGCAATGGGTTGTGCTCAGTAGGGTTGTAGCATCATCGGGTATACGATCCCCTACTCAGCATGAGGATTATAGTAGGGTTGCGATATCGTTGGTTATATGATAGCCTATACAGTGCGTGGTGTCGGTAGGGTTGCGACATCTTCATTTTGATCCCCTACAGCGCGAGTTATACCAGATAGGGTTTTCATAATCGTCGTGACTATCGAGACATGAGTGACGATCCCTTATATGAGTGGTTTGTTTCTGTCAAACGCCAAATCGGGTTTTGGTATCCCCCAGTGGATCCTAGGAGTGACCCCTATTTGTGAGATCTACGAATTCCAGATTGAGCTGAGGTATCCCCCAGCGGACCCTGTGAGTGATACTCTATCTATGAGATCTTTTTATACTGGTGTGGGTTATGGTATCCCCTAGAGGACACTAGGAGTGATCCCCTATCTGAGGAGTTTGGTGTTTATGTTGTTTCAGTGGGGTTTCCTCAGTGACAGTACCCGACGAGTGTGATCTCATGGGTGAGCGTGTGAGATGTTTGTGTGGGACCCAATGGAGTGTATCTCTCAGATGAGTGTCATCCGAGATGATACTGATCATGGAGTGTGCTCTCCAGGATGTGAATGGGTGCTGGTGATGAGGTCGGCACCTCATGTGGCTTGGTGCACGAGCTGAGTATATATGGATTGTTCATGGTCTATGTATGGGAATACACCTGAGATGAGGTGACTATTTATGATTAGCTGAGTATGGTAATTAGATGGAGTTTCTCTCTCATATAGGTTCCCTCTAACAGGGAATATTGGACTGTTTCCTTTCAGTTTCTCACTACTGTTTTGGGTTTTTTGGGGTGCCTATTGAGTATTGTTATACTCACCCCTACATGGGATTTGTCTGTAAATGTTTCTATCTTGTGCAGACCACAAGACTTTCGACGGAGTCTCAGGAGGACCAGGAGGAGGTGGACATTAGTGAGTGGGTTTGAATGGGGTGTTTACTGGAGCTGTGTCGGGGAGCTTACCGACAAGTGTTTTGGCAGTGTTTTCATTCATTCTGAGCAGGTTGGACACTTCTCTATTTTTCTTTTGGTGGGACCTGTTTTTCCCTTTTGTACTTTTTCCATACTCTGGTTTTGCATAGATTTATGCATGAAT
Source organism: Viscum album (assembly GCA_963277665.1). NCBI lineage: Eukaryota > Viridiplantae > Streptophyta > Magnoliopsida > Santalales > Viscaceae > Viscum > Viscum album. The sequence continues at coordinate 1,153,780,005 of OY728126.1, forward strand.
TTACTTTTTAGTTTAATATATCTATGAACTGTTGCATGGAGGCATATGTGGGTGCGTGTGTACAGGTACCTTTGGCTAATTTCTTCCTTGGGTGTGATAGCCTACTCGGTGCTAGATGCTAGCCCCTGGCCTGTTGGAGGTGGGCCTGGGGAGTCGCGGATTGAGCCCCGTTTGGTCAGGTTTTGACAGAGTAGTTTCAGAGGAGGTTCCACCTTTTCGATCTCAGAGCATAGCTAGTCTTGCTGTGAGTTTGGTTTGGGTTGAATCACAGTAGTGTTTTGATTTTTTGAGTTTGGTTTTCATGCCAGGGTCTCCAGTGTTGGTGCGACGACTGACCTATCCATACAACAGGACTATGATAACCTTACATTCGACTCGGGATGTTTGGACCATAGTAAAAGGGACATAACAGTACACGCGTCTTATGGGACTGCGTTTTTTGGTTTCTCTATATCTTCCTGAGTCAGCTTCCAGATATACTCTTGACTATGGTGCGTCTTGATTGTATTTCATGATGCCAACATGACGATATCCAGTGACAGTACTATAGAAGGATTGTAGTGATGATACTCCCCATGTAGAGGATGTGGACCAGGGCATGCGTTCTGAGGATGGACCTCTAGGTGGTCTACCAGTTGAGCCACCACCTTCCGAGTAGCTGGTTATGCCGGGAGAGCAGGATGAGGTTGCGTGCAGGATGAGTGCACTGCACGAGTTCTAGAGGAAGTGACCTTTGAGGTTTTGGGGTGATCCAAACCCTCAGAAAACTGATGACAGGCTTGAAGCAGTCACATGTGCTTTCCACCTATTACGGACACCTCTTTATCAGATGGTGGTTCTAGTGGTGAGTCGTCTGCATGGTTTGGTTGGGCGATGGTGGAGCCTAATAACACAGTTTCACAATGAGGAGATGCTCACATGGGACGAGTTTGTGCTTCTCCTAAGGGAAGAGTTATATCCAGTGATGTTGAGGTCAGTGCGGATTCAAGAGCTTCTACAGTTTCGGCAGGAGGGCATGACTGTGGCTGAGTACTCAGCGAGGTTTACAGACATGTCACGCTACACCCTGGATATGGTTCGAGACTTATTCTTTAGGGCTCAGACATTCGATAAGGGCCTACGCAGGGACATCCGAGAAGGTGTGGTTTCCTTATGCCTCCCCACCTATGCTTGAGTTCTAGAGAGAGCCTTGGTGGTGGAGAGATTTCTGGTCGAGCATATCCCTCCTGTTAGTGCTGGGCACATGAGAGCTAAGATTTCATAATTCAGATCGGTATCTGGTTCTCGGTGGTTGGTGCAATGTTCTGGACCTTCCCGACATTTTATGAGATGACCATAGGATGGAAGATCTGAGGCTCAGGGATTACAAGGCTCGTATTTCGGTTTGGTTCAGTCATAGAATAGGCGGTTTTACACTTGCAATGGTCGGGGAAATCATGCTAGAGATTGTCCATCCCATCGTGCGGCTGAGAGGGAGATGTTCGATAAGCCGCATTGGCAGCAGCAACGTCTCGAGTTTGGAGGTCCGCAGGGCGGAAGAATAGGCGATAGAGCTGGTGCAGCTGCAGGAGGAGGTAGGCGGTATCAATTTCCCCCACCCCACCCCCAAGTGGTCCACGACAAGCTCAGAGATCTAGAGGATGTGGGCGAGAAAAGCTGCATTCCTTAGAGGCTGTTGACCCAGAGACTCCATGAATGGATAGAGGTACTCCTTTTGTCCTTTCTACGTTGTACAATAGTTTTGATAGACATTTTTTGACAATATTCTTTCCTTTCTATTTCTTGATCGAGTTTTTGTTCAGGGCGTTGGTAAGACCTTGTGTGGGTGTTGTTTGGAGTGCTTCAAGGAAATGAGGAAGAGGGATCCTTCCCCCACCGAGATGTGTTTTTGTGACGTGATGAAAACCATGAGGGCGAGACAGTGCCCCCCAATGTGAATAGTGTTGAGTTGTGGTGGATGTATCCCTCTGACTTATGCATTCGGGAATGGGTGTTGGTTGGAAAACTCACTGGCATGGGTGACCGAGTTGAGAGCCCAGTCGCCTTCCTTGTACTTTTAGATTTTCTGAGATGAAATGTTCTGAGGTATATAGGACATAGCGACTTCAGTTTGGACCCTATCAGACTTTAGAATATTCCTTTGAAATATTCCAGAGCTATGCACAAAGACGACATGTGATTCCAAGGCCCGATGTGCCCAGAATTATTTATATAAAAATATTAAGAATTTTTATTCAATGCACATCGTAGGGGTATGTTATCTACTAAAACATATCTTGGAATGGGAATCTGAGGGCACAGTGGTGTCCGTAACATTTCGTTTACACTAGGCTGGGTGTAAAGATTATGGGCGTGGGCCTGCATTGAGGAAATACATAAGGGGAATCTTAGTAAATAAATAGAAAATATTATTTACAAGAGGCGGGTCATGTAAATTCAGAATGGAGTCTCAGATCACAAATCTATGTTCACTGTTGCGTTCAGAACATCGTGTTTACCCTAGGCGCGACATAACATTAGTCGGTTACAGGTGCAGGGTCGGAGGTGTGTTGGAGGGGAATTAAATGATGTTTTTATTTAAAAATAAAAAATAAAAATCAATCAATATCCTTCTCCCATAACCCCTATGAGAAGGTGGAAGCGAACACCTCCCCCTCTTCCATTTCTTCGCCAGATCGAGCCACAGATGTCTGTTTTTAGCACCGATCATTAGCAGATTGAGATCCATCACGTCGCAGGCATCGTTCAACACCAGAAGCTTCAGCGATCTTCCAACAGGTAGGTGGTTTGAGTTTTAAAATCCTTGGCCCCATTTATGTGTTGCCTTCATCAAAATATTCATAAGGGTTGTGCAGAGTGGGTCCTGAGGTTTCTAAAACATGTTTCGGACATGTTTTTGGAGCACCGGGGTGCACCCGGGGGTTCCTGGGAATTTTTTCGGTGGAAAACACGGATTCCAGCGGTGGACATGGCGGAATCTGGTGAGGGCGGCGATGGCGCAGCGATATTCGGCAAGTGGCGCGGAGATCTGGCAAGGCGACGAGGTAGTCCACTTAGTTTTCCGATGAGCCAGCGATGGTCCGGACAGAATATTCCGGGAGCTCTTTAAACCTCAGTAAAATGCATATCGAGAGTCCAAATCATCTTCCATTTGCGGTGACACATTCATTGTGTTGAGGTGGAACATGGGGGTTTACTTTGGGAATATTATGAGTCGATTTCATGGCCCGGGGCTATGAAACGAATAAATAATAATAATATTTTATTATTATTCAGCTTCGACCCACCATAACTACTGCACGGAGTGTCCAAATGACATGTCGTCAGTGGTGTTGAGACCCTAATGGTATGAAGAATATTTCAAGATAGTTTGAGGTAGTTGGGACCGAGAACAGGGTGTGGGCCCCTGAGGCAAGGTTACGGCGTTTACGGAGAAATGTGACTTTTCTGCCAGGTGTCCGTTTTGGACAATCGAGTAGTCGATCCCATGTGTTTTTCCGTGGGGATCACAATGTTGTGATCCGTTCGATGAGTTTTGAGATCGAGGCGTGTGCCCCTCATAAGATAGCTTAAGTGAATAGTATGTTTATCACCGGATGTCTGTTTTGGATGATCGAGTAGTTGATTCTGTGTGTTTTTTCCCAGGGGATCGTAGTGGAATGATCCACATGAAGAGTTTCGGGATCGTTGTGTGGGTGTCGCACGGGCTAGCTACGATGAATAGTTCCATTTTCACTGGTTCTCCATTTCGGGCGAGTAAACAGCCTATCTTGCATGTTTTTCTGTGTGGATTATGTTGGTGGCCTCGTTATCGGCCTTGGAGGTGCGCAGTGTGACGTTGTTGAGGGTCGCTCGGGTTAGCAATGTTTGGACCAGCAGTGGTTGAGGGTACACTTCTGGTTCATTACTACGAGGGTTCATACGACATGAAAACCATAGTATAGGTTTGTCATCCTCTCGATGGTATTTTTAATCTTTTAGAGTTGTGGCATCCCTCTAGTGGGCCCATAGAGGGATCCTCTTGTATCGTTTCCCTAGATCAAGTTCTTGGTATCACTGTGACCACTTATCCACGGGTGACGATCCCCTATCAAGCAGGTTTTCCCTATAGGGTTTGTGGCATCATCGGGAAAATGATCTCCTATGCAATAGGCGTGCTAAGTAGCGTTGTGGAATTGTCAGGTATATGATCCCCATCTCAACATGAGGATTATAGTAGGGTTGTGGTATCGTTGGTTATAAGATCCCTACTCAATGCATGGTGTTGGTAGTGTTGCGACATCGTCAGTTCGACCCCCTACAACATGAGTTGTACCAGATAGGGTTTTCGGTATCGTTGTGACTGTTGAGACATGTGTAAAGGTCCTATATCTGAGTGACATGTTTCTATCGAATGCCGGATCAGGTAGTGGTATCCCCAAGTGGATCCTGGTAGTGATCCCCTATCTGTAGGATCTACAAATGGAAGATTAGGTAGCGGTATCCCCCAACAGGACCTGGGAGTGATACCATATCTGTGATAACTTCATATACCATTTTGGGTTCTGGTATCCACTAATGGACCCTTGGAGTGATCCCCTATCCAAGGAGTCTGGTGTTTATATTGTTTTTGCGGGGTTTCCTCGGTGATGGAACCCGACGAGCATGATATCTTGGGAGAGCGTCTGAGATTTTTGTGCGGGACCCAATGGAGGGTATCTCTCGGATGGGTGTGATCTGGGATGACATTGATCATGGATTTTGCTCTCCTTGTTGTGAACTAGTGTTGGTGATGAGGTTAGTACCTCTTGTGTCTTGGTGCGTGAGATGAGTATATCAGGATTGTTCATGGTATATGTATGGGCATACACCTGAGATGAGATGACTAGTTGTGTTTAGATGAGGATGGTCATGAGATGGAGTCACTACATGAAAATGGACCTATACCCGTAGGTATTCAAAAACCGTGGTTATAGGGATAATATGGGAACCTATACCCATGATATTTCAAAACTATGGGTATAGTTTATCTATACACACAGTTTTGCACAAAACTGTGGGTATAGGTTTTATTTTCAAGTCTTATACCCATAGTTTTAGCCAACCCATGGGTATAGGGTTTTTTCGAAAATCCTATACCCACGGTTATGAAAACCCTTGGGTATTGCGGCTTTTTAAGGCCTATACCCACGGTATGGCCAAACTGTGGCTATAGATTTCTGAGAGGGAAAAAAATTACGTGGGACAAAAAATATATTTGGCGGGAACACGGTCTGGATTAATATAATAACAATGATACACATAATTTAACAAGAAATATATATAGGTTGGTTGGTTGGGAAGAGAGTATTACTGAAGGGGATCGTCAGTTCGAATCCCGCCAAGTTATTTTTTTTCTAATAAATGAATTAAAATTAATATATGTAAATTTATATATTCAAATATATAATAAAATTTCTTCAACTCCATTGTTCTGGTGACAGAAACTCATCAAATCAGTCACGCATTTGAAACACAGAATTTTCAATTTTAGATATGCAGTTGTGTTGATATATTTATAAAAATATCTAAAAATATATTAATGGTGTTGTTGGCTCTGTTGCTTAGATGCGGCAGCCTGCAGGTGGGGGGTCGCGAGTTTGAAACCCTGTCAATTGTATTTTAGATACGTGGTTGTATTAATATATATATATATATATATATATATATAATGAAGGTGCAGTTGGCTCAATTAGTCAGAGGAGGCGGCTTGTTGGTGATTGGGTCGTGAGTTCGAATCCCAACCTTTTCATTTTTAGATATGTGGTTGTATTAATATATTTATAGAAATATATATATATATTGTAAGTGTAGTGGGCTCATTCGGTCAATGGTGGAGGTCTGTTAGTGGGAGGTCTTGTGATCAAAACCTGGTATTTCCATTTTTTGAATATAAATCAACATGGTTTGAAATACATAGGGGAAGTGATGTGCCACTCTTGACTCTATTGTGCCACAATGTGAAACACCTATACCCACGGTTTTGGAAAACCGTGGGTATTGTCTCAGACCCCTGTTGTGATGCCTCTCAGCCCCGCAGTTTGGGGGCTATACCCAGGGTTTTGAATCATGGGTATAGGTCATCGTTCCAGTAGTGAGTTTCTCTCTTGACTGGGTTCCCTCTAGCTGGGATTAGCGGACTGTTGCCTTTCAATTACTCTCTTTTGTTTTGGGTTTTTGGCGTTCCTACTGATTATTGTTATATTCACCCATTAATGGGATTTTCCCGCAAATTTTTCTGTCTTGTGCAGACCACAAGCCTTTTGACGGAGTCCCAGGAGGACCCAGAGCAGGCGGAGCTTAGTGAGCGGGTCTGACCAGGGTGTTTTCCGGAGCTGTGCCGAGGAGCTTACCGGCAGGTGTTTTTGCAGTGTTTTCACTCCATCTGAACACGATGGACACTTCTATAGGTCACTTTTGATGGGCCCTATTTTTAACTTTTGTACTTTTTATGTACTCTGGTTTGGGATAGATGTATGCATGCATTTACTTTTCATTTTATATATATTTGCACTGTTACTTGTAGGTGTATGTTGGTGCGTGTGTATAGGTACCTTAGGATAATGCCTCCCTTGTGTGTGATAGCCTAGTCGGTGCTAGATGCCAGCCCCTGGCCTATTGGAGGTGGGCTTGAGGAGTACCGACTTGAGCCCCATTTTTTCTGGTCGTGACATCATTAACAGGACAAACTTAATTAAGGGAAGTAATAGTGTATGAGTTGAGGGGATGATATTTGAGAAATATGGAGAATGTAAATATTGCATAAAAATATTTAATTTCAAAAATTTCGTATAAATTATCATAGATGCTGAATGTATTCATATTCTATCACTCTTGGTGGGAATATATTTTGATATTAAGGAGTATAATATTAATTTATTAATGGTATTAAAAATGATTAATTCAGAGTCTGATTTGTAAAAAAACATTCAATTTGATTTAACTATTCATAGTATGTTATTAATATGAGATAATAAAAGTAGGTCGACAATATAAAGAGTATAAACTCAATAAATAAATTTATACTATGAATATATTTTGATACCCCTTAATAAAATAGCTTATAGATAGTATCGAATTTATGTTTTGATATTCAAAACATATTTATCTGAATTAATCAATCCTGATTTATGATTTATTCATTTCTCAAGTAAACTATGATTATAATAATTAATGAAATATGGATTTCAGTGAAATTATATAACACACTCTCAAAAGTAATTGTATTTTTTTACAATAAATATGATATAGAATAAAATTAAAGAAAAAATATTGAAAATAATTTTTATAGGTATCGACATCATATTTGATTGGAGAGATTATAGGACCAAAATTGTGTAGAGTTTTATTTTTAATATATATGTTATTTATTCATTGATAATGGTGTGGATATATATTTATAATATAATGAAATTTATGTTTAGAAGATAATCTTGAATGGGATTTAGAGTACCCAATAATATTAATTGATAAGAATAAGCGAGGTTTCCTTGAAATGAGTAACTGTATACTAGCTTTAAAAAAATGAATGATGATAAGAGAAACACATTAGAGCATAAAACTTATTTTATATCATTATACATAAAAATATATTATATTTAGGTCACTACCACTATTTCATCTATTGAAAAGGGAATTAGTCATTGAAAATATTTCATAGGGACCATTTTCTACCGTTATTCATTAAGTTGATTGAAAAAAATGGGAAAACATGTGCTTGTGGGTTAATATATGGATTATATTAAGTATAATTTAATGATAAGATGAAGATTATATAATATTAAATTTTCAATAGGCTATTGAAATTTAAATATACAATAGAAATATAATAATTTTTTTAATGTTATTTTGGAGATTTTTCCTCATATTAATTTTTGCTGACAGTTTCTCTATCAAATAAACAAATAAATGGAATATTATTGAAAAGTATTTGAAGTTATGGAGGTGGTATAATAATATTAATTTAATATAAGGATTTGGTATACATTCAATGAGTCTTTGTATACGTTTAATAGCTCAAAAAATTGAATATATAATTATATTATTTGGATGGAGTTGAATTGGCTTAAGATGTCGTAGGAAGGACTATAGAACATTGTGGTGAGTTGAGTAATATTTTTTATTTTGTGTGGATTTGGATGAAATTCACATTATATTTATTATAATATGATTATAAAAAAGTTTTTAATCTCATAGATATAAAAAATATTATCAGGATGATATGTATTATATTCTAACTAATTGATAATGTTTTTACAGTTATAAAATTTATATGTGAAATATTTCCTATTGTCTATAAGATACTATTATCGATAAATAATATATCCTAGTGAATTAATCATTTATATATTTAATATTAGGATGAAATATGATAAATAAAAAGAATATTATGTGTTATGTGATATATTTTTACCATTCAGAATGATTGTAGATCATATATAATACAGCACATGTAAAAAATAAAATGTTTTGATATGAAAATGATTAAACTAACAAATATCACAGTAACACATATGATAATGTGGTTGATATGTTATATATTAATGATCATACTTGATATATAGAAATTAATATATAATATATTATTATGGTATGTATAATATTTTACTTTTATACATGGAAAATGATAAGGGAACATTAATACACAAGATATACGAGACTTCACTTTGATGCGTGGGATATTTTTTACCTACATTATTCTAGTTTAAATAAATATGATAAATATAGAGTTTTAAATTTGATAATTATAAATTTACATTCATTCTATAGACATTATGTTTTTGGATGGTCTTTCATTGAACTTATTTGTGTCATAAGTAGTATTGAATGAGTGTGATGTGTGATAATTGTGAATTATCAAAAAGATAGAAACAAGAAAAAGATTAATTGGAGAGTATATGATATTATTGATAAGATCATAAAAATATACATCAAAAAATTAATTGGAGAATATAATGAAGTTTTAATAAATTGAATATCATGAAATATATTAAACATTATTTTCACTTTCTGATATGAAAAAATATATCATATAATAGTAATGTGATTATAATGTGAAGAAAATGGATAATCTATTTGATAAAAAGTTTTCAGTCAATGTTTCTATAAATACAGAAATACTTATTGTTGAAAAATGATGAAAACCAACATAAAATGGGAAATAATATTTGTGTATTAGAATTAAATTGAGAACAAAGAGGAAATGAAATGAATATTATCTATAGATTGTCATTTTTATAAAATAATAAATAGTGAGAAGACAAGTCTAAGACATCAATATATCATAAGGTTTAAATAAGATCGAGTAAACCATTTGAGAATTATAGAATATTAAAATGTCTCGTAATTGATTTGTATTTAGGATAGAGATCGTATCCAGGTATTCTATGATAGACACAAGCCTACAGTATTGAACATAGAACAAGGAGGAGCCTAAAGAATATTATATTCAAATTGTTAGGCCTAGTCAGTCGTAGAGTATGATGATAGAATAATGGTTATGAATTTTTTTTATTAATTACATGCATTATACCTGGTTGGATATGGTATAAAATATTCAATGGAATACCCTTAAATTTTATTCTTATTGATTATAAAATTGATGTAGGGTGTGAGAGAGATATTAACCACAAATCTATGGGGATGTAGTCATAAATCATGGATAGATAATTATAAATAAACTCCAACGTTACTTTTTTTATTTCCTGTTATTTCATTAACACGGAAATGGATAGTGAGAAGATTTAGAGGTATATATTCCCTATATCTGATCACTAGTGATAGAAAAAGATTTATTTTTGAAAACTCAACCAAAAATATCCATACATATGTCCTCGGTGTGGTTTCACAAATCATGTTGGAAACACAATATTTGAAATAGTATTATTGATATCATTGATAATTTTATATTAACATGGGTTTAATTAATGTGTATGTAACTGGATTTAATTTTGAGAATGGTAAAATAAACAGGTTAGAAGAATTGAAATGAAATTCATCCACATGACAAAAGTATTTTAACACTAACATATAGATATTTCCCAAAAATATCAATTAATAAAGTTATTTTGTATTAGTGTATTGTATGTTTACTAGAAATAATCATTGATAAATGGTTAAAAAAATTATTTTGAGACAGAAGATTTAAATTGGGATAATGATGCATATGATGGATTCTAATTAAAAACCATAGGATTTTAGGTGTCCAAAAAAATTTCAATCATCACAGCCGAAGGATGAGATTCTATTAAATAATAATAAATTTTTTATAACATTTTGTAAAATGGTTAAAGAAAAATAATATTTGATACGAAGAGTTTTAGAAGAAATAAAATTCATTTTTAATATGTTTTTGGTACATGGTGTGGATTACAAATAAGTGAGTTGAACTAATATGTTTGATATATGTGTTAAATAAAAAACATTTTTCACTAAATTCATGTGTTTTAAAAGTGGTATAAAAAATTATTACTCTATATAGAATGATCCATTATTAAAAAATTTACATTAAAGGTTTTGTATCATAAAATAATGAAAATTATGTTCAACATAACAAATTTTAAAATAAAAAATTGTTGCGAGGGGATGGTGTCAGTAAAAGAGTGGTGATACTCATTTTAATTTTAAATAAACTTTTTTATCAAATAAATTGTTTTTCATTAAATAAAATTGATGCTGTAAAAAAAAGTTAGATACCATTGGAAGACATGCATTTCCATCATGAAAATTTATTTAATTCTTCTAAGAGTAAAATAAAATGATGATAATCTATTAAAATACAGTTGTATGTCATAAAAAATTCTATATCAAACCTAATAATAAAACAAATAGATATATAAGGGTTAAAATTAATATTCAAAATCCTTATAAATGTTTAATTTTTTATTTACTTTCAATGAATTAATGTTCCTCTTGGTGAATTGACAAATTAATTTTCAAATTAATTTTTTATTAATTTATTATTGGATTTATTTCTAAAAATGGTGTATTTATTCATTAAGGATCGATCAAAATTATTGATGGATATTTTTCCTTTTTTATGATTTTATATTGATATTATGGAAATGATATTGATCTAGTATATATTCATTAATCAAAATATCATATTTTTATAATTTAGTTACCAATTGTTTTTATAGTTTTCTCAAATAACTTCCCATTGAAAATAATTTGATTAAAAAATTATAAATAAGTACACTTTGTGTAAATTTCTATTAATAAAAATTATTACAACATATATTTATTATAATTTATGAATGGTTGGGTTTCATTACTAATGTTAAAAAGATGAGTGATATGGATGGGTTTAAATTTTAGGTAAATTATAGATTAAAAAACGAATAATGTTCTTACAGTTTGAAAGCTTTGAATGAGAAATCCACAAAGTGTTAAAAAAAGTATATTGGGAGGCATTTGTAAAATATTAAAGATGATACCTACCGTTGGTTAAGTATTGAACCTCACTAAATTAGTTTTTAACATTTTATGATATTTGAGTAATCTTAGTGAAATGGGTGATATCATTTTCAAATCTAGTACATATCCACCTGAATTGGGTTTGAAACATTAGAAATCAATAGAGTAATTTTTTTCATAAATATATATATATAATTATAAAACTAGAATATAAAAAATTATATTTTTTGTCCCAAGATAAAATTCATACTGAATATAAATTATACATTCATAAATTAATATTACAGTGAATCATCACATGACAAAGAGAAATAAATTTGTATTTCACAATTAAATTAATATTAAGAAATAAAAATATTTTTATCACATCCACACATTTAAGTAGAATAGTGAGAAACGAAATAACATAAAATAAATTATTCAAGATTAAAAATAAATAGTTGAACCATTAAAATAAATTGTTACCCTAGTAAAGTCATTATTCCTTAATGATTTCCATTAGTTAGCACTTACGATTGTATATGTTTCATCTATAAGTTGATCATCGAACCAGCAGATCATCTTTCCCCACATTTGAATGTTCTACACCACATTTATCTGCCTTTTTCTAATTCTCTATTCATGATGAGATTATACATATTGATCCAACTTCACTTCTCACGATATTTTTCCAAATATTACAATATATCTTAAATTTGAAATATATATATATAGGGTAATTAATCTCAGAGGAATCATCATAAATTTCTTCCTCTGAATGGTTGAAAAGGTCCCATGTTGTCCCCTTCTACTAGAAATACTTATTTTATTAATTATTATAATTATAAAAATTGAATTGTTCATATGATTCTTGACCACCTACTCGTACTGCCTCTGATTACGAACTCTTAAAACACTAATTGTGATCCTTTAACCCATACAATATCAAATTTTAGATTCCTGATATTATTAATTGGATCATATTTCTATTACCATTGGTCCCTAAATCCTTTTAGATTGTGTCTCCATGGGTTTGGTAAGATATGAATAATCATTTCACCCTTTTATTTTCTTCCCCTTGACCATAATACAGCTCTTCGAGTCCCTGTTTTCCTTCATCTCCATTATCTTTTATGGGATGTGAAGCCTTATGTCTGAGAATCATTCATAAATTTCCCCCAAAATCATTTCATACACTTCATCATTAGATTAAACTCCAAGAATTACATTACCCTCACCATAATTAAAAACCCATACTTACTCAAAATGTTCCAGAATTAGTTCTCTGAAAAATTCAAATTGATTAGTCTGGTATAAACTAGTCGAGGCACATGCTATAATGAGGCCTTTAGCAATATCCATTTTCCCTAAACACCCTAAAAAAAATTCTCTGATACCTTTCAACCCATTAAACATTCGTTTATTGATATGGAACCACAATGTCTAGAGTATTTCTAGTGCCATCTCCCACATCCTTTATATATTATTCAAAATTTCCTGAGATGTGTCTATGTTTCAGTATAAATATAGAGGTCCCCTTCTCAATTCCCACTATCCTAAAATGGTATTTAATTAATTTCCTAGGGTAAACCAGTTTTTAAAATATGTAGATGAAGATATCATCCACCTTCAGATTGGAATTCTTGGTCTTGAGTCTTTCCGGAAGGAATTGGTAGGAACTCGATCATGATTACCCACCATGTCTACAACTATTCTAATATCCTTCTAAAATATAGATAATAATTGCGTTATCAAATAATGATCCACAAGTCCCTGTTTACTACCTTGATGTCTATTTTGAGGGTGATTACCCATGTGTTTGAAATAAATATTGTAATCTAACCCCAATTCTAACATAATAGGTTGTTTATAATTGAACTCTTACCTAACTACAATCCAAATCCACTGCACTGGTATTTTGGAGACATTGAATTCAAAAAAATATGTGAGAAGATATCGTATGAGATACTGATTTTTTCATCTATCTAGATAATGTAACCACTCAACAATATTTCTAATCATTCAAATAATAGATGTATTCTGTAAGGTAAGTGAATATTCAAGGAAACATTAACATAATGTTGTATCAGGAGAATTTTTTTGAATATTAAATTTTTATGATAATAAAAAAATAATGATATTTCATCTGTTGGATTAGTGATGATCACAGTACAAGGAATAGGCCAAGTCCTCTAATTTAGGGAATCAGATAATAGAATTCTTCTTGATGAGATATCCAATAATAGCATGTCCCAAAAACCCATATGAACTATTTATGAACTTCTATAATGTCACTACCAAGGACTTATAATACCTAAAAAATCCACCAATGTCTGATCTAGAAGGTTGGAAGCTTATAAGAACCAACAAAGAAGAAAGATAATGTAGTGGAAAGCCATTGAAAAGGGCTGGAAACATTAGAAAAATTGAAATCGATGGAATAGTTTAAAGATAATACTGATCAGAGAGTGTGGATGAAGAAGGTGACCAATTTTATGATGAAGAAACATAAGTGGGGAGGGTCAAGGATACCATATTCGGGGCTAATCACTATATGCAATATGACTCATTCACAAATAAATTAACAATAGTCTATTTTGAATTTGGTTTTAATAAAATTTCTTTTTTATTTTATAATTGGGAGATTAAAATTATGGACTAAGATTGAAATTTTTTGACAACATTAGTTAGATTATTTAGAGAACATCATGAGGAAACTCTTATATAACAAAAATAAAGAGGGCATATGTATTTTTATTTACCAAATTAGTAATAATTTACCCCATGGAACGGGGTTAATTGAAAATTATATGGTAATTAAATAAAATAATTTAAAAAACCACATGGATATTTTTAATCAAAATATATAAGAATTATTTATATTATTGTTATTATTTTTATAGTTAGTGTGTATTATTGATGATTTTACTCCAAGAGAGGAAGATTTATTTTTAATTATAAAAAATTGACAATGATGAACCTAAAATAACTAATGCAATTATTTGGGCTCATCTTATGGTACATCAACATATATGAAAGAAAAATAATTAAGAAAACTCTAAAAGGGAATCAATGTGATGTGAACAACTCTTGGATTCCTTGGGACAATGACCCTAATATGTCCCATGAAATATCCATGGTGATTTCACTATCACACAAGACTACTAAAAAACACTAAGGGATCTATATAAAATAATGAATGAATTATTTTTCCAAATAACCATAAATATAATTCTATGGGAATATTACCAACAATCTATCACTAATAGTCTCTAATTATAATAAACAAGAAAAACTTATAATCATGAATTATTGAATAAAAAACCAAAAATGGAAGAGAAAAAACGACACATACAACCCCCATCCAAAGTATAAAAGAGGTGTTAGAAACCATAACCATAATGTAGATATATAAATTAGTCTAAAATGGTTGGTAAATCATTAATTATTTAATAGAAAATAAAAAATAAAATATAAGGAAAGATAGTTTCCCTGTGACCGATGGTCTCTTTCAAACTCAATCTATCTTTGATATACTAAAACTAGGAATTCCACATGAGTAGAACAAACATTTTCAAGAACCTAAAAAAGGAAATCTAATTTTATATGTGAGAATGAATTCTTAGTACGTATTCCAAATCCATACACCATATAGAATATATAAGCATAATATTATATTAATTTTATATTTAATATAATTCCCAAATAAATTATTTCAATTTATGTTTAAAAAATCAAATATTCCCCACTTGAAACTAATTTCCATTAAATCACAATTTTTTAATACTAAATAAAAAATAAGATAAAAAATGTTAAATAGAAAATATGAATACTATTTTTAGTAATCTATTTAAGATCCAATAACCTTATTGACTAACCGCATTTGGGATGATAAATAAGATAACTCACTTTGAAATATAATCCTAATATGTTAGGATATAAAAAACAATTTTAGTGGTATAAGAAAAATCGATAGTGTAGTATTGGAGTCCTTTAATAAAAGAGTAAAATAAAAGTTAAATACATCATAAAAAGGATAAATATGTTTCACACCATGATTTAAAATAATATTTTTCATTGAATCCTAATGTGCTCAGTATCATCTAATGATTGCAATTCCTAACCAATATGAAATATGGAATAATATATATATGTTATGATATAGTTAATGAGTAAAAATATTATTCACATTTAATGACCCAAAATATTATTAATGGAATTTCCCATCGTATATTTGTTTCATATATTAAAAAAACATTAAATCACTTTGAGAACACAACACAATGATTATAAATGAAGAATAAATGAAATAATAGTTATTTCTAGAAGTTAAGTAACCTTAACCAACGGAATATTAACTAGACATTTGGAATAGAAATGTGCCCATTAAGAATAGTAAATCATCCAATAAAATATTATCATAATTTATGGAGTATGAAAAAATTAGGCATCAAAGGAAAGATAATATTATATAATTATATCATTTTATAAGTTAATAAATATTTAAAAATAATATTAATAATTTTTTGTGTTTAAAAAAATTTATTTACAACTTTATTATTAATATAAATATTTAAAATAATTTTTTTTATAAAATATATCCATAAATTATTATTTTTTCTTATAGTTATAATATTATTTTACGATACATTAATTATTTTTTCATTTTTTTATAAAAATGAGTTATAATTTTAATATTATGATTTTCTTATTTAAATTAGAATTTTAATTAAAATTTTAATTTCTCATAATTATAAAATGATTTTCATAAAGAAGAATTATTTTTTGAATTCCTATCATCAAAAAGTGGTGAGCGTACATTTTTGGTATTTTCTAAAATTCATTAATTTTTTAAAATAGTAAAATATGATAATTTATGATAGAAGATAACTACATGAATTTTTTATTCATAGAATATTTATGGCTGATGTAATCCCAAAATATCAAAATATCTTTCATTATATTAATACATTTATTAAAAATGTTCAAACTATTCATATTCCTAGTCCAAAATAATAAACTAATTAATTGAATAATGAGAAAACACCCCTCCCCTCGCCTATAAATTTGACCCCCACCACATATTAACCTTAAACCATAGATGCATTGATGTTTGTGCATATTCTACAAAATATTCTATGCAACACCCTCCCCATGTTCAGGAGCTCATGATCTCATCATAAGAGAAAAACCTTTCCCCTATGGTGGTTCTTGATGAGAAATCCAATAGTATATTAACGTTGAGAAAGAAATTAGACATAATATAAGTGGATTATCAAAACTAACCTTCTCTCATTTGGTTTTACTCTTTAAATCTATATTTATTATGGATTTTATTTTAATGTACCTTAAAAATAATTATTTATCTTCTTATTTATTTTTAGGATATATATGTTTCTAATATTGTATTATAAAAAATAAAAATATAGTTTCAAAAGAAATATTCTCTCTAAAAATACATCTTTCATTTTATGTATCATTGTTTCTTATTCACTTATGATTGATTATTCTTATACAATGTATGTTACTCCCTCATTATTTTATTTACACAAATGTTTATTTATAAATATATTCTTCATAAAATGAAGCCCATTTTTTCATGGGTTATATTAGGTCCATTATTGATATAAACTCTATGTGTAATAATTGATTTTGTAAATTTTGTGATGTGAGGGGCGCACCCTGAATTATATAACACGTGTAATTTTTATGATGTGATGGGTTCACCTAGAATTATATTGAACTCCCGTATATTGGGTGATGTAATGTATCTAATGAGGTAATGTGAGATATGCATGAACATGATTCTATATATGTTCACAACAATGCAGAGTGGTTAACCACAAAGACATGATGTTTTTATTTTCATGTATTTCTAAATACCATTACCTTATATAATGATTCCTATCATGATTATTATGATTTTGTTATGATAATGTTTATGATTTCTCCATGTTATATTTATTTTTGTACTTATCTATTCCCATACTGGGATTTTAGCTCACCCAATTCTTTAATGTATACCCCCAATTGATTACTTATACTATGAAGAACATAAGGGACCCTATGAATATTGAGAAGAAGAAATTAAATATATATTTATGATTTTTTAAATGTTTTTTATCGTATTAATTTTCTAAGGACACATAACCTTTGGATCCAATTTGTGAAACCCTTTATGTTCTTTATCGTTAAATTTATTTAATAATCATGTAGGAATAGTAGGGTTTCAATAGTTGGCAACATAACATGGTTTTGTTAATTTTGTAATTAAGATTAGAGAACCATATAAAAACACTTGGTATGAGACATAGTATTATTAAGCACCCAAGAAGCATTGGTCTAGAAAAATTCTAAAAAGAGTGATCCCATAAGATATTCCATTAGAGTTAATTGAAAAAAATGAATAAATCATTTTTCCCTAACTTTATGACTTATGTTTTTTTCAAACATATTCTATAATAGATTATGGTGGGATCTATAACAAACCAGGATAACAACCCTTTTGAGGAAAAATTAAATGACTTCACAAATGGCATCCCCAATGCTTTGGTAGATGGAGTTAAATATTTCATATTGATTCTGAACTAGTTGTCACCGGAAATGAAAAATAACTTTAATAATGTGGATTTCCCCCTTCACTTATGAATTAACAATTTGATGTCCTTCCTTTTATTTAGAAACAACCACCGACTTTTTTTGGATCTTCTGATCCAATAGTCATGGAACAATGGGTCAAATTGTTTGAGAAGTTCTTTTCAATACTCCACAATTATTAAATAGAGAAGGAGAATATGGATGTTTATCATCTATATAGATTAGAAGACCAATGGTTGGAATTGATTAAAAAACTAACCCAACAGATGAAATTGATGTTATGGAGTGGTAATACATTAAGATAATGGTTCTAAATAAGTATTTTCCTCAGACTATTCTTACAAATAATATTATAGAATTAATAGAGAAAAATAAAAATGATTGTGAATCTTTTACATCTTATAAAGATATTTTTTCATGTATTGAAAGGTTATATTTTTTTCTTACCAACAATGATATAAAACTAGATAGATTCATTAGTGTTTTAAAACCAAACCGTTAATAGTATTTTGAAATTCAAAACATTAGGAGTCATGAAGAAGTTGATTGATGTTCTCTCAAAGTGGAGATAGAGAATAGAAAATGGTGCCATGTATATGTTAATAAGAATATAATTATGGAGGTTTAAGATGGGGTTCCTAATGAAAATGTTTTAAAGTGATATTATCCATTCCCATGATAATTATATGGGATGATGCATTATTGTAATTTGGTTAAAGTTACAGGGAAATGCTTCATGTATGGTAAATAATTCCCCAATGCTCATGAATGTCGATGAGATACGAGTAATGTAGAAAATATAGTGGATGAAATGAGAGAACCACCTATAGTTAAATTATTAAATTGAAGGTTTAAATAGAATTATTCAATATAGTGCACAAATCCTTTAGTCTGTCAGTGTAGTCAGCATTAGCAACCACAAAATCCCAAATTGAAAGGGAATGATTATTCCATCACATCTACTGAGGTAGATCATTGAAATTATATAGTTATTATTATGTTGGTAATTCATTCAAGAATATAAAATTTACTATTGGATTTGTGTTCTACCTATTATTTCATAACTTCTATGATTACTTGAACAATTTATAAAGCACCTGAAAATTAAAATGATTAGTTATATATGAGAATAGAAAATGGAGAAATTATTTCATCCAAATAATATAACTCCCCCTTGGTCTATGTTTGTGGACTAAAAACCCTAATAAAGAGTTTCATACTATATTTGGTGTAGATGGATTCTATATTTTCTATTGATTGGTTATCATTTTACGAATCCAACATAAACTGTCGGGAAAGGGATATCACTCATCACATATCGAGGCATCCCCTATTCTGTACAAGTGTAAGGAGAATGATGAATATTTTTTAAAATCATTATCTCAAGTGTTGATATTATTTATTTATGATAATTCATATCTAGATCAAATTATTGGTTCAAAATAGAGAATCATGGTTGATGACATACCTATTGTGAATTACTACACTAATGTGTTCGATGAAGAAATATAAGGCCATCCTTATGATTGATTGGTTGATTTATCAAATGATTTTGTTATAATTTATATTCTTATATCAAATACACCTTATAAAATGGCCACTATTTAGTTAAAAGAACTTAAGAATTAATTACAATAGAATTTGTAAAACAGTTTTACATGCACTATTGTTACACCATAGGGTTTGATAGTCCTCGTCGTTAAGATTAAGGATTGATCAATGATTCTATGGATTGATTATCATGATTAAAAAAAATCATGATAAGGAATAATTATTCCCTTTTATAGTTAGATTACTTGTTCGTTCAATAGAATGTGTAAAAATGTTTCTCTATGTTGGACCTTCAGTCGCGATGTCATCAATTAACTGTGCGTGAGGAAGATATTCCAAAGGCATCATTGGGAATAAGTTATGGAGAATATGAGTTCATAGTGATGAAATTCAGACTCAAAAATGCTAAAAAAAATTAGATGACATAATGAATACAGTCTTTCGACACAGTGTTTTTATTCTTTTCAATCAATTATTTATGACATTATGATATAATCCAATATAAAGGACGAACATGAGAAGAATTTGAATATAGAGGTAATGAATTTTTTAACTGATAAAATTTAT
This sequence comes from Viscum album, assembly GCA_963277665.1. Taxonomy (NCBI): domain Eukaryota; kingdom Viridiplantae; phylum Streptophyta; class Magnoliopsida; order Santalales; family Viscaceae; genus Viscum; species Viscum album. The sequence goes on from OY728126.1 coordinate 1,153,800,132, forward strand.
TCAATAGATAGTAAATTCGTGTTATATATGGAGGATATATCATTCATGAGCAATGTTACCACTAGTAAACGAATATATGTTGATCCTTACAAGATAAATGCTATTGTAGAGTGACTAATGCCAACATATGTAACAGAGATCCATAGTTTTCTTGGTCTAGCTAGGTATTACAAGATTTTTTCGTGGAACATCACATGATTTTCAAACCACCTAACCAATCTTACATGGTAGGGAGAAAAAAATTGACCAGAAAATGTGAAGAACACTTCAATTAGTTAAAAAAGAGGCTTAACACCAAGTCGGTACACACACATCTGACAAGGGGGGAACTATTTGTGGTATGATAAAATGAAAGAAAATAAGGGACTACGCTTTGTACTGATGGAAAATTATAATGTAATAGCCTATTCCGCACGGAAGATGAAAATTAATGAGAAAAACAATCCTACAAATGATTTGGAGTTGGAAGCTCTATTCATTTGATTAAAAATCTAGTGTCATTATGTCTATTAGGAGAATTTTGAAATATATAATGATAATAAGATAGTAAAATACATATTCACATTAAATGATCTTAATATTCATCCGACAAGATTATTATATCTCGTCAATTATTATGGATACTCAATCAGGCACTATACTATACAATAAAATAAACTTGTAGATGCTATATATAAAATAGATCCTGGATCATTACTAATTTTTATAGTTGAGAAGGATCCAATAATTTTTTATTTAAAATAGATATACATGAGAATAAATAATTATCGAATATCAACAATCCTTTTTGAGATTATTTCTCAACCATCCCTTAGGGATAAAACAAGAAAGCATAAATAAATGAAATGGAAATTTCGAAGAAGATTTAAGCTATAAGAAAGGTGGAATCTTTATAGTTTAAAATTGATGGAAAAATAATTTTAAGATATAGGTCATGAATATTTTTACCATTAGATCTACAGATAAATAAGGATCATCAGATTGACACACAAATATCAAAATTATCTATTCTCCCAAGGAGCTCAAAGATGTATCATGATCTCTAAGATAACTATTGGTGGAACAATATAAAAAAAATGATAAATGAATATACATCAAAGTGATTGGTAAGTAATATATTGAAGCCTAAAAGGATAATTTATAAGGAGAGTATGAAAACATTAATGATACCAACATGGAAATGAAAAAACATAACTGTGGGCATTATCACCGAACTTCCAAAGACATCCAATAAAAATAATGATATATGTGTTTTTGTGGATCATCATATGAAGACAGCTCACTTTATCACAATTTGATAGGACTTATCACTGGGAAAGAATTCACATAAATACATCATTGAATTAGTAACTCTATATGGAGTACCACTATCTAGTATATCAGATCGAGAAATGAGATTCATCTCTATGTTGGGGAAATGTTACCAAAATTACAGAAACACTAAGATATACATCATTATACCATATCATCCTCAAATTGATGTCCAATTTAAATGGATTATTAAGTATATTGAAGACATGTTTACTTAATTTTATATAGACTTTATAAGAGTATGTAACCAACAACTTCTTCTAGTTTCATTATTTTACAACAAAAGTTTACACTTGGGAATCTAAATGGCTCCATAAAAATCCTTTTCTGTGAAAATATGAATAACACTCATGTACTAGGATAAATTTGGTGAGTCTAATCTAATAGGACATAAAATGGATGATGAAACGGTGGAAAGCCAATCTTTATTAAACATTACAACAAGGTATCCCAATGATAAAAAAAGATCTATTCTAACAATAAATGATGAGACCTAGATTTTAAGGATAGATTCATGGTATTTTTCTGGATATCTCAATGAAAGAGCATCATGTGATTTAGGAAGAAAGGAAAGACGAGCCCCTAGTACATTAAACCCTTAGTTATTCTTGATCAAGTCAATGTTGTAGACTATTGATTTGAACCTACACCTACCATGTATCAAGTACACGTTGTATTCCTTATATCCTTTTGGAGGAATAACATTCAAGATTCCTCACAAGTACTAAATCCATTGGTGGTACTATTAGAAAATGATCTCTCCTGGGAGGAGAATCTAATGAAGATATTAGAACATAATGATAATTTCCATTGCAACATGAATACTCACCAGGTAAAAGTACTATGGTAGAACCATAATTATGAATAGGCAACATGGGAAGAAGAGGACGAGATGAAAGAGAAGTACCCTAACATGTTTTAATCCTTTTTTGTAAAACAAAATTTTGATGGTGAAATTTAATAAGGGGGGAAAATGTGACGACAAAAAATTTGGTCAATGGAAATTCCCTTAGGATAATTATGTCATATAGTATAGGCCAAATAAAATCACTCTGATATTAGAACAAAAAAAATTAAATGATGAATAAATGGAATAAAAGATATTTATATAAGTTCAGGAACCTTTTCCAATTGAATAGTAAAATGACCATCGGAATAGTAATGAGAACATTATGAATTGTAAAATTGCTAATAGAATAGTATCCTAAAATATGATTGTATTAATAAAATTTAGGCATCCGATAAATGATAATATTATATAATTATATCACAGAATAAAATGATAAATATTTTTCAAAAATATTAATTAAGTGTTTAATATTTATTTTCAATTTTAATATTAATATATTTATTTAAAATAAAATTTCATTTCATAAAAAATATTCATAACATAATAATTTTCTACCTTTTTATTATAAGATAATTTCGAGACCTAAATTAATTTTTCATTGTGTAATAAAATTAGTTATAATTTTAAAATTTGTATTTTCCATGTAAATGATGATTTTAAATAAAAATTAAATTTCTCATATTGAGTAAATTATTATCATATAATGGAGTTCATTTTGGAATTAAAACATTGAAAAATGGTTAGGGTGTATTTTTGGGATTTTTCTATATTAATAGAATTGTTGGTGAATAGTAAAAAACTATAATATACGATGAAAGCTAAATACTTGAATTATTAAGTCAAAAATGGATTATAGATTATATACGCCCCAAATCAAAAACCATACATCATTATTTTAATATATTTATTAATTTTATTCAAACTATCCATAGTCTTGAAATAAAATAATAGACAAATTAATAAAATAATAGGAAAATACCCCTCTCCTCCAATTAAAATACCACCCCACTCCTCATCTTTTTCTCACACAATCAAATCCTTTAAGGTTGTTCATATTCTTCTTAATACTCTTCCCATGCCCCTCACCCATGTTCAGTAGCTCTATGTATCTTAAAAAAACCAAACCCTTTTCCCTAAGGATGTTCTCAAGGATGTGAAATTCAAGAAGATATTAGATTGAAGAAAGTATTTGGATATAAGGTAAAGGGACTCTCTAACTCAACCCTATTTATTTCAATTTTCCATTTCCACTCCATTATCAATATGGATGATCCATTAATGGTTGTTAAATAGACTTTCTTTTTCCATCCTTTTTTCTTATTATATATATGTTTCCAATAAATTTTTATGACATATGAAAATATTTTTCCAAAACATCACTTTTTTAGAGTAATACAATTTTTATTTCTCATGTTGTGTTCTGTTCATCACTCAATATTGAGGATTATAATATCAAATATTTTATTTCATCTCTATTTTGGTTACCCATAGATTAATTATGAATGTAAAATTTATGAAATGAATCACATTATATTCCATGGGATATATTATGTCCATGTTTGATATATGTTCTATGTGGAATAAATAATTATTTAAATTTTATGATGTTACTGGTGCACACAGAATTATATTTTTCATGTAAATGTTATGATGTGGTGGGTGAACATAGATTTATATAGTATTCCAATGAATTGGTCAATGTGATGTATCACAGGAGATGATTTCAAATATGTGTTAACATGATGCTAATTATGTTCACAACTATGTATGGTTGTAAACCACTAAGTCATAATGTTTTATTTATTTGAATTTTCTCATCCCATGCCCTTATATAATGTTTCCACCCTTAATTATGATGATGATGTTATGATGATGATAATTCTCACCCCATGTTATACTGATTCAGGTTCATATATATCCTCTTACTATGATTTTGGCTCACCTCATCTGTTGATGTATATCCTCTAGTGATTACCTTTACAGTGGAGAAAAAATAACTAATAGAAATATAGAGAAAATGAATGAAATAAATGTTTACATTTTTTAAAAAAAATTACGTGTGGTCCTAATTTTTCAAATAAGCTAATCCTTTCGATCCTAGTTTTCTGAAGTATTGTGTTGATTATCATTACAAGGGTATAATAAAAATGTAAAAAATTAGGGTTACTATACTACTAAATTAAGAAATATATGTATAAGAAAATAAATGTATTTATTAACATAACAAAAATAATAATATTTAGTTAATATATCTAAATAGTTAATAAAACCGTTTTATGGTAATAATTTATTTTTTTATAATAATATATTTTTATGAATTTAATTTCTAAAAGAATGATATATTATAGTTAAAAAATATTCTTGATTTGATTAATGTATTAACACATATATAATTATTAATTGATAGTACAAAAAATGTATAGCTTGGATTTTGACAAAAAAATACATGATCCTATAAAATTTATTTAAAAGGAAACAAAAAATTACAGTGTTGGGGATTACATGGGTAGGGGAAAATAGATAAATAGATGAAATAAAATTACTAGAAAAAAAAGTATCAACATTATCTAAGACATCTGTAATTATTAGAAGCTCATTAAAGAAAGACATAGTACATTGTCAGTTGAAATGTTTCCACTCCTAAGAAGATCACGACTCTTCCACCATCACTACATAAAAATGAATCCAAATTATCCATATATTATAATAGTAAATTAGTATCATCAAACAAACACCATAAATCACATCCAATAGTACAACCAATGTAGTAGAAAATACAACCTAATAATGGCGCCACTATATAACAAAAAATCATGAAGACTAATTTTTTTATTGTGTTTTGAAAACCCACCTTTCAAGGGATGAGTTGGAACCCTAAAGAGTCCCATAAGCATATGTATTACATGTACAATAGGACTTAGAGGAATTAATTTCCCTTAGGATTCAAACATTACATACAATCTAGACTAACTACTTGGAACTATTCCTCCCAAAAATCTTCGTCGTGAAATCATCTCTCCACCTTCGCATGGCTGTTCGGCTAGTCTATCTCTTGCATGCACAAGCTTCTCCCGATGGAAGGTACCATACCCTCTCATTCTTGAAATCCTTGTAGCTTATGCTCTGTTGAATGCTCTTTGCTCATCCTTTTTATAGAGGTTTTTTCCTTGTAGGATATCTGGTTTTCATCTGCACTTAAGGTGACCCGAAGGCCTTGAGGTGGATAGAAGGCCTTACTGTCCAGAAGGCTTGGGTGGCTCGAAGGCCTTAAATGGATTATGGATGAAATTGGTGGCCCGAATTTCCAAACGGGGGGAAAATTCCAGGCTGATACAGTTCCAAACAGTTCCTGCTATAGTTCTCGCTATAGTACTACATAGTTCCCTACAATAGTACTGCTACAGTACATGGAAATTGTGGCTCTACCTGGATTTGATCCCAGGACTCTTGGATGCACATAAGAGTCCTCACCAACTAGGCTAAGGCTCATGTTCTCTTGAAAAATAATTGAAAATTTTGGCAAATCCTTAAAAAATAGAATATTTTTCATGTTTTACACCTACCAAAAAAGGAAGTGATCAAAATTAATTCCTCCTAAGGATCCCCATTAGAAAAACCCCAATATATCAAGATGAATGTCAAACACAATTGCAGGTATTATAATCATGATCTATGTTACGTCTACAATCATTCTCAATCATATAAATAATTCAATTTCATGTTTCAGGATATGTGTCAAATATAATCAGTCAATTCTCATGTTTAATGAGTGTTTTTAGTCTCTTTCATTAATCATATTACTAAAATCATTATTGATATATGCTTAATGGAGTAAGGATATTATAATTTTTTTTTCAGCATATTCTTCCATAGATTTCATTGGAAAAAGGAAAAATCCTTATTTGTAGGAACTTCTGACTATATTTTTTGGAATATGTGAATTATTTTTTATTTTCCTCATATTAATAAAATGGAATGATTCACCAATATCTTATATTTTCATTAGATGAACTTTAGTGAAATAATTTTTCTTCCATATCTAGACAATCATCATTAATTCCTTATAATAACTCCTCAACCTAATAGTTATAATCATAATACAATTCAAATAGTTCACCATCACTCTATGGGTTCTTTAAATTATTCATATCATTTATCGGTATTTATCATCATTTTGATTCCTCTTATCATTGTAGAGGTATTCTAGTTGATCCATCAATATAACCCCATCATTAGGAGCCATCTGACTATCCATCTAATTTATTTCAAGTATATCATGATTTCCAGGATCCCGTAATGTTTCTAGATAAGAAAAATAATTCATATTTTTCTACACATTCTGGGATTTATATTCATTGGATATATCTAATTAATATATATTGTATTTCCCAACCACATTCATCTCATATGAAATATTATTATCCAAAATCAGGTTATGATCCATATCACCAAAATTATAAATCACATTCATAATTTTCATTTTTTGATCCTCAATTTCATTCTACAATACATCTCATAATGGCTTTTAAAATTAAATAAATTCACACATAATAACAATATTTATTCAACAAAACATAACATCATGTTGTATAGTTTTTTATATATTAAAAAATTCAATAATGTTCTCATAAATATTATTCATGTTAATGATATCATCATCATTTTTTATTTAGAATGACAATATTATATTAATCATAATTTTCTGTACTTTTATAATGTAGTAATTTTTAGGGAATAGTGAAAAGAATACTAATATCATTACAAATTTCACATTTATTATAGTATCTTATTAAAAATAAATTAAAATTTTATAAACATTTTTATATAATATATATATTTATTATTAAAATAATAAATTTAAAAATAATAATTTTTATTTAGAAACCCATTTTTATCATTTTATAAATATTGGTTATATTTTAGTCTAGAAACTAATCTATTCTCTTATATTAAATTATTAGTTTTCATCACTTGTAGAAAAAAAATCCAAATAAAGGATTTCATATATTATATATTTATGATGATATTATATAATAACATCAGTGTAATTTTTTCAGAATAAATGTTTGATTAGTAATATTAATGTTAATAGACATGATAATTGTAAATTTTTTATTTTAAAAGAATTGTTTTATTAGTATTATGTAATCTTTATCTAACAAAATAAATATATTTCTTATAAAAAGTTATTTTAATATATTTTTATGAATATATTTAATTATATTATCTCTAATTAAATTAGAAATAAATAATAAATAAGACCAAAGAAATAAAATGGTGAATAAAATAATTTTATACAAAATAGTTTTTATTTTATATATATAATTTTTCAAATTAAAAATTAATTTTGAAATATTAGATTTTGATTTAGGTTATTTATATATTAAATTTTCATTATTCAAACAAACATTTGGTGATATGTGTATTTTATATTTTTAATAAAATATATGTTGTTTGTTAAATACTAGATAACCAAAATAAAACAAAACAAGGTAAATGTAACAATATAATATATGAGGATCTCTAACATGTTTGACACAGGTATAGAAATCAATTTTGAGTCTTAATTGACATAATTTAACCAAACACTTTGTTGTTTCATGATTTTGGATCATTTTAACCTTTTAATGTTCCATTCCATTATTGAAAAATACTTTGTGTTCACAAAAGATCAAATTTCTTTAGTTAACTATATATTGGGATTACTACCACCACCTCAATGTGTCAGTTTTCATTTTTTAAATTTATATTAACTATTTATCCAAACCACATAATAATATAACCAAAACCGTAAAACATATAAAAAATATCTTCATTATTATTTTTAAAATATATTATGTCTAAAAAACACTTATATACACATATTCACCCATCAAATTATAGTATGTTCTTGTTTGGAATGTTGTTAGAAACAACATGTCAAACACTATAAAACTCATATATTGGTTAATATGGGATGATTAATAAAAATATTACTATAAATTAAAAATCAAATAATAATTTCTTATGACTCTGAAAATGATATAATGAAACATTATTAAAATATTATCTTATATTAGTGAAAATATTGATATAAGCCAACACTGATACCATATTCACACACCATAACTAGAAAACCAAAGTAATGAAATAATATCTTTATAAATAAATACAATTAATAATTTAATATACCATAAATTCACTTGTAATGTTTAAATTTTCTTTTAAAATAAAGAACAACACCAATGTTATGAAGCACTTTCAAAATTATAATGATAAATCACACCTGAAAATAAATAATCACAAAAAATGTAATGGCATGGAAATTTTATAAATTAAGATTATAAAATGTTATAAATATGGATATGTAGATAAAATTGGTCATTGGTATAGATATTTTCTTATAAAGTATATTGAAGTTATTTAGTGAATGAAAAGTATTAAGGTAACAGTTTCTTTTCTCAAATTTTTATTTTTGAAATATATTTCTTATTATATATTAGGTATTCTATGGAATGGTTAATATAATACCCACTTAATATATTGAATCATTATCCTCACATTATTCATGATATATATTACTTCATTTTAATTCATATCATTTATGTGGTCTTTATTAGAATGTTTCTAATTTAATTAGGGGTTATTGGGTAAAATTGAATTTCATATAACAAATTTGTTATTATAAACCATGTTTTTATTAGAATTTTTTTATACTCAACCTTTAATATTTTTCATAATTATCTTATAATTATTAATTAAATTTAACAATTAATTTAAAATTATATCTTTTAAAGTGTTTCAATTCGAATGTTTTGAATTTCATAACTATTATCCATATCTATTTTTAATTCCTTGAGATTTTATTAATATTATGCATCATATTTTATTCGATATGGTGTATTAACTTTCCCATTACCTTAAATTATAATTAATATAGTCTATTTAATTATATATTACTATCATGGTATCACTATTTTGATCTTTCGATTCTTATTTTACCATTACCGTGAGGTTTTTTCAACAATATAAATTTTAAATAGATATTTTCATTCAAAGATAATTCATCTAGGTAATTTTTTTAAAAATATTCAATATAAATTGATCATTTTATGATCTCTTTTTTACTCATGGAATATTTTTTCATATCCCTATTTTATTTTCCCACTCCACTCATTATTTATCCATTATAAGGAAACTGACCATACATATTTTTTGGTCAATAAACTCAAATTTTCCAAGTCTATATTCATAAGATTAAATTTTTAATGTACAAGGAAATGTATTGAATAACTGATTAAATGTTTTTATACAACATTATATTTTCTAAATATTTTCATTAGGTTTTCAACATTTTATATATGTTAAATTTTCATTAATTTTTCAATAACATTCATTTTTGACATTTTTCTTATGAAAACATATCTCCACCACATTTTTCATTTTATATGATACATTATAAATATTTTTCAATGTTTCGAAAAAAATTATTATCTAATATTTTTATAAATTATTAATCTTATAATAATTTCAAAATATCAATGTTATATATTATTTTAATGTGATTTTCTTGAAATTCCAAAAAATTATTTTCAAACTAAGTCATCATTCATATACATATAATATGATAGAATTCGGGAATTATTTAATGGTTACCATCTAGATTCATTTTTTGGTTGACTTATGGAATGATCATTATTTCAAATAAAAGATCCACAATATCATTTATCTTTTTATATACAACTTCATTATAGGCATGATTTTACTTCTAATTTATTTCGTATATGAACACTCTATAGTTATTCATTACATTAATGGGTGTTCACATAGATTTCATATATTTATTTATTAGGGGAATAAATAACATTACCATATTCTATTACTATATAATGTGTTAGTTTTATAAATTCTTAAATAAAATGATATTCAATTTATCGATTGGTGGATATTGATAATCTATATACATTTAATTTTAATATGGATGTTTATTAATTACTTAGTCTTGTAGGTATTCTTCATTCATTCTTTCATGTGATTAATTAGTTGGATTGAATTAATTATTATTGTGTCCTGATATAAATAACCCATCAATTCATTGATGTGTCACATGAGATAAAATAACATAGGTATTTTGGTCAATGCCTTTCCCAAAAAAAATATTTTACCACCTTAAGGACTTTGATGGATTTCCATAAGGTCTAGGATCATGATTTTGTATATTAGGTTATGGAATTAGCTAATGAATATTAGGAATTTCATCATTATGGAAATATTTATATTAATGCATGAATTTATTTACTGATATGTAATGAGTTGATATTTCTAGATCAAAATTTTTAGGAATGTTTCTTCTATTATCTATTTCATAGATATTTCTTATGATCATATTATTGTCACTTAAGATATTTGATTCATAACACTTTTTTGTACACATAATATGAGTTTTAGCTCAGCTATTCTTTTGTTTCCATTTCCCATTGTTATGAGTAAATGATTGTTCGTGATATTTATAATAGAATAGCTTGTGTTGATAATTTATGGGAGATATTAAAGGATTGTTATGGATTATGTAGTTTCTTATATAGTGGAAAATTTGACCATTGGTTGAGAATGACATGGTCTTTATTACATTATTATTTGACCAAATTATCTAATGTTGTAAAAATAAAAGGTAATGGTATTTAATTAAAATGTTTTTTGATTTTTTAATTATGTTATAGTAAATTCAATGAATATATTTTTTTTTCAAATCATGTATGTAATGATTGTGTTTTCATAATCGATTCTAAGAGTGTGATATTGGGATGCCAAAGTTTGTATTAGAGCATGTTTCAGTCCACATTTCATATTATTATGTTATTAGTAAAATATGAAATTGCCTATAAGAAATTGTTAGTTAATTGTTTATATAACATTGATATAATATATACACATTTTGGTTAGTTTAAGTGATATTTAATTTTTTATATGATGGAATAATATATCAATTTTGAAAATCATGCAGATAAGTCAGATTGATAAATTTATGTATTGGATAACATCTATATGTTTCTATGAATTGGATATTGTGTGGCTGACATAGTTATTTTATCCATATGTCCATACTTAAAAGTGTACCCAATTGTGGAAAAATATTCACATAGCGGTAATCATACAAAAAGGCATTGTTTACCACTAACTCAATACTATACACATAACTAGAAACATGAGGGATATTCCTTATTTTATATAATTCTACTTAGAAGATATTATGAAGTGTTTCTTATATTATAGAGTTTAGTTAAGAAATAAAAAAGAATAAACAAATATAAAACTCGAATAAATCAATAATGAATTAGGATAAATTAGAATATAATTTAATAATTATAAAGAGTAATAAATTTGGAGGTTTAATTTAATTATCATATAATAATTTTCTTATATTTTTCACCACTTGTGTTAAATAATTATGGTTTCAGAAATGGATAAATCCGAAATGAATCAATTTACAGATTGACCCTATAGAAAATTTAGAAATTTCCCTAACAAACCAAATAATGGAATTGGAATTTATTTGAGAGACCTTGTGATTATAATGAACTAGGTATCATGAATCTAGATTAACAATGTGAACATACATGATCTAATATATTAACCAAAGAAATAAATATATTGTTTCATGGATATACCAGTGAAAAAAAATTATAATGGAATGAATGTTAAATTTCCTACATGTGATTAATCTAGTAATAATTAGCAAGGAAAACAGCTCAATAAAACTCAAATATCATTTGTTATTGGAAAATGAGGGAATATAATAAAATTATTTTTGTGTAATGTTGATGATATCAGTATACAAGATTAATGGTAAAATGTTCATCCAAAAGTATCACAAACTCTTAATATTCATAAATATGTAAATATTGGAAACTACCATAATCAATATCCTACTACAAGGGATAACATGGATTATGGGGACTGGTAACTTCAATAATAGGAGAATGAATTGAAATACAAAACAATGTAACTATGTTTCAAAGGGGATGTGGAGTGTGTAAAATTTATTATCCACTCAATAAATATGAATTGTTTATTTTAACCTTATTCTACACACAACTTTTTTACTCTGAATGATTACTAAGAACATTAAATCACTACCTCCAAAAATATATGTCATTTTATTATCAAAATATTCTCATTAGACTATATTTATATCCACTATTTATGTTCATTCCCTGATTAATGATTATGTGATCCCTATAAAATCCTAGAGTCCTTTAGTTATAATCTATGTTTTATTGGGAATGGATTGGAACACTCTATATAAAGACCCTTATAATTTACAATATAGTGAAAACAAAATAAAAATTCTAAATCAATCCATAACCAAAAATTAATAAAAGGATAATTATAAACTCGATAGGAAAAATTAATTTCCATAAATTGGAATTATTTAAATAAATGGTTAAAGTAAATCTCAACATTAATTATATTATTATAATGAGGGAAATATGATCTCAGTAGTTATAAAGAGGATAGTGAGGATGAAACCTCAATAAAAAATTGTACATTATCTTTCTTATAATATGGAGAACCTTAACCTTTTAAATATATATGTCTAAAAAAATTATAAGAAGGTAATTTTACTAAGGGGAAATGTAACACATGATGATTTAAAAGTATATTATCCTTTGAAACCTAATGTATTCAATAATATGTAGGGAACAAAAAATAAAACCTATATGAAATGTGGACCATTATATAAAAATTAAAATACTGCTAGAAAGTAAAAAGGCCGATAACTAAATTATGAAATATATTTAGAAATAATAATAAAGGTCTTAATTATTATTATTTAATTGATAATATTCAATTAATATATTTAATTAGCTAATAAATCCATTATTTGATAAAAATGTTTTTTATAAAAATGGCTTACTATGAACATTATTTTATGAAAATAGATATATTATTTATAATATATATTTTTTATATGAATCATATATTAATCCTAATCTAAATTTTACTTGACAGTAAATAGGAATAAGTACAGTTGAATTGTTCTAAAAGTAATATTAAAATTAAAATAATTTTCAATATATTTTTATTTAAAAACTAATTTCTTAAAGTTTATCTTTTTAATTTTAACAAATTTTTTTTTTTATAATTGAAATAGAATATGAAGATAAATTTTTGGTATATTTCCTAATTAGAGGAATTTTATGTGAATTGTGAAAAATTGTGATATTGTTAAAATTGTCATTTTTATAAAACTATCTTAATATAAGATTGATTTTTTTAAAATATTTTCAATAATATAAACATACAATAAATGATATAAAATTATAATTTTCTATTTTGAAAACCCGTGTTTTTCATTTTAGAAACATATTTTATACTTTAATCAAAAAACTAATTTATTCAATTATATAAAAATTTTACTCTCCATCACATATAAAAATAGTAACCAAAAAATGAAATTAATATTTTACATAAATGTGATAATAATATTTAATAAGGAAATTTTCCCTAATATTATGATTTATAAGAATAATTTTAATGTTGAATATAATGGTAAAATTGTTAATTTTCACTGAATTGTTTGATTAATATTGTTTAATTCTTATCTAAAAACACTATTTAAAATATTATTAAATATTAATTTAATTTAATTTTTGACTTATATTTAAATAAATAATCAATTATTAAATTATTCATCAATACTAAATAATAGTAGGAATAAATAATTTTGAAAACAACATGCTTATATCAAACATTTTGTCAATATATATTGTTATTTAACATAAATTATAATTTTCTCTTAGTTATAAATTTAATTATATTATGATAGGATTAATTTTTATAAATAACCACAATTTTTTTATTATATGTTGTTATAAATTTTTATTAAAACATTATATACTTTGATAAAAAACTTGTTACCCTAGTAATAACCAAACTGAGTATAATTTATACTATAAGATACAATAAAATAAAACATTTTTAAAACATATGTGGAAATATGTGGCTGAGGATTTATATACCCATGATCCCTCCAAACTCCATTATTATGATATTTTGGAACATTTTACCCCTTGAATAGTTTCATTACAATCTTGAAAATTATTTGGTGATTACAAAATTTTAAATTTCTACATAAATAAAAGGGGATCACTATGAGTCTTCCAAGGATCCATACTAACATCGAAATATACATGAAACCCTAACTTATATTCTACAAATAATATTATATAAAATGTAATAAAGATAATGGTCCCCATAAATTATGCTAATATCTTCATTTCCAAAGATATAATTAAAAGAATGTTCAAAGTTCCAATGGGATATTTACCTAATCGTTGTCCTTTTCTTATTAATTTTTCTCCTCCAAAACTGCCCTATATATAGTAATATAATTAATAGATTATCATTACTATAGTATAGTTTTTATATATTTATGTAGAATATTTTTATTCATTTCCATTTACATAGAAAAATACGATAACGTCAATTGTGCATTGTATGGACTATCAAATCCACAAAGTGACAGCTATGGTTTTTTACAACTTTTTCTACACACTTCTTATTAGGATAAAATTTAAAAACAAACAATATTTAAAAAATATAATTATGAATATAAAATGTAAAATTATAATAAACCTTAATTTCATATAATTAAACATGAAATGAAATTGTTAATCATGGGGTGTGTGGGATACTGCCTCCAGGATGTTAAATATTTAACATTTCCCACAGATTTTTAATCATTTCCCAAAGAACGTAAAATATGACTTGAAACTAGAAAACCATATAATTAATATCTTTATTGGTCTACTATATTTCTTTTACATCAAATGAAAAATCTCTTCACCATAATCACCTTTTTAATTAATATTTGTTCATTTTTGGGTCTGCATTACCGCCTATTTGAAAAACTCTAAACAAAAATATCATGGATATCTATGGGAAAATATAAAATAATATTATTATATGTTAGTAAGAAAGTCATTATTATTTATTTTACTTTTTTAATGGTTATATTTTTTATTTTTCTTATAATAAAACTCATCTTTGATCTTTAAAATTACCAATATAAGATGACATATATTCCACATTTGCAACACCATGAGATTTTATGGAAGATTTTTTAAAATAATTTTAATTTAATCGATATTTATTGTCACATGCAACACCGTGTTTTAACAAACAATTATATATGATTAATATTATTATTTAAATAATAGAAACATATCCTAGCTATTAAATTTGGCTATATAAGTAGCAATACCCTAGTTTTGAAAATTAGGTACAAATTATCTAGTTAAATTAAATATATTTTTAAATAAGTATTAATTTTTTTCAATGATTATATATGCTTCAAAAAAATCCTTTTCTCAAAAAAACTTATTTTTATTAAATACTATGAAAAATAAATAAATAACATATTCACCAATTTAAGACTTTTACTTCAAAAAAGAAACATAATTTTTAATTTAATCAGTCTTAAATTTTCTTATGTATTATTTTTGATAGGTTTTTTAAAATATTATTTTTTCGGAGACTTATAGACATAATTATTTTGATAAAAAACTATTTTCATTTAAATCATATTAAAAGGTCATAATTCATTAAAAATATGTTTTGATAGAAAAATTAGTTTTGTAATATATATATATATATATATATATTATAATTTATTTCCATTGGATTTATATTATATGGAATTTTTATATTAAATCATATTATACATAAGAAAGTTTTCTCCATGAAAATCCTATTTTTTAATGTCTCAAGGTATATTTTAAAATTAATTGTTTACATTTCTTTTAATGTAATTTGGAAAATTTGATTTATTATTTATAATTTAAAAAATCGTTATTAAAGAATATGTTAAAATGAATTTTTGGTCAAAATTAATAGTAAACTCTCTTAAAAATAATTATAATGGTTAATGTAAAAACATGTTTGTTAGGGATAAAATAAACTGATAAGTGTTAAAATATCCTTAAAATTTTTCAAATTCATTTTGGATTTCATGATGGAATATATTAATACCTTGGGCTCTATATTTATGTTATTCTATGACATATTTACAAAGAAAGTTACCAATTATAGAATATAAATAAATAAAAATACAAAATATACCAATCTACATTTAACTATCAATTATTCCATCACAAATAGAAAAAAATGATATGAATGAAAATTGACTGCCCTTTTGAGCATAAATAAAATTTCATTTTTCATATTTAAAAAAAAATTAGTAATCATATACTTCGTTTAAATTCCTATTTAACACCAACACAATAATTATTTAATTGATTGCAAAATAATATAATTTATAAAAACAATATTAAATGTAATATTATACAGTGAATTTTCATTAAAAACATTACAAATAAATATATAATTATTAAAAGATGTTAAATTCATAGATTCTAATGAAAAATTTTAATTATATTCATAAAATAAAATTAAATTATTAGTGTCCAACATGACATTAATGTTGTTTTATAATAAATTAGATACAAGTAAAAGATTTTAAATTAATTAAGAACACTCCTTATATTAAATTAAATTAATACATTCAAGAATAACCAACATATACCTTACCTGGATCAATGGACCTTTTTTAATATTTGTATGGACTCTTAAATAATAAAAACATTGTTAACATGGTAATGGATAAAAATAAAATTGGCGGGTGTCATATACTTGTGATAAAACTAATTTTACACACAAATGAATTTTATTTTATAAATATTATTTCTTATTTATAACCCATTTTTACAATTTATCTAATAAGGTTCTATATATTTCAAGTCTTAATTGATAAGTTTTCGATAAATAAATGTTTGATATCATAGTGAAAACTAGAATGTTTAAATTATTAAAAATTAATATAAAAGGATTTACATGTGTAAAAGTATAATTTTTTTGTGGAGGTTTTTTTTTCATATCATCCTTCCACTCAAATTATAATTTTTTAGGCATTTGTCTTGCGTGAGATTACAAATTATTGAATAATATTGTATGTTTACAAAAAATGTATCTCTTCAATTATAAATGACCACATTCTCCCCATTATTTATTAATAATTATCAAGGAATTTGGATTGATAAACCATATGAAAATATATTCCCAACATCATTATCTATATTATAGAGATAATTTGGTTCCCAAAATACCAATCCTCGGGTCCTTAATAATGTATCTAATAGATGTTTTTCTAAGAGAAGGTAATTGTCTTCACTATGCTGTCCCCTTTTACCTCTTCTCTTACCAAAAACATTATGGTCATAACAATTTAAATTGATTAAAACTATTATCTAAAATATACTAATATGTTATTATCATTATGTAATGACCTATATCTATATCATCTTCCATCAAATGTGAAATGAAACTATCTATTGTTTGTATGATGGACTACTCCCACGTGAACCGATGTAATTTTTTTCCATCACCACCTCTCATGGATGGATATAATGATTAATTATTTTTTATATATGATATTTATATTATTATGATACTTTTATAATTACAATATCATATATTCCTATTTTATTTTTAATACTATTAGAATAGGATAACGTTAATCATGCATACGGTGAATTCCCCCCCCCCGAAGCAATGTGATTCATTTTCCACATACACTTTATATGGAATATAATAATGACATATTTCATGAATATATGTAATATATATGATAAAATAATGACTCCATAATTTTAATTTATTATATTCCCTTCTTTCATTTCATCCATCGAGAAAATGGAAACAACATTCAACAGTACATATTATCAGCAATCTCCAAGAACATTGTATTTCATTTACTATATATAAATTTTATTGATTAATATAAATACATATATAAAGTATATATATAATGATAATAACATGTTATATATTTTTTATATCATAGAACCCTGATAATAGTAAAAGGATTTAAAATACCAAATCAAAACATACCTAAAAATAGATTAGTTATTACCTTAAAAAAATATTAATAATGAATTGTCAATAAAAATTTAACAATTGGGCCTGAGTAAATAATATGTGAGATAATATATAAATAATTGGTTATAAATTTATTTTTAATAAGAATATTTTTTATATAAGAGGTTCAAACGTGTGTGGTGGAAGTCAAGACATAATGTAAGGGAATTTCATCTCAAATTGTCTTCTTTGGGGAATATGTTATGTTATTTGACAATCATATTTTATTAGGTGTATATAAATTGCATCTTATTTTGTATATGATGAATCTATTTTTTCTATTTTTATTTAATTTTTCATTTCATGTTATTATTTATAGGTAATTATGTTTTAAATGATACAAATTTTTTAATGTTTTGATGTTAAAATCTCATTTTTTATCGAGATTCTTTATGATTGAGAATATAATGATGAGAAATTATGATATGCATCTTATGAAAAACATAAATATTAATATACTCTGCATATTTCTTGGGAATACTTGTTTTCCGTCCAATTAATTAACTTTGTGTACTAATGATTCCAAAAAAAAGTTAAGGGAAAACAACTTTATTTATCTCTTCAATTAAATTTTTTTTATTCCATGTCCATGTTTCCAAATAATATTTAAAATAATTTTTTAATAGTATAAAAATATTTTTTTAATTCATTTTTACTGATTTTTACTATTTAGAATAAAATTAAAAGAACTCCTTCTATTATTTTCTGATCAAGGAACTTTTGACTTTTAACCAACAATGTGAAAGAGATATTTTTTTAATAATGTATAGAATGAAAAGAATTTATAGATATCATGACCCAAAAATATTTTAAATAATACTGTATATGTTTCAATGGTTATATTAAAATAAAAGGTTTCGCATAGTGTTTAGTCATTTTTTATTTTTTAAAAGGTGATTTTTAATGTAAAATAATTTTTTTTCCGCAAGAAATATTCCAGGTGATATTTCAAAATAATTTTCAATCTTTGATGAAATACATTGATGTTATATATGATTTTATGGGGATATTATACAATTATAACACTGATTTAATTTCTCTGTAGTCTTAATGTTAATGATGAAAAGATATTTATTGAACTTATTCCTTTCCCATGGGATATAATTTGATGAAATCATTATGAAACCTATTTCTATTCTGTAACATCCCAGGAAAACAAAGGATATGATATCTTCATATTTATTAATTTTTTTGAATTAAATATTAATTTTAATCTAAATGGGATGGTATGTGAGATGGAATACCCGACACACAATAATGGGTTTCTCTGAAATCTTATATTGCACACAAGGTTGAGTCATACTGAAAAATAATAATATAATATTATTTTAAATTGTAGTTAACAACTAGGATTTTTATTAGTGGAAATTAACATAACAATATACAATATAATTATACATGTTTGTAATTTTTTTTTCATTTATCCAATAAAATTTAGAAGCATAAAATTTGAATGAATCCAAATTTAACCATAAACACTCTGATATTCTTTAAAAGTTTGATTTACCGCCTTTTGATGGTGAAAACTTTTTAAATATTTTTTTTTCAAATTTATATGCTCTATTTTACAAAATAATTCAAAAATGACTTTTCATCAACATTATTTATATAGATAGATTACGTAGAAATTTTTTTTAATGTGTATTTAGATTATATATTTACATATTAATCAAATTTTGGTTATTGTACGTAATTTCACTTTGAAATTTCACATAAACAAGTGTCAATCTATTGATAGTTATTATTTCTTAAAAACATGCTATTTGTTTTGATGGCGAGAATTAATTTTAAATTAATTTCTGCCATGTTTGTGTGATGAATTTATTAAAATAGATTCCAGAGGTCCAAATTGTTTAAATTGATAACTTTTTTTTTAGAAATTTTGAATATTTTTATTAGTAAATATTTTATTTACCATGGTTAAAAGGTAAATCTTGAATATAAGGGTAAAAAAGTTTTATTATAATAATATTAAATTAACATAACATGTGTCCTATTCCTATTTTTTGATACATTTCCGACGATCCTCATTCTTGTGTTGATTTTCTGGCCATATGGACCCACATGGGAGTGATAATGACACTTTATATTAATTAATTTAATTTCAGGAGAAAAATAACATAAACATATATATTTTAGTTAAAAATAACATGGGGTTATATAGGTTATCATTTAAACTATAAATATTAATTAAAAATCTAAAAATATTTCTGACATCATGGAATTTTATTTATAATTTTTTGACATCACATAAATACAATTATTTATGACACAATTATGATGTTGTGATTAACTTATTAATGAATCATTTAAATAAAATATAATATAAAATTTAAAAAACTATCCAAAATGTGTCTAATTATTATTGGGTGATTTTATTTAAAAAAAGAGTAATCTCATATTCGAAATTACAGAGTTTTGGACCTTTTGAAACTGAAAATTACTTTATAATAAAATAACATTTTCAAACATTCCTAATGAGTCCCTCATCTAACTTTTGAAAATCCATCATCTATAACCCATTACTCACACCATTGAATCCACTTATCTCGTCCAAAATCTACCCAATTATTATCCCTACATCCTCATATTCCACATATAAACCTTACCTTTGAAATATGTCACTTAAAGGAAGCCTTTTGGTTCAATCCAAAGGGAGTTGTCTGATTTAAAGGTAACATCTTCTCTTAAGTTTGTTTCTTTTATTTTACTTCCCAAACCCCCTAAACTCTCATTATTACATTATTTTATAAAATAATATATTTAATATACTAGGATAATTTTATGAAAAAGATTGAAACTACACATCCACACATATCAATCTAATGGATAGAAACATACTGTTTCTATGGACGGCGAACTACTGCCTCCCGAAACGATGATTGATCATGTATCTATAACTGACTCTCAGGGTGTCCATTATGGTAGAACTATATTTAAATTTTATATGTATTATGGTTATGTTTTATCTACGATCCTGTATTTTTCATTTATAGCATACCTTTATGGTTTCTATAATGAATAAATAGGATAATTTAATATGAGGAAGTGCGGACTATCGCCCCCTCAAAGTTATATAACTATTTCATGCCATACGTGGGAAATATAAAATATATAGTTAATGAAATTATATATCATATTATACTTTGTTTATAATATACCTATTTATCATTTGGTTTTCATTACATTTAAAATTAATAAAGATAAATGGAAGTAGCATTCAATTGTATGTACGTCTAACTGTATCCATGAACGATACATTCCGTTTTCATATATCCAAATTATATAGACATTTAAAAATACATATATAATGGATATATATGATATATCTGATATATAAATCAGGCATATCATTCTATAGATAATGTAATTTTTACCTCATGGACAATTTATAATTATAACAAGTTCATATTTATCTCATGTTCCGAACATCCAAAAAATGTCTGATATGATCTATAATAATTAACTAATTGTTATAGAATGAAAATAATTGATATTAAAGGATTAATAAAATTGAATTTTTTTTATCCAAGTAAAAATTAACTTATGTTTATTATTCTGTAAATTGATGAACGAACAGGTCATGTCGGACACGAGATAAGGGACATCATCTCAATTTACTTTCATTGAGGCATGTTTTTGATAAGATACACCTCCTAGTTATATATGGAATGTAATAAACACATTTGAATTTTAATATCCATCGATGTATTATTTTTTCATAAGAATAATTTTACTAAATGTTAAATGGAATGTTTTTATCATTTGCATCAACGATGACCACTCTACCACCGTAATCGTTACATGAATTCCTCAATAAGAATTAATGTATTTAAAAGGAAATGAAAAAATTTAATATTTTTTGGGGTGTACTGATATTAAAAATGTTTTATGAGATGGATATATTATTTCAATATATTAAAATTATTTTTTATGATTGAAAATGAATTGTTATTAGTGAAATGATTATATTTTCAATATTTTATGTGTTATGATTTTATAATGGTTCTTGGACATTTGACGGGTGGTTACGCGATAAATCAAATTATGGGTGGTGTCTTGATAAACCATGCTGGGTGGTTATGTTATAACAACCAATTCATTGGGTATGAAAATAGTTTGTATGCCTATTCCATTACGTGATATGTTTGGAAGACAACTGGGTGGTTATTCAATTTAATTATGATTCTGACCCACGATATTGTTACATGTTATGTGTCCTTTCTCGGCATTTTATGGTAATATTTTGGTCACAATGTTTTATGAAATGATCTTTTATTTAGTGATGAGTATTTTCTACTTCATAGTGGGGAAAAGTTCTAATTATAATATCATATTCATGTATTACTTTTTGTTTTGAAAGACTAACAGTTTTCTTCATTGTGTATCCCTTACGGAGATTTTTTATGCTCATCCCAAGTTTTTTTAAAAATTCACATGACATAATAAAGAATATGGTCACGGTTGGGATATAGGAATAATCATGATTTCTAAAATAAAGATATTTATATGTCTCTTTTTTCATGAGATTTTATTTCATGAAGAAAATTATAATGAGTAGATGTGTCTACATGTAATATTGAAATATATATATATATATATATGTTATTACCTAATTCTAAACATCTCTAAACGTTAAAAGATCCTCAATCTGAATTATTAACATTATTCAGGATTATGTAATTTTTAAGTTCAGTTCCTTGTAGTTTCTTGAAGAGGTTATTTTATACATCTTTAGGAGTTATTATATTGTTAAATTAATATCCATAAATTAATTTAGGGTAAGATTGAAATTATATAGCATTACACATTACCATTTTTCTTTGCCTATGATATTTCTATGTTTAGAATGGTTTTCAGTAGAAGAAACATTGTATCAAAGTTGGGAAGGAATACAGAGGGGAATAACCATCCAAATCAACAACTTGAGATGGTTAGAATTAGAACTAAACAGTTTTTCACAGAGATGGAATAATTTAATTAGGATATAAACGGTGGTGGTATCCATGCATGAGATCAGCGAGATCAACCATAGAGGAACATGTCCTTCATGGATCATTTCATGAGGTAACATCCCCCATCATTCAGAGGATTTTCTGACCCTGATCAATCAGAAGGGTGAATCAAATCACTGGAAATGATTTTCAATGTCATGGGTTGTACAAAAAATCAAAATTTTAGTCATGTTTTTTACCATTTTGGAAGTGAAGTCGATCAGTGGTGGTCGATGTTGAAAAATATCAGGGATAGTGAAGAGTTCCATACACTTGGTTGTGATGAATTTAAAGGTATGTTTCTTGAAAAATATTCTCCAAAGGTGGTTTGATAGAGGATGGAAAAATCTCTTGGAATTGAGGAAGGCGGATGGTTCAGTGGATGCTTATGAAGTAAAGTTCACTCGACTAGCAAGGTATGGTCCAAATTTCATATGTGGTCTTAATAGTAAGATTAGTCAATTTTACTCAGGACTGAATCTGTGATATTGATGACCATTAGCCTTTTGTGAATTTAAAAGATATGAGAAACATGTTAGATTTGTTGAGATGGTTGAAAAGGAGTTTTCTAATGATCTGGTGTTCTACGAGAGAAAACAAAAAAGAGGTCAAGTTGGCAGGAAAGGGTAAATAATTCATAAAAGAAGCCTGGAGGTAATAAAATTAAATATCCATCTTTGGAAAAGTGTGGTAAAAAGCATCCTGGTGAATGTTTTTCAAGGTCTGCAATGTTCTTCCACTGTGGTAAGTCTTGTAATATTTCTAGTAATTTTACGGAAGATGATTAAACAAACAATGAAAAGGCATCGATATGGTGTTATAATTGCAATGAAATGGGTCATTATACAAACATGTTTCCAAAAAGGAACTAAACTGAGGGAAAGAATCCTGAATACAATTAGAAAAGGGAGGTGAAATCCTTTGCAACTACTTTTTTAGATGTTGGTCCATCAAATGAAGTAGTATCAGGAACACTGTCTTTTTATTTAGATTATGCTAATGTGTTTTTTGAATCAATGTCTAAAAATTATTTCATTTTTTAGAATTTTTCTAGTAAATTTGTTGTTCCATCTCAATATATGAATCATAAACATATGGTGAAAACACTGGGAGGAAATGTTTAGGCAAAATAAATTATAAGAATCTTTTTTTCCTTGTGTGTGGAAAAAATATACTTGCATACCTTATTGGTTTTCCCTTAGTAGATTTTGAATTAATTTTTTGGCATAGATTTACTTTACATTTGTTATGCTTAGAATGACTACAACGCTTAAGAGGGTTATTTTCATAAATAATTTCAGTTTTTGTTCAATAATGAACCCTATGTTTTGATAACATATCCGAAAGCTGAGAAACTAGTAAATAATAGAAAGGAATTTTACCTTGAACATATTGTTTAAAACAAATACTCTATTCATATTAATTATGTTTTAGTGATAAATGAGTATCCGTGTGATTTTCCTAATGAGTTTTCTGGTGTAATACATAATTGGGAAGTTGAATATATTATTGACTTAGTAATTGATGTTAATCCAATTTCAAAACCCCTTATCGAATGGCTCAAATTTAAATTTTATAATTAATGAAGAAATTTCTTGAGTTATTAGATAATGGTTTCATTTTACCAAGATCATCACCATGGGGTGCTTCTATCATGTTTGTTTCAATGAAATATTTGTTCAATGAGACTTTTCATTAATTATAGAGCATCCAATAACATCACTCTTAAGAACACATATCTTTTTCCTCATATCGTGGATTTGATTAGTCAGCTCTAGGGATCTGTGTATTTTTTGATGATTGACATAAGGTTGATGTACCATCAATTGAATGTAATGGATGTAGAAATTCTAATGTCCGCATTGTGTATTATATGTTTCCATTATGAATTTGTAGTTACGTCTTTTGGTTTGACCAATTAATATACTATATTCATGGATCTTGTGAATAAACTTTCACGTGAGTTCTTGGATGTGTTTTTTATGTGTTTATTGACGGTATTTTGGTTTATTCTAAAATAAATGAAGAACACAAAAGTCATTTAAGGGTTTTCTTTAAAACATTAAATGAAAATATAATGTATAGTAAATTTAAAAGGTGTGTGTTTTGGTTACAAAAAGATTTTTTCCATGGTTACATTATCTCAAAAAATGGCATAACTGTAGATTCCGCTAAAACAAAAGTTGTTGAAGAATGGCCAAGACCCAAAAAATATAACTGAGATCCATATATTTCTTGGTTTAGTAGGTTATTACCGATGGATTTTTAAATCATTTTAAATTTATCTAGCCCAATGATTATGTTAACTCAAAATTGTGTTAAGTTTATTTGGAAGAACGAATGTAAAGATTGGATTCAAGAATTGAAAAGAGGATTGATGAATTCTCTAGTTTGGGAACTACCATCCAGAAATGGTGATTTTTTTATCTACAATGATTCTTCGTTGAAAGGACTTTTTGTGTCTTAATACATAATTATCAGGTAATTTATTATGCTTCATGTTAGTTGAAACCACATGAGTAAAATTACCATTCACATGATATGGAATTTTCTACTATAATTTTTGCTTTATATTTTTGGAGGCATCATCTATATGAAGTAAAATGAGAAATATATACAGACCACAAAATTTTGATGTTTATATTTACATAGAAGGAATTAAACATGACACATAAGATATTGTTAGAATTAATTAAGTATTATGATTGCACAGTCCATTACAATATGGGAAAGGAAAATATATTGGATGATGATTTGAGTGGAATAAGTAACGAAACCTCATCATTTATACATTTAGAATGAGATACTTTGGTTTTTTAATGGAATAATTTACGATTATAATTTTCTGGTGCATGATAATCCTCTATTTTGTTTTACGTTGTAGTACAGTCTTCTCGATAAGGAAGTATTAAAAAAGCACAAAAAGATGAAAACAAGTTGTAGAAAAATGTAGAATTGGAATAGAAGGGTCAATAACCTATGATTAATACTGATAGAGACCATGATTCTTGTTTTTAATGGAGATTATGTGTGCCTTGTGATTCACAGTTGAATAAGGGTTGTTATGTGAAGCTCATTGTTTTCTGTTTTAAGTTCACCCTAGATGTACTAATATGTACATAGATCTTTAAGAGTATTACTAGTGATATGGAATGAAAAACGATATTTTTTACATTACTGGTATGTGTCTGAATTTTCAATATGTTAAAGAAGAGTGGCAGTTACCAAATGGGATGCTTCAGTTTTTACTTGTTTCAGAGTGGAAATGGGAAAATATATCCACGGAATTTGTTGTGGGATTACCAAAGACATCTCAAGGATACAATAAGAGCTGGTTTATTGTTTATTGATAGACTAAATTTTCTTATTTCATTCCTATATGTGATACTTTGTCTCTAGACCGACTTTCTCGGTTGTTTGTTCAAGAGATAGTCAGGTTACATGGAGTCCCCCTCTCCATTTAATCTGATCATGATCCCAGGTTCACTTATATCTTTTGGAAAGGCTATCAAAAGTCGTTGGGTATTAAATTAATTTTTAGTATATATTTTCATCCTCAATTATGGGGGCAGTCAGAATAAAAAATTAAGTCTTTAGAAGATATTCAACGTGCTTCATAAATGGATTACCAGGGAAGTTTGGAGAAACATCTTTATTTGGTTGAATTTTCTTATAATAACAGTTTCCATTCCATTATAAATATGGAACCATTTAAGACATTATATGTAAAGCAGTGTTGAACTCCATATTATTGGGATAAAGTAGGTGAAAGAAAACATATGGGACTGGAATTAGTAGATGACATGGTAGTTAATCTTCGGTTGATTCAGAAGCACATGAGAACATATTAGAGCATGTAGAAAAGTTATGTGGATAACCACAGGAAGGATCACTCTGTTGAGGTAGGTGATCATGTCTCTCAATGTTTCTCCATAGAAAAGTCTGATGTGCTTTGGAATGAAGGTAAAGTTGAGTCTTAGGTTAGTTGGACCCTATGAAATCTTTGAGAATGTTGGATCAGTTGCCTATAGTGTGGCTTTAGCTCCAATTTTATCAATAGTACACAATTTTTTTCATGTTTTATTATTGGGAAAGAATATTCCAGATCCATATCATGTTTTGTGTCTAGATATAGTTCAGTTGGGATAAAATATTTCTTATTAGGAACAAGCAGTCAATATTCTTTACTAAAGAGATAAAGTGTTGCAGAATAAGGTAATTCATCTAGTATAGGTTTTATGGGAAAACCATATAGTTAAAGTGGCAACGTGGGAATTTAAAAATGGGGGAAGAGTGTAACATCCCAAGTAAAGAAAGTATATGATATTTCCTTAGTTATTAATATTTATGAATTATATATAATTTTTACTTTAAATGGGATGCAATGTTAGATGGCGTACCTGGCACACAACAACGGGTTTCTTTGAAATCTTATGTTTCACTCAAGGCTGAGTCATACAAAAAATTAATAATATAATATTATTTTAAATGGTAGTTAACACAGAGACATTTTATTGGAATGAATGAACATGAATAACTACAATATTATTATACATGTTTGTTAAATATTTTTACATTTATACAGTAAAATATAGACGCCTAAAATGTGAATTAATCCAATTTTAAGAATAAACACTCTAATATTATTTAAAAGGCTGATTAACCGCCATTTATGGAGAATTATATTTAAATATAGTTTTTTCACATTTATATTTTATATTTATCAATATAATATTCATCTTTTGAATCTTGAATTCATAATTTACATTGCATGAAATTTTGGTATTTTTCTGATAAATTTCATTTTTTAACGAATAGTGAAAAATAATACATTTTAATTAAATAATTCAATTTAATATACTTTTTTATATAGTTATATTATCTATATAATTGGGTTTAAAGATTAATTAGTTTATATTTTAAACAATTAATTCAATTTTGGTCATTGGAAGTAATTTCACATTGAAATTGGACATAAAGAAGAGTCAATCTTTTGATTGTTATTATTTCATAAAAAAACAATCATTTGTTTTGACAATGGGAATTAATTTTTAAAAAAATTCTGCCATTTAGGTTTTTTGAATTTGAAAAAATTTCTTCCTTATTTGGAACCATTAGGTTCAAATTGTGTTAATAGTTAACTTCTATTTTTAGACATTATTAATATATTTACTTCAGTAAATATTTTTATTTACCATGGTTAAAGGGTAAATCTAGTAAATAAGGGTAAAAAAACATTAATATAAAAATATTAAATCACCCTAAAATGTGTCCAATTACTATTGGGTGATATATTTCCGACCATAGGAATCCTTGGGTCGATTTTTGGTCCCCATGGAGCCACTTGGGAGTGATAATGACACTTTATATTAATTAATTTAAAATAAGGACAAAAATGACAGAAACATATATCTTTTAGTAAATCAATTTTTACCTAGGTTTATATAAGCTATAATTTATAATAAAAATATTAATTAGAAAACAAATATGATTTCACATGTCATGGTATTTTATGTATAATTTTTTGACCTAAAATAAATAAAATAATTTATGCAAAAATAATGATGTAGTTGTTACCTTATTAAGGAATGATTTAAATAAATGAGATTATAAAATTAAAAAAACTATCCATAACTTTTCCAATTATTATTGGATGATTTTATTTCGAAAAATAGTAATCTTATCTGTGAAATTATTAAGTTTTAGACCTTTTTAAACTGAGAATCAGTTTATAATAAACTAATATTTTCAAACATTCCTAAGGAGCCCCTCCTCTCCCTAATAACAATCCGTCATATATAACCCATTACAAACACATATAATTACCCTGGTCTCAACCTTAATCTATAAAATTATGCTACCAACATCCCTATCTTACTTCTAGAAGCCTTACCTTATTTAGAAGGCACTTTGAGGAAGGATTTTGGTTCAAACCAAAAAGAGTTGCCCAATTTAAAGGTAACGTATTCTCTTAAGACTTTTCTTTTATTTTATGTATCCAGCCCCCTAAAATATATTTATTATTTCATTTTATAAATACCAGTATCCCACATATAATATGTTTTTTATGAGATGGATTTTAACTACACCTCCAAACACCTCCATCTCATGGATACGAACATACTGTGTCTGCGGATGGTGAACTACTGCCTCACGAAACGATAATTTTTCAAATATCACCAACCTCCTCTCATGATGGAAATTATTATGGAACTATATTTATATATGATATTTATGATATTTATTTTTTCTATATTCTTTTGTATATTTCATTTATAGAATAACATTATGGTTTCTATAGTGGGTAAATACGTTAATATCATTTGAGGAAGTGTGGACTACTTCCCCCTAAAAGTATTATGAATTGTTCATTCCATGTGTGGGACATATAAAGGATGGAGTTAATTAAATTATATATGTTATTATACGGGAATTATAATATACCTATGTATAATTTTGTTTTCATCCCTTTTTAAATGAAAAAATGAAATGGAAGTAGCGTTAATTCGTGTGTACGACTCACCGTCTCCATGAACGGTGCATTTCATTTTCCTATATAAAAATTATATGTACTATTATAAAAACATATATACTAATTTTATATGATATATATGATATATAGATCATGAATATCATTCTATATATAATGGAATTTCTACCACATGATTAATTTATAATAGTAACAAGTTCATTTTTAACTCATGTTCTGAACATCTAAAAAATTTCCAATATGAACTCAAATAATTAAAAAAACATTATAGAAAGGTAATATGTGATAAAAAAGGAATAATAAAAATAAAAATGGATCTCAAGAAAGTAGAAATTAAATTATTATTATTTTTTAGGAAATTAATGAACGAACGGGTCATGTCGGACATGAGGTATGGGACTTCGCATCAATCTCCTTTCATTGGGGAACATTTTCATAATATACACCTACTTCAGTTATACTATCACGACCCATCCTTGGGTCCCATGTTGTGAATACCCCAAGACCACCTTCCATAGGCTAGGGGCTGGCGACTAGCACCAAGGTCGTAAAACCTGATGAAATGGAAGGCATTTCCTCTATATAAGAAAACTAACACCACAGAGTACAGAAGTCGAAGTAAATACTAAGTAAAATGAGTAAAAATGTAAGTGATGGAAAGTAAATGGTCCAGAATAAAAACCCAATCGAAATTAATGTACAAATTAAAAGAACTTACAACAATAGAAATTAAATCAACAACTCTGAGGCGACCTGCGGAAATCCCACCTAAAGGGTGGGTACATATAGTCTCCTCATCTCCTCGGTCCGGTCGTCCGCTCCGTGTACGTCCCGCCAGGTGGTCCACCTCCGGGTACCGTCCAGCTCCATGAGCCTCCACCTAGATCAGTGTTGTCCATCATCTGCATCCAACACAATTTAGTGTGGGCATAGCCCATGCAGGGGTGAGTATATGATACTCAGTAGGGACCCCGAGACCCCAGAAGGTCTCTCAGAATTCACGAAGGATAAACCACAAAGGGAAATACAATCACGAAGTATCAATAACACTAATTATGTATATCACCATACATATACCAAAGTCACCAGTTACAAGTCGTCTCCAACTCCCAAGCACCACACAGTCCACAAAGGGAAGCACAACCCAATCCACAAAGGATAGCTCAACAAAGTCCACACAGGAAAAACACAAACCAGTCCACAAAGGAAAGAAAGCCAATCGCATCGATGAAATGATTGAGAATCAAGACTCATCTTACACAGGTATACACTTCATAAGGCAATAGAGATGATCAGATGTAGCCACTAAATCATCTAAGCTATCGGACCAACATAGGATACAAGACCAGCTAAGTTGTCGGACCCACTAAGGATACAAGACAAGCTACTCTACCGGACCCACATAGAATACAAGTACAGAGTCAAATAATGTCGGACCCACATAGGATACAAGAACAATAGTCATCTCCGTCAAACCCACGGAGGATCCCAGTATTGTCATCATCGCTGCCGAACCCACGGAGGATCCATGTACCATCGTCCTCGCTGTCGAACCCACAGAGGATCCAAGTGCAGTCGTCATCGTTGCAGTCGCAACCAGCTCTAGGGTTCCGCACATAGCACCTCGATTCTAGGAGGGTCTTCTCCATGAGCCAAGGTGTCAATACATCAACTTTTATGAAGTCTAGAGTTGATGTGTCCCCAATTTTCATCTTGTCGAAAGAAACTCAATGTGACAGATGACACATCAATCAGACACCCAGTCTAAGAGTTATTAGCTTTTTCATCCAAGGGGCCCGGTTGGTTTTTATGTTAAAACCAACAAAACCATACTAAAGCTGCATCCAAAACGTGAGTGGATTAAGCTAAAATTACCTTCTCACTAATAGGAATCTCACAAAGTCGACGGTACGTCAATCGGACGTCTGAAGCTCATGTTATAAGCGTTTCCTCTCTGAGGGCCCGATTGGTTTCTTGTTCGAACCAACCGGGCCGTACACAAAGTTCCACAAAACATTATGTGTAATATACCAAAACGACTGTCTCGATCCAAGGATCCTAATTGAACTGATGGTGCATTGGTCAGAGGTCGGTAGCCCATGTTATGGGTGTTCGAACGGATCTGTCCGTTAGTAGGGGTTCGGGCCCGATTCGACCCGGCCCAATACCCCCTAGGTCGGCCTGAACTGAGTCGACCCGACCCGGGTCCGAGTCTAGCCCGTTAGGGTGCGGCCCGGCCCAGCCCAACGAGCGTGGCTCAGCCCGACCCGATGTGGGGGTACGGTCCGGCCCGGTGCAGGTGGCCCGGTCGGCCCGCCCAGCCCGGTGCGGGCGCCCATGCGATAAGCGGACGCGGAAGGGGGGGGGGGCGCCACCCCCCTGTTTTACCGAATCGGCGGACCCATGGGGTCCGCCCTAATTAGATGTTGGGGGTTCCAAACCACATGTCTTCTTGAAAACGGCCGACTATTTTGACCGGTCGGTCAGCTACAGCAGGATCCCCGCGGGTCCCGCCTCTTAATGTGCCGGTGGCCGGTGGAATCCGGCTGCCCCCCTTGCCGAACCGCCGCAGCCAAAGGAAGCAACTCTTTCCCATCCGGTGTGGTGCAGCGGCGCCACACCCCTCTTCCGTGGCCCGATCTTGGTCGCGGACTCCCTCGATTTCACCGGTGCGGAGCAACGGCACCGCGCTCCTTCGTCGCGGCCCGCTCCTGTCACAGTTCTCTCATTCCCACATGCTACAACGACACCGTGTCGCCTCCGTTTTGAGTCACGAAGATAATCAACATTAAAAGGGGAGGAGGATCGGTGGTGTTTGTGCTTTCCAACCTCATTCCATTTTTTTGATAACAATCGGCCAATAATTAAGAAAGAACGTCAAATTAATCTTGAATGTAAAATCAAACCCTACCTCGACAGGGAAGACGACCGTCGGCATCGCAGTACACAGCATCGCAGAGAAGAGGATCGTAGGTGTCGCGGTACATGGTGTCACAAAGAAGAGGATTTGGGGGAGCATCTTTGGTCTTTGAGGAACCAATGTTCTTCGTCGTTCTTCGTCGGAGGTCGTTGTTCTTCGTCCAAAGCTCAAGAGTTTAACCCATGTTCTTTCCTTCACCAACGATGCTCTCCCAAAATTAAATAATAGGTTCCACCTGTTATTTAATTCCACAAGTAAAGAATCACTCCTGTAATTAATTCAGGAAGGGAGAGTGAAGGTTCCCTTTTAATTAAACGTGTTGGCTGTTAAATTAAAAAGCGGAAAGGATGAGGTTCCTCCTTAAATTATGAGTTGACATAATTTAATGATTTTAGGTGACATTAAAAAGGAGGTTTTTATAATAAATACGGTGTTTACTAATGGGTTTAGAGTTAACTAAATGGTGGGGATTGTGTGGGACCCACCACTCTTAAATCCACATTTTGTTAGTTAAGTGGTTGTGGGCCCCACCATTATCTACCCATGGGAGGAAAAAACTCCTCCTGAAATAAAAATTGTGCTAAATATTTTTTATTTATTCCTCAAACAAACCCCCAGAAATTATCTTCTCATCTTTCATGAATGCATCTGCGGTATGTGTCCCTTTAAGAAATTACCAGAGATGTGAGTCCATCGGTTCCCTCAGGTTTCAATTCTGAGCACCGGTTCAAAAGTTAGAAAAACCCACTCGTTAGTTCACTGAACGTACAGGAGCTAAAC
Source organism: Viscum album (assembly GCA_963277665.1). NCBI lineage: Eukaryota > Viridiplantae > Streptophyta > Magnoliopsida > Santalales > Viscaceae > Viscum > Viscum album. The sequence continues at coordinate 1,153,833,434 of OY728126.1, forward strand.
ATCAAAAATTTATTTCAGGCACACCGGGCCTCAGAATCATGCGCTGTCAGAAACTGCGTACTCGTAAAATTCCAAAGTATTTAAAAAAAATCATTGAAATTTCTGGGTCTTTACATTACTCCCACCTCAAGGCTTTACGTCCCCATAAAGCAACAACAAAAACTAGGGGAACAAATGAGGGTATTGAGCACGCATCTGAGCCTCCTACTCCCATGTGCTCTCCTAGAGGTTCCCGTGCTGCCAACGAATGTGCACTAGAGTTATCGACAGTCCACGTAAGATCTGTTCCTATCGATCCTCGATCTCCACCAGGACCTCCACAAAAGTTGCCCCATCATCGATGTCCAGCTCCCCGTAATAAATGATATGCATCTGGTCGTGCATGTATCTCCTCACCTGAGATACGTGGATGACGTCGTGCACCCGGTGCAACTGAGGTGGAAGGTCCAGGTGGTAAGTGTAACAACCCAAGATTTTATGAGAATTATTCATTTTAATTTCATTCATGTCTTGTGTGGTACACTACACTAAAATTAGCTTGTGATATATGCAACACCATATGTTCATACAGTATATGCAACACTATTCTTTCCTCATGTTACACACAATTTCATGTTCTTTTTGTAGAAACTATTCTAATGAACATTATATATAGATTTTGTTTAATGAATAAATGAAATAAGTTTTGATTATGTTATATGCAACACCAAAACAGAGCATTAACTACACACATCCCTGACTTGGCTTGCATTACATGCAATAAAGACCTTCCTCGATAGCATGTGTAGTACGCAATACCGAGTTTCACTAAATGAGATATTATTATAATATTATTATGAACTAGCCGTTATGAGTAGTCATAGCCATTTTTTGAAATTTTATAAATTTTATCTTTCAAAATGGACTTCATTTTTGGATTCAGAATATCAAAATTAGCCTATGGTGAATTTTTGGTATTTTTCTGAAAACTTTCAATTTTTGATGTATAGTGAAAACACTGGGTTACTATTTAAAAACCGACTTTTGATTTAAATAATTATTTATTTTATTTAAATTTATTTTAGGTAATAATTGATACATAATACCTATATATGTTCAATTAAATTCATTGGAGTCATTTTATAATGATTTTTGATATATAAAAAATTTATTGAACTTTTCACCGTCTTTTACCCACCTCCTAGGAGAATTTGTAAATTACCATAAAACATAATTTTACCACTTCTGTGAGTGGAATTTAGAAAATCTTAGAGACACGGTTAATATCAATGACTAAAATTTGGTTTAGTGAGATGAAAATAATTTTTGGTGTATAGTAACTTTTTACTTTTATTTACCACGATTAAAAGTAAATATGGTAATTAAATGTAAAAATGATATAATTATTACCCTAACACATGTCATAATTATTTTTTATAAGTTTAATTCGACCAAAAACAACTCTAGTAATAATATATGACCATTTAGGTCCACTTGTATTAGATAAGGACATTTATTATTAATTTATTTAAAGAAGGGTTAAAATAGTTAAAATCAATGTTTAATAACTAAATTATTTTTAATATAGATCTATACAGAAGATAAATTCTAATATAAATATTAATTATAATGATAAAAGGATTAAGTACATAATGGAATTTTTTTTATAATTTTTATAAATTATATAATTTAATTTATTTATTACACAATGATGATGTAGTAATTAACTTATTAATGTAATATTAACAAAATTGATGTTATAAATAAACAAATAAATGTAATTTTAGACTTCTTATGAATTACAATAATTTTATAGGTTAATATGACATGTTAGTATTTTTTTAATTATGATTTTTCGAACTAATCATTCTGTTATGATTTTCAAAAAAATCAATTACCAAATAGTGTCAAAATTGACATAAAATAGTTTTTAAAATAAATAATATATTAATAATTTTTATTTTATTCCTAAAAATATAAGGTTCTTCCAAATGACTTTGATAAGGATATATATATTAATAATGAACCACTTGGGTTTCTTTTGGCTTATTATGGTAAGTTTATTATCCATATAGTGTAAGAAATTAAGAAGACAATGTATAATTTAAATTATTTAACTTAGAGTTAAATATAAATGATAAGGTAATAATTGTAACCTAAACTTTTCTAAAATATATTTTTTGATAGGATTTAGACACATCCCCACTTTAGCTTCGAAGTAAATAAATTTGGAGCTATTATAAACCGAATATGACTTTATTATAAAATAATATTTTGAGTTTTTCCAAAGGTGCCTCTCTCCTCACGTATAAAAAGGGCACCCCTTCCCTCTTCTCTTCACCCCTTTTGAGGCTTGAATCTCGTCCAACCCCTTCCTATTTATCTTCTCATATTCCCTAGAAACATTCTTTAGGTTCTGGTCTTCTCAAAAGACAAACTCTACTTCCTAATGAGAAGGCTTAAAGGAGGTGCGTCGAAGAAGAGGTAATCTTTTCTTTCGATTCTCTCAAGTTTCTTTCTTCATAAACTTCCTCTTATTTAGTTGTTTCATTATAATATAATAACATCAGTATCACTAATATAATGATATGTTATTAGGAAAATTAAACAACCTTATTTCATCTTCTATCCATACTACGAAAAACAAAATCACCACGCTTGCGTACGTACGGAATACCGTCTCCATACCGTTGTTTAATCATTTTTTCCACCACCACCTTACATGGATGGGTATAATGGTTTAAATAAATAAATATATATGGTTATTGTAATATGATATTGATTTTATAATATTATACATAAACTTCAATAAATTAAATGATCATGGGAATGATATCATCGCTCGTGCATACGTACGGACTACCGTCTCCACGAACACGATGAGATTCATTTTCCATGATTAACCATTCAAGAATGATTATAAAGTATATATAATGAATAATAATGAAATATATGACATAATTAAGCTACTATATTTATGTATCCAAATATATATATATATTTCATCTACTTACTTCCATTCAAGTTAATAAGGAAAAGAAAACAGTGTTCATGCGTACGTACGGCCTACCGTCTCCATGAACGGTGTATTTCATTTCATTTATCTATATCTATTATATATATATAATGAATATATATGATATATATATCATTATTTACATTCTGGAAATAATTAAATAATGATATATGTAGTAATAATATCAAGAACAACAAGTCCAAAGACGTACGATAGATAAAACATTTTACTCAAAACACTGCTTTAACATGAAATTTACAAAAGAAAGGGTAATATAAAGTCATAAGTGAACCATATATGATATCATATCAATTAATATAATTCTTTAATAAGTCAATGACATTATTTAAATCATTATAGAGGAGTTTTGGATACTTACGAAGCATATTGGACCAAAGGTAAGGGATAACTATTCTAATCTCATTCTTATCCGAGATTGTTATTCGTAAGTATTTACTAGGGTTATTCTTATCATCCATGTCCATGTTTTCTAAAAGTGTTTTATGTATATTTAAATTCCATTTTAACCATTTTTTACTTTTACCATGTGTTATGGAAGGAATCATTCTTTCGTTTACCATATAAGGAACTTTTTGACTTTTCCGACAAAAGTACGAGGACATTGTTTTTTTACTTATACGGTATGAATGGATTTTTATGTTTTCATAACAAATTATTTTTATGAACCTTACTCTAAATTATTTCAGGACTATTTTCCACAAAATCATTTTCTTTTAAAATTTCATGGCATTTTGTGAAAAGAAAATGATTTTGAATAAGAAAGGATATTTTCCTCAAGAATTCATTTCAACTATTTTATCAAAACCATTTTCCATCTAAGATTGAATTATTTCATATGTGTATGTTTCAAGTATAATGTCTCTATGATTTAAATGATTTCACTTTTCTTATGATGAAATGATATCTATTTGTTTTATATGGATTATGTTATAATGGGATGATGGTCATGAAACCCATTTTAATTCTTTGGGTTATGATGAATGATTTATGTTTATGTTGGGGAACAAGTAAGAATGATTTCATTATGATATGGTTGGTTCCTATATATACCTACAATGAATTGGGTAATTATTTATATCTAATGAGATTGACATGGATGGAATGGTAAGTTAATCCAGTTCAATAATACAGGACTCGAACGAGGAATGAACTCGATTCAGAAAAGGGACTTTGTCATCTAACATGGTCTTGGAAGCAATGCCTTGGCAACATTGGAAATCATATCATGTGCTTAATAGATGCCAAAATTACATGTTTTATTACCATTATAGTTTATCATGATTAATGTTCCTTTATGATCTATTCCTTGTGTACTTCTCAGATTTATGTCCTTGCTCATGATTTAGATGTTTAGATTTTATGTTCATGTTTTTTCATTAAATTTTTATGGATTGTTTTACGTTCTCTATGCTTACCCTTACTGAGCATTTGAGCTCACCCTTTATATTTTTTCTTTTCCCCAGGATTTAAAGAATAGTTTTAGATAAGAAAACAAAATGGGATGATCTTTATGGGAGATGTTGAAGATCTTTCACCATGATTAGAAGATTATTTTCTGAGTTTCCAAAGACACTAAACTATTACGGTCCTTGTGCGTTTTTTTCATTATGTATTAAGTATTCTGCAAAATTAATGTTATTTCCATGTATGTAAAGTTTGGGTATGTACAGTTGGTATCAGAGTAAAGGTTTAGTTGAACTTTGGAAACTAGGATGCAAAAACATTAGTGAGATCCCTAGAGATGTTTCTAAGGTATGTCTAGGGATGTCCCTAAGGTTAAGTATATTTATAGGTTATAGTCCTAGAATTATGGTATCGATCTTACAATTTAACTTAAGATGTTAGATATGGAAGGTAATCCCCCTTTATTGTGTTTTTTTACCTAGCATGATTTTTTCCTCTCACACCATTCTTTTTGGGTTTTTGTAAATGGATAGAAACAAGAAGATTCCTGATAATGGAGAATATGATGGGCAATGGAATGATATTATTCATGATCAATAAAATGAAATGGGATTTTGAAGGTGAAACATCGTTATTATGACTAATCATAAATCTCATAATATGATCAATAATCTCAACTTTGTAAAGTTTCCCGACTTAGATAATAAAAGAAAGATGGAGTTTCAAGATGATCATAGGGGAATGAAAGATCAATTTCCCTCATGTAAATCATGTGGGAATAGTAATCAGGGAGATTGTTTAAAAGGAACTGGAAGATGCTTTGGGTGTGGAAAAGAAGGACACAAAGTCAGTAAGAGCAAAGGAAAAGGTTCAGTTAACACCATGGACAAGGATAATGGTATTTCTACGACATCAGCAATGATTAAATGTTTTCTATTCGGGATGTATGGGCATTATTCAATCGAATACAAAAGGGATAATCTCATGAAGTGAATCAGCATTGTCATATGGTTAGTATTTATGTTAATGATGATGAAGAGACTACAAATGATATATGAGATTAAAGAAATGATGATGCTCAGTCAGTGGTTTAATTAGGTAGTGGCATGAGTTATGTTTATCAGGAGTTATGTTGTATAGGTAATGGTACTATGGAATAAAGACACATATAAGGATTGTTACACTATTGTTTTTTCTAAAGTATTTGAATGTATATGTTGAATGGTAGCGGTAAACATGAAAGGTTATTCAGATATTTTTTTTGAAAGTATATGATATGCGCATAATGATGGGATAAGGAGATAATGAGATGTTTGATAGTATTCATGAGCTCATGATTGATATAAGGACTAAGTGATATCATGGTTTGAGTATATAGAGTTTTTGGGATTTTTGTATGTGCAAATAGTTAACTTTTGACAGCATTCATGTTTTCACTAAGGTTTAATGGGTATTCATTTTTCAAGAGAATACATTATTTAGGTATTCACATGATTGGAATGTGACCAACAAGATATATGAGGGACAAATGATGGTATTCACGTGCTTGTTATATGTCCTTTTTAGTAATCGTTCCCTTTATACTATGTGTTTAGAAAGAAGTATTTTGGATAAGCCAAAAGATTTGAATGGATTATGTGGGACATCAGATAGTATCATTTAAGGCTAGAAATTTTTGTTATAATAGTGTTGTTTGAGAAAAAGGATAACCTACAGGACGAGTGTCAACCCATCGCATCAGACAAGGTTGCGAGAATTGAACCCACAACCGAAGTGCGACATGCCATTATCGCCTACCACGGGCCTACAGGAAGTCCCCGGTTAGTATAAATGTGTTTTAATTTATTATGTTGTATGATATTGGAAGTATAAATCCATTATAGGAACCAAATATGATTAATCTCACTATAGATGGACTTATGTATATTTGATAACTTTTTCTAATCTTTTGTTTGAGACAGATGGAATGACCCAACATTCTATCACTCGATCTACTAACACATCGTGAATGACAAATTCAACTTCATTTCATTAAGAGATGAAGTGGAAATTGTCCAAGGAACGACCAATGGTGATATTATACCAAAATCATGTAAGTATTTCTTCTAATTCAAAATTTTCAACTTTTGGGAAATGATATTGAATACCAAAAATGTTATCATAGTGACCTTATATCCGATTAATCAAATGGTACCTTAGATCATCACAAATTTATGGCTTTGTGATTGTTGGATTTTTCATAGCCATGTTCTCTACTACTCTCCATCAGAACTTGATGGTTAGATTTTTCTTCCATATCCATATTTCCACCTATGTTCTCCTATGTGGAAACCAAGTGATTAGTTAATCTGGGTAACCATTACATTTCATACATCCCTTTTTATATTGATGTTTTTGTATTCCTTTTTACGATGTGGGTTTCTATGAAAGAAACATTCAAGTAGTAAACCATTTATAACCCCGATGAATTTCGAGGGCGAAATTCAATTTAAGGGTGGTAGAATGTAACACCCCAAAATTTTATGAGAATTATTCCTTTTAATTTCATTGATTTCATGTGTTTTACGCTACACCAAAATTAGCTTCTGATATATTGAACACCTTATTTTCTTGCAGTATATGCAACACTATTCTTGGCTCATGTTACACATAATTTCAAGTTATTTTTGTAGAAACTATTCTACGCAACATTCGGTATAGATTTTGTTTAATGTATAAATGAAATAGGTTTTGATTATGTTATATGCAACACCAAAAAGAGAATTCACTACACGCATGCCGTACATAGCTTTCATTACACGCAATAAAGACCTTCCTCAATAGCGTGTGTAGTACGCAATACCGAGTTTCACTAAACGAGATATTATTATAATATTATTATGAACTAGACGTTATGAATAGTAATACCCAATTTTTGAAATTTTATAAATTTTATCTTTTAAAATGGACTAAATTTTTGGATTCGGAATATCGAAATTAATCTAGGGTGAATTTTTTGTATTTTTTTGAAAACATTCAATTTTTGATGTATAGTGAAAACACTGGGTTACTATTTAAAAACTGACTTTTTATTTAAATAATTATTTATTTAATTTATAATTTATTTTAGGTCAAAATTGATACATAATACCTATATAAGTTCAATGTAATTCATTGTAGTGATTTCATAATAATTTTAGATATATAAAAATTTTATTGAACTTTTCACCGCCTTTTACCCAACTCCTAGGAGATTTTGTAAATTCACATAAAACATAATTTTACCGCTTCTGTGAGTGGAATTTTTAAAATCTGAGGTACATGGTTAATATCAAGGACTAAAATGTGGTTCAATGAGATGAAAATAATTTTTGGTGAATAGTAACTTTTTACTTTTATTTACCACAGTTAAAAGGAAATTGGGTAATTAAGGGTAAAAATGATATTATTATTTCCCTAACACATGTCCTAATTCTATTGGATAAGTTTAATTTGACCAAATACAACTTTAGGAATAAAATATGACCATTTAGTCCCACTTGGATAAGATTAGGACATTTATTATTAATTTATTTAAAGAAGGGTTAAAATAGTTAAAACCAATGTTTAATAACTAAATAATTTATAATATAAGGTTATAAATAAGATAAATACAACTCTAAATATTAATTAGAAATATAAAAAAAATTCCTACATAATGGTATTTTATTTATAATTTTTAGACATTATATAATTTAATTTATTTATTACTCAATGATGATGTAGTAATTACATTATTAATGAAATATTTACATAATTGATGTTATAAATACCCAAATATATGAAATTTTAGACTTTTTATTAATTCCATTAATTTTCTAGGTTAATATGACATGTTAGTATTCATTTAATTAACATTTTTCGAACTAATCATGCTGTTATTATTTTCTCAAAAATCAATTATCAAATACTGTCAAATTTGTCATAAAATAGTTTTTAAAAACAAATATTATATTATTAATTGTTATTTTATCCCTAAAATTCCAAGGATTAGAAAAATTACATAGATAAGGATATATATATTAATAATGAACCACTTTCTGTTCGTTTGGCTTGTTATAGTAAGTTTATTAACAATATAGTGTAAGAAAACAAGAAGACGTGGTAAAAGTTAAATTATTTATCTTATAGTTAAATCTAAATGATAAGGTTAAAATTGTAAACTAAAATTGTCTAAAATATATTGGCTGAGAGGATTTAGACCCATACCCAATTTATCTTCTAAATAAATAAATTTGGAGTTATTATAAACAAAATATGACTTTATTATAAAATAATATTTTGAGTTTTTCCAAAGAAGCCCCTCTCCTCCCTTATAAAAAGGGCACCCATTCCCTCTTCTCTTCACACCCTTTTGAGCATTGAATCTCGGACAAACCCTGCCCATTTCTCTTCTCCACTTCCCTAGAAATATTATAGAGGTTCTGGTCTTCTCAAAAGACCAACTCTACTTCCTTAAGAGAAGGCTTAAACGAAGTGCGTCGAATAAGAGGTAATCTCTTCTTTCGATTCTCTCAAGTTTATTTCTACTTCAACTTCTTCTTATTTAGTTTTTTAATTATAAAGTAATAACATCAGTATCACTAATATACTAATATGTTATTATGAATATGAAACAAACCTATTTAACCTTCTATCCATCCTACGAAAAACGAAATCACCAGCGTGCGTACGTGCGTAATATCGTCTCCATGCCGTGGTGTAATTAGTTTTTCCACCACCACCTTACATGGATGGGTATAATGGTGTAAATAAATAACTATATATGGTTATTTTAAAGTGATATTGATTCTATAATATTATACATACACTTCAATAAAATTCCCCGATCATGAGAATGATATCATCGCTCGTGCGTACGTACGGACTACAGTCTCCACGAACGCGATGAGATTCATTTTCAATGATTAACCATTCAAAAATGATTATAAAGTATATATAATGAATAATAATGAAATATATGAAATAATTAAGATACTGGATTTATGTATACATATATATATATATATATCATCTACATACTTCTATTCAAGTCAACAAGGAAAAGAAAACAACGTTCATGCGTACGTACGGCCTACCGTCTCCATGAACGGTGTATTTAATTTCATTTATAGATATTATATATATATATACTGAATTTATATGATATATATATCATGATTTAAATTTTGAATGTAATTAAATCATGATATAAGTAGTAATAATATGAAGAACAACAAGTCCAAACACGTTTGATAAATAAAACGTTTTACCAAAAACGATGCTTTAACAAGAAATTTACAAAAGAACGGGTAATATAATGTCGTAAGTGAACCATATATGATATCATAACAATGAATATTATTTTTTAATAAGTCAATTACATTATTTAAATCATTATACAAAAGTTTCAGATACATATAAAGCATATCAGACCTAATGTAAGGGATAATTAATCCAATCTCATTCTTATCCGAGATTGTTATTCGTAAGTATTTACTAGGTTTATTGTTATCATCCATGTCCATGTTTTCTACAAGTGTTTTTATGTATGTTTAAATTCATTTTTACCCATTTTTGACTTTTACCACGTGTTATGGAAGGAATCTTTCTTTTGTTTTCCAAACAAGGAACTTTTTGACTTTTCCAACAGAAGTACGAGGAGAATTTTTTTTACTTATACTGAATGAACAGATTTTTATGTTTTCATAACACCTTATTTTAATGAATATTACTCTAAAATATTTCAGGAAAATTTTCATCAAAATCCTTTTCTTTTAAAATTTTAGCTCATTTTGTGAAATGAAAATGATTTTGAATAAGAAAGGATATTTTCCTCAAGAATTAATTTCAACTGTTTTATCAAAACCATTTTCCATCGAAGATGGCATTATTTCATATGTGTAAGTTTCATGTACAATGTATGTATGATTTACATGATTTCACTTTTATTATGATGAAATGATATCCATTTGTTTTATATGGATTATGTTATAATGGGATGATGTTTATGAAACCCGTTTTTTTAGTTATGATGAATGATTTATGTTTATGTGTTGAGACAAGTAAGAATGATTTAATTATGATATGGGTGGGACATACATCTCCCTCCAATGAATTAGGAAATGATTTATATCTCATGATATAGGCATTGCTTGAATGGTAAGTTAATCTGGTTTATTAAAACAAGACTGGAACGAGGAGTGAACTTGATTCAGAAAAGAGACTATGTCCACTAAGATAGTCTTGGCAGCAATGCTTTGTCTACTATGGAAATCATATCATGTGAATAATGTATTCCACAATTACATGTTTTATTACCATGCTAGTTTATCATGATTAATGTTTCTTTATTATCTATGCCCTGTGTACTTCCATGATTTATGTCATTGCTCATGATTTTGATGTTTAGATTTTATGTTCAAGTTTTTTCATTCAAATTTTTATGGATTGTTTTATGTTATCTATGATAACCCTTTCTGAGCATTTGAGATCACCCTTTATATGTTGTTCCCCAGGATTTAATGAAAGGTTTTATGTATGAAAACAAAAGGGGAAGATCATTATGAGAGATGTTGAATATCTTTCACCGTGATTAGAAGATTATTTTCCGAGTTTCCAAAGACACTAAACAATTACGGTCCTTGTGTATCTATTTTCATTATGTATTAAGTATTCCGCAAAAGTAATGTAATGTCCATGTACGTCATGTTGGGGTCTCTACAGTAAGCCCCCTCGCCTACCCTACTGTGGAACTGAAGAGGCCCGATGCAGCGCGAAGATGACTTGTTGCCCCAGCCAAATCTCCATAATCCACGTCGATGTGAGACACGTAAGAAAACGTGGTCGCCATCCTCGAACTCCAGTGGTATATGCCTCGTATCAACATAGGACTTCTGTCGGCTCTGAGCAGTCCTCATCCGCTCCGGAATGATATGCACCTTCTCTGTCTTAGCCTGAACCATCTCTGGTCCCACAAGAGCTGAATCCCCAGGGTTAGTCCAGCATAGAGGTGATCTGCAAGGTCTGTCATACATTGACACTTAAGGTGTCATCCCGATGGTGGAGTGGTAGCTTTTATTGTATGCAAACTCCACAAAGGGTAGGTGATCCTCCAAGCCACGACCAATGTCAAGGACACATGCATGGATCATGTCCTCAAGCGTCTGAATGGTCCTCTCTGTCTGGCCATTTTCCTATGGGTGAAAGGTAGTGCTCAGGCATAGCTGCGTCCCAAAGGCCTCCTGCTGTCCCTTCCAAAGCTGGGAAGTAATGTGAGCGTCTCTATCGGAGACAATTGATGATGGCACACCATGAAGCCGTACAATCTCATGAACAAAGAGACGTTATAATCTCTCTACTGAGCCATGCTCTCTGATCGGTAGGAAGTGGGACGACTTGGTGAGTCAGTCTACAATCACCCAAATGGAGTCGTGTCCTATGGAAGTATGTGGAAGCCCCGTCACAAAATCCATGGATATCAAGTCCCAATTCCAATCTGGGACCTCTAAGGTCAGTACCAAGCCTGTAGGTACCTGGTGCTCTACCTTCACTTTCTGACAAGTGAGGCATCGAGAAACGAATCCTGCCATAACCATCTTCATACCCGGCCACCAGTACTGTCATCTGAGGTCCTGATACATCTTCGCTACACCAAGATGTACAACTAGAGGGTAAGTGTGGAACTACCTCAGCACATCCTCCTATAATGCAACTGGTACCATGGAATGTCCCCAGAAAAGGATGACGTACTCTCCTCTTACAGGAAATCCATCAGGTGCCTGTCATGAGGATATCTGTGCACGTCACGTCTCACAGTGCACGTCCCCACATTGTGCCTCTCTGACCTACTGATGTAGTGGAAGAGTGACTGTGTGGGACTGAAGGTAGACTGCCCCATCACTATCCATGAAGGATATCTACAAAGCGGCTAACTGCTCATTCATATCTCTATGTTTTTGGATGCCCGAACTCTTGCTGAGAGCATAAGCTACTACGTTCCCCTTCACAGGAGTATAGACTATCTCAAAGTCATAATCCTGGAGGATCACGAGCCATAGCCATTATCTCAGGTTCAGGTCCTTCTACAAGAAGATGTACCTGAGAATCTGGTGGTCAGAGTAGACTATAAATCTCTCTCCCATCAGATAGTGTCGCCACATCTTTAGGGAAAAGTCCACTACTTCTAACTCTAGGACATGGTTGGAATAATTCTACTCATGCGGAATCAACTTCCATGAAATGTAAGCAATCACTGCTTTCTCTTGCATCGTGACACACCTGAGTCTAGTCCTTGATGCGTCGTAGTAAACTACGTACCCTACCCACTCCTCTGGTAGCCTCAAGATTGGCGCACTGGTCAATCTTCTCCTCAGCTCCTGGAATCTCTACTGACATATGTCTGACCACACGAAGGGTTTCCCCTTCTTCATCTAAGATGTAAGCGGTGATACAACTATGGAGAAGTCTGGCAAAAATTTCCGATAGTACCCAGCCATACCTAGGAAACACCGCACCTCTGTCACGCTCTTAGTTGGCTCCCAGGCAAGTACCACCTTGACCTTCGTGGGATCTACAGCAACACCCGCCTTAGAGATGACTTACTAAATGATGTGGACCTCTCGATGCTAGAACTGGCATTTCGAGTGATTACCATAAAGCTGGTGCTCTCGGAGTGTATCCACTACAACCCGTAAGTGGTAGGAATTCTCCTCCTCAGTCGTCGAGTAAATCAGTATGTCGTCAATGAAGACTACTACAAACCAAGCGAGGTAGGGCTGGAAGATCATGGCCATGAGACTCATGAAAACTGTTTGTGCGTTGGTCACACCGAAGGGCATGAACAAGAACTCATAGTGGTCGTACCGACACCTGAAGGACGTCTTCCGCACATCCTCATCCCGAACTCTGAGCTGATGATATCCTGACCTGAGGTCTATCATCAAGAACCAATGTGCTCCCTTGAGATGATCAAAGAGTCTGTCAATCCTCGAAAGTGGATACTTGTTCTTCACGGTCACCTGGTTCAGGCGACGGTAATCGACACACAGTCGCAAGCCCCTATCCGCCTTCTTTGGCGAAATGGATAGGATAAGCCCAAGGTGAAACACTGGGTCGGATAAAACCTTTCTCTTGTAAGTCCTCCAGCTGTACCTGCAGCTCACGAAGCTCAGCGGGAGCCATACGATATGCTGGAGTGGATATTGGTGATGTCCCGGGTTACATGTAAATATAGAAGTATACCTCCCTTCTAGAAGGTAGTCCTGGAATATCGTCAGGAAAAACATCCACATACTGATCCACCACTATAGGAAAACTCAGACTCTGCACGTCGACAACTCCGAGGATGAGACTAGTCAACTAATGTATGATTGGATACCCTCTCCTCTGCGTGAGTCCATCCTGTGCTGCGAAGGTTCCCTTATTTCCAATGAAGGTGAACCTGGTCCCATCTGTGAGGACACACTGCACCTTGCGCCTAATAAAGTTGATCTGAGCATGGACAATAGATAACTAGTCCATACCCAAGATGACGTCGTAAGGCCTCGACGCCTCTACAAGAAGATCCCAGCCAAAGCTCTCGCCTCCTAGAGTAAGCTCACTCTGCTGGCACCAGTGTGTGACCATCGAGTCTGCTCCCGTAGAAGTCACTAGCCGCAAGGATCGAGCCAACTGCTCCGTCAAAATCTCCGAGCTCCAAACAAGGGCAACGGTAATGAAAGAATGACTTTCACATGTGTATATAAGAACTGCAGCAAGGGTAGAGTAGACACAGATAGTACCTCAAATCATATCGGGTGAGCCGTGGTTGTAAGCCTCTGCTACCTGGAGCTGAGCCTGCCACTGCCCACCGGCTCCCTGTGGTCGGGGTGGACCTCCTGGGGGTGGTGGTGGTAGAGCCTCGAAGCATTGCCCACCACCCGCTGCTCGGCCAGCCTCTCTGCCTCGTCCGCTTACTCGCTGCGGACTGCCACGGTCGAACCTATTCCTCTTCCTTGGAGGTCCCTCCACTGTCTGCTACTCGTCAGCATGGCGGGTCGGGAAGTCACGAGCCATGTGACCCTGCCCGCCGCATGCATAGAACTGTCTTCTCCTCAGAAGGCTGGCTCTGTGCCGTGTTCCCCGCAAAGCCAAACCTGTGTCCTGAGGTCGCCCACCTGACGGCCTGGTCCGCTTGGACCCCTACGTCGTCTGTCGACTGCCAGCTGCAGAAGACTCTGCTCCGTTCCATCATTCGGTGGGTCTCGCTGTTGATGGCTGCTCGGCAAGAAATCTCTCCACTAGCAGGGCTCTCTCTAGCACCCTCGCCTGAGACGGGATGCTGAGTGGAACCGTCGAAGCATTGACCTCGTGCCTTAGACCCTGCTCAAAGGTCCGGGCCTGGAATAATGAGTCTCGTACCATGTTTGTGGAGTAGCGCGAGAGGTTTGTAAATCTTTTAGAGTACTGGGAAACTGACATGTTGCCCTACCGCAAATGTAGTAACTCCTGGATGTGCACCGCACAGAGGGTGGCTGGAACGAACTCTGACCGGAAGAGGCTCTCAGGGTTCGTCCACAGAAAAGATGACTCATCTTGCACCTAGAGCATCAGGATCCACCATATACATGTTGTTGTGTGCCGGAGACTCACGATAAGGATCACCATGAGATATTCTGGCATCCATACCAACCTAAAGACTCTGACAACAGCCTCCAACCAATCCTTAGCTGCCTGAGGATCTGTCTCACCTCGGAAACTGGGCAGCCTCTACCTCGGAAACTCGTACAACGCGCTCAGGCGTCTTGCACTCTCTGCCGCTGGGGCGGGTGGCATCGAGGGCTCGGCGGGTAGAGGTTCCGCCAGTGCCTCTGCGGTAATGGGGCCCCGCACCAAGGCTTCGACGCTCGGTGGGTTGTCGTCTTGCACAAATCTTGGAACCATAGCTGGATACCATCATGGGGAAATCCTGAAAAGAAACATGTGTTCCACAATTAATACAATATACCTGGTGAGCAGACATAAAGTAATCACAAAGAAAACTATTGAAACACACATGCAATCAATGTTTTTGTGCACTGACTCGGAAATCAAAAGACAAGGTCCTGTTGTATGGGTACGTCGGTCGCCGCACCAACACTAGACTCCCTGGACTGAAACCCACACTGAATACTCTTAAAACTATTTCTCCATAGAGAAGGAAATTATCAGAGTCCTGAGTTCTGCGGTAGAACCGACTCCTCTGATACCAATTTGTCACGAACCTTCCTCCGGGCCCATGCCGTGACTACCCCATGCCCTCCGTCCATAGACCAGGGGCTGGAGACTAGCACCAAATGCATAAATCCCGGTGAAAGGTAAGGCATTGGCTCTATATAAGTAAACAAACACCACAGAGTACACAAGCCGAAGTAAATACTTAGTAAACTGAGTACAAAAGTAAGTGCTGGAAATTAATGGGCCAGAATAAAAACCCAATCGAAAGTAAAGTACAACTGAAAAGAAATTACAATTGTAGAATGTAAGGAATAAACTCTGAGTCATCCTTTGGAAATCTCACCTGAAGTGTGGGTACAGATAGTCTCTTCAGCTCTTAGGTACGGCCGTAACTCCATGTACGTCCTGCCAAGTGGTCCACCTCTAGGTACCGTCCATCTCCACAAGCTTCCAACTCGATCAGTAATGTCCTTCGTCTGCATCCAATACAACATAGTACGGGCATAGCCTGTGCAGGGGTGAGTATATGATACTCAGTAGGGACCCCGAGTCCCCCGAAGGTCTCTCAGAATCCACGAAGGATAAACCACAAAGGGAAGACACAATCACGAAGTATCAACAACACTACTTAGGTATATGCCTATACATATACCTAAGTCACCAGTTAGAGTTCATCTCAAACTCCCAAGAACCACGTAGTCCACAAAGGAAAGCACAACCCAGTCCACAAAGGATAGCTCAACATAGTCCACACAGGAAAAACACAACCCAACCCACAATGGAAAGTAATTCAATCGCATCGAAGAAATGATTGAGAATCAAGACTCAGCTCACACAAGTATACCCTTCGTAAGGTGATAGAGATGATCAGATGTAGCCACTGATTCATCTATGTTGTCAGACCCACATAAGATACAATACCATCTAAGCTGTCAGACCCACTAAGAATACAAGACCACCTACTCTGCTGAACCCACATAGGACACAAATACAGAGTCAAATACTCTCGGAATCACATAGGATACAAGAATAGTAGTCCTCGATTTCGAAACCATGGAGGATCCTAGTGAGGTCGTCATCGCTGACGAACCCTTGGAGGATTCAAGTACAGTAATCCTCGCTACCGAACCCACGGAGGATCCAAGTGCAGTCGTCATCGTCGCAGTCGGAGCCAGCTCTAGGGTTCACGTACAGAGCTCACTCGATTCCAGGAGGGTCCGCTCCATGAGCCAAGGGGTCGATACATCAACTGTCACGAAGTCCAGAGTTGATGTATCACAAAGTTCTGTCTCGTCAAAAGTAACTTAACTTGATAGATGGCGCGTCAATCAGATGCCCGGTCTGAGAGTTATTGGCTTTTTCTTCCGAGGGGCCCAGTTGGGTTTTAAGCTAAAACCAACCCGACCGTACTCTAGCTGAGTCCAAACCTCAATAATAGTAATCCAAAAGTACCCTCTCACGAAGAGGAATCCATCAAAGTCGACGGAATGTCAATCGGACGTCTGGAGATCAAGATATATGTGTTTCTGCTCCGAGGGCCCGGTTGGTTTCATGTTCGAACCAACCAGGATGTACTCAAAGTTATTTGAATACTTGAGTGTGATATACTGAAATGACCGTCTTGATCCAAGTATACCAACGCAACTGAAGGTGCATCGATCATAGGTTCTTAGTCCATGTTATGGGCATTTGAATGGATCTATCCGTAAGTAGGGGGTTTGGGCCCAGTCCGACCTGGCCTAATACCACCGTGGTCGGCCTGAAATGGGTCGACCCAAACCGGGTCCAGGTCCATCCCATTAGGGAGCGGCCCTTCCTGGCCCATCGCGGGTGGCCTAGCCTAGTGCGAGTGGCCCGACCCGGCACGGGCGGCTAGACCTAGACTGGGAGGGCGCCTGTGCGCTGAGCGGACGCGGAGGGGGGGGGGTGTGGGGTCAGTGGTGCCGCCCCCCTGTTTTCCCGAAACGGCGGACCGTGCCCCTCCGCTACGACCCACTCTTGGCTGCGGCCTCCCTCGGATTCATCGGTATGGTTCTACGGCGCCACGCTCTTTCACCGCGGCCCGCTCCGGCCATGGTTCTCTCGTTCCCGCGTGGTGCAACGACACCACGTCGCCCCCTTTTCGAGCCACAAAGAAGATCAGCAAAAAAAGGGGAGGAGGATCAGCCATGTTTGTGTGATCCAATCTCATCCCGTTATTTTGATAACAATCGGCCAATAATTAATGAAGAACATCAAATTATTCTTGGACGTAAAATCAACCCCTACCGCGACAGGGAAGATGATCGTCGGTGCCGCGGTACACGGCTTTGCGGAGAAGAGGTTCGTAGGTGTCTCGGTACATGGTGTCGTAGAGAAGAGGATTTGGCGGCGTGCCATCGATCTCCGAGGAACTAGTGTTTTTCTTCAATCTTCTTCGGAGGCCGATGTTCTTCGTCCAATGCTCAATAGTTTCCTCCATGTTATTTCCTTCACCAACGATGCTCTACCAAAATTAAATAATAGGTTCCACCTATTATTTAATTTCACACGTAAAGAATCTCTCCTGTAATTAAATCAGGAAGGGATAGTGAAGGTTACCTTTTAAATAAACTTGTTGGCTGTTAAATTAAAAGGGAAATGGGAAGTTTCCTCATTAAATTATGAGTTGACATAATTTAATGGATTTAGGCGACATTAAAAAGGAGGACTTGTCTAATTAATGGGGGGGGGGTTTACTAATGGGTTTAGAGGGAATTAAATTGTGTGGATCGTGTGGGAACCACCTCTCCTAAATCCACACATGGGTATTTAAGTGTTTGTAGGCCTCACCCTTAACTACCCATTGGAGGAAAAACCTCCTCATGAAATAAAAAATGTTTTGAGAATTTTTTATTTATTCCTTAAACAAACCCCCAAAAATTTTATTCTCCTCTTTCGCGAATGCATCTACAGTAAGTGACCCTTTAAGCAATTACTGGCCCTGCGAGTCCATCGGTGCACTCAGATTTCAATTTTGAGCACCTGTTCAAATGTTAAAAAAACGTGATCCGTTATTCACGGAACGTACCCGAGCTAAAATTTGAAAATTGATTCTGGGCACACCGGGCCTCTGAATCAAGCGTCGTCAGAAACTACATACTCATAAAATTCTAAATTATTTTTTATTCAAAAACATCCATTGAAATTTTTGGGTCATTACATTTACATTATATAATAAACCCATTTGACTTTTAATTTTATTCTAGGGAATTTTTTTTACCAAGCATTCTACTGAATGTCAAAATGAATGTTTTTTGCATTTAATGCGACATAGACCTCTCCACAGTCACAATATTTATATGGATTCCTCAATAATACTTAACATTTTTAAAGGGAAAAGAAATACTTTATTCTATTTTTGGGTGTTTTGGTATTGAAAATGGTTATTGAAATTGAATTATTACTTCAATTACTAGAAATGATTTCTTGTGATTACAAATTACATGTTATTAGTGAAATTATTATATTGGAAATATTTTATGTGTTATTATTGTATAATGGCACTTGGACATTAGACAGGTGCTTAGACGATAAACAAAATGATGGGTGGTGCCATGATAAACCTGGATGGGTGGTTAAATTATAAACTCCAATTCATTGGCTATGGAATTCAGTCGTACTAATTTCCCATTTAGTGATATGTGTGGATTTTTAATATATGGTTATTTCATTTAAGTATGTTTATTTCTGAAGTAAATTTTATATTTTATGTGTTCTTTCTATGGTTTTTATAATAACATTATGGTCATAAAATGGTAATCAATGATATTTTATTTAGTGAAGAGTATTTACAACTTAATAATGGTGATTTCTATTACTTCTGATAAAGTATTAATGGATTACTTTTTGTTTTAAAAAACTAACAGTTTTCCTTCATTGTGTATCCCTTACTGTGCTTTTTATGCTCATCCCAAGTATTTTTAAAATATTTTTCATAGTACATAATGATGATCAGGGTCATGAATGGGATCGTGGAAAAGTCATGATGTCTAAAATATGGAACTAGAAATGCCTCTTTTATTCAAGAGTTTTTATTTTATGAAAAAAATGGATACTAAGTATAACTTTCTACTTGTAATATTCAAATTATTATGTATATTTTATGACCTAATACTCTAAAGCTCTAAACATGAAAGTATTATTAATGTTAATTATTAACTTCGTTCAACATTAGTTAATGTTTAAGGCTGATTACTTATAAATTCCATTGTTTATGATATGATTAATGTTTAATGTACATGTCAAACAAAATTGTTTCAATTATAATCTTAGTGGGATCTATATCCCCCTCCAATATATTGGGTAATGATGGATAACCCAATTTTTATTTATGTTATGTGTGAAACTATTTTTATCTTCAAAATATTTGGTTTAGACCAGCTTCCATTTCCATAAGATTAATCTTGGGACTAGTTTCCATGTTCATAAGCTTATGTGACGACTCAGTTCCATGTAAAAATGCTTATTTGTGGTCATAGTTTCATGTACTTTACATAATGGGTGAACTGATCCCTTTTTAAACGTGTTCAAAATGTATAATGATTATGTGTATTCCATAATTATATATCATGTTCTTATATAATGGTCTCATGGATTCTATTCATTGATTAATTTATTATTTATGTATTATGAAATAATAGGATTTCTTCCATGACTCTAGTTTAAGATATACGACATGCAGGGTTTGGTTTTAATGTAATGACCTGAACCACTGTGGCCCACCCAGCTAGTGTATGACTGGTCCACCGCAACCACATACCCGCCACAATAGTCTTGGGGTAGGAAATAAGCGATGAAATGGTATAAATAATATGGGAGGCCTTTTATTAATGTTCATATTCTTACGTACCCAACTATCTTCATACATAGTTGTAGAGGACTAAAATGTAAAGAATATAAAATCAAAAGATAAACCATTCATGAAATATACTACAAGTAATATATTATAGTTCAAAAGAATACAACTAATGTGAAAATGGAGTACCACCAAAGTGTATGATAGTGTAAACCAAAATTTAATGTGTGGATATACCCACTCAACCAGAACAAATGTCACATCCATAGAACAACTAGAATAACGAATGTTGAGAGAGTCTAACTATAATACCATAGCTATAAAAATAACATAATCTTAAATTATGTTAATTATTCACATTTATGATCTTTTTAGCTTTAGAGTTTTAAATAATTAGGTCTTAACTATTACATTACATTTGAAATATTACAAAGTAGACACTTCGACTCGGTATCAATTTTTTTTCAAAAAATATAAAATTTATAGAATAAAACAAAAATTAATTTATTGATATAAATATTATTGAACTATTCATTTCTCTTACCTCGCCTTATACCATGGGAATAACATTTCCAAAACATGCGATGTGAATAAAAAGCTCAGTAAGGGTCAAAAAATAATGATAGAAATATTTAGTTCATCAATACTTACAAAACATATGCTCTTTAACATACCTCTTAAAATCATAATATTTATGAATAAAACATTGAAATCATAAATCATAAAGGTAACTTGTTTCATTCATATCAAACTATCATTGTAGCATTTACATGTATATAGAGAGATACATTGGGAATAACAATTACAATATATTTCCTAAATCTATTAGGAGAAATATTAACGTTTACCTCCGTCAAATTACCAAATGCATTGGAGATCTATATCTGGATCACCTATCATGGATTTATAATTTAACCACTCATATACATAAATCAATGCCCATGAACCATAATACATAAAATAAGAATAATGGAAAGATAACATTTCCACATTGCAATCATAATATATTATTTAAATATACTGACATAAAAAATCCATTATCAAAACCATTTTCAATACCAAAATACCTAAAAGATTATATGGTATTTATTTTCCTTTTAAAAAAATTATAGCTTGTTAAGGAATACAAAAATCAAATAGAACTCACGATGGCAGAAATCTCGTTGTCACATCATACGTTAAAAAGAAACACCCCATTTATAATTTATTAAAAAACTATGTAGAATAATATTCCCTTTAAATGAAATGAAATGTAAATTGGTTTTATAAATAATATAAAATAAATTCATATATAAATCATAATATTCCTCAATGAAAGGATATCGAGGCAAATATCTTTAAAAATATTGTATCCTTATATTAGGGAATGAAAAATGATAAAATTATGTGTGAAAAATATGAATACACCCATTATAATTGGATTTTTAGTGTAAAATTGTCAGAGGTGATTCACACATATTTATATCAATATATAAGCATGAATTATATGTTTAACTCAAACAATTAAAACTTGGTTAAGAAGTTACTTTATGAAATTCGGCACCCTAACGACATCACAATAAAATTAAAAAAATGAGTTGATGAGAGAGAAAAGGTTATCTCATCACATGGATATAAAATTTGCAGTAATAAGGATATAAGATAATATATCTCAACCTTATAAATTGAATTTAAAAGGCATATCATAGGAGAAGTATTTTTCTAAAAGAGGAGGGTGACAAGTTCCTTTACTGATTTGGTAACATACGAAACATATCCCCATGAAGGAAGGAGTATAAAATGAAGATTTAAATAACCATAAATTAAATTATATTTCACAAATAATATAGTAATGGTATGCACATACACACCACAAAATAAAATATTGAGAAATATAGCATTAAATCGTAGGAATAAAAAGTGATCTGAAAACCCCTTACCTCGTGTAAGACTTTCCCCGTTCGTTCATTAATTTCATGAATAATAAAATTATGTGAATTTATAATTTCTTAATAACATTTATTAAGTTTATTATTCATTATATATTTCTTATTTTCCTTTTATAACAAGTGGTAAAATTTTTTTTCATATAGGATCTTTTGTCGATGTTCGGAACATGAGTTAAAACTGAAATTGATATAATTATATATTGTCCATGTGGTTGAAAATACATTATATATAGAATTATATTCATGATTTATATATCATATATATCCATTATATATTTATTTAATATAGTCCATATCATTCGGATATATGAAAATGAAATTCACCGTTCATGGAGTCGGTAAGTCGTACGTACGCATGAACGCTAGTTCCATTTCATTTTAAAATGAAATTAAAACAAAATGATACATAGGTATATTATTATTATAGTATGATATAATATTATATATACGTTATGTATGTTAATTAACATCATCCTTTATAAGTTCCATGTTTGGTATGAATGAGTCATATCACTTTCAGGGGGCGGTAGTCCGCACTTCCTCAAATGAAATTATCGTATTTACCCATTATGGAAACCATAAAGGTATGATTAAAATGAATAATACATAAGCATATGGAAAACAAAAACATAATATTTATCATATATAAATATAGTTACATCATAATGGCCACTATGAGAGATAGTTTCAGATATTTGAACAATCATCATTTTGTGAGGAAGTAGTTTGTCGTCACAGAGAAATGTTATGTTTTATACAGATTAGATAGAATTGTGTGTATGTGGAGTTCTAATACTTCTCATAAAACAACCTATTATATTTTTTATATGTATTTTCTATAAAATAAAAGAATAATTTTAGTATAGTGGGATGGAGAATTAAAATAAAAAAAAGAACTTAAGAGAATACATTACCTATTATTCGGGTAACTCCCTTTGGTTTTAACCAAAATGCATCTTTGAAGTGCCTTATACATAATGTATTTCTTCTACATGTAAGAGAGGGAATTTGGGAGCTTAATTATGATGGATTTGGATGAGACAAGGTTCTTGAGAGGTGAGTAATGGGTTAGATGTTATGGCTTTTATAAGGGAGTGGGGGGGCTCTTTATGAAAGTTTGAAAATATTATTTTTTTTATAAATTGATTTTTGGTATCATAATGTCCAAAAACTCATTAAATTATAATATATGATTACTATTGTTCTATAAAAAATCATCCAATATTAATTGGATAGGTTTTGGATATTTTTTTTAAATTTTCTAATCTTATTTATTTAAATCATTCATTAACAAGGTATCAATGCATCATAATTGTGTCATAAATAATTCTATTTATAAGATGCCTAAAAATTATAAATAAAATACCATGATATAGGAAATAATTTTATATATCCAGTTAATATATATATTCCAAGAGATAACATATATAACCATATATAAAAAATTCATCACTAGAAGATTTATGTTAATATCATTTTTGTATTTACTTTAAATTTATTAATTTATGGTGTCCTAATCACTCCCAAGTGGATCCCTGGTGTCCCCAAATAGACCCAAGGATGACCATGGTAGTAAACTTATCAACAAATAGTATTAGGACACATGTTAGGGATATATAATATTATTATAATAATATTTTTTGGCCCTTATTTTCGAGATTTACCTTTTAACCAAGGTAAATAAAATATTTACTTAAGTAAATACTCATAATGTATAAAATTAAAAGTTACATATTAACACAATTTGGAACTCCTGATTCCAAATAGGGATTCCATTTTTCCATATTCAAAAAATATTAGTTGCATAAATTAATTTATAATTAATTATCATTGTCAAAATAAAAAGCGTGTTTTTATTAAATAATAACTATCAACAGAATGACAGTTGTTTCTTTCCAATTTCGAAGTGAAATTCATTAAAA